>CM061533.1:96006623-96640393 GCA_030545055.2 Neoaliturus tenellus
CAGCACTTTTGCTGTTTCTCATCGCAAATTCGCTCCAAGTTGTCAAGGTCATGGTAACTGTGACTGAAACTCGGAGCGTAGTGCGAGAAACAGCAAAAGTGCCAAAAAAATTTAGGTTTCAGCGTGACCTTGACCTTTGTGACATCGATGACGTCATCTTGGTGACGTAAGGGGTGATGACGTCATCAGCACGTCATTTCTGTGACGTCATGGGTGTGACGTCAAGGAAGTGACGTCATTGGTGATGACGTCATCGATGATGCAATCGATGACGTCATCGATGGGGTCATTGACCTCGATGACGTCATCGATGACGTCATCGCTCGGGTGACCTTGAACTGGCCCAAAAGCCCCCATTCCCCACTACTCACATGCAATGTGCCTTTATTCTTATCCTAGAACTACCAATCGTTTCGTGTGGTTAAAATTAAGTGGTTTCACTCGTTACTTTGGAAAACAAATGTTGGGTGGTGTATCGCGCGCTGACTGGTATTATTGCAGTGTGTTGTATGATTGTAACAGTAGCAGTGGATCTTCTCCTGCTCTCGATAATCAGTGTTCAAGTGATAATAACCATGACGCCGTTAGACACCGATTGTGAAATCATCATCTCGTGTTTCAATAGCAATCAGCAGTCCCTGAGCTCCTTCAGTTATAGCATTACGATGTCTAGAACTTGAATAATACATTGTCACAGTTGCAGAAGGGTGGGGGTGGGAGTTGACAGATTAGTTGCAGCAATGCGTCAATGTATTGACGATACTGAAACCCTAGGTTATCGAGCTAGACTATCATCTTATTGTTAAATTAATATATTTTTAAACATTTTAGTTTATAAATTAATGTTATGTATTTATTAAAGTTATACGGTAATCCCATTTTTCAACCGTTTTCCATTTTACACTGAGGTATAACTTTTTTGCTTGAACATACTGAATTAACTTACAACAGGCTTACAAAAAGCAAATTTATCTGTTATATATAATTACTTTGGGTGTCGTATATAAAACTATTTTGAATTGGGGAAAACAAAACACAAATGTGAGTAAATATTGCATGGAGATTATTATGAATGGTAACACCAGACCAACGCATCGCTTTTTGCATGAATATTAAAACCCCGTAAAATAAGTATACGCTGAATATAGGAATCTTAAGCTGTATTTACTTCAGCCGACTCCGACGATAGATGAAATAATCGTATTCTAGATTAATCTCAATAATTATTGAGGTCGGTCCAGATTCGTAAACACTGCAATTCGCCGTGGAAGAGTTAGTTGCAGTTGGGACATAAATTTCCCACCGAAACAACAACAAACTGTGATTTATATTGAAACGTGCCTGGACTGCACCGGCGTTTGGGTATATTTTATGATTGTTGAGATTTACAGATAAAGCGATAACACTTATTTCATCCACCACAACGGATTAAGACTATCGGTGATCTGAAATTCCCAAAATTATATGACCGTCAAACTTGGTTTAAAAAATGTTGCAAGATAAGATAGAATTTAGATCCAAGTCTAATTTACTATCGAAAATTCACTTTATCAATGTTTTTAGTGAACATGCTTCGAAACTGAACAGTTTCCTGCCACGAAAACATTCTTAAAAACATATAATGAATTTTGTACAATTTTTGGTGACTCGAAAGGCAATGTTGTGTTGTATTTGAGTTCCAGCTAATCCATGTAAAGGGGAAATTGCCTTTTGCAATTAAATTTATAAAATCTACTGCATTGAGTACAGTCAAACGGATATTTTCATATTACTTATCCACTTGCTTGTGTTGAGCCGGATAATGTGCTGGTTAATCAAAATTTGACTTAAAATGCGTTAGGTCTCTAATTGACATTTTTATCTCTGGCTTGTTAAAATTACGGAAACTGGAAATAAAGTAATCACAAAAGTTTACTATGCACTGATAACTTGTTTTGCGTTTTCTAAACCATCCTTACACATCATGATGGGCAACCATTACCACAGGTTTACTTGTGTAAATCATTACACTCGACTAACCACTAATCGTGGAACATCGTAAAAATCGAGCGAGCGCGATAATTGACAAGTGTTGCAGCCAGCAGCTGCCGTACATACACCGGTCCGCCAACATAAAACACACGATTTGCAAATCCATGCGTGTGAAAATCTGCTGACCAACGTGATCTTGGCGTAAAAATTTGAACATGAGTAGTTTTACGTGGGGCCTTTTGCTATATAGTGACATGTTAATATTATCTACGATGTGTCGGCCAATACTGTGTTTGATTTGACATAAATTCAATGACCTTTTTTAATTTAAGATCTAATGCTTAAGAGGGCGTTGGAGTGCCTCCATGTTGGATTTATTTCCCATAAGAGCAATGCTAAACTTGTCCCCGGCATTTGTCATATAATTTCTTTATTTTTTGTCCGATTGGTTCAAAATAATTAGCGTTTGAATCACAATCAAATTCCACGTTCCTTTTGCGAGATCGATTCTTTGTAAATAATTTATAAAATTCTGTAGGAAATGTTTTAAAAGTAGTAAAAAACTTGATTTGTTATTTCAAGTAAGTAAAAAAACAAAAATGTTTATAAAAAATTCCTCTCGCAAACAAAATCCGCCTTGATGAACCCTTTATTTAGAGCTATAAACAATTATTTTCTGATTATAAATAAAAGAGTTATTTGACATCCCGTTTAACATTGCTCTTATGGGGGAAAGGCGAAATTTGGATTGACTCCAACGCCCTCTTAAGTGGTAACATCAGTGAACTCTTACAAAATCGTTCTCTTCCGTGACTTCCGCGACCAGCAGGATTCTTATTATAATTTCTAAAATTGCGTTTGTTTCCCTATTCAAGCCAACACGATTTCAACTACGATGGTAAAGATGTAACAAAAACTGCTTATTCATCCAATGCAACGATATCAAAACTTAAACCAGATAGGAAAGAAAGTATTTTTGCAAAAAGTACAGTCCAATAGAAAATCGTGAGTAAAATACCAACGTAGATTTTTAATTAACCAATGACAAAAGTTAATGATGTTTTGGCGATTTTCTGCGATTATTAAACTTTTAAATTGAAAACATAGGTACATCTTTTAATTTAACCACAAACACCGTTCAGTTCTTCCTGCAAAACACTGAAATATACTTTCTAAAAACTTTTTTTATAATAGGTACATGAATGAATTCATAGATACAATGAATTTTTCATATAGCCGAGTTGGTCTGAACATTTTGCACTAAGATAACAATTAAGTCATTGTTCATACTATTCGCTCGGGATGCATGTGTTTACATAAGGTATTCATTACGAATTATAAAAATCTGTGTTGTAAAAACATATTTCCCCAAACGCTGAAGCATTGCTGACTGAACTCTTTGATTGGAAAACTGCGCTCCAGTTGGTGAACGGGAGCTTCCAGAGTCTGATTTGTTTTTATGCAACATTAACCCCGTCCGTCTGGTTACGCGCGATTTCCGCCTGTGAAGGTCTGGTTGTCGAATTCTCCCGTTCGCATCCTATTACTGGATTGGATTAAAATTTGCACTTGTTAAGTGATTTTACCATTTCCAGGGACACCATGTTACTGTATTACTGAAAATATAATCATTACTTAATATACATAAGATTTATTTATATACAGGGTGTCACTAAAAAGTGTACCTGGCTATACAGGACCTGATTCTACATGCAAAAATAAGTCAAAAATAAAGAATAACAATTTTTGGATTTCGGCTTAGTTTAGCCGTAATCCGCCATTTTGTTTTTTATACATAATAATTTTTATTTCCGTGGCTGTTCGTTGTATTAAGTTCATATTTGGCATGAACCTTTATGACAGCAATGTCCATTTTCAGGAAAAAAATTATTTTTGTCCGATGTGTATTTTCAAAATGGCGGCCATTTTTAATTTTTAAACTCAAATATCTCAAAACCGATAAATTTTATCAAAATTTTACAAGAGACAAAAAAGTTGACAAATAAAATTACCTAACTAATGGTACCAAGATTGTAAGGATCGAACCACAAATAACGGAGTGATTGCCATTTGTATGCATAAAATCATTGATTTTCCATTAAAATACATGCAAATTTAGGTTATTTTAGAAGAAAAATCTCAATAACTCCATTATTTGTCGTTTGATCCTTACAATCTTGGTACCATTAGTTAGGTAATTTTATTTGTCAACTTTTTTGTCTCTTGTAAAATTTTGATAAAATTTACCGGTTTTGATATATTTGAGTTTAAAAATTAAAATTCGCCGCCATTTTGAAAATACACATCGGACAAAAATAATTTTTTTCCTGAAAATGGACATTGCTGTCATAAAGGTTCATGCCAAATATGAACTTAATACAACGAACAGCCACGGAAATAAAAATTATTATGTATAAAAAACAAAATGGCGGATTACGGCTAAACTAAGCCGAAATCCAAAAATTGTTATTCTTTTTTTTTTGACTTATTTTTGCATGTAGAATCAGGTCCTGTATAGCCAGGTACACTTTTTTGTGACACCCTGTATAAAAAAATATTAAAATAGTTTTTGATGGAATGAGTAATTTACTGACAAGTGCTATTTTGCAGTAACACCGATTAAAAAGGTTTAGTATAAAATAAAAAGTTAAATAATATGATAAAAACAAAATGTCGGTGAAACTTATGTCCCAAATCTAAAATTTATTTCGTTTAGTAAAGGCAGTACGATAGAGGACGAAACAATTAAAGATGTAGGTCTATAAACTTAGAGAACGTAGGGGGTTTTCATCTAAAAATTTATTGCTGACAGCTGCCAAAAACTTATTGCTGGTTTTATTATTTCTTCTGTTCTCGTCTTCATTTCTTAGAACGGACAAATTGTACCTTCACACAAGAAAAATATTTATTTTTGTGATCACAAAACGCGCGTTTATAGCATAGCGAGTCAAGTGCAATATTATTGCGCTCACGGAAATAACGCAATGTGTTACTACTCTCAACATTCTCGCCGCTCTACTACAATGCGGATCCAAAAATAATTCTAGATTGAACAACACCCAACGCTAACCGCAAGGCGCCCCGTCACAACACCAGGTGAGCAAACACGTGACCGTAATACAACCCAGCTGACTGAAACAATGCGATCAGCTGTTCAACAATGCGGATTGAGGGACCGTCGTTGCGTCCCCTGTCACCTCACCTAGCTCGTACTCCGCCTCCGCGTCCTCCACTATTGTCTCCATCGCCGTCTATCCGCATGGCGCGAACATCCGCACAGCCACGCGAGTTCCGCACTGACGTCCGCGCTGCCCGGGTTCCGCACACCGACTGACTGCAACTGCGCCGCGCGTTCCGCCACCCCCGCTCGGCGCCACTAGCGCGGCGTCGCGGCGTGCTCCGGAGTGAATCGGAGCGTTCCGGCTCGCTTTGCTACGGCGGTTATGAATGGAGAGCGAGTGGGTGGATTTGAACGACGATTGAGAGAAGCGATTGTGAGTACAAGTGGGATTAGCAGTTTCTATGTATGATGACTAATGAAGTCGCCGATAGTAGAAGCCGGGAGCAATGGAAGCTGGTAGATTAGTGTATTAAGGCTATTAGAGTAGTGTAAAAGATGAGTAGTTTAATGCACAGTGGTTATCGTGGGGGTGCGAGATATTGGGCATGAGTATTAACTAATTTGACACCAAATTCAAACCTAACCAAACCCAATTAAAACCTTGTTTTATCTGGGTATTGCACAGTGTCTGAGCCGGCTGTCCTGGTAATCGCTGGAGATATCCCTGTCCATCTTTTCGCACGGAAGAGAAAGGAAATTCGTCAGAGACCAGATGATGTCGGCAAGGACCAGGCAAGAACACAGGAACGTCAATAAACCTACCAGACATGGCAAGAGAGCTGTGTTATAACACACTTGTACCGGGTGGTGGGCAATGACTGTATTTATTGCCCGGGTGGGCGTTCCAGATGACGCGGAACACACATTCCTCTGTTGTCCACACTGGGAACGGCTACGATTGGAAGTCGCACGACATCTTAGAGTGATGTCGATGGACTCAGTCTGCATTAACAAGCTGGAGGGTGAGGACAACTGGGATTGCTTGTCACATTTAGTTCAGAAAGCCCTCCGATCAAAGAAGACCGATTTAAACAGGATTGCTATTAAAAAATAAACAGCTGGTTAGGGAGTGAGCCCTGAAGGGTGAAAACCAAAGTAGGCCTAGTTTTGATACCTTAATACCTTTATTGAAATGGCGACCTAACTCAATAGGTAGTTTAAAGCCAAGTATGAATGAGGGATGAGTGTAGGATGATTGTGGCGCGATCTTGTAGTCTTGTTACTGACTAAGGCCGACATTCTCCTTAGACAGGACTGTTAATTCATAGCCCAACAGCCAATGGTATCTAGGGACCTACAGTTTAACGTGGGATCCGAACCACAATTTCAACCTCCCATATACGAATTGGTCTAATTATGTAATGCGATAAGTGATCCAATAAAGAAAGGACAGTTTTTTTAGTGGGTACTCTACTGGCTTTTTGAAGGAGTCTCACACTACCGGTTGGCCACCTGTTTGTGTAAAGGCATTGTTTCTACTCTCCCTAAAAAAAAGAGTGTAGCCCTGTGGGCCGATGTGATTTATAGTGGGATTCTGCTCATCGACAGCTAGGTCTTTACTTTTAACGATTTGCGCGAATTTCCCCTACAACACACACAAGCTGAGAAAAAGAGGAGGAAATATTCATGTTTGCCTATTAATATATAGATGATCACATCTTTAATAGATTTAACACTAAAAACACAATAATTAATCCAATTTAGAAAAAATAGGAAGCTGATTTGTCATAGTTAGAAATAAATTATTGTTACAAAATAAACACGCTCAACTGATACAACAATGAAATGCAATTTAAGCAACCCCATATACTACGATTAACATGCAATGCATTGGGAAAATCACATCATTTTACATAAATTGCAATCATTAAAAATAATGACAGCTCAGCTCACATTGATGCAAGGGCAATGGCATTAATGAAACCACAGTCCGTTGACACAGTTTATTCCAACTCTGCTCAACTGCAAACAACTAACAAAGTGTAGGGTTTGCGGTTTGAACTGCTGCAGTTTTACCATCAATCCCAACTGACGATGCAGTGATGTACTTGTATGTGTATTGAAACATGAAGTTTATTGCAAATATGCAGAGTCAGTTAACTTTTTTATATGTAATGGAAGGGAAAAATATTTCTTTCTACAACATAAAATGAGTATAATAAAAATTAGCCTGGTTGCATGACTATTTATTAAGTTATTTTATTAGTAATTATTAAATTTAATTTTTTTAGATAAAAATAGTAACTTTAAGAATATTAGAGGGCAGTTTAATATACCGTAATACTTATTAGGATTGTCTTTGTTTACCATTGTTTTGTAAGAGCAGATAACTTTAGTTATATTTAATTTCAATGATCATAATTATTATAATATACATCGATCAATAACAACTCGGTCCATTTCCATTTAGATTTTTCTTCCATGAATGATAACTGAAAATTCAGAGTTTGGAGGGGATGCTAGAACACATATATTTCTAAGATTTGGGTTTACAGTTTTACAGGGTGCAAGTACCTACTTGGTTGCTTGGAGTGACAAACTACCTCATTTTTAGCCTAAAACTTTTGTAGGATAGAGCATTTAATTTCCTTTCGCTCCCAAAATCTGAATCAATGTTTTCAAATAGGCTAACTAAATTTTTATACCCACATACTCGGTAAACAAACAAAAATTAAATAAGTCCAGAAACATTCCTACTATTTAATAAGCTCAGAATCAATGACAATAGATAAAGAATATCCAATGATTTCCTTATATAAAGGTATACGTTTTCATTGCTTCATTAAAACACATTATGAGACAATCCTGACAATGTTTTTCAGATACTGATCTGAGAACATAAAAATGATTTTGCTTTACACGTGGTTTTATGATTACAAAACCACACAAACTACAGACTGAAAAATTATTAATCAAAATAGTTTAAAATAAATTATAAATATATATTACTTACATATGCACAACATAAAATAAAAGTTTGGTGATTTTGGACTGACACAGAGGAACATTGTAGTGGTAACACTATTCTCTGGGGCCACCTTGTTCAGCTCTTGTCAGATTGAGATACAACTTAAGGGACCAAAGGGATGAAAAACATTATGTAAATTAAGTCATCTTATTTGGAACTACTGTATTTAGGGATCTGAACACTGTAACCACGCGGAAATCATAATTTGGAAACAAAAAACCCCTTCAATGTTCAATCCCCTGAATAAGAATTTCAAGGTGGTATAATTTATTTATTTATTTTGTAATAAAGTTTTTCATAAACAGTAATTATATATATCTTATTCTGATTTATAAAGCAATTTGTCATTCAAACAATGTAACACTAGTGAAGCAACAAAGGGTACATCAATAGATGAGTGAACTGTGTTCAAATAGAAGATGGAGAAGAAGACATTTTTATTACTAAAAATCGAAGTCTTATTGCCTCAAGGTTTAAATTTTCTTAACAAATTCAAAGAAAAACTTAGTCCTTATTGTTAAGGTGGGACTTATTGTTGTTCATGATTGTTTACTTAATGATAAATTATATTTTTGCTTATGGTCTAAAAGAAAAATAACTAAACAGTTTCTAAGCAATAACATTTTGACTTCCTACCATCCTTTTATTCATTGAAAATATTATCAAAATAATTACAAAACTTTGGTAATTTAAATTCTTTGCATTATAGTATATCTACCATTTATCACTTAACTTTAATCGCCATCTATCAATTTAATTTGTCAAATTTTTATAAATATAATTCATTAGACTGTTTGGATACAATACAATGTTCCAAAATAGAGGTGTGAACCGATATTTGAAGAAAATAAAGAAGCAATGTAGGGAAATCTAGAAAAGTAATGAACTGAAATATAAAGCAAGAACCAACACTCAAGTAAAAAAAATTTACAGCAGGTTTAAGATGAATGAATATCCTGGATAGATGAAGTTGGAAAATTCTTGCCAGGATACCCGAGAAACTGGAGAGGCCCAATAATGATGATGATGATGACAATATACCAGTGAATGATGAGAGATCCTCCAAAATTGATTTCCTGGCAGTTCTTACCTGTTTTGCATATTGGTTATACATTGCTATGTTAGCCTCTACAGATTTAATGAGCTGATCCTTGGTAGGAACTTACACCTCCTCCTAATAAGTCACAGAGCCACCGTGTATCGGCTTAGCCTTGGCAGCAGGAAGTTGCGCCAAACAATAGCCAATATTCTCCGTTTGTGATGTGAATACTAAGCTCTTACGACTCCTCACATGAGATAGCTTTCAACTGGCACCGCGCTATAAGTGGGACGGCCCTCAGCATTAATTTCACTCACGAGTGCGACTTATTCGTATTTTCGTACATATCTGAATGACGAAATAAAAATTGAAGATGTACAAACTATAATACTTTAGCCAGTGATTAAAATGAAAGTTTTAGAATAGTTAAAATTAATTTTGCAAGATATAAGATAAATTATAAACATTAAAAAAAAGATTTCTTTGAATAACAATTTTTTTTTATTGTTGAAAAATTTCCTGCACCTTATTGGCATATGTCTTAAAATTGAAATTGTATGGTAGTTCTGTATTTACAAAACTGTCAATGACTGACTCATCACAGTGGTATTCTCTGAAGAGAATGCCATGGTCATTATTGGTTTTAGAAAGCAAAAGCGAATTAACAAAAACACTTAAGAAAACAATTTTACTATAGATTTTATTGGTTTTTAAGCTCTTTCAACTTAAATCAATTGTGATTTTAATGCTTTTGAGACGTCCATGTTTTGGGATTTAGAAGTATGAGTATTTTCAAAAAGTACAATTTAACTAGACAGGGAAGTTTTAGCGGCATTTACCAAACCTACAATTAATACAGTACTTAAAATAGCTATTGCACTGCTAAATATAATCAAACTATAACAAATTAGAAGATTTTAGCCATAATTTTTATAAACAGCGACCATTTGAAAATGGACTAGAGTAATAATTGGTCAAAATTTAATTAACGGCAATATTAATTAGTAACAACAGATTCTGATAATAACCCCCAAAATGGCTAATGGCTTTGATTGGAGTTTATATCAAGTTTCAGAAATGTACCTTCATTTGTTGGCCACCTCTAGGAAAAAACTAAATAATCTTGTAATACTTAAATTTTTAAATTTTTTTATACTCATAAAAGTAATTTATTTTCTGAGTAAATTTAAATTTTGCTGGTAAGAGGCAGATGACTGGTGTTGTGTCACTGTATAATTTCAATGCTAATGAACGCCTCATTAAAACACAGGGTGTTTGCAATGAAGTTGTGTTTGCTGACAAACCCTCAACCACTAATGGTTCAAGGTTTTATTTGTTTGTTTGCCGCATTTCATAATTTACCTCTAACTGGTAGAAACAAACTATGTTTAAACTCAAAAAATGTTTACATACAAAATTAAAAATAAATTCAGAATTATTTACAAGAAAATAAAACTAGTTATATGGCCCCTTATTTATTTAATTAAAGAGAAAAGTATAAATGCATATAATTAAATATTAACTATAATATTTAATATGTGTGTGTGTAATTGATCAGGTTAAAACAAATAAAATTAGAGACAAAATAAAAATAAATTACAATTGCAACTACGATAACATAAAACTTGGATATGTAGACCTTATGAAATAGACACGGGTATAGAAATTATTTTTAAAGTGTTTACTGATAGTTTGTGACTACAACGTCGACAGTGCTCGTTGAATGAGTTTTTGAGAGAGAGATACTCAGTAATAATAAAATCAGTATTCTCACGATCCAAAGACCTATATACCATTAGCAATGTCTTTCTTACTCATCATCAAATGTACAGACTAGACCGTTTACAAACTACAGTATCTACTATTTCCATATAACACGTTTGACTGCAGATAATCGGTTCATTGCAAACCAAAACTGTGGGAATATTGTTTTTCTATTCACAAAGTTATTGAGGAAAATAAAATAAACAGACTTGTAGATAAAAAACCACCATACTTATCACGACTTATCATGACTTGATCTTGACTTATCATGTAGTATATTATCAAAATTATTTCTGGGATAAAATTTAATCTTCCAAATTTTTAACAAAGAAAGTTATGTATCTAAATATACTATTTTGTGAACTATATTTTAATTTTAAACGTATTTTGGTTTATCAATGTGGATTTTGTATAAACTATGTCAATGTATTTATATCATGAGAATAAAGCCAATCGTCAATTTGAGGCAGTATTAACGTTATTCCCAATAAATTAATTAACTTAATCCGCTATTGAAGCCATTTTTCGTCTCTCAAAACATTTTGTAACAATAATAATTTTCTAGTAGGGCCTACGGAACTTACTATCAACCAATAAAGTTGTTTTTTATATGAATAATTTAGCAAACTTGACTGACTCCCAATGAAACGACTCCCGATAACTTGACACTAGTCAATACTTGACACCTCAGTAGGCTCCTTCAACATTCAACTGTGTGTCCCTGGATCGTGCATTGTTAATCACTATTTGCCGCGTTTTTGTGTCTCGCTCATGAACATCAGACGTTATTTTGTTATTTAAGGTCTTTGGTGTGGTTGAGGCTGCTTTTCTACCTTATTAATGTCATTGTAACAACTGTTTTTTTGTGTTCGGATCATACTTGAGAGACAATATTCAAGAGCTGAAGAAATAAACGGCAAAATAAGTATACTCCTGGAAACTTGACTTTCACCAAACTGCACAGTGTCTTAGTCCACAATGTGGTGAGTTTGTGAGTTTTACCATAATGCTATAGAAGTAAAAATGATATTTAAGTACTAAACCCTTACTGTCATCCTTCTTGATGTTTTATGAATTACTTAATCAAATTCAGTGAAAAGTCCAACATATCATGCCAAGTTAATTCTAAAGCAGTAATTTACCTACAGACATAAAGATAAATGAAAAATACAAGACCAATCCTAACCTCAGCTACAAGAAAACTCTGTGAGCCCTTCTCATTGATGACAATGCAGGATCCAGCATCTCATTACTCAACAATGCATGAGCTTACCCTAAAAATATTTTTCCTACCACTGCATAGAAATAACCAACTTGCCACTACTTTGAACGTCTACGCAAAACAGTTCATTTCCAGTTTCTGGTACTTTTCCGCTCTAGAGCGACAATGTTCTTTACTGCACGCTAAATCACACAGCAATTTAAAGTCAGCTGTTATTACAAACCATGCCACAGCTATTTGTCGTTTAATTGCTTCTTTTTTAGTTTGAGGTTATCTTTGATAGTTAACAATGTGTTTCCAACACAAACAAATCAAACATAATCTAAATTAAATTTGTATACAGTAAATCATTTAATCCGATGCTATTATGTTGGTAGGAAAAATCTTGTGTATATTACGAGCGCAAATTAACATTGCCGCTCTCGAATTGTTTGGCCACACTCAGATGTCGCTTTGTGTGGCCATCTACAATTCTCGAATGCCATTGACGTACTTTAAGCTCTTAATACACAAATAGTTATATTAGAGATGGGAAAAAATTTAAGCAGTTTGGCTGGTAGGCCACATGTCTACTACCCATATAATCCATGTGTTAGCTTATCATTTTAATGATTCCCTGGTCGATCTTAGAATGGATTAGGACTATTTTTCTTAAAAGCAGTAACAATCTTAAAAAAATGATATACAAAATGCCTGATAAAAGAAAACAGTTTGGAACAATTTTGGATTTTCTTTTCACTGATCACGTATATTATTTAGATCTGTGCAGAACATATTGAAAAAATGTAAGAGGGTGACCTAGGAGAAATAATTTTTAAAGAAGCACCCCCTCCTCAGTTAGAAACCTGGCCTGATCCATCGTTGTAAGAACTGTGTCATAATTCAGCCGAGCGTTAGTCCAAGAAATTTCATGTCTAAATTATCCAATTAATTGATAAACTATTCCGATCTATACTTATTTAACCCTTTTAGTGCCAGGGGAAAAATTTGAAATAAAAAAGTTCACTTGAGTGCTGGGCTTTTTCATGCGGTTACATGCGGGAAGTTCTTAGGCTGTTTAGCAAAAAATGTAAGTGTTTAAAAACATATTTATTAATATTTTTTGCTAATTCTTTTTTAATTTATTTCTAAATATCTGTTATATTTGTACATTAACAAAATTAATAATAATATATGTTTTTGGTACATTTAAATTTCAATAAATGTAAAAATAAAATTATAAAATTTTTTTCTATGTTTACTTTAAAAAAACATATTTTAGTTTTAGAGTTAGTAGGTTTTTATTTACTTCATGTTAAAGTACATAAAATAAAAAATTACATATAAAACATCAATTTACTATGATGGGTTATGAGTAAAACGTATAAAACAATAACCAAACAATGATGCAGATTGCAAAAAGATTGCTAGGCAACAAAACCAAGCCATTTTTTTTTTTTCAGAAAAACTCTTTTTTAGAAATGATATATCTATAACCAATTATTTATTTTACTGTTGTATGTGCAGTATTCACCTAAATAACCCATTCAACCAGTCATGTAATGATTATAATATTGTTTTAAAACAATATTATCTGTTATCTGATTGTTAACAGCTGTTTGCAAATTAGTTTATCTTTTCCTTTTCAGATGTTGCAAGAGACAGTAGAGGAGAAAAGTTATAATATATGTAAGATTAGTTAGTAGAGGGGCATTTTGTCACAATAACAGCCAGCAAAAGCAAGAATATAAATTATGGACAAGTATTAAAATGTAATAGTATCACTACAAGACACTGGATGGCACTTTTCGCAACAAACCGGGGGATCTCGCTACGAGATTATCGCACTCAAGCTACATCAACGGCGGCGAGTCTTGCAATGAGACTCGAGGCACTAAAAAAAGGGTTAATAAGCTAAGGGTTTTTTTTTTGTTAAGAAAGCTCCTACTACAATTTTCAACTAATTTTAAAGTTTTTGGTGTCGTTGGATAGGGCTTGATCTGTAGTTGTTTCCACCAAAAAATTATGAGAATCACGCTTAAAATAAAGGTGCTTTCCATCATTAAAATTTGAAATCCCATTAGAATAACATTGGGCTTGGATTTAGTGTTTTAAACATATGTTAATGTACAGCTGTTAAAGAGTATATTTGGCGATTAGGTACTGATAATCACAATATTGGAAAACTAAACGTAACATTTTTTAGGGATTACATGGGATATTAGATTAAATTGCACGATTTCGGGCAACACATACACTAGTAGGACTAAATGATAGAAAATGTTTTCATCTTACATAAGACGAAACAAAACTTGAATCACTGTCCATCAACGTACTGTTTCCGCCTTAACAGTTGTAATGTAACTCGTTTGAATACTATTATGTCGGGAAAGGGTACGTCATAGAACAGCAATTCTTTTGTTTTATTCGCCTATCTAACATGGAAAAACGAGCCATCATTTAATGATGTAGGACTTATGCATTGATTATAATTGCAAATTATAGAGGGACATGAATTTTTTTGGAACAGTGAGCCAGCCCAGAAATATGACATTGTTGTGACAACATGGGATCAGATTGGGCTTATGAGGGAGGCTTCTTTATGAATTATTTTGAGTACAGGTAAATAAATAAATAAAGAATGTCTATTTTACAGCGCTCTTCAAAGTTACGACTCTGTTTTACAAGATAACTGACGTCAACTTATTTTACACAATGTCACAACTCTTAACAAAGAAAAAACTTAAAATTATAGTTCTTTCATTTTAGTTTTAAATGAAGAGACAGTGCTGCCTTTGATAGTCTGAGGCAGAGCATTATATATCTCAGGCCTAAAAAATTAAAGAGAATTATCACTGGGATAAAATAAGATAGTCTAACAGCACATGATAAAAACTATGAGACAAAATGTAGATGCTAACCCGCAACCTTGCTGCCATAGTCCTGAAGTATCGCAAGCTAACCACTATATCACCGAGTCACCAGCCCAAAAGCATTAGTGTCTATATATGTAAAAAAGTTCACTCTCAGTCCTAGCTATTACTTGCAAAATTAAGTTAGCAACAACTAAATGAAAAATCGCGCAACACCTTAAACTTGTTCAAAGTCAAAACTTCCCCACAGACTTTCAACCACATAAATTCTTCAACATTTACAAAAAAATCACAAACAATTCATATAAATAATTTGATGAATAAAAAGCCACTCACTTGTTGTGTATCCGTAGTCGTCCTCCTCTTCAGGGTCGGCTTCTATTTCCTCTTTTGATCGCTTCACATTTCCCGCACTAGCACGGGAGATCTGAAACAATGCATAATCAAAATTATTTTCTAGTCCCAAACAACAAAAAATAATGACCATGGTGGTTTGATTACCAAGACCATTCTTCATTTTGCTTTGTAAGTTAAAAATATCATGCAAAAGCATAAATCTTTTAAAAGCAATTTTGAGTAGACAATCCATTACGTCTAGTTATGTCAACAAAATATCATTGAATTGTAATGCAATTTATAAATAGCAAAATTACTTAAGTTACTGAGATATTTTAGATTCTTTGTTTAGAAATTTATAATCAATTGCGAGGCCTTTGTTACGGAACAAAAAGGCTCCTTGACAAAACTAAATAATGGACTGGAAGTCCAAAAGTGAAACTCTTAATGGCATTTTGATTTTCAGCTCCTAAAAAATATAATTATAAAAAGGGATAGTCTCTTTGGCAGGATCATATTTTTTTGTAAAGATATGCCTTTAGGGGGCAACGAATATTTTGAAATATTTTATTTTATTGCGAACTACTCACCTTCAGGTTTATGGAGATATTTTTAAGCAGGGAGTTCTTGAGAATTATGATAAAAACAACACACACAAGCACACTTAAAATGGACACAGAAAACAAACAAAATACTCGCCTTTTTGTTTGTTTCTTGAGTCGTGTTTCTAGTTGTGTCAAAATTGTACATGTGTGTTTGTGATGTTTGCAATATGTGACAAGATCTTGCCACTTTAAAACATCACCATAAACCTGGAAGTGGGTAGTGCCCAAAATATAATTTAATAACCCCCTTACTTTGTCATACAAGAAAATAGTAAGGTTAAACAAATGTTAATATTTAAATTTAAATTTTACACTTTGATTTTCAATGTTGAAAAATGACATTGTTTAAGAAGTCTAAAAATAAGAAACATTAGGAAAAAACAAAACCTCAACGTGAAAAGTAGGACTAGATGTGTAAAGGAAAATTTTAAGTGAAACAGAGGTCTTCATGGTTCAAGTCAACAAAAAGAGGGATTTTTTAAAGACTTTCGCCCAATTTAGGAAAACATACTAAATATTTAAGGAAATTAATAAATATCATACGATTTTTACCCTTGTAAGGGCTATAGATCTGTTAATTCTTTTTGTTTTTTAGAGGTTTTTTAGTGGATCGTTACAGACAAAGTAATGGAGTGAGCCGCTATATTACAGGTGATTGGTACTGACGACATTTACTAGCAGAAGGCGGATTTGAACTCTCGACATCGCTGCCATGGTCCTGAAATCCAGCGCGCTAACCACTAGGCCATCGACTCACCCAATTGCACACACGCCCATAGCTTTTAATACAATCCAACCAAACAGAAGAAAAATAGAGAAGGAGGTCTCTTCTTCACAGAATTTGCATTATGTAACTTTTGTTTTTCTTGCATGTTTCATTGTTTTCATTTTATCCTTATTTATAGAAAAAAAATGGTACTCAACTTGCACTAAAACTTAATTATACTTTACTGGAAACTGAATCAAAGAAAAATCAAGTTTACCTAACTTAGTTTAGTCAAAATTTGGAAATCATAACAGTAACTAACTAAAACCAAAACCACTACTTGTTTGGGGAATTAGTTTTCAACAAGTGATAATAGGTCTAATGCTAATTTTTATTAGAACAAAGCTTGGAGGGTCTTGGAGTTATTTTTTTTTTTTCAAAAGTGAACTTTTGAACTGTTTAAAGATGTATGTCATTGTGGTCTGTGCACCGGTGTTCAAAAAATCGGTGATGTTGTCCGTCAGACTGCACATGTTTTTAAGCCGCAGGATCACTTTCGGTGGCTAGCCATTGTCGACTGATACTGTCGATTTTCTACTAAACTGCTACTAATCAAGCTAACAGCTGTATGAGTGTAACTCCGCCTACCTCCATCCCCTTCTTGGTAAAGATGCGCCCCTCCATGTCGCGCGTGTCCTCCTCATCATCACTCTCCTCCGACGATGAGTATTTCTTGACGGAGGCCTGGCGGGGCGCGGGGGCTTTGACGGAGGGCCGTCGGCCCTGCTGGCTCTGTCTGCGGCCATCCGACCAGCCGTCCTGCGAGCGAAACCACCACATTACAGCACAGTGACAGATCACTGTTTACACTCAACACTTTCGCAAAAATGCCTATTTGTATTTTTACAATATTCAACATTTATAATAAGATTTTTTATCTCCTTTAATTAATTCTTAATTCCTATCATCTTACATAAGGATGCAAGTAATCATAATTATTCCAAAAACCCCAAGAAATGAAAAGTTATCTGTGAACTACTTTGATCGTAAAAGCAGAGCTCTATAAGACTGGATTTTCAATTAATATTTTAAATATATATTTGAAAAATTTCCTCCATAGTAAAAAAGTTTTATTTTAAATTTGGTTCAAGATTTGAAATGTCAAATAGTTACTTGCTTGGAAATATAAAAAATAAAAGGTACAAATAGACTAACTTTAAAAATGGTATCATAGACCAGGAGGTTTTTGGAAAGTAACTAAAAGGAAATAGTAGCTTAATGGTATTAAACGCAAGCTAGCACACTTACCCACATATTTCGAACAAAGTAATAAATTAGTATAATAACAGAAAAAGTATGAAGAGTGTTTCCAATATTTATAATCACAAAGATATAAACAAAGCTGACCTTATCCAATATTTTTTCTACAGTCACATTCAGTAAGTAGAAAAAAAAAAAAAAAAATAGCAGTAGTCACAATAAGAATTAAAGTCATAGACTTCTAAACAAATAGAATTCCACCACATCAAAAAGAGGCGCAGAATAATTTTAACCTTTGAAATATGCCCGAGTATATTTGTCACATCTTTAACATTTCTCCTCAAAGTTTCGTAATACAGTATTTTTCTTTGATCCTCAATCAGATTATCTGAAATTCATGGCCATCACAAAATATATCAGCAGTACCAACAAAACTCTTGTCCCATCATAACTGGTAAATTGAATGGCTCCGCCGAAAAACGTTCTCTGCGACAAAAATACAAATTTCCAGATTTTTAGTGAAAAAGGTTCATCGTGGGATATTTTGCTTTGGAAATATTTATATTGGCACCCCTGATTTTACCTGTCCATTCCGGCGCCAATTTCGGGAGTTCGCGGGGTTGTTGGCGAATAAGGTTCTATCAGCCGCGATATGGATCCTCCGCCGGCTGTGCCGCTGTCACCCGGCGACATAAATCGTCTTTATTTTGGGAAAAAAGAAAGTTAAATATCGGGAAATGGAAAGATTAGAATAGAAAAGAAAGGAGAAACGCCGGATTGCCATATTTATCTAAAACCAAGAAGCCTGTACCTGGAAAACTGCCACCGAGAGCGGTAAGTGGAATAACGTTCTAAGTGCTAAGGCCTGATACCTGTTGATTCCTACACTTATACTTATGTATAAGTTTAAAATTGCCATCTTTTTATAATATTATTTTCTAATAACTTTGAAAATTAATTTTTTTCTCTAACAAAAATATTTTTAGGATTTAATTACTTTTATTATATAACATGTTGAACAATAATATAGTACGTTAAGAAAACGTTTCAAGAAGTATTAACGTTTTGTTCAAGACTTTAATGTTATCTTTTTATAACATTGTTCTAATAAAAGTGTTTTATATATTCAATTCATTATTGAATTTATGTTGGTACTCCTACATTCCATGATGATATTTAGCGGCAGAGGCTAAGTCCGGGAAAAAACGTTTCAAATGACAGGCGGTTAGAACGTTTTACCCCCTAAAAATGCATAAAAATAGTTAAAAATCTGATTGTGTTGAGTAAAAGTGTTGGATAATACTACTATACGAGGTTATATATGTAGTTTTATAAGATTATTGGCAAAAAATAATTCCAACCTAAAAATTACGTAACATTTTAGAAATGAATCTTCTTTCCGCTTTTTCTCAAAAGTAGGTTTTGGTCGCATAGATCGTTTTTCGGTGGAGCCATTCAGTTAATGGATTTACCTGCATATTAGTTGGGAACTCATCATGTTTACTAATAGGCACTGTAACTGTTATTTTAAAGTATGCGATCACAAATTTAGTGTATAAACTGAATTTTTCTTCATACATTCCAGGGAGTTTAGGGAACTTTTACCTTATACGCTGCCAATCTTCTGAAACTATTATATTCTCCTCTAATGCTATTACCCTATCAGGGGGATCATTCTGCTTCACAAACCAGAAGGTGAGTTGTACAGTTAATTAAAACAGACTAGGGCTCACCCACTGGTCGAAATTCGACAAAAAATTTAAATCATCTTGAGGATGTTAGATGTAAAATGTCCAATACTGTAACATCTGTGCTTCTTGATTTGCTAGCATTTGTTATCAGATGTCTAATGATTTAATCAATTATCCTTCTTCCATAAGATTAACATTTAAACTTTGAAAGTCTGTTGGGCGTAGCCCTAGGGACTGATGTGAATTACAATGTGATTCTGCTCATCTATACAGCATTACAACACCTTTCTAACAGGTTTCTTTGTTACCTTTCTAATAGTATGCACGGATTTCTCCTACGATGCACACGAGCTGAGAAAAAAGGAGGAAATGAAATATGCTTGCCTATTAATATATAGATTGGATATTGGACACTGTGCTTTTACTTAACTGTCACAATCGCAATGACTCCATGAATGAAACTATGGCATTGCACCTCTTAGTTGTACACTTTTTTTGCTTTTTATATCAAGGTTACGGGCAATCATATAAATAAAAAGTAATGATTTCCAAACGTCTCAATTAAGAGATATAGTTTTTTTTATTATTGCTGTCACATTTTTGGAATACTCAGTACACAAGAAAGCAGTCGTACCCAAGGCCAGTTTACCTGTATCAGTTCGGGCGTGGGCGTGCGTGCTGAGGGAATGGGGTAGGGGGTGGTCTTGAGCAGATCAGTGGGGGAGGGGGGAGCCGGCGCCTTCTTCTTCATCGACACCCCTCGGTTATAGTTGTAGCCCGAGGCACCCTCATTCTCTCCATCTACACTCTGGAATGTGACATTGGTTGTGAGTATTTTGGAATATATCCTAACATATTAACCTGTCAAAAAGTGAATCATGTTTAAAATCACCGGAAAACCACGTTTGTGCAAAAATTTTAACCGAGAGCCCCAATCTAAAAAAATCTCAGAATATGAATTCCAACAAAAAACCTTAATTTGTAAGTTTCGGTGAAATTTGCATACATTTTTGGAGTTTAATTTGTCTATTGAGAATATGTCTTAACATAAGGGATATATTTAACATGATATTCTAGCTATGTAGTGTGATTTGCTGGGTGTAATAAGTGAATGCATTCACTTATTACACCTAGCATGGTCATGACCATGAACTTGAAGTCAATTTACCCCTCTGCAATGCATGAACTGCTCTCAATCTATATAAATAAAATTATTTATACAACTTTACTACTATTTAATTATTATATTATTTAACACCTACAACGAAACATGTTTTTTAATATGCTAAGAGAAACATACGGTCAATTTGATCGTTTCTGCATTTTATCACTATTGTATGTGTTTATCATTGTTTTTATGTATCGATAGGACACAGGAGTTATAGTGATATTTAACAACATTCTATGAAAGATAATATTTATTTATCCAAAGTTAGATGACAGAATTATAAAATAAGAAAACATAGTCCGGACCGGCATCCGAATCATCACCCTCCCCGAAGTCAATATTTTTTTCACTGTCGTATGCCATACATCTTCGTATCCGGTCACTAAAAGCAGGTACACCAGGCCTTACAACCCTTCTAGGACCACCTCTGGCCATTTTGTATCATTAGGCATTGAGTTACTTACAAAAACAGCAATACACAATGCATTTCACTATAACACGGTAAGCGAAACACGCGGTAAATCTGACCGACCGTATTAAAACCGTATTAAACCGGACCGTCATAAAAAAAAACGCCTGGTCCGTACAACACTGAGTGAATATGACCTTGAAGGGTAGAGTAGTAGGGGAGGAAGGTAATAGGAGTAGCACTTCCCAAGGTCAAGCAGTTTAGCCACGATTACAAGGAAAAATTACGCAGTGGTCAATTTGACCGCTGTTTCGTCATAGGTGTTAAAAATTTGTATATATTTCTATTTTACAGTGTGTCTACTGCCTTATAAATATAAAAATCTGTGACTTTTCCATGACTTTTAGGGGTGAAAAATGTTAAAAATCAATGACTTTAGCATGGTCTATTTAGAAAATTTCTGGGTAAATTGAAAACATCGCAAAACGTTTGCTCACAATCACGTTATTACCTCAATTTTTACATAAAATCTGTGACTGTTCTTATTTTATAGGAAAAAATAAGTGATTTTTCTGTTACTTCCATAACCACTAACTAAAATCCACGACTTTCAGTGACTTTTAGTGACTTCAGTGATCAGGAGATAGCCTTCCTATTACAGTATTTATCAATATTTTATTTTTAAAGTAAGTCATACCAAATAAAAGTGCCATTTAATATAGTGATACAGTATATTAATATTAAAGTAAGTGCCAATAAATACTAAACAGCTAGTTTTTTGCTAAAAAAAAGGTAATATATCACTTAGCAACTGACAGGACTTTTAATTGCACTGATCATTTTAATGACAATGAACTTAATGTTGCCATCAATGGACATGAAGTTACATGATGCATTACTAGTGATATCAAGAAAGGGCCATAAAATGTTTGCAAGAGGACACTGGCCTTGAAATACTCGTGTTTATGTCTTGAAATATTCATATACTGTTATGAACTATGATAGTAAGATGCTTTGAAATTCATAAATAAGACTGCTTGTCTTGTATATAATTCAGTCTTATTTGGCAACTCTTAACAACAAAAATTATTAAAAACTTGCATCCACAACTGTCTGATCCACCGACCTGATAAGGCAGTGTTCTACTTACCCACTGCACCAGTGACTGAACAAGGAAGCGCACTGGGTTGCCCGCGGCCCGGATGACCTCAACGGCTCGCTCGTGGCTGGCAGTGCGGAGGTCAATCCCGTCCACCTCCAGGATGCGATCCCCCGTCTGCGGAAACAGAGACATGCGGTTCGGTTAGGTAAGGCTGGGTGACACCAATGATTGTAGTGGAAGAACTCAAAGTTAGGCTTAGGAAGTAATAAACCTGCTCGGTGTTACATAGAAGGCTCATTTTTGCTTTTTTATTGTAAAAAAAAGAAAATCAAAGTCAAAGTGTTTAGAAATTTTGAGAGGTAAGTATTATGGGAGCCAGTGTGACACAAATGATCCCACTCCTAGATTGACTTACGACAGGAACACTTAACTGAATCCTATTTTTGAGAGTTTGCTTTGAATCATCAAAACTTCCTGTGTCGGAAGCGATGGTGACAAGTTTATTTTTGCCGCAATTGCAAAGAAAATACTCCTTATTTTATGTTCAAACTTAAAGAATGCCACCTCAAACTTTGAAAACTATTATCATACAAATTATGTTATAAGGAATACATTTTTGTGATAAAATTTAGTGAAGTGGTGATATTTCAGCACAAATATTTTAATAATCCAATATGAAGCCGGAAAATGTATATTATGACCATTTACAATTCATTAAAAATCAAAATATTTCATTCATACGTTTCCTTATTAATGTTTCAGAACTAAAATATTGGATTTTGTGGAGTAGAAATTTAAGAGAGTGTTTGTTTGACTCCATTTTGATGAAGAGGAATAATGATATCTTAAGGATCCTAATTATGTTTTAAAATTGGTGTTAAGAACTTTACATAGAAAACAATATGATTTTTTAAGCTAATACTTGTCTCTCATGATGCAAAAAGTATTAAATGCCTCTTCTGACTGAAAATGTGCATGACAGCTTTGATAAGATTGATAGCCTGAGGCAAAATTTTCTACAGGACTCATTTTGGACCCCATTTCAAATTAGGCCCTTGGATCTTGTGATTTGATGTGCTCCTGTGAATGTGACATTCAGAGCAGTTTCTATCTTGAGTACCTTGAGCTCCCCAGTGCGTCCGGCGGGACTCTGCGGTAGAACATTCTTGATGAAGATGCCGGATATCGCAGACCCACTGTCTCCTCCCCCTGCATTGTACAGGTCGACCTGGGAGAGCAAAACGTGGTTACTACTTTTTTTAGTATATCCATTCTATAATTTATTTTGGTATATCTTCATATGGTGCAACAAGTTTGAAAAACCTCGTTTCAATATTTAAAGTATTAAAAGCAATTCAAATTATTTTAATTTAAAGCCTCAAACTTCAGTTAAAAAGAAATTTGCTGAGTTTGAAATATTAACAGTTTATGGGCTATATGTATATGAAGTCATATTATCTATAAGACCAAGAATCGGGGAACAGACTCAATGGTAATAATCACCAGTATAATACCAGACAACGGGGCTAGTTAGCTATTCCTTCTCATCAATTGGCACTTTACATTAAAAAATCACAGAATGCCTGCCATAATAAAGTTTTATTAAAGAATACTGGAAAATATCAAACTGGAAACTACATTTTATCAAAATTGAAGAAGGAACTTAAGATATATTTATAAAACAATTTATTCATTTGATAATTTATGGAAAAAGTTAATTTATGTCATAATTTTAATGTGATAAGTTATGATTATAGTCTTAGTTTCAGCTATGATTTAAAATAATCATTAATGGATTCATGATTATTTACAATAAATAATTGTTTTTCTTTAGTTAAATTATGTATTTTTAAAGTCAATGCATATAACAAATGTTATGCACTTTAATATAAATAGTTTTATCTGTAGTTTATAGTTCTGGACACCATTCAATGTATTCTCTGTAACTCTAATGAATAAAGAATATTTTGATTTGATTTGAATACTTTTTTCACCATACCACATTTTGTCTACCAATCCTGTAACTCAATGCTTCACTAAATTAACTTAGCCATAAAGCTTATTGAACCCAACCTTTTCTTAATTTATGATCTTTTAAATGGGACAAATGCTTCACGCAACAACTTAGGAACACTATAGGACACCCTCATATTAAGTCTCAGTTAAAGTTGACATACTAAAGATCCTTCACACACATCCCAGACTGTGGCGTTACTAAATAAACATCCAATTGCTATTACTTGAATGTATGATTAACATCAATAACCTACTTAGGTCTGCATTGACTTAGAGTGTTCCTTCTTTAAACATCTTATGAAGGTAGGTATTAATCATGGCTTGTCGGATATTGACTTAAACGGAACATTATATCACCTTATGATTCTGTACTGTAGTCTGAACATCCAGTGCCTGGTATCTGCCTCGTTTCATCTTTGTTAGTTTTTGACACAACCCGGTGACGCAGCCTCCTCTCTACCAAAATCTTTGGTGAGAGTAACGATCTTCACACCTTAATGCGCTTGGACTTGGAAGTTAATAGGAATGACTCCATCCACAGCCACAAATATGGAATCAGCTCAATAGCTCAGGACTACTCAAGGTGTACCTTTATACTGGACGGACCAAAATGTTTTTTAACCTATATTTCAACCCCAAGGATTATACCCGACTAACGGCCTACCTTGCCGCCAACGATACTGATGCCGAGGCTACAGTTTGGTTCTCGCAGCACGTGCACCGCGCGCTCCGGCCCCCAGTGCTTGGCAAGCAGCACCGACGACTGCGACTGCGAACTGTTGGTGACCGTCATACTGCTCAGGCCCACCGAGTCCACCTCCTGGCCCGTACTAGCCGAGCGAAGCAAGTGGCTGCGTCTAACCACTACCACTGAGCTCTCGACCTACAAAATAACCACTTCAATTAACCTGAGTGTAATAATTAAGGTATACGCCACGGGTATATAGACAAAAATTGAAAAAAAGGTTGAGAAAGAACTAAACTGCTAAAGCAAAGTGAATAATAGATTCCACAAAGAGCAAATTCAGGTATAAAATGGTTTTTTTTTTTTTTTTGCAGCAGCAGTGATGCTTTTTTAATCGAGGTACAAAGGTACATCAAGGTATAATACGGTATATGATATAAGACTCCAATTTAATGAACCTACTGTTCACACGAGGTTCACTATTTAAACTATGTATACAGTTTGTTGTTTTCATTATTGTTGAGACTTTTGCAGCGGCAAGGATTGTTGTCGGTGGATTCTACTAATTCACTTTGATTTAGCGAGAAAATTCTTAGGCAACCTTTGCCCTTCATTTTCCATTATAACTTGGCCTAAAGCCACTTTAATCTCAACATTTTTTTGCAATGTTTATTGTTTATTGTTGAGATTTAACTACAAAAATTTCATTATATTGACTCAGCTCAGGTGAATGTACAAAACAACCATCTTTAAGGACCAAAGTTTTAGTTAAATTAAAACAATGTTTTGGGCAGAACTGTTAAAAGGATTTGTTGCAGGGACAATTCATGCTTGTAAAAAGTGATCTACACTGTATATACAATGCTACCTGACAAATCGTTCAGTAATTAATTTACAAAAAATCATAAATCTTTTCAAAAATACATGGTGTTTAAGGACTTCTTCTTTTAAAAGGACTTTTAAAATTTGAAATTTAAATATATTCAGTGAGAGCACCTACAGGAGTGAGTGTAGTGTCAGTTTGTTAGGAAATACTCAAGTTTTTCATGCATAGTTTGCTAGTTTTGAAACTCACCAATGCAAGCTCTAGTAGTGGTCATTTTAAAAAGCAACCTTCACTTGAGTCAAGCATGTTAGCTGTGTGTTTCGGTTTGAGCAATCAAAGTTCAACAAAAGTCTTATGCCAAATATGAAATGTAGCCCTCTAAAGGTTATAATGTATGGTTTATTAGCATAGTTAGTAAAAAATTATACTGAACTATCGAAGAACAGAGTTTGATTCTTCTAGCAAAAGCACATGGTTAGCACGCTCGCAAGTCAAATGAATTCAGCAGGTTCAACGTAACTGCTACTAGCACTCATATCGGTATGTTTCAGAACTGACAAACTTTGTATAAAAAACTTGGAATATTTTCCAACAAACTGACACCACAATAACCACTGTAGACCCCCACAATGAATTTAAATTATTTTAATTTTTTACGGTTGCAAAGCTATTTTTGAATCACCATGTAGGGAAATGCTGTAACAATCAAATAAGCAGTATCAGATAACTGAACTGATTGTGTTGTGAACTTTCTTCCAGCAATGAATGGCAAAAATAGATATTTTGCAGCACTTAAAAACGTCTTGATGGCTCAAGCTGAAGTATTGAAAGAAAAAAAACACATTTATTATTTAAAATTTTCCTCATTAGCTTTATTGTGTGATTTAGAATTTAGAAAACATTCCATAGCTTTCATATGACTAATATACGAAAGAGCGGCTAATGTGAGATATGTTGGGGACACAATGGCACGGTTAAGCTTTTTGCAATTGGTTTGTGCACCAATGTACTTTTTTTAGTAAACTAATACTTATTTGCCTATCCAGCAGCAAACCATATAAGCTACGCTGTTAGAACAACTTTTAATTCAACACAACTTGTTGGTGCTTATATTGTGTATTTGGCAAAAAACAAATTTTACATAGAAATTATCAAAAGTATCCTAAAACCAGGGTCATGATGGAGTGATAGAGTATAGGAACAGCATAACAATTTTTAAAATTGAACATTGGTATGTGTATCAACAGTTTATTTTACTCATTATGAACAACATTTTGCTCCCATACAGTTTGCAGCTTTACAGTGGTGCGACCCAACATGCACATTTGGTAATAGTGCCAGTCAGTCTCAAAATGTGCTTGCATTATATTCTTTTCACTATAAGTGTTTATTTTAAAGTGTTACGGTACTACGGCAAAAAGTTTTCATACATCTTTAAAAATATTGATCTAAGAACCAAACGGATACAGATAGTGTAATCTTACCAGGCTAGGAGCGTAGATTTAGTATGTATATATAGATCAGTATTAAAAATATTTACATTAAATGGAATTTTGTAAGAACACAGTTAATTATTTGTAAGAACATTTTTGACCGTGACAAGAATTTAAAATTAATATTAATCCAAGAAGAGCAAATTCAAAACTCAATTTTTAATATTTTGAGGGCCTGCGTTTGAAAGGTAGTTTATAGATGAAGTAAAAACATATCTTTTAAAGAATTAGTTAAAAATTGAAGAATATTTCCAAGCATATATGCTTAGACACTTACTGCAATAGTTCACACAAAATGAGAAATACCTTTTTATTTTAAAGCAGAATACAATTCACAAACAACCAAAGCTTTAAATATAAAATGAAGGCCATAGTAAAGCGATTTACAGACTTTTGAAATGAATTGAGTTAAATCTGAATAATCCCATAACCAAAGCATACCGCCAATATATTCCAAGCTTTGCCCTTGTATAGTTTGTTACAATGTGAATTTAACCAAACATGACAAAACCTTCAATCACACGGTGTATTCTGAGTGCATCACAACCAAACATCACATGTGATTGGTGACAGGTGCAGCTTTATTTGTGATAACCAATTTTCAATATTACCTCATCTTCCTCCGGCAACTGTATAGTTGGTACTGATATCACAGGAATCACTAATGGAGCTATTAACTGTGTAATCGTTAAAGACGTCGATCTCGCCCGTTTCTACATCCCAAAGAAACAGTTTTAACAACAAAGCTAATAAAAAATAACATTTAAAGTTCCATGTATAATACATAATGTCAACAAGGATTATAATATATAGGTACCAACCGATACCATTGGTTTCAAAAATCCAAAACAACTGTAATCCAAACTATTAATTAGTTCATATTTCTTATGAATTAAGATTAGTTGAACCTTTGAATTTAAAAGTGTCAACGGGAGGAAAGGGACATAGCACATAATCTGACCATCCCTTTTTATTTTAATTTGTGTTATTAGCTTTTGAATTTTGTTAGCTTCCATAAATGGTTTCTCTTTCCTTATCTTTATAAGTACTGTATAGTAAAGTAAAAGTTAGTTCAACAGCACAATTTTTTATTAAGATTTATAAACAAAATGTAGAACATGTTATGTAAATATAACATAGTTCATGTTCATCGGTATGTTTTAGTTGATTAGTAACAGAATATATACACTTGACACTAAATTCAAATTGCTTCTCTGCACCTCAATTTCAATCTAGCCTAAATTTGAAACACGGAAATTTAGAATGTGTATGATACATCTTCCTGCTAAATGATAATTATATTTGTATGAAGTAATGTAAGTCTCATATTACCAATGAATACAGTTAATGGTTTGAATACAAAATTTAAGGTAAGTAATCCAATTACTGTGACAGCAACTAGTTTAGACTCACATAGGAGTCTTAATTGTGCTTCCACAACAATGTGATGATTCTTTTCATACAGAAAATGCCAAGATTATAATAATTCTATGAATAAACACCTACAAGATGTAGAAATATTACACAGAAAAAATTACACGATGTACATGAAACACAGACATATAAAAACACTTAAGGCTGATTTTAATATTGAGAGTTCAAAACAAAAGAATTTTACAAAAGTTAAATTTAGTATTTTGAATTGTTTTCCTCTTGGGATATTAATTATTTTCAATTCACCCGTTCCTCTATAGGTCATTAGTTAAAATTGTAGACAGAAATATTTATTCTTGTCTCATATTAGATGATGTTTAACTTCACAAATATCACCTAAACATAATTCAGGTATGGGTCTTTCCTTGTTTTAATCTAACCTATCCAACCTTTACCTAAATAAGGCGGCACCCTTCAAAGATAGTTATAGTAACTTTAAATAAATCAGGGATATAAAACCATTAATTTTGTTGCTTATATCAGTATGCCACAAAAAAAAAAAAAATCTAAACCTAATAATTAAAACAGATACTCACATCTACACTCTGCCCTCGAAAGAGCTTGGACGAGGTACGGAGATCAGTTCTTGTCCAGGGCGAGACTTCGACGACAGGTGGGTGCGTGGGTTCAGGCTCAGGCTCAGGCTCCTCGACTGTCGGAGGCTCAACATTTAAAACAGCTTCGGACTCTCGTAGGTCCTCCTTAGATGAAGGAGTGCTTGTTTGGAACCCAGAGGGTGGGTCTATCACAGAAGTTCTTCGTCCGATATCGTCACCACTGACCACTGACAACGATCGCGACTCCGACACAACACTCTCGACACTTTCTACCGATTCTCGTGAGAGTTTCTCGAGGGTCGAGGTAGACACTACCTCGTCTTGATCAGTTTCGGTCGCTTCTGTCCTCTCGTGCGACGGGCTTGTTTCTCTCGCGGGTTCAGGTTCGGGTTTTGGTTCGAGTTCGACCTCGGATTCAAGTTTTTCACTCGCGACTTCAAGCTCTCTAAACTGCTCCTTCTCGTCGGAGAGACTGTCTGTTCGCTTGCTGTCACAGTCGACGAAAGAGTCGTTCCCCTCGGAGAGAACACTTGACGGCGACAGCTGATCGCTCGGGACCACAACTGGTACCGACGGGACCTGGACTGTCACCTCCTGGTTGATGTAAGGCGACCTGGAACAAAACTAGCGTCAGTTACAGGTTATGAGTCACAGTTGGTTTACATCAGGATCAATCCCAAATACAACCTAAATCACTAGTTTTATATATCACTAAAATGCTTTAATAAATAAACTGAGTTGTGGTGTCTTAAGATAATACTGGTGCTCTGAAAGTAAAGTACACAAACTGAAACACAGCAAACTCGGAAACAGACCCCTGGCTAGAAATATAAATGACCGGATTAACCAACAATTTATTTAACAAGTAAATCAGACATATACTAATTAGTGATTAAAAATTAAATGGATGTTAAAAAATTTAAATTAGGTTAATTTATTCCAAAAACGATAGCTTACTCACCCAATGAATGCTTTGTTATTGACTTTAAAAAATATTTGCCCATCATTTACTCGATCACACCTAGTAACATAGGCCCACAACAACAATTGGACAGCCTAAAAGGGTTGCTGGCAATAGAATTGCTTTTAATACACAATAATACCAATTGATTATTGAAATATCAGATAAGAAGGTCCTACCCATCACAGAAATGGGACCACACTAGGGACGGAATTTTGTCTAATGACGTAATTATTGCCATACATCAATTATCGGGCTGTAAAAAACACAGAAAATTAAGATCACGGTCAAACACAGTACAGGAGCACAGTAATTTAGAAGACGTCTGAGATTGAATCGTCCGCAAATCAGCAATTGTACTGAGATATTTTAGTGATGAACATAGGAACCAGTTAAATTCTGACAACTTTTGACCGTGGAAAATTATTGAGGCCGAATCATCCCAGGCCAGTCAAGAGAACATCTACTGTATCCTTGTTGACATTTACTTGTACATCAATTTAACTAATTTTCAATGAAAATGTGAGCGTGAAATTCAAACGTCATAAACAATTCACTAGAGAAATGAACTGCTTTTTTAATCATCTGTAGCATTTTCTTTAGCAGTTGTACTGTGTGTATGTATACACTAAATTATCTTATAAATTAATCAAACTTGAGGGTGAAAGAGTTCTCAGCAATCAATGAATGCCACAAAATAAATATGTGATGTTAGTGATTGATAACTAGTAAGCCACTTGCAATAATTACTAATTAGTTTTCATTAATACACTGGGTTGAATCTCAATAAAAAAAAAAAAATTGTATTTGTTCTCAAAATATCTGTTGCAGATTAGGATTCTATATAAAAAAATATAGTTTTGTTTATCATCAATTTATGAAGCTTTCCACCTTTCAAAAACATATAGTAATGCATACTATTGTAAAATGGTGTTTTCAACCAACACCTGTTTCTGTTAGTCCTGATTCTATCTTGGCTTTCATTCAGTTGTGTCCCTCGTCAATCCTCATCTATGTAATTTCCTTGTATAAAATTGTTTTTAGTGTAATATAGTGTACTCTATACATTTAAATAATCATATACTAATCTCTCTACATATGTACATAGTTTGCAACAACTCTCAAATAAAGAGCTACTACATTTTTGCATGGTATGGCATGATGATGCCACATAAGTAAATGGATTTCATAAACAGGTGTTTTTATAATTTTTGATATTTAAACACAATCTGCGGGACGCACAGGTCTAAAATTGAGTGATTCTTTATTTGAACAGTACTGTAATAGTGATAAAACGCAAGAACTCCAGGTACCTACATTTAATAAATACAATAACACACAAAATACAATTACAATAGAAAGATTTAAAAATAACTGAAACATGGGTTTTTACATATAACATTCATTTTCATCCTGAGTATGCATGCAGATAAAAAGTACAATATTCTACATCATCAAAAGCAATGTAAAATGGACATAAACACACTTATAAACAGAGGTAAAAATAAATACAGTACAGAAATCAAGTGTATTAAAAACAGGGAAAATTAGGGGGAAATGAAACTATAAATACCCCCGTCGCAGCAGCCCTGCGTACTCAGCGAATTTACAAAGATATTTTGGTTTTATCATCAAAGACCTTTATGGTTATATAATTAATAATCTTTACAAGGAAATATAATATATTTAATGACATTATATTTCTCAGTTAATTATTTTTATTTAATAATTTATATATTAATATTTATATGGTAACCAATTATTTTTTTTAACAGTATTAAAGTGCATAACCAAAGCTGCCATGCAAAAGGAATGATCTGTTGTACAATGATCTGTTGTTTTACTACACTAATTTGTAGTAAAATAAAGCCAAAATATGGCTGGAAAATGAAAAAAAATTTTGGACAGCCAATTTTTGCTGAAATGTGTTCTATGTCATTCCCTGACCTCCCTCAGAAAAGTCCCCTTAAATCCCCAGTGGGCAACATGCTTAAAATGATGGGATGGCCCTCGTGGAGTCAGAAATAAGTCTTTCTTCGACCAATAGGTTTATGTATATCAAATTAAAACTCTTAAGTAGTAGAATTCAATGCCGCAAACCCCATCTCAAAAGGTTGCTTGAGTCGTAAATGGCAGCCTGTCAAACTTAGAATAAAAATCAAATTTTAATCTAAACGCTTAAAAATGTAATAATATTAGAAATACTTGACCTTTTGAGGTCCGGTTTGCGGCAAATAGGGATAGCTTGACATATGCCCATCATATTACCCTTGAACCACCCTCTACATGGACGTCCCAAAGAGGGAGTTTTGAACAATTTTTCTTAGTCCATAGCCATGCTATACATAATTTTAAAGGTCTTAATAAGGAGAGTACATAGCCGAAAACCAGACCTCATAAGGTCAAATATGTCGGAAGTTATTGCATTTCAAAGTTTTGATAGTATTATTTTATTCTAAATTTTGAACGTCTGCCATTTTTCTCTCGACCGTTATATTTAGGTCGGGTTTACGGCATTGTGCTCTACATTTTAAGACCTTTAAATTGATATATATAAACCTTCTGGAACTTATTCAAATTTAGTATGCTTAATATCAAAATTTATTTTAACTCCTTATAGGCCAACCCTTCATTTTTGGGCATGATCCCCACATGGGATTTCAGGGGATTTTTTGGAGGAAGGTCAGGGGATGCCATAGAACACATTTCAAAAGAAATTAGCTTTCCAAAAATTATTTCATTTTTCCTGACTAATTTTACTACACTAAATCCCAAACTTAAACATTTCAAATTAGAAAAATGCAGAAGACAGCTGATCAGCTGATTAAGAACAGACACCCTATTATCTTTATCTCTTTCTCCAAATTATACACTAATTTTCCTTGAGAATACCGTGGGATTTAGCATGTAGGTTTGCTGTCACACGGGTTTTTTATCAAATATCAGTTACTCGCACTCTATGAAGATTCATAAACAATTTTACTAAGATATGTTGATAAATAAGTGATGTATAACTTATTAAAGAGTTGCCCATAACAATAACATGGGAAACTTGATTTGAATTTACTACATAAGTTAAGCTTTTTTAATGGTTTAAAATTAAAATTTTTTTGTTTTTTTAAAGTTCTTTTAAATGGTTTAAATTAAAATTGTCAAATATTAAAAACTAAGGGAAAAAAAGGACAAAAACCCATTTTTCACCCTTTTGGGACCCCATAAATCCCTGTTCCCATGGTCCGATCATGCTGGTTTTCAAACTCAACCTGATGAATGCTACCCTACACCTCTGTACCAAATTTCATCAAAATCAGAGGTTTCCTTCAAAAGTCATCGCATTGACGGACACACACACCGTCAAAATATATATAAATCTTTTTCATATAATATACATATGAATTTGAACAAACGGTGTTTTTGGCCTCTGGGGACCTCAAAATGAAAAAAATAACATGGTCTTGGGCTTAGGTCTTACCGTGACTACTACCGCAATAGTGTATTCCCTCTAGGGAAATTCGCTAAAAAGCCACTTTAGGAGATATTGAGTACTCTTTAGAGTACTCTTGGGGTACTCTCATGTTGTTATTAATTTAGCCATTCCAAGTCCAGAGAAAGGAATGAGCAATGGACAAACAATTTTTCAACGAGTTTTCTGTACTACCATTGACTACATAGGGTGAATGCACCAGTTACCCACCATGAACTAGTTATCAGCCACTTTGATTATATTATAGTATATTAAGTCAAATTATATAGTTCTCATTTTGTTCCCCAAAATAATTCTGTGAATAATAACAAATGAGCAACAAGACAGTTTACAGTAAAAAATAAAATCAGTATCGTAACGTATTTACACTAAGATAATAAAAACACAACATTCTAAAACTACAGTCACAAGAAAAAGCCACGACAGATTTTTAAGCCGTGTACTCACCTATAGTAGTCAGGGAATATCCTGAGTGAACAAGAATACAGCGTGAAATAGAGCAGTGCAAGGCTATAGTACAGCAACTAGTGTGTTGAGATAAGTGCTCAGTTACAGAGGCAGTTTTGAAAATAGTTATTATATCAATCAGGGATCGATAAAACTTACAAAAACTTTCATACTCGTTTAGTCTAAAGAAGTCAGAGTGAATTCAATTAAAGTACTTGTAGCTTCTTTATAAAACCTGTCTTTCAGATCTTTAAGTATGTTTGCTTCTTGGCTACCAAATAGTTTAAAAGTTATTTTAAATCTGTTTTTGATGATTTTGTAATAACTTACATCTGTAATATTTTTTTTACAGAAATATTATTTTCATTTAAGGACTAATTTCTATTAATGAGTTCAAAAATAATAATAATGGTAACAAAATTATTAATTTAGCATATTGTTTGTATTGAGGTCGTAATTGATCTTTGTATTGATATTATTATTGATCCTATTATTATATCTCTTAATTCAATTACTATTTACTAATGTAAAACAACAACAAATGTTACGTGCAATAAAGAGTATGACTATGACTTTGACTAATTACCAAGATCATAAAAGAAGCAAGTGGTTAGAATTGCAAGAAATAGTTTGTATGTTTATTAGAATTTTAAGATTCAACTTTACTAACACTTTTCATAAAATCATGATACATAAACATTTCTTGACAAAATGTTCACGAAAATACATAATTTGTGTTATGGATGAAAAGCATTTTACAGTTTTTATATGTTAAATGTCTAATGCAAACTGTTTTGTTCTAGTTGGTTTATATAACACATTTAACTAAATTCAAAAAGACCATTTAAATTAATTCTACAAAAAAATCTGAGAAATGTAGTAGCAGGAAAGATGTCAAATATGCAACAAAAATAGTTGACCAAACAGTAAAAAGAGCTTCAACAAGATGCAACAAAGGGCTGATTCACTTATCCCAAGATTAATTGTATCCAACTGTTAAAAGGAGTATCTTAAAACAATGTACAATAATCATGTAAAGTAATACAATATAATAATATAATGTATAGCGCTAAAACTTTAATCCGGATTAAAGTAATGTTTGTGTGTAAAAATATAATTCATATTATTTTATTTTAAAATGTCCTAAGTGCTCATGGACCTTTCCCTACAAGAATACTAGAGTAACATATTAAACCATATAGGTACTTTACACATGAATTTTAAACTAAAAAATCACACTCACCTAGGGGAAATTTGGGTGACGACGGCGGATTTGACGGGTGCCGAAAACGATTCTACTTGTAGCGATGTTTTCCGATAATCCAAAGTCGTGGGAGCTGGCACGTACCGAACACTGAACAAGTGAAAACTAGAGTTAGACTGGGGCATGAACAAGGAAGAATTGGAATCCATTTAGCATGGGGTGTGAGGGGGAGGGGGGCAACTAACAAGATAGGGCTAACTCCAGTCTCTCCGAAGGTACTTGTAAGGGTGCCTCTTGCTACAGGGTACAAAAACTACACCGTTCATCCACCCTCCAGACAATCCTCTGGTGGAGGGGAGACTCAATTTTGGATTACAAATTGTATCCACGGTCGTGGTTTCGATAGGGTTTCCTCATCATGAGTGAAGTGTTTTTGTCAATAGGGAAATATATTCAATGTTCTAAGACAAGAAAAGTGGGTGCAAGACTAAAATTTGTAAATTAATTTTAAACTTCAAAAGTTCATCTTACATTACAATGAACAACATTGTTATTTTGCCACATAAAGACTTCAACCAATAACCTTAATGAGTTCCCAAAAAAAAATTTTATTAAGGATAATGAACTTGAAAATTATAATTTTTGTATACTTATAAAAGTTGTTTGGACTTCTTTGTAAAACTTAATTTAAGAATTGTTTAATTGGCTTAGTACTTTATATTTTTCTTTAAATGTAAGTAAATACTGTGTCATTAAAAATTGTAACATAGCTAAATAAAACTAAATATTAGGGGTAACATACTAAATATTAATTTAGAAACCCTAAAACAAGAAGCAGTGTATTTTTATAGATACATTAATACAAATGTGTATAATCACCTTGTATAATCAGAATCGGTAAACGTGTTAATTAAGCAGTACAAAATCTTATACAAAAACAAAAAAAATTACAAAAACAACAACATTATAGGTGACAAACAGAACTACGCTCCGGGAACCTAGAAGTGGCCCCTGTGTTAAGTGACTCTAAGCCTTCAACTGAATAGAAGAAGTAATGTGGAAGGGGGGGGGGGGTTGTAGAGCGTAATGAGGTAATGTCAGTTCCTGGAAAGAGACATGAGGTACTGTAACTTCTGTGGATGCAGACCGGCAACAATAGATATTTTTTACAAAATTAAAAGCACCAGGAGGAAATCTTTGTGATGACACCTTTAAAGGGTTAAATATAAACAGTGTGTTCCTTTAGGACAAATTCAGTAAAATTATCCTAATTGAAACATTACTCCATTTTAAGGCATAAATTCATTCAACAAAATTGTGGTCTGATGCTCGTAATGTCATAAATAGTTTCCCAAAACAAATTAATCCGCAGACTAAAGTTCCGCTCCCTCGCCAACCTGTTACTGTTTACACGTGTTCCGCCCAGACATGTCTAGATCTGTCTGATGCCAACGTCAATTTAGGTACAGATGTAGCATTAAGTGACAGGAATAGTCAGTGAGTGAATCTCATTACACGGTATATTGGATTACACGTGACGTCGTAGGATCGATGGCGGGCTTCCCCGGACTGCCTTGGCCTCGGACGATGGACACACGTGAAACGCTCGCATGCTACGCAGTCAATAGGTGGCAAAGTAGGTAACATTGTTACTACGACGATTAGTCTCTAAAAGTTACTTACAAAGAAAATGCATGTTTGTCTTACATTTAATTTTGCTACAAATAAAATTACTGTAAGGTAAAGTACGTATGAAAAAACTTTTGGTTTCGACATTACAGAGGAGGAAAGAGATAGCGCAAAGCTAACTTAAGTGTGAATGAATGATGCAATAATAATATTGGAAAAAATACCCAAAATGTTAATATTTACATTTTGACACACTGTGAAGCCTTGAACTTTAAACGATAGGGAATTTTTATTTACTTAGATAAGGCTTTACTGTTGGCTAACTGTATATGCTATGCATGCAATGCATTTATACAAAATTATAAACAAGGCCATTGAAAAATAATGCCAATGTTACAAAAAATATCATAGCATCGAAACCATATATGTAATAACCATATATAAGATAATCGAGTAATTCTTTTCATGTTAATCGAGGATAACTGATAAAGCTAAGTTTTGTTGAAGTGGTGTGACATTACTATGCGCACACTAGATCTGATTATTACAACCACCGATATCAGAAGAGAATTTCGAATGTATCTATCAATCTTCTATCGGGGATTGAATTGACAAAGTTGTAATTGAATACTAAAGGTGATGAATTTTTTTCCCCATCTAAAGATCAAAACGACGGAATCACCTTATATAGTTTTTTCATAATATGTTTTTATTATTTAATGACCCTATATTATGTAAATGACAATGAATTTAATTGCTGTGATCAATAACTAATAATTCTTTTACAAAATTAGTTGGCTGTATCTTTTTTTTTTCTTGTTATAAAATAAGATTTAAATTAATTATAAAATCATTAACTTTATCCATGCCGAAAACTGTTACATAAAGAATACAGGAGTTCTTTTTTTTAATATTGCTTACAACTTTTTGAGCAAATTTCTATTTTTAAAGGTTTTTAAGGAAATAATTTTTGATTCATATAAAACATACAAAGACATTATACTTATGTACGGTCTGACTTTTTTATCTTAATTACAACTTTTTTAATAGTGTACAAAATCCTTAATACATACAAAACTAAAAAAAAAAAAAAAAAAAAAAAAAAAAAAAAAAAAAAAAAAATAGAGAAGCTTGTAACGTATGGCTTGGAAAAAGTGCTGGCGTTGGCTAAATTAACCTTAAACTATAATAGTAGGGGAAAGTGGGGTATAACCGGGTGGCTAAGCTTTAGTGACATGTAGATGCCATGTTTTTATAAAGACAATTTTAAATAATGTCTCAGTTTATCTTGTGTTTATTTGTTTTTGAATTGCTTCTTTTAAAAACTTGATAAGTCTTATAGTTTTTTTTTCTGTGAATTTTTTTGTTAAAAAAGTGCAAGTACCAGGATTTACCCCACTAGTGGGGTGATACCGGGTACACATGTTAAGTATATGGGAAAAAGAAAAAAAAAAACAAATTTTTTAATAGGCCTAAAATTTTATTACTAAGTACACACAATTAAGTCAAAAATAGTATCAAAGATAACATATTCAGTTAATGTATGAGCGAAAAATCAAATTTTAAAGCCGCGCGTCATACCCGGTTTCACCCCACTGGTAGTAACTAACAAAAACTTAACATATTCAGAGTGCTTAAAACTAATTTGAGATATTGCTTATATCAGTGTAAAGATAAAGAAATAGACTACACAATAGTGTAGTCACCTTCACTGAAACTTATGTAGTTTTTCCGTAGTAGGCGATCAAACTGTCTGTAACATTGGGAAACGAAATATCAAAAACAAAGAAACGCTCTTAACAGCCAGAGTTCTGCTCAGAGACTAATGGCGCAATGTCCGCCACTTTCCCTCTCCAACTAAATTTTAATTTCGGCATTTATCGCCAGGTACCAGCACTTACTTGGTCAAAACCCGACTACCCGGTTTGTACCCAACCACCCGGTTATACCCACCTCTCCCCTAATAACTTTCTGAAAACATTTTCTGTCCCCAATAATATACTGACGTTATATCGGTGGTGATGAGCTGGGCCCGGCGCAGCACGGCGCGACCCTGCGCCGGCGTTGCATGCCGCAGACTCTCGTAGTTTAGGCTGAGGATGAGGTCCCCAAGACGGATCCGGCCGTCCTTGTCCACGGCTCCCCCCGTCACCACCTCCGTCACCACCATGCCCCCGCCATCCGCGTCACAGTCCAGGCTAATACCTGCACACACGACACAAGTCACTGGACAGCCACTATAGTTGAAGGTGAGGTCGCCAGGTTTTAAACTGGGGGATAAGTGATACAAAACAATTTAAAACAATAAACTATGCATTTCTACCTCAATAGCACAGAAATTAGGAACCATGAAATGTCTACATAAACTTTTTTAAAGACAGAAAACAGTTTGGACAGAAGTAGATAACACCAAGGGATATAACATCTAGTTTGTAAATTTCAACAGATTATGCTGTTCACTTATCCTTATTTCTTTCATGGGATCTTTAAACCCTGCAGATGAACATTGTCAATACATAAGCCGTTGAAGGAGAATAAAAATATATAATATCATCCTGAATAGGTATCTTTATCAGGGCATAGTCTTGCATCTCTTAGCCATGGTAATCTGACAAAACGTCTAGTATATAAAAATTATTTAATAGAAGAACTATTTCCAAGATAATAATTTTTCATGTACTGGTAATTGTATCAAAATAAGGCGTTAGATTATAGTAAAATTTTGTTTCCATTGTCGTCATTTTTTTTAGAAAAGTTGCTATGAATCTGGATGAATAATGTGTGTTGTAATGAGAGGGAATAATCCACAATTATTGATGTATTGTAGGGAAAGTCCGATGTCATATATAGCTTAAAATATAATACTTGCATTAATAAAAATAAGCATTTGAAAGACTTTGGACTTTGGATAGATGTCCCCTCTATACGGTTTTTTGGAATTTTTTATTTGCACCTTAATTTATTAAGGTCAACACCAAAATAAATATTACTATTCACTTTGCTTTAAACGTCAATCAACTTTAGGGGGGGGGGGGGGGGATTTAAATGAAAATTTCATCAGGTTATTAGCCCCCTTCTCACTACAACCCCTAACAAAAAAATATCAAAAAAGAACCCCCTATTTTTATGTCATTTTTTTATTTTACACATAATATTAAAAATTTTTTATGATTAGCCACTTTCTCCAAACTTAACGGTTAGGGAGCTAAGGGCAATTGAAATTCATTTTTAGTCCCATAAGTATAACATAGGGCAAACTTGAATTTCCTTCATCTCCAAAAACATTCCGCGAAATAAAATAAAATGCTCTAGAATTAAAAGGTCTTAAAATGATGTTATAAGAACTTTTTACAAATAGAAATTAAAATTTACACATAAATTAACTTATTTCCATTATGGCGGACAGATAACATTTGATAAAATTTGATGTTACAGTACTATGTATTTTTTTATGCGTGGGTGTTAATTTAATTTTTGAAATGTTCTTAAGCATCTTATTAAGACCTTTTTGTATTAAAGTAGTTTTTATTTAAGGGAATGATTTCGGAGATATAAGCCATTAAAGTTCACCCCATTAAAATTCAAAACTTCTTTATACTAAACCTATACTTAACAAGTGTACATAAACACTTCTTAAGAGTAAATTAGCCTAGTAAAACTAAGCCAGTTTCCTCTGCCTTTTCATGACATTGTGAAAGCTGGTAAATTAATCATTATTGATGTGAATTTATCTATATGATAATGACTTTTATATTCCCAACTAAAACCCAAAATTTATTTTTCAATTTTTCTCATTCGAAATTTAATGTTAAAGTATCATAATTTTATCACTGAACTCTTTATTGGTAATGTTACATTCATATTTCTTTGGTTGCATAAGTTAAAATTTAGTTTAATAATAATTAATTTAATAATAGTTGTTTAAATTACGCCATGTTGATTTCCTTGGTTGTGTTGCATTTGCATTTTGAATGTTAATCTGATCACTGTTGTAATTATTGAAGTTGTTATTTTATTTACACACAGATTATTTACTTATATCTTTAAAAAGTGGCTACATAGTGTGTGCCAATTTTCATATTTCCTTCTAATATTATGCCTAAAATATAATATACAAGTAGCCCTAAAGTGTATATCCAGACTCATCATGAACCATTGTACACATATTCTTGGAGATATCAGAATCAACATAGGAAACTTTTTATTTAAAAACAATTATTTCTTACGAATGATAAAAAAATTGTTTGTAAAAAAATCTGAAATTACCTATTTTATCTAATTTATTTGGTTGCTAAGAAACAAATTCAATGAAATATTCCAATTTTAGGTTTTTATGCGAATTCTTATATAGGGTGAGCGTGGCAGCAAATGAGCGTAGCGAACAAGCTAAACCTAACTAAGGGTGAGCGTGACGGTTTGGGAGCGTGGCGGTGAGAAAGCGTAGCAAACGTCCTACACCTGACGGTGGATGAACGTGATGGCGAGTGAGTGTAGCGTATAAGCTAAACCTGACAGCGGGTGAGCGTGATGGCGAGTGAGTGTAGCGTATGAGCTAAACCTGACAGCGGGTGAGCATGATGGCGAGTGAGTGTAGCGTATGAGCTAAACCTGACAGCATGACGAGTGAGTGTAGCGTATGAGCTAAGCCTGACAGCGGGTGAGCGTGATGGCGAGTGAGTGTAGCGTATGAGCTAAACCTGACAGCGGGTGAGCGTGACGGCGAGTGAGTGTAGCGTATGAGCTAAACCTCATGGCGGGTGAGCGTGACGGTGAGTGAGCATTGCAAAATACCTGAACCTGATGGCGGGTGAACGTGATGGCAAGTGACTGTAGCCTATGAGCTAAACCTCATGGCGGGTGAGCGTGACGGTGAGTGAGCATTGCAAAATACCTAAACCTGATGGCGGGTGAACGTGATGGCAAGTGAGTGTAGTGTATGAGCTAAACCTCATGGCTGGTGAGCGTGACGGCGAGTGAGCATAGCAAAAGATTTAAACCTGACGGCGGGTGAATGTGATTGCAAGTGAGCATAGCGAACGAGCAAAAACTGACGGTTAGTAACTCGAGCAAAGCCGTGAGAAAGAGGTAGTATGATCATATAGATATCCTAGCATACCCCCAAATAACAAAGGAATAAGAATGGGCCCAATATAGATCTCTGTACAGAATAATCTATATTTTTCACTAGGTATACAGCATCATAAACAAAACTGTTGTTGCAGTATGTCATATTAGAATATTGCTTAAATGCTTACGATCATGCAAGTAAGACTTAATCCAATTGAATTCTTAAACATCAATACCATAACTTTTAAGATTATTAAGAATGGCTTATGGAGAGTTATGGTTTACACTATCGAAAGTTTTTTGTCATGTAAAGAAAAGCTTCAACAATATAGCTCCCCTTATCGAAGTTTTCCAAAACAGTTTCTATATAATTTACAAGAGCAGTCATTATGGATCTTTTTTCTCGATAGCCATGCTGCTTAGCTTAAAATAAATGATTTATTTCAAAGTACTGCATGAATTGTAGTAGCATACCTTTTCTAATACCTAATGTTATTCTTATGGGACTAAACACTAAATTCAATTGCCTGAAGCTCACAAACGTAATGTTTTTGGAATTTTTAAATTAAGGGTTGGGGGAAAATTTGGTTAATAAGGAGATGAAATTTTCAAGTTAAATTTTACTCCCCGAACGGTGATAGACGTTTCAAGCAAACTGAACAGTAATATTTTTTTAGTGTTTGAATAAATTGAGGTGCAAATAAAAAATGAAAAAAACCACCCAGTGTATATCAGCAGAGCAGGGGTGACAGTGTGAAACGGGTATGTTACAAACAACAGACAGTAGTGATTGTTCTGAATAGTGAAGCGTGTTTTACACTTTACAACAACACATTTTTCACATTCCGTTGCCCCTTCATCCATACAAAGCACCGTAACAATAAAACACATACAACTCTACTGCATTATGCAACTCTTTCAATTGTTCAGCTCTCATCTTTTACTAAACATTTTTCAATAAATTTATTCATGATTAAATAATAATAGTCGGTTTTCAACAAAAAAAGTAATTGAAAGGGGTTTCTTTTAATGTAAATTCAATAATGGTACATAGTACATTAAAATATTACCTTGGCAAAATCCGTTCCTCAATCTTGCATTTTTTAATTGACATAAAGCTCTTGAAATAAGAAGTTTAATTTACTGTCAATCAAAGCCGCCGAGAGAATTTTTGGGGCCAAGGGCAGAGTTCCGTTGTGAGTGGGTAATAATCAGGAGTTAATGAAATTCTGAGGGAATTGCAAATAAGTACAGGATATTGCAAAAATTAGTAATCCAATTGAAAAAAATGGATGTTCAAACGGATAAAGACATAATAGATCTATAGCTGAAAAATTTATATAAAATAGAGCTTTAAAATTGTTGATTCACTTTGGAATTTGAAATCTCCGAGATTTAAACAAGTGACCCTCAGTTTTGGTACACTCTGCTGTATTCACACAATGTTCAGGATATTTCATTTCATATTTTTGGGTTTATTTAGAAAGGATTAATTAAATTTCACTGTTTTAGAACCACGTATTGGTCTAAAATTAATATCCGTTACTTAAACTGAATCCCTTTCACATAAACTTAGGGGTTTTACCAAAACCCAAAGTCTCGGTGTACATATACCGAGAGGGGTTGATAAACATACCTTGGTTGGTCAGTGGAAATACGATTGGCTCAAAATTCATTACTAGGAAATTGAAACACTTTTGATAAATACACCTAGGAGCTACGTGTACCTAGAGAATCGTTGGGTGTATAGTTCCATTGGCTTGAAACAATTGTGATATACATACCAACTGTCCTCCCCTCATAACACACTATTTTATTTCATTTTTCAACAATAGAATAGTGCAATAGATTTCATCATATTCAGTAGTCCATAGTTGTTGGTTAAATTTATTTAAATTAAGAATACAGGACAAATTGGCTGACTGTTAATTTACAAAATTTCTGTCAATTTCAGTTCAACGTATACTTGAAATCTACTCATATAGGATCCCACTTGTTCAACAAGCACTAAGTGTCTATGAGAACTTGTGGTACAATACATACCTTTTGACTCGGATATATATTCTGCACTTTTGTAATATATATATATATATACAGTATATATAGTGGCTCTTCACCCGAGAGATATGCGTACCTCGTGGTTCTGCATCCGAGTGATATACATTACTAGTGGCTCTGCACCCGGGTTATAAACCTTGTGACAGAGCCCTTGTGATGTAGATACCTTGTCGCTTGGAGCTTTTGTGATGTACGTACCTAGAGACTCAAAGCCTTGTGTTGTACGTGCCCAGTGACTCAAAGCCTTGTGATTACGTACCTATAATGGCTCAGGGCATTTGTAGTATAGGTACCTAGTGTTTCAAAATCTTGTGATACTGTATACATAACCAGTGGCTTAGAGCCCTTGTGATGTAAGTAACTAGTGGAACGAAGCCTTTTGATTTACTTGGTGACCGAAAGAATTGTTATATATGTACCTAGTGGCTCGGAGCCCTTGTGTATCCTGATCTCGTGCTCGAGCTCGGAGGGGGAAGGCACAGTTTTGTCGGCTCCCAGGTCCACGACCCCTTCCACAGACAACAGAGTGTCCGGCGTGTGCGACTCCAGCTGGGGACAGACGCCCAACAGGTGAACAACAACAGTAAACAACAGTCAAATTAGACTGAGCAAAAACTGGGACTTGGGAATTAAGCTTAAAGATGTACCCCTCAATGTTTAGGATTCAGAAATTTATAATTAAAAGTTAAAATAACTGGAAATTATTACTAACAAAGATTTATTTTGGTTGCCAACTTACTTTAAGAACTAATTCCTTAATGTTATTTACAGAACAAGCTGTATAACCATTTTAATTAGACACTCAAGGACAATTATAATGTAATATTTAATTTATATTTCTTATATACATTATCACTTTTTGTTGTTTGCATTAAAAAACTGAAAATTCAATTCAATCAGATTATTGTTAAAAATATTGAATTTTTAAAAACTGTTTATATAGTAAAAATCATACTTATTACTTAGTGTTTTTAAAGTACTAAAGGAGATGTTTCACATAAGTATATCATCACAAATAATAGGATACTGTTGAAAACTTTCAAAAGGCATGATAGCCAAAACAAAAAATATATTATGTTAAATAGAGTGGTTAAACACAAACTACTGACACGAGTTTTTTTGTTCCTAGCTTTTACATTTCAAAAATTACATTTTATGTCAAAAGACTAGTTTTGGTCTAGAACTAGAGGATTGTGCAGATTTTTTATATTCAATGGTAATAAAATGAAGAATAAAATTAATGAACAATATAATAATCAAGGAAACAGTTCAACAAAAAATACTGAATAAATAATAATAATATTTACTAAATATTGTGCCATACAAATAATGTTGGTGCAAAAAGAAAACAAGTAAGATAGAGGGTACCTAAAATAAACAACAAACAACCTGCCTTGGAGGGATTATCAAACTTTTCTTCTATTCAAAAATAAAATTTGAAACTATAATACTTAAACTAATTAGCTACAATAAATTCAATATTAATATTTTGCTTTAAACTTTAGCCACAATACATTTTTTCTCAAAGAGAAAAACGACTTACCAATCATGTTTAGATTTTCTTATTCATCTATGACTGGAAACCACAAATTTCTCTTAAATTCAATGTGATAAGACCTTTAAAAATGCACTAAATACGGGATAAAAACATAACAAAGAAAATTTAAACACGGAAGACATTAATTACAATACACCGAATAAGTCATAAAGTACCTTATTGTCGATATATCCTTATCATAGGTGATATATTTACAAAAGAGAAATACACTGGACAAGGAAATCCTCGACAAATACAAACCTTGTTATTTATTAGCCTAACTCAGTGTCCCTGGTGATATTTCATTGTGTTTAGTACAAATAAAAACCAACACCCTGTAAGGAGAACATTAGCAAGTACAATGCATGCTGGAAACACCAGTTTTATTTTGTTTCTTTGGCAATACAAGCTCAAATGTAACTGTGAACATACACTAAAAGACCTGTTGTTTAACAGAGATAAATTTGAATATTCAATGAAAACTCTCTTATTGTGGTCGGTTTATATATTCTGGGATAATTTTTTTACTGGGAATGTATTAGACCGTTACTTTTAGTAGTTGTACATGTACAACTAACAGTTAAAAAATATATAGTTTCTTCATGATGTAATAAATCTTGACTAGCAATCTTGTATTTCTCAGTATAGCCAAAAAATAATAAAAATAAAATCAAAATAATCAACTTTAAAATGTTTTCTTGACAAAATTCTGCTACGCAAGTTGTTAGAAATTGTCACTAGAGCTCTAGCTTCAATTACTAGAATAATTTTGGATCAATTATTCAAGTTGGTATATTTAGTCAGTGTTAAAATTGTTCCACTGCCACCATCCTAAATCCATAGATTCTATAAATGAGCTATATAGTATACTATGGGACCTGTGCGCAAATTGCGCATTGTATGATTCTGTATGAGAGAAAATCACCTACAATGCATAAATGTTGATTAGGCTATGAAGTGACAGAAATCTATTTTGACCTTTAAGATATTTAAATGTAAAATATGTGAATGGTTGATTGATAATCCTTTTTATGATATTACTGAATTTTTGGAAACTAATATAAGTATTGGATTTTAATATAAAAATAACAGTTAAGCCTGTTTTATTTTATTATTTTTTTATCTTTACGCATCTGTCAGTACCTGATACAGAATCTCAACTGCTGGACTTTGTAAGGTTTTCAGGCTTTGTATTTTTATGTGTATATATTGACAATGTCTATTCCTTTCTAAAAAAAAGGTCAATGACAATAAAACTCTTGATTCTTGATTCTTTGGTTTACTATCTGGCTTTAAAATTAATCTGAAGGTAATCAACTGTTAAACTACAATTCACATTTAAAATCTTGTAATAAAAGTTTGTCAACATTTTAAAGCGCCCTCTAGGAATAAATCAACGACCAGGGGGGGGGGGGGGCGATGCCCAAAATAAAATTACATTTTTAATCATCATTCGGCCACGCGCTATATCATAAGCTTTAAAATGACACCTCAATCTTAAAAATCTGTTAAGTAGGTTGAGACAAAAAGGGGTGTTACAGATTAAAACCTTATAGAAATAAGTATATCAATAACAAAAGAAATAGCAAAGGATAGGTAACCAACTTTTTATCTCATACTCTACTGCAATCTAAACATAAAGGTAAAATCCCCAATAATTTCTCTACTTCCTATAATCCTAGATATGAATATTTGATACAATCATTCTTTGGGCCAAAAGGTTTTTATCAAAATCTGACAACAGGGCTCTGCTCTACTGACTTTGAGAACCTTCATGGGCACATGTCTAGTAACCCAGCATGATAAATTAAAATTATATTTATGTAGATTGTGTTAGATCAACCCATATTCGGAGTATGCAGTACTATTATTAGCGAGTGTATTTAGAGTACTGTACTGAGAGACAAATTAAAGAAATGGACAATCCATCCCCCATTGTTACCATACAAACTTTCCCATCTTACTCTCTTTGCAAATCACAGGTATATACGACTCGTTTATTACATATTATTTTAACCAAAAAAGATGGCGGTGTGTTGACGTACCATGACGTCATCACTCAGGAGGTCGTCGGAGCGGTGGAGGTCGTGGTCGGGTCGGAGGTCGAGGTTGTCCGGGGGCGGAGAGGTCGGAAGGGCAGGGGGCGCCTCGTCCTGAAACAAACATGTAACATGTTAAGCGGAGGGCAAACGTTGCATGTTCTTGATAAGTTCCCAGTTCTCAGAAAACATTCCTTATCAACATGTAAGTATTCTTTGACAGGGCTATCATTGGTCTACTGAATACCAACACTGGTAAGCTGGTTCAGGGGTAGAAAAGTAGAGAGGCATATCTGATAGGGTATTTGACAATAAACCATAATTGGTTGAACACAATTTAAGAGCAATTAAATTAGAAATGTATCTTACAAAAACACATTTTATATAAGTAAAAGTAATGTTTTAAAACATCAGGGGAGGCCACAGTTGAGGAAAATTCACAAAGAGAGAGGTGACACAGTACTTATTCTTACTTTATAAAGTAAATTATTATGCCTTCAAGGTTTTAGACTTTATGAATGGACATAAAATAATTCTTTTTTATTGATGGTAAATTAATCAATGATACCTTCCAGAGAAGTTGTGGTTAATAAACTTAGATCCTTCATGCTAGAGACAGAGCAATGTTTTAAGTATTTTCTTTGGAAATAAAACTGTACTTTACTGTAGTTACCTAAAATATGTAAATAAAAACCATATTTTTTATAGAAATTACTGCACAGGTGAAAGTTTGAGAAAGGGAGGAAATAAATCGTGGTTTGTTTCATGCTAAAAATTGTTTTTTACATTAAACAAAATCAAAACTTAACCAAGTCAGTGATGACACTTGATAGATTTAATGTTTGCGTGTACATACATCAAAACACTTTGGACTGATTCATCAACACCGATGGAATTGGAGTCCTGGACACTCCTCCTACATGAGTGAACACACGAATGACAACTCATGTTTTAGATTGGAAGAGACAGATGGTGTAATCGGTAAATTTTTTATCAACTATAGCGAAATCCTGCTGATCTATTAATTATGCATTAAGAATTAGTGCGTAGTTTACCGCAAGTAGCCCATAGTGTATTACTTATTAAAAATATTCCCCTAATTGATCAAATCCTAAATGTAAGATCTAAATATATGATAATATATTATTCAGAGCCATGCCGCCGTTGTGTGGTCACAGTGCAGTTTTGAACCTCTGTTATGATGAACAAAATGATTAAGTAATCAAATGAACAAGCGGAGTAGTAATTAAAACTGGTTGGATCAACTAATTGTCTGACTGGTTTAGACTGCATCATTATTAAATCTACTACCTTTCTTAATTACACTGGTAGTTTACAATAGAATGAAATTAGGGCAAACCCCATTTTAACACAATAAATATAATGCTTTAGAAAATAATGTAAACACGCTAATCTCTTAATTTTTATAAGTAAATAGTACACCCTTAAAACTTACAACTTCTACTTTATTTGAGCGGGCTGTATTTATTTACTGAGGAGAAAATACTAACTTAAAATCTTTCTGTGAATAGTTTTATAAGTTAACATTTGTCCCTATTCAAAGTAAACTGCTAAAGTAATGTAGAATAGTATTAAACAACAACAATACTTCACAATGTACAATTTTGAAAAATGTAAGATCGGTTTTACAAAACTAGGAAAATTTGCATATAAAATAAAGCTTTATTAAAGTAATATTCACGAAAATAGTCCGATGAGAGTCAATCCGTTGTTGCCAAATTTATTCTCAAACACATTTTTCTACTGTATTACATATGGTAAACAAACCACAAATGACAACATTGCAAGGCGAGAGGGGGTGAGGGGGACACAGCTGTTAAAATTTCCATCGGACTATTTTAGTGCATCTTACTATAGCATGATTTACTAAGGTATTGAAGTCGTGACGTAATAATTAAATGTATGATTGTGAGTTTTGTTAATGGAGAAACCCAATAGAGTTATAGTGAATTATTCAGTTAAAAAATTTAATTGTAGGATTTTAACATTTCGAACAGACACTTTTATGATTATTGTCCCTTACAGATCAAGGAACAGCAGGCGTATTATATAGCTTCCATAAATGCGTAAACTCAATTAACCATTGAACCCTTTATTGAAACAGACTATAGAACTGCTCTTGAATTCTGGGGTAACCGGTGCGACAGTTTAATCGCAGATAATATTATTTTTTGTACATTTGACTGTATAAAACGAGTCTTCACATATTCTCAAATACAATTTATCACTCGGCATAAAAACCTAAAATGCCCAGTATATAAGAACACGTAAGTTATTTAGCCGCACGTAGCGGTAACACAAATGTAAATTAGAAAGTAAGCCTGCCACTGCGACAATGTTGGGGTAACATTCGAGGGTAACATTTACATCAGCGCACCACTACAACGTAAATCAGAAAAGGGGAAAGTGGAGGGGGGGAGTCAATGCCCCTCGGAATCAAAAGCCCCTCGGCTCGAGAGCTTTGCCGGCACTAATAATTACACCACCGTTTCATTTAAAGGGATTTTCCTTTCTCGAGATGTTTGATTAGATTGACCTTCATGAGTTTTCAAGCTTATTTAATTAATGAGGAAGCGAATTTAAAATGCTGATTACGTCATTTATACAAATTCTTGCCTAAAAAAATATTCAAAGGTTTAAAAAATTTATTCAGATCATTAAAATTTATAAAACCAGGTGTATGAGATCAGCAACACATTGATACTAGTTCTAAAGACAAGTTTTAAGAGGTTTAACGTATTACAGAATGTTTAAATAGGCCTATGAATTATGAGGATACAAAGAGCATTTCTCTATCGAAAACACATTTTTAGTTAATAACAAAATACAAAATGTTTATTTTTTACAGTTACCACATACAGAATCTATTGTCTGGTTTATATTTTTAAGTCAAAACACTTAAGTCTACTGAATAAAATAAATTTAATAAACTACTTGAAATATTTACTTTAGTGCAAAAACTTTGGACATTGCCAAAGTAATCATTAAAGTAACAATTGCAAAAATGTAGAGCGACAATTTAATAAAAATCCAATAAAAAAGTTAAAAGGCAACTCAGACACCTGATAAAAGCTGTCTGCTTTATTTCGTTGGAAAAGACTACAGTTGTACGAAAGGAGAGCGAAGTACAAGTATATTGTTGTTATTGATACTCTCACAAGAGTTATAACGTCACTCTGTTATGGTTTTTAACGTGTAAGTGCCAGTAACTCCAAACAAAGTAGTAAGAAGTTGCGGAAATGTATATTTAATATTTTCTAACTTACGTTTCATTCTAATGTATGATTGACGATTTGAGGATGGAAAATTCTCCAGTGCTAGTTTTCCTTTGAAAGAAAATGTGCAAACCTTTATTGAAAAAGTATTTAAAAATTCACCCTTATAGTACAAGCAAATCATAACAAAAATAAATTTCGCTCTTAAAACTTATTTACAAATAATCCATTGAGTGGTACAAAATATTTAATAAAACTACTTAAAGCTTTATATTATCATTCAATGTTACTGTTAAAGCTTTCCTAATTATTTTTTTTCAAATGTAAAGTTCGCATAATTATTAAAATAAATTACGTGTTACACTAACAAAACAATACTAAAATGTTTTAAATCCCTGGAACGCAGTTTTGTTATTGTAAAAAAGCGACAGTCAAAGACGACCTGAGACGAGCGGAGATGAGAAGTTAGCAAACACTCTGCTAAGTTGAACATCATTATTGACTCGCACATTCAACTCTACGACAGACTCAACACTACTGAAGGCTACATGTTCAGCCCAGCCGATAGCTTACTGCTTGGGGTCTAGGCGCCGCGCCGCTGGCCACCCTGTTGCTTCCATCTGTTGGGGCTTCATTTTCATTCTCTTAAACCAGCAATTAATTTAATTCTATGATTTAATATACGGCTTTTACAATTTTTACATATGGTAAAATATATAACTAATAGTTTTGTTTCCACGCAAAGTTGAAATTTGAACTTCATTTATAAAAATTCAACATTAGTTTTTGTTTTCAGTATGAATTTTTAACATAATCTATAAGAGAACTCCTCTTACATTTTTAACCTATTTTCAAGTTTTTTTTTGTGTAAATGTTTTTATTGTGATAAAGCTTGGTTTGCAGTTGCTTCCGCCAAAAATTGGTGAAAATCGGACTTACAATAAAGATGCTAACCACAAATGAAATTTGAAATTCTCCCTTTAGAATGACATTGAGTTTAGCATTAAAAATATCTGTTAATGTACAGCTGGAAATAAGTGTAGTTTTGTGTATTAATAAAATCACAATACGGGAGAAATTGAGTTACGACTAAATGTAATTTTTTTAGCAAAGAGTCTAATAAATTAAACTGCTCAAAAAAGTATATTAGTGTATTTTTAAAAAGAGGAGAATTCGGATATACAGCATAGTATGTAGTAACTTTGTAAGGGATTTGTTTACATTGTTAATACACAGTGACACAAAAAAGGTATTCATCCAAACAAAAATATACTTCATGTTTTTGTCGAATATGGTAAAACCCATTAAACATGCAATAAACAATTATGAAAAATGTACAGCATTTGTTTTTAACATTGAGTCAGTTTCTTTCGGCTCTTAAATAATAATTACTGTGAAGTGGTGAGTACCTTTTATTTGGACCATCCTGTATTATTTAATATAGAATTTTGCAAGTTCTTGCAATTTTTATACTGTATAGCTTAGTTACATACAATATGGTTTTTAATAGCTTGGAATAAAATATCTACAGAGATAAAAAAAAAAAAAAAAAAAAAAAAAAAAAAAAAAAAAAAACTAATAAACATAGGTTTTGGTTACATAAATACCATCACTGAAATAGAAGAATGAACAATAACTAGCAAATCATCTAAAATGCCCTAAACGCAACACTGTTAAATGTACATGATGTTTAAGAAACACGTTACGTAAAAAATTATCAGTATTAACATCAATAAATATAACTTTTTATTAAAACCTAATGACCGTTTCATTGTTTTCAAATTTGTATATAAACTTCGGCTGACCCGATGATGCAAGTCCACGTTGCCTCTGCAGTGTTCCTGACCGTAAAGCGAATAATTTGTCAAAACAAAGGCAATCCCCTGATTGGACATTAAGTAACTTTTAGTGCTGTTGTAAAACAACCATAAAACCGATCCGACAGAATTACCGTAACGAACTGCAATAAATTACCGTAGCTTCATCCTGAAAAACTTGACAATATTAAAGTTGTTCCGTTGTATTCGCATAGCCTAAGAAGAGATGAATAAATTTTTTTGACTGGATGATCGAAATCAGTTTAAAATGTTAGTAAATTAAACAAAACTTTTTCTATTACATACTCTTCAACCCAAGCTACCAAGTACTTTTATTATAAGTTATTTTATCAGGCGATCTTTTTAATAATAATCGTACAACAATTTACGAGGTTTGTTTCAATTGTATATATAATTTTATAGGATGATATTTTTTCAAAGTAATTTATTTATTTAAATGAACATTTAAACCCTTATTTTAACCTGAAATTTATTCTGACTTTGATTTTGACGAAATAACAAAACCCAATCAATCGTATCACTTATCCATGATACCGTATTTCAAAATCATTATTTTCAATTGCCAAGTTGTAACGGTTTTTGTGGGAACAGTAGGCTAATATTTATAAGACAGAACAAATGGGCCTCGCTATGCTATAGCCCTTGACAAGAAATGTCCCGAATTGCCAGCATGGATCACAAAAAAACCCTCATTCGGTCTCGATGCAAAGGTTACTAAACAAGGTTTGAAATAAAAGTGTATTTAGTAGAATGAGGATAACCCATTCAAGGAAGGTAAATTAGTACAGCTCCCTTAATTTTAAAGTCAAGAATAAACTGTTTTCAAGCACAAGTTCTTGAGTAGACTTACTTTTACTAATGTATTAAAGCATGATTTAATCTGTCTTAATTTCGGAACAGTACATAAACAGTACAGAAACAAGGCATTTAAGTACCTCAAAGAATGTGTAACGAAGTAAGCTACAGTATATATATTTTAACTCGTCAATTTTCCAAATCGTTTTCATTGATATTATTAACTAGACAAAAGACAAAATCTGTGATTCCTAACTTTTAAAAATACATATTTCGTAAATAAAATGTCGTAAAATTTTTAAAACTAAACGAAAACTTAAAAAAAAGTTTAATTCATTTTTATGATGTAAAAACGTAAAGACATCATAGGCTTTTGTCGCAAGAAAAGAAAAAAACTCCGATGGGAAGTGAAATATTTCCGTAGGAGATCCAGTTCTGAATTCCGTAACTTTAATACTTGAAGACAAGACAGAACAAATGGGGGTCGGTAATGGCCCTTGACAATCGATAGGTCCGTATTGCCAGGATCACATAACAGCCCTCCCTGCCCTCAGTGTAAAGGTCACTGGCAAATACAGTATAACCAGCCGCCGTGCCAGCGGAGCGAGCCCTTGAATATTTTAATGGAAAGTAAGGTGTACTAAACGACTTTGAATTATTAAGTTTATAAACTACTACTTGAGTTTAAACTCCGGGTTGGAATTGAATATGTACCTCTGCTATTAATGACCATTTAGCTAGGTAAGAAAATACTTTCAAGAAATTGAAGTTGATACACATATTTTAGTTGTTGCGGAAAGGGGTTATGAATATAGAAATGAAACTTTATAAGGGATGCCGGAATAAGGATAATAGTCTGTGTAAAATGTCCTGCTATATTTAAAAATAATAAATCAAAATGTATATGTATCTCTCAAAAAACATGTAGGATTTCTTACATAATCAGTATAAACATCAAAGCGAAGATGGAACTGTTAGCCAAGAACCATTTTATTCTTGATTTTTGTAAATGACATCCTTTGTAGGGTGCCTTCGGTTGATCTCTGTATTTTTTCAGGTGATACATCTCTTAGCGTTAGTAACTTTTCTCGCACAGATCTTGAAATAGAAACTTTCATTCGGAGTAGTATGCTACTGCAGTGGCTATCTGATAACTATTTGTCAACACTGCAAAACCAAATTTATTAATGTTGATTTGAAAAGTGCCCCTGAAAGCTCATCCAATACAAGACAATTTCTCGGTTTTACTGCAATTGTTTCTTATCATCAAACTATCTTCCTTGGGTTAATCATATATTCCCAGCTTGATTTTTCTCAACACATTGATAAGATTTTCAAATAACAAAATAGCGGTTTGCTTATTATTTGTAGATTAACTCAGTTTTGTGGCTCAAATACTCTATAACAGCTTACTATGGTTGCATACATCCACAAACTTTCTATGAAGTTGCTGTTTTGGAGGCAGAATCCTCCCGAACAAAACTGATTCATGTAGAGGTGGGGTTTTTGTGAATAAAATTCTAACTTTTCTCTCCCTGTATATAAATGAATAAACCCCTTTTTACATAAAAAATAAGTCTTTTTCATATCAGAGACATCGCCCGCTAAAACTTTCAAAATACCGATATTCTGACCATTCTTCTTCATAATACAGCCAGTTTTTAATGACAACCCTATTTTTCATCCATTGAACGCCTTACCCTTATTCCTAAAAACAGAAACAGATATGTGCAGATTCAGATCGAGTCTTAGGTCATATTTGTTAGAGAAGGAATCGTCCATGAGTGTATGAGAACTTTTTTTTATTTTTTGAAGTATAATTTTTGTTTTTATTCATGTAGTATATTTTAATGATGATTGTGAATGCTATTGTGTATAGTCAATAACAATAAATCATTCTTGATTCTTGTCTTAGTAGTATTTCTTCATTACTCCCGGAATAAATATTTTCCAATTAATTTTTACCATTATGAGAACGCTAATTTACAGAATAAATATTTTTTGTTGCATTAATTTCCTAGTTGACACCTGTTTCACTTTGATGTTTGTTGTACATTTTACTTGACACTTTCTATTCAATATAGAAATATTCTATATTGCCTTCCACGATAAATATATTTTATTTTCCAGCAAAAAATTAAAAAAATTTGACAAGTAGAGAGGCTTGGTAAGGGAAGAACTGAAATAACAAGGACAGAATAACAAGCCAGATATGACGTGATAAATAAAGGGATCAGGTTTCGAATGTCAAGTAAAGGAGGATATGGGGCGGATACTACAACGGATATTTGGAGTTGTGTAGGAGTGATAGTGTAGGTCATATTGGACTAAACACCCACCTCAGTAATAATGGCTTTAAAGGTGACAGTGCACCGTACACCACTAATCGGTGAACCAATGTAATGCGGCGTTTAACATTAGAGCGAAGGAGCTTACGAATAGAGTAGGTGGAATAGAGTAGGTGGAACAGTGTAGGTGGCATTGTCTCAAATATCAACCGCAGTAATACCAACGTAAAAGATGACGGTGCACCAGTTCAATGCGGTGGACTTTACATCATATTGCAATCGGGAACAATTTCCATCAGCTTTACATATTGAAGCGACGGCTCTGGTATTGGCGTAATGTTATCGGAAAAGTGGTTTTACATTGGGATTCAACATTCTTTATATTTGTAAAACGGTTGAACTTGTAAAGTAATATTGGTAAAGAATTTTCAAGTATTTTAATCATGACAGAAGTTTTGATAGTCATACTTTTATGGGAGTTGTTTTTGGAAGAAATTTGAATTGACTAGATAAATTATTCAAACTTTGCATAGTAGCATTATAGTTAAACCTTTCTCATAAGTTCGTAAAAATCACGTCTGTAAAGTTGTTAAATCAACAAAACCAGTTTTACACCCTTAAACATTTATGAAAAAATGAAGACACAACTTATTATAGAAAGGACATAAGCACTTTGATACTTTAAATTGTTATTTAAAATACACCCGATAATACTGTTACAATAGTTACACAGTTGTAACTGTGCAAAAACAATTAATGTATTTAATAAAACATATTCAAGCCATCTTACATTATTGTTTTCTTTATTCTTGAATTTTAAACGAAAGAAAAGCTTTAATTCATTGCTCTCAGTACTTTATTGTAAATACAAAATTGAGCACATTGTAATAGTTTTGGGGGTTAGGGGTGAACTCTAATGCAAATATATTGCGAAGAGAACGTGATCCTTGTCATTAACTAAGAGGCGATTGGCAATAAACAACATTCCAAGACGTTCAGTTTGGAACCGTACTTTAACTAATAAATGAGACTGTCTTGTGTATTACGGTTAACACTATTTCTTATCTTGAAGCATATACCATTTTATTTTACATAAGATTACAGACGATTGTTAAAGAAATTTGGGTTTAAATGAGATAAACTTACTGTTGACAAAAAATAGAAAGGAATATTTTTTTAAATAAAAGAACATAAATGTATCTGACCATTAATACATGCATTTACGATAAAAAACAGAAGTCGTAATCTAAGTTTATTGTTGAGCGGAGCTCCTATACTACACTCTGGCTTTTTATTTACACGTACTCCTCCTGAACGGCTGGAGTGATCTTCACGAAATTTTGCTCGGTCATAGTAACCATCTATGGGAAGGTATAAATCTGAAATGGTCAAAATCGGACATAAAGGATTCTGCCCTACGGCCCTTTAAAGTTACCATGTTATTTTAATAGGAAAAATATTTTATTTGGTTTGTTTACTGTGTGTTGATTATACAGCTGTTATAAGGATCAAATTTAACTGCAGACTGTTACTTTCAGCTGTTTGTGAATACAGTAGTTTTATGTGAAATTGTTGTTTTGTTTATTTTAGTGGTTTGTTTACCTTTGTAAGGGAATGAAATGCCACTTTTACGGAGAGGAGGAGCAAATCTTACCATCTTAGGAGGAGCACCATTTAATATCTTGTAAACATATAATACCCCGTCGCAGCAAACCTGCGTACTCAAAAATTATTTAAATATTACAGACTTGTGACGAGTAAGCGCAGCGATCAACCTAAATCTGGCGACGAGTGTGTGCAGCGAATGAGCTGACCCAAATGGCGAGTGAGCGCAGCGAACGAGCTAAACCCCCACGGCGAGTGAGCGTAGCGAACGAGCTCACTTGAATTACCTATAAAATATTTGCTATTATATTGATTTAATAAATAGTCTCTCCGCTCAATATTGCAAGCAGACAACTGCATTGTATACCTAGTATTATACATTTTTTATCTTATACATCTTTATCATACCTTTGTATTACACATCTCGGGCAAGGATATCTTGGTGTCAGCTGGTGTAAATCAGTTTTAAACCAATGTTTATTGCAAAAGGGTCGTGAGGGAGCGCTAAAGGGGCTAATCCCTCTAATACTGACCAATACTCGACAAAAATACCACTCGTTATGTTTGATACTCCCCTCTGGGAGTCGTTAACTATCGAGAACATGACGATGTTACATGTTTCATTTCATAATATTTATTGGTTATATTTATTTAAATAATTACAACCAGGGTTCTCTAAAATTAAAAATGGTTGTGTAAAAAGTAGTATAAGTTTAGATTTAAAAGGTTTTGAAGATATAACCCCTCAAGAGAAAATTATGTTTCAAAATTTGTTAAATAAATAGGTAAGTTTTCATAATGCATATTATACGAACCTTAGGTATAACAAAAAAAAGCTAACTAACAAAGAGTACAAAAAAGTTTCTAATAGAGGTGCTATTGCTATACAAAATATTATGATGCAAATGTGTTAACAACTTTTTTTACTATGTTAAAATCTTTACTTTCATTGGGAAATATGTAAACTGAGAAAGATTTATGTAATTGTCTCGGCGGAGACTCTATTCGATTACACGTGATGATATTGAAGAGGACGCCGCGCCGTCCCAGCAATATTGCGCGGTGACATAACGCTCAACTAATCTCTATATAGTCCCCGAGGACGACAGCTCATGTTCAGTAGATCATGAGGTAAGTGAATTTAGGAACCCGCTCGGCACAAGGATATACTAAATACAGTAATTTATATACATTTTTCAGCGATTGTACTTTACGCTGATGTTAGCTAATAAATCTTTTCTCTGTCAAGTGTTAAAGACATTAACAGAGTTACAATAATGTACTTAATAACACAACAATATGGCACTTTCTAATCTAAGTTTTGGCACACTTTGTGACCCGTAGCAATCCCACAGACGTCGTCGTTAGGCGCCAATTGACGAAACAAAATAAAAAATGTATTAAAAAGATTGTCCTAACCATTTCCAAGTTCCACGAGTAAAGGGGTTAATCGGTTAATCCCAGTCAATGCCCCAGACAGACATAAAAAAAAAGTTATGTTTTATACCTCGCTCAAAGCAGTCATTAATAATCAAGAAATTGATGTCAATTATGAATCAAACAAATACATTATTTACTGATGTTAGTTTATTTAGGATAGTTTACTAAGAATCTTAAACAAATAAAAGGGTTTTGTATAGTATGTGGTTTTAAATATACAGGAGTTTGAAGTTTAAAACCTCAATAATAGTCCAATCATGTCTGATAATCATTTTACTCACACCATAAAAGCCCGGATATTTCTAGGAGAGTTAGTACTGCAATGATGTAAGACGTGTCTCAAGATGTCCCAAGTGTTATTGTCCAGGCTGGGGCCCTCAATCTGCTAAGTGTGGTTTTATCGAGCGACTAAGCCGTTGTATGGAGAGCGGGCCACAATGCTGGCCGTAATGCACTGTTGTATCTCTAAGCTGGGCACTCTACCCTCTAACTTTCATGTTATGTGACTACTGGTAGTAAATAATGTTGTGTAAGGTTAATATGAGCCACATGTTAAGATAAAAACTGTAGAAACGAGTTACTATATATGTTTAAAATATTAATTCAATGTTTGCGTATATAACAGGGATCAATGTTTTACTGTGTGATCATAAATAATAATATGTGCTATATTGATTAAGTATTAAAACGTCATTTGAAAGTATTATTTAAAATCTTGCTTTGGCACTGGGCTCGTTAGTTTAAACATAGTAAAGATGTGTAAGACTGTAAAATTTGTTGATATATATGTAGCTTTTTAAAAAAAATATTAATATTTCTTTCAATTTTTTGTTGCTAAGATTTTTAGTAACTGTGCTACCATCATCAGACTTTTCAAAAACATTAACTATCAGCAATGTATATAACAGTTAATGAAAATTATACTATATAAACCGTATAAATATTTGTAATTCGAAACGTAGAGAACGACTGAAAGTGTTGCATATTGTGTAGAAGGTTTATGTATGGTACACATATGGTGGCCCCCAAATACCCATTCAATGCTTGCGAGCATCTCCCTATGAGATTTTTTAAAATAAAGGATATTTTAAGTAATAATTTTTCTTAAAACAAAACGCGCTTGGACGTGATGATATTGCAAAGGACGTGCTAGTAATAGCATGCGGTGATATAGCGCTCAACTAATCTCAATATAGTCCCCGTGGAACCGCAACTGATGTTCCGTATACATCACAAAGTGAAGCGAGTTGAGACGAGGAATATAATCTGCACAAGAATATGCAATCTGGTTACCAATAAAAGGAGGCATGAAAATAATTTGTTTGAAATAATTGTTTAGTTTTCTTTACTATAAGAACAAATATATAGGAATATACATTAGTTATTTTAGTTAGTATACATATATATGTAATTTTAAAAAAATTGAATACTTTGTCAAAGTCTGGTTAATATAAAACATTAAAAATACTTTTAACGCTCAATAATATAGAAGGCAGGAAAAATTATTACTTGTAATCACTATGTTTTTGTTTTAAATGTCCATTAAAATAGTATCAATGGGGTTGGTAACGCCAACTTCATTATAAGTGTTTGAATAAGAATCATGTTGAATACTTAAAGCGTTAAGTTCTTGAGTGGAACTGCATATTGAAGAGTTTTCAAGCACTTTTCCTGGCTATCTGATTGGTAAAGTGCCAGCTAAGAAACTCTCTTAAAACGTGGAAACCATCCGACGCTTTTACATTACCGCCTTTAACGTTTTAACGCTTCTCTATATTGTCGGAACATTCCGAGTAAGCAGGACATTCTATTATTTAAGCTATTTTGTACATAATGAAGAAGGTAAATATTGAATTTTTTTCATCTACTTAAATTGAAATAGCTTTATATAAAAATAATTTTTATGAAAGAAATTTTACATTTTTTGATCAGTTTTGTTGCTATTTTTATTTGAATTGTCCATATGCAAACTTCAATTTAAGTTATTTGATATAAAAAAGTTTTGATAGTTCATAAATGTGTATTTAAGTTATCACTATACATTTCACATTAAAGGTCCGAATTTTCACTGCAAATTTCAATTAGTATCAAACAATTTGACCTTGTCAGCTATAGATACCATAGTAAATATTGTTTTAAAGTAATGATATCAGCTACAAGTGTTAAGCCAGAAACCTGCAATCCCAGGATACGCTTGGGAAATATTGCAAACAGAGGATGATACTGAGTTTTGTACATAAAAGGATTTTCTAAAAACATGGGAAATACAAATAAAAACCAAATCTAAGTGACAGAGAATTTAAAAATCAAATTTTAAAAACAAGTCCACGAAAAATAATGGTAATTGGATTATATAGAACCGTGTACTAATTTGTTGGTTTTAAATCAAACAAATTTCAAAGTGGCGTTTGATATTGTCAGCAAACGTCGGCTGCCGCTGTCTCTATAGATGAATTGCCGCCCCCTGTCTACATGTCCCGCCATCGCACCGCCACTGGCCACTAGTCCATATCAGTCCAAATCATCCAACATCGAGCTGAGGTTTTTGTTTTGATCCATCGGTCATCGTTTCTTCATCAACTATTGGCTTTGATAACGCAAAAACTTTCATTACTTTTTTATCAAGTTAAAATTAAATTGCAACTAGCAATTGGCACTTTATCGAAAGATGCGATGTTCTAAGTTTTTAATCACTATATTTTTAAATGCTTTTTTTTTACTTTGAGCAACAGCTTATAAGGAGATTATGTTTATTCTATCTTTACTAGGTGTTTATTTCAATTTTAAATACAAAATGGGGAATTGACTATTTTAAATTGCTGTCAATATGGTAGCATTAAGTTTTGACGTTTAGGTTAATGCAATATTTAATTATTAGAAAAATAAAATATGAAATAAAATGTTTTCACTTTTATGACCATGGTACATACATAGCTTATTTTATTTGTTATAGAAGACTATTTAGTTGTGTACTACAACAAATCGAGGTAACTAGGCTAATGTTTATTAGAAGATCTTAACTCGACGAAGCAGTAACAGGCAACTCGCATTGACCCATTTTAACATTGAAACCAACTTTCATTGTATCCACAAACCAAATGAACATATCAGACAGAATATTCATCTTCTTTTAATAGTTAATTCTATAGACAGATATTTTCTTAATCTGCAAATTAGGTTTAAATATGACAAATTTACTTGTAGAATTATTTTGTAAAAACCTTAGGTTGTTCACAGTAGGTTAGGCTTACCGGATCTGGAATGTCCAGGTAAAGCAGCTTTCAAGATTCCGACAAGACCTTTGAAAATTGTATGGGACTGGAATGCCAGGCTTCATATTGTTTAAAAGGAAGGGAAGAACAGGGATGGATAGCTGAAGGGTTTTGAGCAAGCAAATGTGGGACAACAGATTTTGCCTAGATACCATATTACTGGCATTACCATAAAGGTAGATTATTCACTCAAAAAAATAATAATTCAGTTTTATTGTTTTCGGACAGTTTGGGACGAAGGAGTAATCTTTTCCGACCAATGTAAGTTAATTTATTACAAAAAAGAACTATGTTAGTAACGAGAATAATGGTAATATCACTTATGGCAATGTAGGCAATTGTGTCACTATTTTTCATGTGAACTCTGTACGTTGCTCGCCAGAACTACAGGTTATTGAGTTTAACGTGAGCAGCTTTCCGGCCAATCATGGTAATGTCATGTTTATCATCCCGAGCCCGAAATGGCTCCCACTATGTACAGTAATTATATCCATTTAATTTTTGTTTACATTATTAACAATATTTTATCAAACATAATAGTGTCAATATTGACTCCCAGGTAGGGAGAGAAAAATCAGTTGTGCGCAAAAAAAAACAGTCCGATCTCTCATTTTTTAAATCTCTTCAAAATTGTTTATATTAGAATAATGCATGCTATCATGCGTACTTCAAAAATATCAAAAGTCGTTCTCTAAGGCCTGTTACACGCTTAAGTGGCGCATCTGCTACGCGGCGGCACATCTGCACGCGACTGCCATGCCACGCGAAAACCAACCAATGCTTTTAAATGCACCAAAGCTCCCATTTAAAAGCATTGGTTGGTTTTCGCGTGGCGTGGCAGTCGCGTGCAGATGTGCCACTTAAATTTAACAGGCCTAAAGTTGCCTTATTTTAATATATATGTTATTTACTATTATGGTCCATAGATATATGAAATTTAGTAGGCCTACTTATTATGACCTCAACTAGGCCTTACTATAGTAGCAGTAACAATCAACAATAGTAGCATTGGTCAATTTCAATCCAAGTTTAGTCCAAAAATTTGTAAAAACACGAAATCCTTAAAATTATGTTTAGTGTTTGTAATTTATTTTGACCTGGTAAATATACTGCTATATCGAACCATGTTTTGCCTGAATTACTTTATAATTTAGGCACTCTACAATTTTCACTTAAATAAGTTTTATTTATTTCGTTTCTATTTAAATTTTTGATTGGTTTCTATTATTGGTTCCTACTGTAAATTTTAATTTCAAACGGTATTTTTTTAATAAATAAATTTTGAAACTAACAACAATTTTAAACATGCAACATTATAGTGTATCTCCAGCTGCTTAGCCCTAAAAACAATTTTAAACTTTGATCCTTATGGTTTTTTTTTTTTTTTTTACCCTTGAGACGTTAATGACTTCAGCCCATATTAAATTGAGTTATTATTATTTTTTTGGGGGGGGGGGGGTATTTATTCGGTTAAATATCTGTGAAGGGGTACGCGACTCTAAAAAGGTTGGGAACTGCTGTGCTAAACGACTGACTGTGCTGTGTTGATAATTAAAGCCCATTTTAGTGTTTGTGCAACCATGGTGAAATATGTTAGCCATTTACATCTTTTCTTTAAACAACGGAATCGGAAGTTACGAAAAATAGTCACCATTATTCATAAAACACAATTCGGTCTGCTGCTTAAATGCTGAAATTGGAAGTTGCAAAACGCTGTACCCATTACTCATGCCCAATAGCGCTCCACTAAATGAAGGCTATATGGGTCGCTGTAGCGATAAATTCAGCACACAAGTGCTTCAGGTGCATTAATTGACAGCAACTTTATCCATTCTTCTCCCATTAAAGTTGTTCACTTGATATCGGTTTTATATTCTGGTGTATAGCTTAACACTATTTTACAATAGCATGTTAATATTTAAACTTTTAACATATTTTTAATTCGTTCATAAACTAGAAGATTATTTATAGTGGGATTAATTTAAATCCCTTTAATGTATTGGATTATCTATCTATATATTAATAGGCAAACATGTTTCGTTTCCTCCTTTTTTCCCAGCTCGAGTGCATCGTAGGAGAAATCCGCGCATACCGTTAGAAAGGTATATTCCTGTAGATGAGCAGAACCCCCTTCTAATTCAAACCAGACTCCAGGGCTACGCCTCATAGGCTTTCAAAGTTCCAATGTGAATCTTATGGAGAAAGAATAATTGATTGATTCAGAAAAGTTTGTTCCCGTAACTTTTTCACAAAACTAGTATAAAAAACAAATGTTTGTGGCTTTTTGTGTAGTCCTGCTTATTTTGTGAAATATTTAATTTCCCAAACAAATCAATAGAGGTTATCGACGACCGTGGAAAATAAATGTTTAATGTTCCTTTTAAAATCTTCATAATCCGTTAAACCTAAGGAGTCAAAGTGGCAAAACCAAATGTCATCAATTTAACTATAGTACATTTTTTCAATGTGTTAAAATTTTTTTTTGCTCTCTTTCAAAGTTGGGTATTTACTTTTTATAATATACTTCACAAGAAAATGTACAATTGAACATTGTAGAATCTCCAACTACTGCATAAAGCATACTGTCTACTATACTCGTATTTTAATTAACTAATTTAAATCAATAAAATGTCAAAAAATATATACACATATCAGTCGCAGGCGCTTCACCGGGGAAACGTCGATTTTATAAAACTGCCGACAATTTTAAACATGCAACATTATAGTGTATCTCCAGCTGCTTAGCCCTAAAAACAATTTTAAACTTTGATCCTTATGGTTTTTTTTTTTTTTTTTTTTTTTTTTTTTTTTTTTTTTTTTAACCCTTGAGACGTTAATGACTTCAGCCCATATTAAATTGAGTTATTATTATTTTTTTGGGGGGGGGGGGGGTATTTATTCGGTTAAATATCTGTGAAGGGGTACGCGACTCTAAAAAGGTTGGGAACTGCTGTGCTAAACGACTGACTGTGCTGTGTTGATAATTAAAGCCCATTTTAGTGTTTGTGCAACCATGGTGAAATATGTTAGCCATTTACATCTTTTCTTTAAACAACGGAATCGGAAGTTACGAAAAATAGTCACCATTATTCATAAAACACAATTCGGTCTGCTGCTTAAATGCTGAAATTGGAAGTTGCAAAACGCTGTACCCATTACTCATGCCCAATAGCGCTCCACTAAATGAAGGCTATATGGGTCGCTGTAGCGATAAATTCAGCACACAAGTGCTTCAGGTGCATTAATTGACAGCAACTTTATCCATTCTTCTCCCATTAAAGTTGTTCACTTGATATCGGTTTTATATTCTGGTGCATCGTAGGAGAAATCCGCGCATACCGTTAGAAAGGTATATTCCTGTAGATGAGCAGAACCCCCTTCTAATTCAAACCAGACTCCAGGGCTACGCCTCATAGGCTTTCAAAGTTCCAATGTGAATCTTATGGAGAAAGAATAATTGATTGATTCAGAAAAGTTTGTTCCCGTAACTTTTTCACAAAACTAGTATAAAAAACAAATGTTTGTGGCTTTTTGTGTAGTCCTGCTTATTTTGTGAAATATGTAATTTCCCAAACAAATCAATAGAGGTTATCGACGACCGTGGAAAATAAATGTTTAATGTTCGTTTTAAAATCTTCATAATCCGTTAAACCTAAGGAGTCAAAGTGGCAAAACCAAATGTCATCAATTTAACTATAGTACATTTTTTCAATGTGTTCAAATTTTTTTTTGCTCTCTTTCAAAGTTGGGTATTTACTTTTTATAATATACTTCACAAGAAAATGTAAGTTGAATTTAGCAATCTCATTGTCAACATCAAAGTTCGACTTATTTTACATGTAAGAAAACGGGAAGTAAAAACATGATGTTACAATAAATTTGTATGGACTAGCAATACTTGCACTTTTTTTGTATTATACATTATTGCACCAGGGATACTTTTTGTAACCTACGAAGTGATAAATGGCGTATAAAAAGGGACAAGGAGACACCAGAAAAGAGTCCTCGGGACGGATTATTTCTCAATTTATCATTCACTGTCCTTTTAAAAACTCTTTACACCTGAATGTATACCATTAGAGGACAATATTTTCCCAAGAATCCAACACTGATAAAAAAAACAAACATGTCAGAATACCACCTTTATTAAGATTGTTGTTATTGGAAGATAACAAAATGTAAAAAGTGTATTTCGAATTTCAAATATTTCCTCTTAAATGAAATGACAACTAATAAAAATATGTATTTTATTTTACATTAGCGAAACAAACATGATGCATCTTACTGTACTTATGCTTTTATCATAATTTTTTTAGACGTTTTATTTTAACCATTAAAAAAATAATAAATTGATTCAAAATTGTAATAATGTGACTTATTAAATGTACCCTGTACTGAGCCAAATTATTGAATCACGAGCAAGGGAATATCCATTCCAATATGTTGGCAAAGATCCAACGTGCAGGACTAAGGATGTAACAACGAATTATTTGTGTAGCCGGAATATTTCACCTCCCCGCTCGAAGCAGCTTAGGACTATTCTGCACGATGCCAATGAATAAGACTCTGTATTCATTGACGATGCTGCTTTCTGCAACAATTTGTAGGCTGTAACCTACATTCAATATTATTCGTAATTGTTTTGTAATTTAGTGTTTTGATTATTTTGTTCTCTAGTGACTAAAACACCATAAAAAGTACAAAACAACAAAGAGTGCAAGACATCATTTCATGAAGTAGGCCTATAGTATAGTTTAAAATAATGTAGCAAGTTTTTTGTGATAAAAATAATAATGAAAGAAATTATCTTGTCAAAAAGCTCTCTTAAATAAACAGAAATAGCTATTATTATTTTGCCTTTGCATTTTAAGCATTTAACATTTAAAGCTCCTCATCCCTCATTCATACTTGGCTTTAAACTACCTATTGAGTTAGGTCGCCATTTCAATAAAGGTATTAAAGGTATTAAAGCTAACTGTTACGAAATAAATTATTATTATAGGGTAAAGTTATAGTCTATATAATGACATAATAAACTGTATTTGATGTTTTATTAGATATGAAGGAAGCGAATGCAATAAAGTCCAAGTCTCTATTCGGCGAGAGACGCCCAATGCTCAATACAGTCGGTGCGGTGATATCGGGTGGGAACGATGTTTATAGGGGCAATACAGGCGTACAATCACTTGTATAAAAGTATATTGCTCCAACTTATGGCATATGCACAACGTGGCTGTCCAACATAATTGAGAAAAGTTTCGGGCAGCTTTCAATGTCAAACGTCTGTCAAACTCCACACTGTCATCGAACTAAACCGAAGTAATGCGCTCTGTGTAGTTTAAAAATGTACACGATCGTAATTATTGATATGTACTAATAACCGGTGTTAATAATCATAATAACTGCCACCTATTAGGATAAAAATATTGTTATATTTTATAAAATGTGAACTGGCAACACATTTTACATTGTACGAAACACCTCAAAGATTGCGTCCTGAAGACCTTTTTCGCTTGGTTCCCAAAAATTAAATTAAATTTTAACTATGGGCATTAAAATTATTATTAAAAACTAGAAGAATGTATCTTTTTTTATTCCAAAAAGCAAAAGCCATACAATGGACTGGGTTGAGAAGCGAGGTTCAATAACACCATATCCGAATGGAGCAAAGGGCTTTTGGTTACGGCGCAGAGTTGTTATCCTTGCAACTGCACTCAGACTAATAGTGAGCAACCGGATTTTGTATGTTACCGAAGTCAAATATGGCGGAAGCGGACCGTTTTCCAGGTACAAAGCACACGTTTTACGTGATAATTTAATTTTTACTATATGGAACATAGAGTATAAAATTCTATACGATCGACTTTAAATTTCACTTAGGCGAATTTTAGACCCCCAAAAGGCTTTTTTATTACTAATTTGATTTCAATGAAATTCTCAGGTTAGATTTTAAGTATTTTAAACTAGGTAATAAACTATAATCGAGCAATTATTTTCAAGTATTAAAAAAGCTTATTTTCCGGAATTTTTGACAGAACTTTGGTTGTTTAGGCTACATGATTTGAGTAACGTAGTTGCTATGATCAGTTTATATTTCCCCATCGCAGCTGAGTTGACGCTGTGTATGCTGAAAATAACATAACCTTTTCTTGTTTATATCTGCTCGCCGTTATGTTACGTTTTTAAATAAAATTTAATTGATATTTTGACAGACCTATTTGTTAAATTAAATAGATCAACACTGATGTTTACTTGTTGAAGTTATAAATTATACCAAAAGATAGGCATGTTGATGTAGAATGAATTGCTGTCGTACGGAATTATGCGGTTAACTAATTTATGGGATACAACTAATATCTATTTGGGAGAAAGATTTAAATTGAACAACTAATTAGAATGTGTTGTGCCATTGTAGCCTATGTCTCAGGTAACAAAATATGCATTAAGTGTTAAGTAAGCGTAATTCTACAATACTTACATTACTTGATTTTTATTAATTTGCAATCATGGATTTTAAATTGTATTGTTTTTTTCGCTCTACAATCTATTTACCTTTAATGTTGTAAGCATAATTACTATTAAGTTACTTGCTTGTTTTGAGGTCTTAAATCATTGTTTGTATGTATTTATTTGTAGGCTAGGCCTAGGATGTACGCCGGTTGACTTAGGACGGTTGGATGACGTTCCACTCTTCACATTCGAGGAGATGGAAACCTCCGTTCTCTCCCTAAAGAGCAACAAGGCTCCTGACCCGGACGGGATTCCCAGCGAGGCTTTAAAGAAAGTATTTTCAATTAATGCTGACTTGTTGTTGAGAATGTACAACGATTGTTTGGTAGAAGGAGTGTGTCCGGCTCCCTATGGAAAACCCCAAGACATGTACTGATCAGCAAGGGCAAAGGTGATCCCGAGCTGTCGTCGTCCCACAGGCCTTTCTACACGTTGGACACGGCTGGGAAGCTGTTCGAGAAGCTGATCCGTTCCCGCCTGACCTCTGCCGTGGAAGCTGCCGGGGACTCATGCCCCCGTCAGTATGGCTTCAGAAAGGGACGGTCAACGATTGACCCTATCACCGAAGTCCATGGAGAGCTTTGAAGAGAGCCGAGAGCCACAACCATTTCCCTCGCTGAGTAGTGCTTCTTGTTACGCTTATGTCAAGAATGCCTTTAACTCGGCGAGGTGGGTCGATATGTTGGATGCGCTTCGCAACACCTTTCGCGTTCCTGCACATCTGTTGTGACTCATCGAGGATTATCTCCGTTCTCAAAGTCTATTTACGACACAAGGGACAGACAGTGGACGATGGAAGTCACTTTTGGTGCCGCGCAAGCTTCAATACTCGGCCAGGATCTCTGGAACGTTGTCTATGACAGCCTCCTGAGGTCGGAGATGCCTGAGGAAACCACTTTGGTTGGGTACGCCGATGATGTCGCAGCTCTCATTGTCGCACGCAACGTTGAGGTGGCCAAACTAAAGTTGAACCGAGTCATGCGTGTGGTCAACACCTGGATGTCAGATCACGGTCTCTCGCTTGCTCTCAATAAGACGGAGATTGTGATCCTCACGAAGAAGAGGATCGACACCGTTGTCCCACTCCGAGTGGGAAGGGAGGTGGTCACATCAACTCGTGCCGCCAAATACCTTGGGGTTATGGTGGACACCAAGTTAAGCTGGAGGGATCAGATCTTCCGTACGGCGGATAATGCCCCTAAGGTAGTCACTTACCTTAGTAGGCTGATGGCCAATGTCGGGGGTCCCCGATCCAGCAGAAGACGTCCGTTGATGTCCGCGGTCCAGTCCGTGCTCCTTTACGGGGCAGAGGTGTGGGCAGGCGCTCTAGATAAGGAGTGCTACAGGTTGCCACTCGCCCGGGTTCAGCGTCAAGCTGCGCTTCGGGTGTGTTCCGCCTACCGGACAGTGTCCGAGCCTGCCGTCCTGGTGGTCGCCGGAGTTATCCCTGTCAAGCTCTTGGCAGGAGAGAGGAAGGCAATTTATCAGAGACAAGGCGAGATTGGCAAGGACACGGCAAGGACAGAAGAGCGCTCCAGCAGTGGCAACACAGCTGGGAGCACGACACCCGAGGACGATGCACTGCGCGACTTATTAAGCACGTCCAACCATGGGTGGAACGGCGGCCAATTCTTGACAATTCACGGCTATTTTCGGTCGTACCTGAACCGGATGGGCAAGACCGGTTCGCCGGACTGCATTTATTGGCCGGGCGTTCCCAACGATGCGGAACATACATTCTTCCGCTGCCCCCGTTGGGAAGGGTCCCGCCTGAAGGCCACACAAATTTTTTGTGCATTTTCGGTGGACTCGTTCTGCCAAAAGATCTTGGAGGATGAGGACAACTGGGATTGTTTATCACAGTTCGTCCGGGGCACTCTCCTGGAAAAGAAACCCGATCTGGACCGCGAAGTGGCCCAGATCCCTTGATCGAGTGGCTGGATAAGGAGTGAGCCCCACGGGCGTTAGCCAAATTTAGGCCTAGCCTGACGTAATGTGATAAACAATTCCAGGTTAGAATCCTAAAGAGTAGAGGAGGTTTTTTAGTAGGTAAACCCGATTTTTAGGGGAGCCCCATACTACAGGCTTGCCACCTGTGTGCGTAATGCATTTTTCTCACCTCTCCCTAAAAAAAGAATCATAAAAAGCGTCACCTAATAACTTAAAAAGTGAGTAAAAATTCTCGTACGGGACGGACATCGGAGCGTATTCCTAGTTTATATTAGTTGCAGTGTAAAAGGTCTTACTTTAAATACAACTAGTATACTTGTTGCCCGAAATCGAGCAATTAATTTTGATACAATACAAAAGTAACATTTAGTTCTAAATCAACAACATCCGACCAATCCAATATTGTGAATATCAGTAATAACATAAAACTACATTTACAGCTGTACATTAACAGATGTTTAAAATGTTCAACATAAACCCAATGTTATTCTAATGGGAAAATTCTAAATTTAATTTGTGTATAGCGCCCTTATTTTGTGTCCGATTTTCATAAATTTTTAGCGGAAAAATACTACAGACCAAGCCCTATCCAACGACACAGAAACTTGAATATCGGTTGAAAGTTGTAGGAGGAGTTCTCAACACAAAAAACCCCTTAGCTTATTAAATAAGTATAGATTTAAATATGGCTGGATGAGATCCATACCCTAGTGCGGATATTGTTTGTTGTTTATCCCAATACTGAATGAAAAACAACAGAGTGTGTAAATTTCAATATACAATGAATAATAAGACTTCAACCTTCAGACATTCAATGCCAAAAAAGGCTTGACCTTAAAATTATTACAAGTTTAAAATGACAAACAATGAGATATGAATTTATCGTCGTTCCGTCATTGTCAGATAATGAGGAGCAAAGGGGTTGTGACACGGCGCAGTTAAGGGATGATTTATCACTAACGGGCTGGGGTCGCTCCCGTAGGAGCGACGATTGCACCCGAACACTGATGGGCCATTGGTACAATTGAACATTGTAGAATCTCCAAGTAGTACATACTGCAACAACTGCATACTGTCTACTATACTCGTATTTTAATATTAACTCATTTAAATCAATAAAATGTCAAAAAATATATTTTATTAATTTATTATAAAATTATACTCAGGCTGTTAAGTTAACAAACAAAAAGAACGAGGAATTTAAGAAGTAAACTCTACTTACATTACCCAGGTTTTCCACAGTTCTTATATATAATTTTTCCACAATCGACGAAAGTGTAGCATAAAAGGAACTTTAATAACGTAAGGAGTTTAAGGAAATATGTCCCTAATTTTGGTCAACCCATTATTTTCAAAAAATAGTTCACGATTTGAATAATCTGAAAAATTTGTTTCAATAAAATTAACTAAAAATCATCATCAAATTGAAAATAAATTTGTATTAAGGTTTATATTTTATCGTCCAATATACAACACAACTTTACTTTCAATGACCTAGTAAAAGCCAAGAGGGATAAAATATATATGTACACAGAACCGAAACTCACTCTCCCCGGTGGTAATGGAGAGCTCGCTGGCGCGGTGCCAGACAGATACGCACACACAGGGACGATGCTAGCTGAGGAACCTCCAGAACGGCCTCAGCACGTCAATTTGAGAGGAATTATGTGAAACCACTTGCAGTATTTAAATATGTCTCATCTATAAATTATTTGTTTAGTTGGATATGATAACTAACATTCTGTCGCAGTGAATTGATACCTGTATTGGAATGAATTCCTCCACAGTTCATAAAAAATTATTATCTTAATTCGCTGATAAGTTAATAATTTGATAGATATTTTCATTAAATAGGTTTAAAAAGCCAGGAATGATTGAACCAATACATAAACAGCTTTAGATCAATAACGTTCAGTAAGGATGAAAATTATTACCTTCATTACTCCAAGGTACTAAATTATTACTCCAAACAGTTGTACAGTATTAATATTAAAATTAAGAGGAAAATACGCATAACGAACAAGCTAAGCTAAATTATTATTACTAAAATTTTAAATTTATTACCACACAACATTTTGTAACGAAGCAACTCACAGATTAGCTTCGACTGTGGAAATCAAAATTAAATTGGCTTTAACTGAAACACAATTGAATCAGTGGAGCAACACGTTTTATGGGCCCCTACGCCGTGGAACGCCGCCGTCGCCGTCGTCTCCGACATTAAACCTGTCAAAGCCATTAAGGGAACACTGCAAATTTATCGGCGTTTCCCGTCCTCACACATATCAGTCGCAGGCGCTTCAGCGGGGAAACGTCGATTTTATAAAACTGGCGCACATGCACGAGAACAGACGGTCTGAAAATTTTCATTCCTAGGTATCAAGTAACAAAGTTGATTTTTGTTATAAATGTACTTTTTGAAAACACTGATATAAATAGTATTTATTTAAACGCGACTATAAAAATATGGATACAAAAAAAAATGGCGCCAAAGGTTTAAATATCAATAGAGCGACAGTCAAAATCACCATATATTAAATTTTACAACCAAACACTATGAACTTCACAGTTGGGTATCCACCTCAAATTTTTAAGTCAATTTTGTTTCAAATGCCACTTTTAAAAATACTCAAGAAAAAATTACTTTAAAAAAACGCAATGATGTATCTACGGATATTTATTTCGCTAAATCTTTAGTAAAATCATGAGTTGATTAATCAGGACGCCAGTTACAATCCGCATGTCAATTATACGATACACTGCGGGCTGGAACATCACAACAACACGACACGGTGCCGTACAACATGTACCACGACAACATCGGTAACAGCTGCGACGACTCCGCATTGGACAGAAAACGCCAGACGTTCTAATATTGCGAACCAGATGATATCGTAACACACATTCCGACCACTGTTATTCGTTGAATAATAGTTGTGATAGTTTGTAATAGTAATAGTTATCAATAACACTTAAAAATATTTTTAATTGAATATAAACCTCCCACGTTATAGAAATGTCGTGCGGCTCTCTTTCAGAGGGTGATTATTAATATATATATTTCAAATGGTTTACAGTGCGTGAATGTTTGTGTGTTATGTGCATTTTATCTACTATGATGACCGTGTCCTTGAGTGACAGTAAAATACGTTCTTGTAAAAACTGCACCAATAAATGAAGCCAAATGAGCATCGAAACCATTTGTGGGAAGCCTAAAGGATGCCAATAATTGGCTCATATGAATAGAAAAGATGAATACAAATTTTTTCTCGTCTTTACAAAGTAACTAATCCTAAACTTCAATACTAATAGTAGTTTTCATCACTAGGAGCAAAAGTGGGTCTTTTTCGTGCGCAATCGTTCACTTTTGGTCCGAGTGATGATCAACGTTTTTTATCATAATGCAAAATTAGACTTTTGATCCTTAAAAATATTAACTACCAAGTTGTATTTTCGAGGTTATATTTACAAAGTTAGTAATACGCAGTGATTACATTTATGTTCTTTACAAACAATGCTCTTTATAACGTTTGAATTTCAAAATTCTGCTTCTCAACATTAATAAATGAATAATAATATACATAGCAAACAGCTAACTTTTCAGTCCTAGGACCTAAAAAATTCTCCAGATGATTTTTCAGTCCTAGGACAAAAAAGAATCGGTTTTGGTACAGTTGAGAGAACAACAAACAGGCTGATTTCGTGCAGAATGATAAAAAAATTTAAAATTATTCATATAAAGCTGACGGAAAACCCCGAAAATATAAAGTAATATGGCTACGAACAACACATTCATTTTATGAATAATAGAGATGGCACACTGATTGACATTCCAAACATTCAGTTGACTGGAGATTAGTTTCGGGCGCAATTAGTTAAAATTATTTTTTAACTATGTGTTCTTTCTATTTTGCTAGCATTTGCTATTACAACAGCAGTGCAAATGTTAAGATTCGATCAAGCATCGTTCTTACATAAGATTAACACTGAAAGCTTGTGGAGCGCAGCTCTGGAGGCCGATGTAAATTATAATTCGTTTTAACTCATCTTCAGGACACTACTTTTAATAAAAATATCCGCGAATTTCCCTACGATGCTCAAAAGCTAAGATAAAGGTGGACCACTTTTGTGCTTATCTATTAATATATAGAATATAGGTACATAACAAAGTATAATTTTGATCAAACTATCGGTTCGGATTGTGAAAGAGCCAACCAGATAACGTGTCGCCGAGCAATATGTTTCCGATGATATTTCAGCGATCGTGAATGTAACGTGTTTTTGCGGTAAACCGTCGACTCAGCGCGCACCCGTCACCGCCGATCGGCCATGGGGATCGCCGCGATCACAGTGTAGCGGGCGTCCTATGAGCTCCCCGCACCAGCGTATAACGTCACCAGTGTGACGTACCAGTCGCAGCATATCTGGTAGCGAAACTTTAATGGAACTTAGGGACTTCTTCATTGTCCATAACCCAATTTAAGTAAGTAAGTAAGTTAGCTGTTAGGGGATATAAAGACAACTATTATTTGATCAAAATCCAGTGAACGGTCCCATACATTTGTATCAAGGTATTTTGACAAATTAAAATAACAAAGTTATGTAGATTTCCTAAAAAAACATATACTTTATTACGCGAGTTTTATGATAGGATACTCAAAGTACTCCGTCACCACACAACGTTCTAATATTGCGTGGTCATTGCGGTCATTAAATACGAAAAAATTTCTTGAACAATTATAGTAGGCGTCACAAAAATGCAAGCCAGAACAGCCTAAAGATCAATATCTAATTTTAGAATGAAAATAAGGGCAAACCCCATTTTTGAGCGTCACAAAACTGAAGCTCTCTAAAGTCTTCACTCCCAGCCCGATTACCCTGGTTTGCTTCGTCACAAAGTGCAAACAAAATTATTAGTTTGTACAAAAAGTACCTTTAGCGAGGGTTAACACTTAATGGATTTTGCTTACACTCAGAAAAGTCATCCATTCTATAGAACCAAAACAAGAAACATCTCAGTTTAAATATTCTCCATTCAAATTGAGCTAAAAACTTTCAATCTGCGATTCCAGAACGACGAAGTAAGTGACAAACTTCCAACTCGTAACAATAAAGCCGCTGGAACCGTTAACTTGAGGTTTGCGAGTTGCAAAGTTGTGTTTCAAATCTCCGCCGCCGCTTTCAAACGTTTCCACGACCCTCAGTGTCAAACCACCGTTCAAATATCCTCCCAGTGACCCATCTCAACTTCCTATATGTAATAACTCTAGGGAAACTTCAAAAAATAAGTATAAAAATAAAGTGCCCGTTATTATTAAGGATTTTTCATTTGAATATAATGATTGAAGTTCGGAGAGGATTAGAGTTAATATGGGGACTAAGGAATCAGGAGTATTGAAACTGGATTGGAATCATGGTGGGTTGGGATGGGATCATTTTATAGCCTATACGTAACATACGCAAAACTAACTAGTTAAGGGCTATTATACAATATTTATAAAAAATTAAAGCTAAAATCGCGATTACAATTGAATTTAATTTATTTGAGAGAAGATCACTGAAACCAAAGAGTTTGACAATCTTAATTTACTGCCTGTGTATAGTTTTTATAAATCTTAAAAAGTAGAGGAAGGATACACAGTATATCTTCCACAATTAACATAGCAATTTAAGTATGATTTGTCAATATAATATCTCCCAATTCTACTACTATATTTTAAATTAGAACAAAAAGGGCCTAGGAGTCTTCATAACATACATTATAATTTCGATGTTATAGAATTATACTAATGTTCTGAAAAGAATATTAAATAAGAAATACCCAATATGACAACGACAATTCACGACGAAATGGTTCTCGTAAAAATCCCTGCAAAAAAAGCACTGAGCAACCCTGTTTGAAGAAAGAGAACGTGATTTAAGTGAGAAATGGCTGAAGGAGGAGCAATCTTCGAGCGCCAGGCAATCAACCACGGCCATAACTTATGGCACGGCGCTACACCATACACACGTACCGTACTCGTGAGGCTAGAAAGAGAACGTGATTTAAGTGAGAAATGGCTGAAGGAGGAGCAATCTTCGAGCGCCAGGCAATCAACCACGGCCATAACTTATGGCACGGCGCTACACCATACACACGTACCGTACTCGTGAGGCTCATGTGAGTTTACAACCCAGAACACTTATACAATTCATACAGTATATTTTGATACTTCCTTGTATTCACTGTTCTTGACCGAGTTCTGGGGCACATTTAAGTATTTCGATACACCAAAAACATTACTGTACCTTTATGGCACTGTTAAGTTTTGGATATCTATAGATTAGATTAAGTGTTTTGTTCTTGAAACTCTATAAATTTCCCTCTAGTAAGGTTTTTACGTTAAACTTTGTCATAAAGAAAAACAAAGATATATATATATATATTTCTAATTCTTGCGTAGGAATTTAATTTCAGTCCGTTTAACAACAAAACAAAACATTAAACAAAGTTCGTACAATGTGCTAGTGAAGGTTAGTTTTAGTTTTCAGATCACAATAGTCTCTCTCATAAACGAACGACATAAGCTGCGTTTCTTTCAACGCTTTTTTTCATACTTAAACGCGGTAGTTGAACCTGAGACTTCTGGGTTGCAGGCCAGTGTTCTAGTCACACAGCTGTGACTAATTATCATATAATCTACGACATAGTCTAAAGACAAGATGACACATAATTTTGCGCTCCTAGAGTTTTCTTAAACTCGAGTTTTTGGGGTACTTAAGTAAAACGGAAATAATAATAGTTAATACAGTTATTATAACTAATAAACTAAAATAATCGTATGGCTTTTAGTGGGGGGGAGATAAACAATTAACTGACAGTTCTCCTCACCTGAGAAGCCTGAATTTTTTATGAAGGTAAGAAACTAACGCAAAGCTCAAAGGGCATTTGAAATTCACATAATGGAACAACTTGTTATACGTAAAATTCATTTTAGAACACTTATATATAAATAATTAGCTCTATAAATATTTCTGAAAGAACGGTATTGTGAAACCCTCTCCGGAGACAGGGAACATGATTTAAGATGCAAATGGCAGCTAAAGGATGAATCTTCAAGCACCAAGCAAAGGCCCACAGGCAGAACCCATAGTGCCGCTCTGCACACATACACAGCCCACAGGCAGAACCCATAGCGCCGCTCTGCACACATACACAGCCCACAGGCAGAACCCATAGCGCCGCTCTGCACACATATACAACCAACAGGCAGAACCCATAGCGCCGCTCTGCACACATACACAGCCCACAGGCAGAACCCATAGCGCCGCTCTGCACACATACACAGCCCACAGGCAGAACCCATAGCGCCGCTCTGCACACATATACAACCCACAGGCAGAACCCATAGCGCCGCTCTGCACACATACACAACACGCTTACGAGTTCCGGAAAAGCACTTACAAAACTTTTCGAAGAGCATCATTTGTCATAATGCGAAAAATAACATTCGAAATTGTTAATACTCATACATGTATTCGAAGGATTTTTAATGAAGCAAGTTTTAATTGCACATTCAGGGGTTCAAGCAGGCCTGGTATAAGTAATTGGGAGGTCTTCTACTTAAAACAGTAGGAGGGCAATAACAAATTTGATAGATATTATTATTCAAGTGGTAAACACAAAAATACATGGTGTTTGTAAAAGAACTTCGGCGTTTCAAAGATACATTACTGAATAACTTTAAAAGTTAGAACAAAGTAGTTTATTTCTATCAAACGAGTGGTTCATCGAGTTTTGCCATTTCAATAAAGGTATTAAAGGTACTCACACCAATTAATTGGGGATGATTTCATCAAGAGCAGCGCTGCAAAACATTGACTTTGAAATTACGTAGCTGCGGTCAGCGCTGTATTTCAAAAGGTTCATTGTGTCAAAGGCTCTATTGTGACATTTTAGAGGTGTATCTATCTGCTCAGTATCATGACATTGAGGCGGAGAAGAGTTTAGTCCACATCCAATAAGCTGAAGCACCGCTTCATTTCGGTGTGGTGTGCACGAGTCACATTACACTTGATTCGACAAAACATGGAAGACTTCGATGGACTTTTATTCTACGGGCAAATTAAGAATCTGGTGAATGCGGAGAAAATTTGTGATTTTGGCCATCTTAAATCAATTGTGAGGCAACCGTGTTGGCCAGGACATGGCAAAAGGTGGACGGTGTGTGCCATGTCTCTAACACGACTCATACGAAACTTTATTACATTGTTGAATAAACTTGAAAATACAACCTATCCAAAATTTATTAAACATTTACATAAGGATTTTAACTACGTTAAAATATTTTGCCTCCAAAACTCAAAGTTCTTTATAAAAACCCCTGTATACCATATTCGGGGTTTACATAAATACGTACGAACTGATCAACAGAATTATAAACTTCGTAAGAAAACTAGACAGGATTTAATGCAATTCAATTATGTTGGTTATCTGTAGCTGACTGAATGACTCAAACTTATCTACTACATTCCCAAAACATATTCTAATATGAGACAAATCACGACCTTAATATTTGTTCTTCCATCATACACTTTATTGGGGTGATGCATGTCTGGCGGAAAAAATAATTTCTGAAATGTGTAAAAAACAAAAACGTTACGATACACCATTTTACCTATGCCTAACAATAATGTACGTTATACATTGTGCCGACTCATGGTGTAAAGTTCCCCACTGTGGAAAGTCAATTACGAACCTAAAGATAACCTAAAGATTAAGAACCTAATTTTAGATTTCAAGTGAATGTACAAAGTTTTATCTTTGCTAGTACATACATTCAACTTAAATATTCTAATGTTCGATTAAGTAAATGTGTGCCAGCTCTTTAGAGTTTCTGAACTCTCACTACATCGAATACTGGGCGGCCGCCAAGATCACAAACTGTGTAAATTCCCGACTAAAAAGCCTACGGTTTTACAAAGATTAAATCATTATGTTAACAAAAAGGACGCAGTACTATTACACAAAGCTTGTAGTCGATGGTAGGGTTTTAACGTATAATACGACTAGTCAGACAGAAAATGCCCTATTCACATTTTTATGTTTATTAATAGAGTAACATTGGTGCCAAAGCGAAATCCATATTTATACATTATATAATAGCTTTTAGCCGGGATAAATTAGCCCGTAAATAATGATGTGTAATCTTTAAGATTTATTATGCCTTATAGATAAAAAAGTCTTGTATATATTTAATTGATCAAAGAGTTTTTTTGAAAATCCTAGTAGAGAATTAAGCTTTAATACAATTTTTACCATTTCCTTAGCAATTTCAAATTACGTTAGTGAATATAGTCAACGGTTAAACTTACTGAAGAATGTAAGTTTGTAAGAATGTACTGAAGGCTATGTAAAATATTAAACCCATGGCAGCAAACATGAGTAACTTCCTATTTCTGCATATTTATTCTTTAATTTTAAGTCTTTGTAAAGTTTATTCGAAGTTAATTTATAAAAAAATTTTGTTCTAAATTTAAATACAGTTCAAATTGTTTCTTTGTAAGTCTAATATTAAAAACATTAATCTCGTATTGATATACCAAAACAGTTTCGTACACAAATATATCCAACTGAAAGACACAAAGGTGACGAGATGGTGTGGAGTGTGGAGACTTACAAATGTAACAATGCCGCCTACGACATCGCTGAGCTCCGAGCTCGGCGGGTCCCAACGCAATTAGTGATTCCTAGAAACCGGCGGCCTCTATTGACAGAGGACTCGGGTGGGGGAGGTCATTATCATTATCGTGACAAATGTAACAATGCCGCCTCCACCATCGCTGAGCTCCGAGCTCGGCGGGTCCCAACGCAATTAGTGATTCCTAGAAACCGGCGGCCTCTGTTGACAGAGGACTCGGGTGGGGGAGGTCATTATCATTATTGCGACAAATGTAACAATGCCGCCTACGACATCGCTGAGCTCCGAGCTCGGCGGGTCCCAACGCAATTAGTGATTCCTAGAAACCGGCGGCCTCTGTTGACAGAGGACTCGGGTGGGGGAGGTCATTATCATTATTGCGACAAATGTAACAATGCCGCCTCCACCATCGCTGAGCTCCGAGCTCGGCGGGTCCCAACGCAATTAGTGATTCCTAGAAACCGGCGGCCTCTGTTGACAGAGGACTCGGGTGGGGGAGGTCATTATCATTATTGCGACAAATGTAACAATGCCGCCTCCACCATCGCTGAGCTCCGAGCTCGGCGGGTCCCAACGCAATTAGTGATTCCTAGAAACCGGCGGCCTCTGTTGACAGAGGACTCGGGTGGGGGAGGTCATTATCATTATTGCGACAAATGTAACAATGCCGCCTACGACATCGCTGAGCTCCGAGCTCGGCGGGTCCCAACGCAATTAGTGATTCCTAGAAACCGGCGGCCTCTATTGACAGAGGACTCGGGTGGGGGAGGTCATTATCATTATCGTGACAAATGTAACAATGCCGCCTACGACATCGCTGAGCTCCGAGCTCGGCGGGTCCCAACGCAATTAGTGATTCCTAGAAACCGGCGGCCTCTGTTGACAGAGGACTCGGGTGGGGGAGGTCATTATCATTATTGCGACAAATGTAACAATGCCGCCTACGACATCGCTGAGCTCCGAGCTCGGCGGGTCCCAACGCAATTAGTGATTCCTAGAAACCGGCGGCCTCTGTTGACAGAGGACTCGGGTGGGGGAGGTCATTCTCATTATTGCGACAAATGTAACAATGCCGCCTACGACATCGCTGAGCTCCGAGCTCGGCGGGTCCCAACGCAATTAGTGATTCCTAGAAACCGGCAGCCTCTATTGACAGAGTACTCGGGTGGGGGAGGTCATTATCATTATCGTGACAAATGTAACAATGCCGCCTACGACATCGCTGAGCTCCGAGCTCGGCGGGTCCCAACGCAATTAGTGATTCCTAGAAACCGGCGGCCTCTGTTGACAGAGGACTCGGGTGGGGGAGGTCATTATCATTATTGCGACAAATGTAACAATGCCGAATACGACATCGCTGAGCTCCGAGCTCGGCGGGTCCCAACGCAATTAGTGATTCCTAGAAACCGGCGGCCTCTATTGACAGAGGACTCGGGTGGGGGAGGTCATTATCATTATCGTGACAAATGTAACAATGCCGCCTACGACATCGCTGAGCTCCGAGCTCGGCGGGTCCCAACGCAATTAGTGATTCCTAGAAACCGGCGGCCTCTGTTGACAGAGGACTCGGGTGGGGGAGGTCATTATCATTATTGCGACAAATGTAACAATGCCGCCTACGACATCGCTGAGCTCCGAGCTCGGCGGGTCCCAACGCAATTAGTGATTCCTAGAAACCGGCAGCCTCTATTGACAGAGGACTCGGGTGGGGGAGGTCATTATCATTATTGCGACAAATGTAACAATGCCGCCTACGACATCGCTGAGCTCCGAGCTCGGCGGGTCCCAACGCAATTAGTGATTCCTAGAAACCGGCGGCCTCTATTGACAGAGGACTCGGGTGGGGGAGGTCATTATCATTATTGCGACAAATGTAACAATGCCGAATACGACATCGCTGAGCTCCGAGCTCGGCGGGTCCCAACGCAATTAGTGATTCCTAGAAACCGGCGGCCTCTGTTGACAGAGGACTCGGGTGGGGGAGGTCATTATCATTATTGCGACAAATGTAACAATGCCGCCTACGACATCGCTGAGCTCCGAGCTCGGCGGGTCCCAACGCAATTAGTGATTCCTAGAAACCGGCGGCCTCTATTGACAGATAACTCGGGTGGGGGAGGTCATTATCATTATTGCGACAAATGTAACAATGCCGCCTACGACATCGCTGAGCTCCGAGCTCGGCGGGTCCCAACGCAATTAGTGATTCCTAGAAACCGGCAGCCTCTGTTGACAGAGGACTCGGGTGGGGGAGGTCATTATCATTATTGCGACAAATGTAACAATGCCGCCTACGACATCGCTGAGCTCCGAGCTCGGTGGGTCCCAACGCAATTAGTGATTCCTAGAAACCGGCAGCCTCTATTGACAGAGGACTCGGGTGCAGGAGGTCATTATCATTATCGCGAAGTCACAGGGGCGTCTCGAGCTCTGCGATCCGGCTGCTGTAAAACTAGTTTTTGATTCGTACTTTAAAATCTTAAAGTCTAATTTAGGGTCTAATTTAGGTTGGCTAAATTCTAAATATGCACTGTTTTCTTTATTTTTTATTTCGTTTAAGAGTGAATCGATTTTAACTGTCGATAAAAAGCTAGAATACGAAATAAGTCATCAATGCGTAAAGTACCTCAAACAATTTAGACTCCAATAGGTTTTTAGAATAATTTCTATTGGGAGAACCATTTGATCGTTACGAAAATATGTTTCCCTGACTCGAGGACGGAGTCTGGTATTGTTCTAAATCATAAGCGTAGTATTTAGAATGATAAATTTACAGTTCTGGCCATCCCCAAAGCATGAAGTGCTATAACCTAAGACCTGCTATGACCTGCATTGTGGACATTTTCTTTATCTAAGGACGTAGGTAAAATAAATTAAAAAATTAACAATGAAATAAATGATTGACTATAATATATACTTGTGGATCTGTAGTAAATGATTAAATCGTTAAATTTCCTTTAAATTCATGATAGGTATATCAGCTATATACATATTTTCCTGTGGGTAGTATACAAAATGTTTTTTATAAATTGGGATCACTCAAGAGTATTTAAAATAGAAACAATAGTTTATAAATAGATGATTTATTAATTAATTTGATGTAATACAATATTACAGTTTATAATTTGTCTAATAAAAACAGAACAGCATGGTTAATTAATGAAACCCCTCTGTTAAACTTCAAAGCTTGGAGGTTACTTGTTCATACGATTTAACTACCTAAAATATCATCGTCGTACAGTAAATGACACATGTGTGAGAGAAAAAAAATGGTTTAAATACATCAGAGGCAAGGGCTCCGCTCTCTTAGGTAATGGACAAGAATCTTTTAACTACGCAGACATTTTATAGTTCGAAATAGATCAACAGAACGCAAACTCAAAACGAGTGTATTAAAACATTTGCGTATTAGATACGATAAGGCATACGATACGATAAGACGCACCTTAATAAAATATTATCGTTAAATGTCGTGGTATTTTTGAAGACACAATGCTGTTCAAGATCAAATGAAATACAAAGTACATTTACCTCAATAAATTTATGAATTGATACAAAACATATGATAACAAAAAACTTATGGCATTCTAAACTCGTACCTAAACCCTCTAGTACTTTTTTTGCACATTAAGCGAGAGTTTTTGCAATTAAACATATTTAAATAGTATTAAAGCTAAAGTCAGGATAGTATTTTAAATTGTGAGCTTCCATTCCACGCCATTTGGCTGAAGATAAATTTCGGGAGCCAAGAACAGACCGCCGTTAAAATCTACCTAAACACCAAGAACTTATTCGTTTTCTTCGTATATTTCATGTATATTTTAAAATTATTTTCTTAGGTTAGTGAATTTGAAATCTCTTATATCTTCAATTAAACATATTAGTGCAACTTAATTGCCGTACGCTTTAATTAATTGATGAAATTTTATTTATTCACTAGTCAAGTTACGCGACGAATTAAAGTCTGAATGTTGGTATTTTTAAAATACATGAATTCTGTTGATTTTGCAACAAACCGAAGGCGATGCATTTACACTTAAATGGAAAGAAACAGAGACAATATTAAAGAACAACACAGGTTTGAAAATTATAGACACCGCACAAGCAATCATTGTTAATTAACCTAGTATTCATTTCATGCTCATTAAAAATTGCTATGCACAGTAGGATACAGCAAATAGTAGGCCTATTAACACTTTATAACAACTGATGCATCAACAATATAATATCGTGCAGTTGTTGATTGGATACACTTGACGATGGGATAAAGAATGGGATACATCAAACAAAGACACGCCAGAACAATGGAAACATCAACAATGTTATCATGATACCGTAATACAGCCGTCGTTCGACTTGTGTTGATTGGATCCATTTGCCAATTGTATTAAAACAATGGAATAAAAGAAACTAAGTTGACACGTAGCAACAATAGGAGTAACAATATTCATATTACAGTCGTTGTTAAAGCAATGTTTATTGAATCCTCTTGACTGGTATGAGCATCGAGATAAAACTAACTGAAAGTGACACGAATGGACAATAGAAGCTCAACATTGTTGTCATCGCACCACATTGACATATTGTTGAAATGCTCTTGAGAATTAATATGCGGACCATTGCAACTGTTGGTGGCGTAAACAACTAATGTGAGATAGTTAAAAATATACGAAATTCCGCGATAATTTTAATATGCATGCATCATAACACCTATAGTAAGGGTTCTTGTAAATTTTTAATGTTTCTATGTGTCAATCCAGTCAAATTTACAAATTCACAGTAACAAATTTATAAAGTGAACGAATATTTTACAAAATAATACCACATGACATATAATAAATGTGTTTATTTTTTATGATCATTTGTTGATGACTCATAAAACATGCATTTATTTTAGTTGTGATAAAAATGTAATATGTAATCTAGAATGATTGTCATTTGAATAGATCGACTTGAAATTTTGATAAGTTCACGACCACAAACATTATAAAGTAAAGATACAAATAAAACGGGAAGACAGCTTTGATCCCTAATTTTTATCCATGCTATATATTATACTGTGTTTGTTATTTAACTTCACTGCATATGAGATATAATAAATGCGTTAATTTTTTTAATGATGATTAAAACATTAACAAAGATACCTTAAAACATTAACTGATAGAGTACGAATAAAACAGAAATCCTATCTTCGCTACGGCCACAAAAAATCTCTAACATAATCTTACACGCAACCCTTAAAATTAAGTTTTCAAAGTTATTTTTTATGAAATATATAATCACAGAGAAAATATAAATTTTACACGCACAGCATGAAATTTTTCTTGGAACTTTTACAAACTATGACAAAACTGACGAATAATATTTTAACTAACATTTTTACACCAGCAGCTCAATTCATTTGTTTTATAGAATAATAATTAAAATGACAAACTAACCTGGCAGTACGCATTAAAGGTGCACGCCAAAATAATTCAAATCCGACCAACTATGATGGTGACGCGATGACATGGCCCGGAGCTGCACCCTGGGGGACCCCGCCACCGTGGCACACCGCACTACAGGGCACACTCTCGTCGCCGCGTACCGTGGACCGTGGAGGATAGGTTATGTTTCCTGCGTGGATAGATCGATGTGGAGCGCCGAGACGCGGAGCTGCTCTGGGATACCGGGTCGGGGCTGGGGGTGGCGGGGGCGGCGGGGGCGGCGTTTTGGGGGCGGCGACGGGGGCGACCGGGACGGGTGTCAACCGCTAGTGTTGCTCTAGCACCGGCGCTACGTGCAGCCTGTAATTGCTCGCCAAATTGCTGCTTAACGACATTCCGTCTTTATGGCTGTAAATTGGGACAGGGAATGTAGGAAATGTAGGACGGATGCTACGGTGGAAAGCAATGTTCGCGGTTCGATAACATTCTGTCAAAGTAACATTTTGTCCTAACTCGAATTTCTTGGAAAACCAGTAACATTTTGTCCCAATCTTTTTTACAGTTGATTAAATCAGCTAACGAGGTAACATTCTGTCCCAACAAAAATTTGACAAGGGTTGAGGAACGCAGCTCAGGTAGTAAGAGCAGATCAAGTCCGAGCGGCATGCGGTCGCATGGAGCGCCGGCCTGGGAGGGGCGCAGATTAAAAGTACGGGGTTATTTGATAGTTACAAAAATTAACGCCTTGACAACCGTGTATAGAATACAATTCGGTAGTGTGTGTCAAAACAGCGCTAAAGGTCGTGGACACACGGGACGGCTAAACTCCCGGAAATCTGTTCCATTTCACAGCCGCCGGCTGTATTTTGAGAGTCCGAACACAAGACAACAGCTAAATAGCCGGGCTTGTGAGACTACCATGTTACTCATTATGAAACCCATGTTGAATCTTTAACACGTGGATTCTAATTATTAAGTTAACAGCCCTTATCATCATTCTTACTAAAGCTTTTGTTTTTAAATTCAAATGCAATTATACAAATTGATTAGTTGTTTTATACTTTTACATAACTGTTATTTATTTAAACATTAAGTACCTGGGGGCCGAGCATTTTAACGGTAAACACTTAAACAATTCTGTATTGTAATATCACTTACAGTGCGCTAAAGTAACAAGTAGCAAAAGATTTGTTCAACACCAAGACGAGCTCGTTAGCTTCGCTCACTCGCCATTCGGACTATTTCATTGTAGGCCTACGGGTTCTGCACTCCGGTGTATATTTGTTGAACCACATGTTGAATTTGTAACACAGGGAATCTACCTATTTGACTAACAGCTAATTTCATAAAAGTCATTAATTGTTTTATTTTAAAATTTAATTGCAATTCTACAAACTAAATAATTGTTTTATACTTTTATATAACTTTCATTTATGTCAATATTCAAATCAGCAATATCAGGTACGATCTTAAACTATTGTTATTATAGCCGCGAGATGGATTTTGGCATCTTTATGACCCCACGTTAGTGAAGACCTGTCAAATAATTTGGGGCAGAATGTTACTAGGGACTTAAAACATGTTGGGCATCTGAGGAATTTAGGACAAAATGTTACTGGGACAAGATGTTACCTGGGACAAGATGTTACGACACGATGTTCGCTGAGAAACCGTTCATACAGTATTGGAAATCTCCGGCGGGCCTCTGGCAAAATGAGCCAATCCACCTGCGCCGCATTCCAAACACATCCAAAATGAGCTACAGGCTTAAGACTGGCCCCCCGGACCACATCCAAAAAGAGCTAGCTATTCAACCCTTGAAATCACTGAAGCAGAAGTTTACTAGCCTATTCCACATTTACTGTGTTTGATTTTATATTGAATGTTATCGTCACTAATATAACGAATCTAATGTTGCACTATTAATAATATTGAGAACTATATTTTAATAATACGGAATATTTAGTTCAAAATAGAACTAAATATTCCGAATAGACAAGAAGTTGAAATATTCAGGATTTTAAAAATTTGACTAATTTTTAGTACCAGTGATGAGTAGCCAACATAATAAGAATAATACGGAATATGTTGAACATTCCAATACACCAAAGACAAATTTAAACCGCACCACCAGCAATAGGTTTAAAACTCACCTATACTATGAGAATTCACCTTAGTGTATAGGCCTATAGACAAAGCTAAAAGTATGGGTCAGCTATCTGATACCGTTTATTTTGTCATATTTTAAAGTTCTGCAGATTAGAATAATGAATGGTTAAAGTTTCCACAACATCCATTAACTGTCGCTGAACAAAATAATATATGCACGAGCTTGTCGAGGAGGCGAGGAGTGGAGCGAATGAGCTCTTCTTAAAGAAAAGAGCCTTTCGGGCTTGGCATTTTAGCGCACAGTCTGTGACCGACATTACTATGACTACAAAGAATTGTTTGGGTTGAGCAGTTGCTCGGCCACCAGGTATATGATTTGTAACAGTGAAAATGCACTCTTTTAAGTCTTACGCATTTGCTGGTACTGTATATCCATGTAGGCCTAACTTGGTGGCCTGTGCTGGCGACAACGAATCCTGCTCAGGTGCACTGGGATAATCCTATTATGTCTGCCTGATTACACAATTAACACGGCTGACTGGAGTTGGCTCTTCCTACCAGATGGAAGGGGGAGATTTTACAACGCCCCGAAAATGACCTGAAGGATTAGCTCTTTTTGGATGTGCCCCTCCGGCGATGCTTGTTTTTCTATTTGTTATTGTTTTTCTGGAGAAAGGAATCGATCACGTGTTATGAATTCATATAGTGTAATACTGGTATGAAAAGTATTATTTGGAAAACTTTTGAATAAGTAGGCGATTAAAAAGATTAATCATTATATTGACAACATTTTAGATAATTGATTACAAAACTCAGCAATCACTACTTTATGAAAAACAGCCAATTTTCACAAGAGCATCTTGAATTTTTGCAATATGAAAAGAAACAACTAAAATCAAAAACAAGTATTTTAATGAATTAACTGAAGTTTATTAAAACTTAATATGTGATTGTAAACTTCTTAGGGCTCTAAATAAAACATGTAGATGTAGATTCAAACATGTAAATTAGAATTATTTCTCTTCGTACCTGAGTTCGAAACTGATATTGTTACGCACATTATAGATATAAAAACTTGATCTATTTCGATTGTTACGTTCTAAAATAAATTTGCAGTATAACATAAGACAAATGTTAACTTAAAAAAAAAAAAAAAAAAAAAAAAAAAAAAAAAATTATACCGTATGAAAAAATCATTAATAATACTATTCTGCTACAATTAGGCTACTGTATGAAAGCTTATTATTCTGTTTGGAATAAATTGCTTGGTGCAAATGATTCAGTGGCCCTCGAACGGGAGGAATTAGATTGTTAACGTAAGGGAAGAATCGGAATCAGATAATCCTTTTGTGATTGGTAATTGCCCTTTCAAAGGTGATTACTTAACAATCTCCCTCACAGAGAGACCGGCGCCGGCGAGACGAATACCTGTACATGGTACATTCCATGACGATAGCGAGTGTACAGCTCGAGTTGATATCAGATCGAATTGTAACTATTTTGAAACAAGAACAGAAATGGTGTGTGAATACTACGATGAAAGCAATGATATTTTCAACTGCAACGAGACACTTCGGAAGGACTTAAGGAAAGTGTAAGTTTTACTTAACACGTTTTATTGGAATTGGAATTGAACCAACCACTCGATTAATATTTATTTATGTAGCCTACATAAAAATATTTACTATGTACAAAATAAAGCAATGAGCATTGAAGTTCAAGTTGCATCACGTTGAACCTTTATACCTTAGTATGGGTAAAAAAATCATTTATTGTATGTCTTTATCTTGTATTTAAAACCCCTCCCACTTAAAGGGACAACATGGGAGCTCCTTCGCTTCGCTATTTCCTCTTTTGGACTATCTTAATGTATGTCTGTCTATTGGTGCTGCAATTTAGTGTATATTTGTTGAACCACATCTGTAACACGTCGATTTTATTTATTTATTTTTTTAACAGCTGATTTCATAATTGGTACAACATTTTTTTACTAAATTATAATTTTAGAAATTGACTATTTTTTTGTACTTTTACAAAACTTTTATTTATCTAAACATTCATAATCAACAGTAATATAATGTACTACTTAAACATATTGTAACAGGCTGCAATGCAAAACCTGTTTATTCATGAACACGTGGTCTTCATTTTGACAGTTGAGTTATTTGTTTTCATTATTTCATTATTTTTATTTTTACCTTCAAAAGACCAATGTTAAATTTTTTTTAAATTCAATGAAAGATTCTAACGAAATAATATTCTTCCTGGCATAGAGATGTGTATTTTTATTTTTTTTTCATTCCAGAACTAAGTTATTTGCAACGTTTGAAGAAAATTGTTCACGCCATTTTAGAGATACGAGTGCATTTATAAATTCCATACTCAAATTTGAGTGTTTAAGGGGTTTTGAAAAATCCAAAATTATAAAGTTTAAAATTATAAAGCTACTTGTTGAGTAGGAAATTGTTTTGATTTTATTGATTATTATATAGGAAATATAAAAATGAGTACGCTATATATATATATATATATATATATATATATATATATATATATATATATATATAGCAATTGAAATATATATATTTTACTCAGTCTAAATTTGCATACAGTGCAAACTTTAAAAACTATTCTCCAAATGTGTCATTATATTAAAACCCGCAAAGACAAGAGATAGTTCGCCTGAAACAACACCCAGTCCTTAGTTTGCCCGTGGAATGTGGGGAGGAATCTCCCCAAACAAAGTGCGGAATGCCGAGGAGGGAAATGGAGTTGGCCACCAGAAAATTAAACTACTTTTGATACACAAAACGTTAAAAAAATAGTTTGTAAACTACTCGTCTGAGTAATTTGAAACTATGCAGAGAACAGTAGTGGATTGTAAACTGCTGTAAAAGGTAAACGGTTGTAAAGTAAATTTTAAACCGTACATGGTAAAATAGTTCTTCTTTAGTTGGAATATCTGTTAAACTCCATGGGTTTATGTTTAAAACAAATTTGTTTACTAAAGTGATTATACCATATTTGGTTTTGCATATAAATTAAGTCAATTTGCGTAATAGATGGTAAATTTTAAATTTTATATAGCGAATTACTGCCAATTTAGGCCTAAATAGTAAATTATATAAAAAAAAGTAAATTAAAATGAGACGAGTGGTTCAAGTAAACTTATTGTAAATCTGTGCAGAATGTATGTAAATTTACATTGCGCATGGCTTTTACATTTGATATTAAAAAGAGTATGCTGTAAATGAGTTTGGTATAATTTGAGTAAGTTGATTATTTCAGAGTCAATGCCAAATTGCCCATTTTAAATATTTAAGTTAAATAAAAACTGAATTTATACATAATATGAGTAGTTTCAATAAGAATGTAAAATATACTGTTTGTCGTATAATCTATTTTCATAATTAATTGCAGAGAGAGGTGCGAACGATTGGCTAATTTAATTTCTCTCAGAACTAAACTTGATATTCTGTCCACTTTATGAGATGTGGGAGGCTCTATAAATCGCAGTGGGATTTTGCATTGAATGTCATGCATTGACATTTCAAATCGCTCATATCAAATATGCAATTAAAATGAGAAAATGCGTGATACATGTCAATTGGAAATGTTATGATGAAAATGTCCTCACATTTGAAACAATCTATAAGGACACATTTTTAATAATAATAATAATAATAATCTTAAAAAAAACAATCGTAAAGCAAATAATCTAACAAGTGTCCAGTTTATTAAGTCCTGTAAAATATAAAAGTGGGAAGTGGTTCTCAATTAATACACCTGAGAGCAAACAATCCAACAGAACAATTCAAGTAAAGCAAATACAATAAGGCAAAATGTGCGTGAAACTTACCGGATAATAGTGTTCGGAAAAGTAACTCTAGGGGAAAAACAAAGATTAATTACACTATAATTGCGCCGGTTTTAAATTATCAACAACACCGGCACAACGTGGGTTTGAACGTCCGGCTGCCGGTTCTTTGTTTGCAGAAATTAATTAAGCACCTTATACCTAATTAATTACCTTTTAATTAATTAGTCACCCCGCCCATAGACACCCACGCTCGATATAGCATAATTACTGGCAACAATTACCTTCTGACTAATTAATCTTTAGTTGGAATATCTTTTAAACTCCATGGATTTATGTTTGAAACATATTTTTTACTAAGTGATTACACCATTGGTTTTGTGTATAAATTAACTTCCATCAATCTTAAACTAAACAAGTACTGTTTGTAAGGGCAAATTTGTTACGTACTTTTATATTTATAATACTTTTAGTTGAATATGAATTTTATATTCGCCAGGAATCGATTGGAGTTGGTCCCATGGATGGAAAAACGGAGTTTCGTCCTAGAGTCCCTCAAAGTTCCCATGTTATGTAAATAGTGTTTTTTTTTTTTTTTTTGCTACTAAATTGAATAAAAATCAACTGATAATTGCGTATAAACCAATGTGTTACATCTTTAAAATTTGGTTCAACAGATTTATAGCAAAAAGCAGCACTTTTTGGCCTCGCGATTGTCTTAAAAGAAAGAGGGAGAGTGAGCGAAACGAACGAGCTTTGTCTGAGAAATGGAAGTTACGCTAAATAATTGTAACGGGCATAAACTCGGCCCCTCGGCCCCCTGGTATATTCAATATAAATTGAAGTTTAACATTTATAATACTCATAAATAATATAATAGTTGACACAAGATATCGACGGAAGCCCGACCGTCCCGACGGAATTGGGCAACCCTTCCGTTCGCATGATGGGTCGCTGCCTGAAAATTTAATGGGCGACATTACTAGAGGCTGAACCAAATAAATGATGTGTTACCCCCGAACACGGCCCTATTTAGTGAGCAGGTGGCAAGCGCATTTCTTTAGCATTCAACCATTAAAGGAAGGAATTTCCTATAGTTTACAGGTACAGTAGGGCCTGTAATCACAACTTCCCGTATCATAAGGTCAAACTTTGGCTTTAGCGCTAGTACTCATAAATATTGAAGGGGTTTTCTAAAACAACTCCACTCCCATCAAGCTATTTTATTGGTTATTTCGGTCAGTGGCGATGTATTTTTCAAAATGACAACATCAACCGCGTTGCCTTTGATTTTGTTAGTAACCTAAATAGACGTGTTCAATAGTATTTATATTTTATTGTTACTAAATTGTGTAAAGTATATTTTATTATATGTTTTGTGAAATTACTTATATTTATTTTTTTAAGATATTGGAATTATTTTTTACGTAGGTCTATATTTTTCCACGGTGAAATTTACCAATGAAAGAGTATAAAATTAAAAATTAAGGCCGGATACGATACCGTAGGTTCCAAAGACTTCTTAAATCCGCCAGAGAAGGATAATATAACTTATCGTCCGTAAGGGATTCAATACAAATACAGGAATTTAATGGAAATTAGGACAACCATGCCATGAACCGCTTCATTGGGTGAAGGTCGTCAGTTCTTAAATTGAGTTCTTGCCCCGGGCCTGGCTCCGCTACTATCGCGAGAGTCGCTCCAGGGATAACGCACCTTAAAACATTACACAGCACATTACAACATTATGGTACTGTAGGTCACATGTTAAAATGGTGTAATTAGTTCATTGGCATTAAATATAGCCTATAAACTATAACGTTTCATAAAAAGTATGTTCATGACAACTTCCAACATTATTATTCCAACGCCTTTTTACAGTTCTATTAAAATTTTTGGCACAAACAATACTTTTCCTGTAAACCATGTAGAGAGAGAAAGATAATTAATATAATCCGCAATATTTATTTAGATCCTAATGAATAACTAACATACATACATACGAAATTGTATGTACATGTTTGTATTTAAAATACTAAATATCTCTCGTCAACAAATAGCCTATAGTTTCTTCAACCAGTCCGAATCTATTTTAGTTTTTTTGCTACTCGAGTCCATACTCTTTAAATTGTGTACCTGATCTTGTCCACCTCTAACAATAAATGAACAACGAGACAAAATAAAAGTAATTTCGGATTTCTTCTCACTAAACCCGATAACTTTGTTTCTTATGAGTAATTTATTCAACAATTCAAACAGAAATATTGGAGGGAAAATAAAAGTGCTTCGATAACAACTGACTCGAGAATCTTCGTCACCATTTGAGTAGGCCTACATACAACAGAAATAATTTCTCGATGTAAATCAAATTAATAGTTAAACAAAATAAATACTTGCACTTGTACACGTCGAGAGGGATGTAAACAGGGGTATTAGTACATACTCTAGGTATAAATAAAGTATGAAATAAGGTCCTTAACCTTAATACAGTTGTTTTACAAGCTAAGGCTGATACATTCGTTTCCCTACCCTTGTTAAACCTTTTCACTATCTGTTGAAAAATTAAGTAAAGTAGGCCTATGATTTAAGAAGCAGCATTAAGCATTAAGTTCCATAAAGCCTTTAAGTTATATTAATATTGCATTAGAAATAGTTAATTTTAAACGGTTCATAATTATTAGAAGTAATGAAAATTCGTTATGTCTGTGAACATGTATTCAATTACTGTAGCCTACACAACTCTATTGGATGAATTTAATAGTCCTTGCTTGCTGATTATAATTACAGCAGGGGTTTGAGCATAATTTTTTATGAATTACTTCATGCTAAAAAACAATCTAAGATGAATTGTATGTAAAATTATTACTTGCTACAAAATCCAGTTGCAAATCTCAGTTTAAATTAGGAGAGCTTTTTGAAAGATTTGATTAAACTTTTAAATATTTCCGTTGAGAAATAAAATTAACTTAGACTATTGATTATTACAAATAAAATTGACTAATTGAATATTATATGAATTAATAAACAAGTATTCACAACCATTTTCATGAGACAGGCCACTGTAACAAGGGTAGATAGAAAACCCAACAATCTCGTATTCAAAACCTTTTCCGGTTTAGGCAATAATTCAATGAATCCGAAGGATAAGGATCCCACCTGAATAACAATAACGTTTGATTATTTCGAGGTTACCTCCCCCCCCCCACAGGACCTCCCATGTCGAAACGAATTTCCCCGAGCGTGTAATCACTCGTTTCGTTTCCCCTTCCTCCCCCCCCCCCCCTTCAGGTGCTTAAGCAAAGCGGATAAAGGTTGTTTAGCTTCCAAAGTCAATACGCAACTTCTCTGTCGCTCGAGATTTCATTTAAAAAGTCACTCCGCGTTATGAGTGGCGCGCTCTGGTGGATTGATTACAGAACTGATTACCGGAAGGGTTCGGCTAACTTCGGCCGCTTCCGGCGCACGTCGGAAACAGGGATGCCAACGCGGCGGAGATTATGGTGGCGCACGGTAATTGATACGGTAATTTGGATGAGCACCGAGTATGATGGAGTTTCAACATCGAAATCCAATCATAAATATTGCCGTTACCACCTGTTTCGTGTAGGCTATAACATCAATTTTTGTTAGGAAAGGTGAATTTGTACGTGCATACGTTAAACAAACGTATTACGTTTACATGTTTTATGGCTCATTAGTGCTAAAAATTTCCGGTTTAACAGTATATGAGTAATTTAAACGAATTAAAATGAAGTATTTGGTTAAATGGAACAGATTTTATGACGGTACAGTAATAATCCACACATTTGAAAATAACATTTAAAAAAAAATTTACCCAACAGAAATCACTTGAAGCGAAAGTGTTTCTTACAACGCTTAATCGCAATAACTTTAAAACAGAAATTGTACAGAGAAATAGTAGTTTTTTCTCTGGGACGAAAAGGGGCCGTCCATAAATTACGTCATCCGAAAATAGGGGGGAGGGTCGAGATTGAAAATGACGGTAGGGTGATGTGCATAGGGGGGGTCCGATTTGATATGACGTCATTTTGAAAATGATGTTTTATATCAAATTTTGACAGTAAAACAATAATAAAGTCGTACAAATTTCAGCTATTATAAAATAATTATCTAATAAAATACATTAGACTATTTTTAGGCGTTGTTTTAAAGTTTATTTAGGTTTATTATTCCCTTATGAAAGTCATTTTGGTTTTTTTTCTGAAGGTAAATTCAGATTTGATTGGTCAATGTTTTTAGTTTATCAGGTAGCGTTCATCGTCAGACCAAGGTAAGTAGAAAAAGCATTATTTTTAGTTAAAGTGGAGGTTTGTTAAAAATGACGTCATTTTTCTGAGAGGGGGGGGGGGGTCAGACAATTTATGATGATAGGATGATTTTAGGGGGGAGGGTCCAAAAATGGCCAAAAATCGATGACGTAATTTATGGACGGCCCCAAAGTGGTTTTTTCTCTTGGCTCGTGTTACAAGCGAGGCAAAGCCGAGCTTGGAAATAAGATCAAGCAAGCACAGAAAATAGCTATTTGTGTAAGAGCGTAAAGTACGTCATTGCCACTCGAGACTTTAGATGGCCGCACGAAGCGTCAGCTGCGTGCGGCCAAACAATTCGAGAGCGGCAATGACTATTCGCGCTCGTAATACACACAAGATTTTTCCTACCAACATAATTGTTACATATTACATGTTTTATTGTATACAAAATGCCATTTAGATTATTTTTTATTTCTTTCTGTTGGAGCATAATGTTAACTATCAAACATAACCTCAAACTAAAAAAGAAGCAATTACTGACAACAATGAATAACAGCTGTAGCATGGTTTGTAGGCCTAATAACAGCTGATTTAAAATTGCTGTTTGATCTAGCTTGCGGTAAAGAATCATTGCCGCTCTAGAGCGGGAAAGAAATCGAAACCGGAAATGAACTGTTTTGCATTAGGGGTTACAGGTGTGGCAATGCAATTATTTCCATGCAGTGGTAAGAAAAAGCCATTTTCCGTCCGAGTGCTGAACAACGTTTTTCATCATGCTGCGAAAATATAATAGTAAAAACTAATTTAAAAATGAAATAATTACAATTTTAGTAACTGTTTACGTTCAGTAATTGACTTACATCATAATTTAAATAAATTATTCCTAAAAACAACTGATATGTAAAGGGGGAATTAATAAAATAAATTCAATGTCAAAAGATTGCATGAAGAATGTAGTCTGCAAGTAGTATTTTGTCTTCATATGCCCTATTTGTTTTGGATCAATACAAATTTTGATTAGGAAAAACATAACTTTTGAGGTTAGCGCACAGAACAATGAGCAGATGTGTTGTTCTCTGTTAAAGGCTACGAAAAACCGATTAATGAGCAGATGTTTTGTTCTCTGTTAAAGGCTACGACAAACGCCAATTTTGCGGACTGATCACAGGCCAGAAAATGGCTGTTCTGCTTGCAGTATGATGAAAACAAGATTTTACTCTCATTTTGATGAAAATTTAGTACTTGATTTTTCTTGCGGCTTCACTTGCGTTACTCACCATTAGCTCCATCTAGCTCCATCAGCACCGTTTAGCTCGTTCGCTACGCTCATTCACATCTATACTTATTTAGTAAGTATAGATTGATAGATTCACATCTATACTTATTTAATAGGGCCTAATACCCTAGGGGCCAACCGATCATCGCAAAATTTAGTACACATATTCTTGGAGGTATCAAAAGTATCGTGCGATACTTTTTATAAAAAAAATATTTTTACGAAAGATAAAAAATATTCGTCCTAAAACTCAAAATATATTTTATTATTTGCAGGATTTATTTGTTGCTAAGAAACAATTTCAATGTCAAATTTCAATTTTAGGTATTCCCAGAGATTTTTTTTATTTAGTACCAGGGGAACCGCGCTTAAGCTCGGTAAAATTATCACTTTCGTTCTCACACAAAGCTCGTTCGCTCCGCTCACTCGCCCTCTTTCATTTTAAAGACGAGCTCATTCGCTTCGCTCACTCGCCAAGCCGAAGCGTGCTGCACTTTGGTATAATTTTCTTACACTACATGTTAAAGATGAAACACATTGGTTTAAATCTACAGTTATCAGCTGATTTTTGTTCAATTAAAAAATCTCCATAAGGATAACGTGGGATCTTTGAAGGGCTCTAGCGCGAAAACCGGATTTTTCCCAGCTATGGGACCAGCTCCAATCGATTTCTGGTGGCCAAAACCCCCATATTCAATAATAAAATCTAAAATCCTTGGAGCGAAAAAACTTTGCCCGGACAAACCGAGCTTGTTTTAGAGTATAAGATAAGATAAGATAAGATAAAGATGGCTCGGTGTATCTGTACTCATGGCTTTCGAGAAAATAGAATTAACAAGGGACAGGGTGGGGTTCCTTTTCTAAAAAAAGTTGGTCTTTTGTAACTAGTCCTCACCAAGATCCAAAAAATTTGTATTTCATTTTAGACAAATCGCGAATAAAATCAATTTTAGAATATGCTCATCGTAAGCAATGAGCACAGATACACCATAGGGTGAGCGAAACCTAACGGCGGGTGAGCGTGACGGCGAGTGAGCGTAGCGAACGCTTAATGGTGCTGATGGTGAGTAACGCAAGGGAAGCCGCGGGAAAAATCAAGTACTAAATTTTTCATCAAAATGAGAGTAAAATCTTGTTTTCATCATACTGCACGCAGAACAGCCGTTTTCCGGCCGTAGTCCGTCAAATTGGCGTTTGTCGTAGCCTTTTAAAAGTGTACAAAAAAAATCTGCTCATTGTTCGGTGCGCTAACCTCAAAAGTTATGTTTTTCCTAAACAAAATTTGTATTGATCCAAAACAAGTAAGGAATATGAAAACACAAATACGACTTGCAGGCTACATTCTTCACGCAATTTTTTGACATTGAATTTAATTCATTCATTCCCCATTTACATATCAGTTCTTTTTAGGAATAATTGATTTAAATTAGGATTGAAGTCAATTACTGAACGTAAACAGTTAATAAAATTGTAATAATAGCCCACATAAACATTAAAATTCTTGTATATTTGAAAAAATCAACCTGATAATTAGTTTGAGATCCACCTCCTACAACCGTGGTACAAACTTAGAGTAGAGTTGCAAGATCCTACCGTTAGGACCTACATTGATTGGCTGAAGGCAAACCTACGTTTCCCTCGCCGTCGTTGTCGCGGAGAACTGTCGCTACAGCGCCACTAAGTTACTTAACGATTAAACACACACTTTGCGTCGCTCTGGTAATTTCCCGCATGATTTATCCCACCACCGGCTTCTTGCCACTTAAACCTAGCAGGGTAAGGCCCCCCATACACGTAACGATCGGTCCGTCAGATCCGTCCGAACGGACCTCGTCGTGCGACGGATCGTTACGTGTATGGGGACGCTTCCGACCGATTGACGACGATTTTGGTCGGACGACGACTGATGAGAATCCCATCAGTCATCGTCCGACCGCGTCCGACCAGCCTCGACGTGCGACGGATCGTTGCGTGTGTGGGGACGCTTCAGATCGGTCGACGGCGGAAGGCCGAGTGGAGCCCGCGTATGTATAGGCTAGCTCGCTCATTGTGAGTTTAATCACGGTTATTATGGTTTCGTTTTTTCAGTTGGTTACACAACTCTGTATACTGATAACCTCTATCATGTACACGTCCATTGATGCCACAATTGAAGTAGGTTTATTAACTCGTAATTGGTTTTCGATACACAAAATACATAAAATAAAAATAGAGACTATGGTAAATAACAGCATACGCCATCAGCTCTTCCATCTCACCAGACGACATCTTGCACCAGTGTACACAACGGCTGCAAAACACCGACTGCGAGCTGAGGACCTCGCTTCGTTCCGATCGGTCGTGGTTCGCCGGTCGTCGACCGATCGTTACGTGTGTGGGGAATCACTCGTCAGAGACCGATCTGTTGCGATCCGTCGTGGTTCGCCGGTCGTCGACCGATCGCTACGTGTATGGGGGGCCTAAGAGACATTAGCCAACGTAAACACGATTTCACAACAGCATAAACGCTTTCATCTAACGAACTGCAATTATAATTAAGAATACAAAATTACAACTTCTGATTGCTGAAGACACAATGCATGGCTAGTTACAAAATTCATTTTACGAAAAGCAAACAGATATATAAACAAAGTGCAAACCGAAAGTGCTATAATTAAAGTATTTCTCTCTTTGAACGAGTAAGAAAATGTGCTATTAAAATATCCAACAAGAGGATATGATTATCAAGTGTGGTTTAGCTGCAGATCACTGCAAAATAAAGTGTTAGACAATAAGACAGTTTAACGTCTAGGTTTTACTAACGCAAAACTTAATAATTCTAGGCTAGGGTTTCCTTTCTTTTTCTCATATTTTTTGTTTGCAGCGGCAGTAGCATTTTTCTACGTGTTGACGGGGAACGGTCCGCACCCCAGGCTTTACTGTCTAACGTTGACCTGTCAATAGATACCACAAATAATTAATGGCCTAATGACAAATGGTAACTTGATCTACAACTGAACTTAAAAAAAAACTCCTTAATTTTATAATTACTCAGGATCGAAACGGTAACCTTAGGATTCAAAGCGAGCATTATATTATAACCACTAAGCTACCCATAGCCAGATCAACTTAGTGAACCCGCACTTGATGATCCAATGTAACTGTCAATGACAACACGAGCAGGCAGCAGTTATAAGTATGAACCAAAAAACACAATAGGCACAGGGCCGGCGACTAGGGGGGGGGCAGAGGGGGCAAATGCATAGGGGCCCGGGCCGACGAAACCCCTTTTGTAGATTTAAAACATCCGCAAGAGCAAAATGATCATTCATTGTTAAAAAATTAAATGAGTAAGTTCAAATGTGTTACGACTGCTCTTTTTATTTACGTGCTTAATGTAAATGAGCAGAGAATGATTAGTTTAGCTTCATTCTAAACCAATAATTGCAAACACTGAGGGTGGTGGCGCTACTGTGAGAAATTCCCTAGAACAAGAACCGTTGTGCCCAGTGGCGGATCTAGAACATTAATAAGGGGGGGGGGGGGCTAATCGGGGGTCTGCGCCCCCCCCCCCCCCCGATTGGCGGGACAGACCGGTGGAGGGTTTGGGGGCCCTCCCCCGAGAAGTTTTTGAAATTTAAGTGTTAAAAATAGCAGTTTCAGGTAATTTCTTCACCCATCGCTTTGGAAAACAATACTAAATCGCCATTCAATTTTTATTACAAACAACAGTTTGGCCAATGTAGGGGAAAGAAGGGTAATGGTGCGCACCTAAGGAAAAAAAAATTCTTCCCAGAAAATATGCGGGCAAAAATCACCAATACATGTGTCAAACTATTTGGTATTAAAGTAGTTTCTTATAAAAAATTATCATTATCATATATATTAACATTGATTAAATATACACCATTATATAAGAATATGCACTTGCGCACGATTTCCCTACCCATCGGGTAATTGTGCGCATGAGGGTGGGTAATGGTGCGCAGGGACGTATGGGTTGAAATAATTAGAATAAATGTGTTTCATTAATATAAATTCAATATCAATATAACATATGGAATGTCTTAAAGCTAAACAATACTTTCTTTGAGCTTTACAATTCACTTAACAAAAGTTTTGATTAAAATTACAAAATTGTTCAAGGGTTAATGCAAAATTAACACATGTAGGCTAATTTTCTGCTGTGTCTGCACCTGAGCTGTCTGCATGACTCCAGGACGAACAGTTTATGAGCATTAGTAAATAAGAATGTGAAAAGTGGAAGTAATTTTTTTTCTTACCTACAACTACATGGTGCCCACTGCCGCGCACCATTACCCGATATTGCATTCGAAAGTATTTTATTTTCTCACTATCTTAAGAAGGGATGAATGAAACCATAAATTAATTGGTTCAAATGATAAAGCACAGACTACCATTAATTGTAATACTAAATAAGTATTAAGTTATCTAAAGATCTGCCCTCACCTTACTATTTTCTGAGGCGCAAAAATAACATGACACACACGACTTTTAGATTTTGGCCTCTCATAACCTCAAAAATTTCAGTATCGAAAACCACGAGGTCGGGTATTAGTTGTTGACTCCCCCGCTAGGCTGCAGCACATACTGGAGCTTTTTAACTTATTTCATTCATAAGAAACCACGATGCGCACCTTTACCCGCCGCGCACGATTACCCTACTCTCCCCTACCAACTTTCATTGCTATTATTATCATTAATATTTAATGAGAATTTCTTTTGCATCGTGAAGTACAATGCATACACTAACCTTAAAAAATTTGGTTCGTTTTTATAGGCCTGTTGCTATCTAAATTTTCATTATCTTTATTTCGTATTGAAATGGTACACTCTCGTGTTAACACTTTTAACTTTAATATACTAAGTTGGTAATAGGTAGGTAGGTTAATATTTTTAAATTTTATTAATACAGTACATTTCATCATGGATTAGCCACTAGATCACGTATAGGCCTGGCGCACATGTTATGTAGATCACATGTGGTGAACTTATTGCAAAAGAGTGGTTTACAATATTTCTGCTCTGTCTAGTGATCCGTAGGGGTTTAGTTTCACTACCATGGTTTTGGGTCTTTTTTACCCATTATAAAGTGTTTACAGTTACAATTACATTAATCCTTCAATAGTGAAGTTGTCGTAGTATTAAATAGAGACACAGACTCCAACACGGACACGGTACCTACATTTCAATGAATAAAAACTGGCCATTATGGTATAATAAAATCACGTGCTTCGGCACCAAGTGATGAGACTCGGCCTTTCAGACTGTTTTAATTGAATTTTTTACTCTATGGAACATAGAGTATAAAATTCTTTACGATCGACTTTAAATTTCTCTTAGGCGAATTTTTGACCCCCAAAAGGCTTTTTTATTACTAATTTGATTTCAATGAAATTCTCAGGTTAGATTTTAAGTATTTTAAACTAGGTAATAAACTATAATCGAGCAATTATTTTCAAGTATTAAAAAAGCTTATTTTCCGGAATTTTTGACAGAACTTTAGTTGTTTAGGTTACATGGTTTGACTAATGTAGTTGCTATAATCAGTTTATTTTCAACCATCGCAGCTGAGTTGTCGCTGTATGCTGAAAACAACATAACATAACCTTTTCTTGTTTATATTTGCTCGCCGTTATACGTTTTTAAATAAAATTTAATTGATATTTTGACAGACCTATTTGTTAAATTAAATAGATCAACACTGATGTTTACTTGTTGAAGTTATAAATTATAGTCTACCTATAGGCATGTTGATGTGGAATGAATTGGTGTTGTACGGAATTATGCGATTAACTAATTTATGGGATACAACTAATACCTATTTGGGAGAAAGATTTAAATTGAACAACTAATTAGAATGTGTTGTGCCATTGGAGCCTATGTCTCAGGTAACAAAATATGCATTAAGTGTTAAGTAAGCGTAATTCTACAATACTTACATTACTTGATTTTTATTATATTGATTAATTAATCATGGATTTTAAATTGTATTGTTTTTTTCGCTCTACAATCTATTTACCTTTAATATTGTAAGCATAATTATTATTAAGTTACTTGCTTGTTTTGAGGTCTTAGCTAAAATCATTCTTTGTATGTATTTATTTGTAGGCTAGGCCTAGGATGTACGCCGGTTGACTTCGAACGGTTAGATGACGTTCCACTCTTCACATTCGAGGAGATGGAAACCTCCGTTCTCTCCCTTAAGAGCAACAAGGCTCCTGACCCGGACGGTATTCCCAGCGAGGCTTTAAAGAAAGTATTTTCAATTAATGCTGACTTGTTGTTGAGAATGTACAACGCCTGTTTGGTAGAAGGGGTGTTTCCGGCTCCCTATGGAAAACCGCAAGACTTGTAATGATCAGCAAGGGCAAAGGTGATCCCGAGCTGTCGTCGTCCCACAGGCCTTTCTACACGTTGGACACGCGGCTGGGAAGCTGTTCGAGAAGCTGATCCGTTCCCGCCTCACCTCTGCCGTGGAAGCTGCCGGGGACTCATGCCCCCGTCAGTATGGCTTCAGAAAGGGACGGTCAACGATTGACGCTATCACCGAAGTCCATGGAGAGCTGTGAAGAGAGTCGAGAGCCACAACCATTTCTCTCGCTGAGTAGTGCTTCTCGTTACGCTTATGTCAAGAATGCCTTTAACTCGGCGAGGTGGGTCGATATGTTGGATGCGCTTCGCAACACCTTTCGCGTTCCTGCATATCTGTTGCGACTCATTGAAGATTATCTCCACTCTCAAAGCCTTATTTACGACACAAGGGACGGATCGTGGACGATGGAAGTCACTTCTGGTGCCGCGCAAGATTCAATACTCGGCCAGGATCTCTGGAATGTTGCCTATGACAGCCTCCTGAGGTCGGAGATGCCTGAGGAAACCACTTTGGTTGGGTACGCCAATGATGTCGCAGCTCTCATTGTCGCACGCAACGTTGAGCTGGCCCAACTAAAGTTGAACCGAGTCATGCGTGTGGTCAACACATGGATGTCCGATCACGGTCTCTCGCTTGCTCTCCGTAAGACGGAGATTGTGATCCTTACGAAGAAGAGGATAGACACCGTCATTCTGTTCCGAGTGGGAAGGGAGGTGGTCCAATCAATTCGTGCTGCTAAGTACTTCGGGATTATGGTGGACACCAAGTTAAGCTGGAGGGATCAGATATTCCGTACGGCGGACAAGGCCGCTAAGGTAGTCACTTACCTTAGTAGGCTGATGGCCAATGTCGGAATTCCACGATCCAGCAGAAGACGTCTGTTGATGTCCGCGGTTCAGTTCGTGCTTCTTTATGGAGCAGAGGTGTGGGCAGACGCTCTCGATAAAGAGTAGTACAGGTTGCGACTCGCCCGGGTTCAACGTTGAGCGGCGCTAGGGGTGTGTTCCGCCTACCGGACAGTGTCCGAGCCTGCCGTCCTGGTGGTCGTCGGAGTTATCCCTGTCAAGCTCTTGGCAGGAGAGAGGAAGGCAATTTATCAGAGACAAGGCGAGATTGGCAAGGACACGGCAAGAACAGAAGAGCGCTCCCGAACCTTCCAGCAGTGGCAACACAGCTGGGAGCACGACACCCGAGGACGATGGACTGCGCGACTTATCAAGCACGTCCAACCATGGGTGGAACGGCGGCCAATTCTTTATTTATTGCTCGGGCGTTCCCGACGATGCGGAACACACATTCTTCCGCTGCCCCCGTTGGGAAGGGTCCCGCCTGAAGGCCACACAAATTTTTGGTGCATTTTCGGTGGACTCGGTCTGCCAAAAGATCTTGGAGGATGAGGGCAACTGGGATTGTTTATCACAGTTCGTGCGGGGCATCCTCCTGGAAAAGAAACATGATCTGGACCGCGAAGTGGCCCAGATCCATTGATCGAGTGGCTGGATAAGGAGTGAGCCCCACGGGCATAAGCCAAATTTAGGCCTAGCCCTACGTAATGTGATAAACAACTTTAGGTTAGAATCCTAAAGAGTAGAGGCGAGGTTTTTTAGTTGGTAAACCCGTTTTTAGGGGAGTCCCACACTACAGGCTTGCCACCTGTGTGCGTAATGCATTTTTCTTACCTCTCCCTCAAAAAAAAAAAAAAAAAAAAAAAAACATAAAAAGCGTCACCTACTAATTTAAAAAGTGAGTAAAAAATTCTTGTACGGGACGGACATCGGAGCGTATTCCTAGTGTAGGACTACCGTTGCGGATGCTGCATTCTGGTTTATTTATTGTCGGATCAGATGTTCTAATTTTTTTTTAACAGATGATTTCATTATTGTTACTATTTCTTAAGTTTTAAATTCAATTGCAACTCTAAAAAGTGCTTAGTTGTATTATCCATTTACTTTACTTTTATTTATCTAAATATTCATAATCACCAATACAAAGTATACAATAAAAAAATATCGTTTTTATTATAGTACCATCCGGCAATTAAGTAACTGGCTACGAAGCAAAACCACATGTTAACTTCGACACTCGGTTTGTACTTTGACCATTGAGTCAGCTTCTTCATTATTTCTTGTTTTTAGTTTTGTACTTCATAAGACCATTGTTAAAAATTAACGTAATTAACGTAATGGTAAACATTATAACGAAAGAACTTAATTTTACTTACTAAGCTAACTAATTTTTATGTTATTCAAAGTGCAGCCTTAAAAACACAACTATTGAAAGAAGACTATTTACTGAACATCGTGTGAAAATTACACGTTTCTAAGTTTTACTGTTTTTGAGTTAAAGTCAGCCATGTAAACCGATGATCGTGCATGGCGAACACATCTCCGCTGAAGGCTGTGACGCTGGGTTAGTTATAGCTGTCTAGTCGGTCTTATGTATGACTTATCACTACCGTGTGATTTGTTTTGAGTTAGTGAAAGTATTTCTGACCTATATCAATAACAAACATAACCTAATCGTCGCAGCGCATTGAAAACTTGGCTGAGTACTTGTAGCAGGCCCGGTGTCAGGCCGCGGGCGGAAATGCGTTCACCACGATCATAGGTGACATTTCTAACTTTAAGGATGTAGAACTGAAAAACCGTATAAGACTTAAAAAAGTGAAATTTTACACAATGCTCAGTAAATAGTCTTCTTTCAATTTATGTGGTCTTTAATACTGAAGATCAAAATAACATAAAAAATAGCTGGCTTATATACTATAACAATAGACAAGTACCCGAAAGAAGATTTTCCTGACATGGAAACATGTAAATATAGGCCTTATCATTTTTATCCCAGAACTGCTTTATTTGAAAAGTTTGAAGAAAATCGTTGGAGCCTTTCTCGATATCCGTGTGTACATACATATAGACATAATACAAATATACCTCATCAATAATATTAGAGTATAATAATATACTTTTTTGTTAGTAGGGATCGAGTGCCGATATATACTATAATTAGTTTATAAGTATCCTATTTTTGCAAAAATTTATAATTGCTATTTGAATTAGTAATTATTTTAACGGATTTTACTTCCAGTTGATTTTCTCCAGGTTCAAATCTACACGGTTCTGGCTTTGATAAAAACTTGAACGTCAATTTAGACTGCTTTTCGTCGTCTTTTATACATTTTTATAATTTACATTATGACGTAAAGTATTTTAAGGCCTCATTAAAACGGGCTTTTAGTTGTGATTCTCGAACAAATGGGGTGGGATGGGGCGCAATCGCGGAGTAATGACCTTGACTGCTATTCTCCCGCCGGGAAGTTCTAAAATAGAGACAAAAATTATGACTTTGGTAGGAAGAAGGGTGTCGTGCTAAATGGGTACAGTGGTAAATGGGTACAAGCGTCAAATGGGTACAGCTTGGGGTGACAGGTGTTTAATGACCGTTTGACGAGGGTTTGATGCGAAGGCCATGAACAGAGGGAGTGGCAAATGGGTACACTACCTGCCTAGGCAGGGGCGGCGCGGCGGCGACGGTAGCGGCCAGCCTCGACAGGGGCGGCGCGGCGGCGGCGGCAGCGGCCGGCCTCGGCCGGGGAGACACGGACACGGCGGGGGCTTACCACACATTAGAATACAGTACTTATAGTGTTTATGTGACCTAATAATCTCTTAACATTAATATAATGTAATTTTGTGAGTTCTGCAAAATTTTGTTAAGTAGGCTACTGTAGTTATCTTCATACCACTTACTTTACAGTCTTCTTCCATTTACTTTATTCTAGTGATAATTTTTTTTTTAAGAAGACGTATCTGATACGGTTTTCCACCCGCCCCGCGTGGTGAAACACTCCGGTTATCTCAACAGAGAGATACAGCGCTACACCACGGTCCGGATGGGATACACCGTGTGGAACATCTACCACTGAATTCGTAACAACGAAGTGTTTTATATTTAATTTCAAATCAAATCGTGGGTTGTGTTTTAAAAGAAACACCTTGTATTAGGCCTATACTCTTTCTCCGATTCAGACTGGCGGACTAATAAGTATTTGTAGCATTTCTTAAAGAACATTATACTAGAGCAATCATGCCAAGGTTATTTAACAGTGTTTCTAACGAAGGAAAAACTGCTTTTCATCGTGAATCACTCCCTATACAATTCAGACTAGATTAAGAAACTAATATTTTGCCGCGTCTTGAATTTTATATGCCCTGTATTAATATGAGCAGTGTCTGAAGCAATGTATTTTCCATGATTCGAAATCTAGCGTGTAGATGCTGCTTCAACTTTGCATTTAAGAGTGTTTTGGTCCAAAAATAAGTTTAGAAATGCCCCAATTCAAGAAAAAATCAAATTTTGTCTAAATTGGTGTTCAATGGGTTGCTATTTTGGTAACGAAATAACAACGAAAGGTATACAAAAATAAAGGAACATTAATGTTAAGCAGACTTTTTGAAACAGCTGTTAATTGTGAAGTGGTATAATTGGTTGTTGAAGGAAATTAATACGGTAGCTCTATTACCGTGACACTATATTGAATTAAAACCAAGCCAGGCTCGGTTAACCTGGTATAGTACTGGGTTGTTTTCAAGGCAAGGAAATAGCAGCTTAAGGTATACAAAAATTAAATAATGCTACTTTTCAGCGTTTGTTTTGAATAAAGTAACGTAGAATCAACGAGCAAGACTCGGTTACCATTGTACTATCTACATTCTAGAACATTGAGACTTAAGGGTTTAAACAATTTACGCGTATAATCAAAAAATGTTATAAAATCTGGAGGTTTTTTTTATTACTACAAAATTAGTGACTTCCGGACTGGATAGGTTGTTTTTGGTAGGCCTACACCCTGACATTGAAATAAATGTTAATTGATAAAGCGTAAACGGTTTACCAATAGCAGCACAATTTGGGTTTTTGTAAACCATAAATTTTAAATAGGGTGTACGGTGTACGTGTGCTCTGGGGGACAACACCCGGTATTGATGTCAATTAAAATCAAGAAGTTTAGATTTATATCGTCAACAACTTAGTTTAATGAGTAACAACTTTGTTTAATTTTTAGAGTTCACTGATGACAATTTTAGTTTTGTTACGTAAATATCAAGACGACAGTCTTTCTGCAGATACAAAGCAACACAGCTTCATCCCTTACAGGTAGCCGGTATTGTTTTGCAGCAACCCTGCTCCGCTAGGGGTATTTTATGCGCGGCGCGGAATTTCCAACTGTTGCGTTTCCCGTTATGCAATTCATGGAATTTTAAACTAGTCAGAGTTCATCTGAAATGGTAGGGAAACGGACACTGCGCCAGCTCATCGTTATCGGTTGGGGTCATAAAAATGTCAAAATCCATCTCGCGGCGCCTGCGCCAGTTGCCAGGTAGACCCGCGTTGGGGTTGGGGGAGAGAGAGGACGACGCTGGGAGAGGGGCCGGATGGCCCAGTGTAATGCGTTTCTCAGAAGGGGGCGCCGGAATTCTACCCCCAGGAAAAGTACCCCCATGAAAAAACGCTACGTCATTTTGACGTCACAGGTATGGGGGTAGTTTTCCGGCCGCGAACTTTTGAAGAGAATACATTATACTCTACTTCAATCATTGGTTACGCACTTTTATAATTTATTTCTATAATGAACAATTTTAGCAATGTTTTGTAAGTTTACTAGGGGTGGAAAACTACCCCCGGAATTCTACCCCCGGAATACTACCCCCAGCAAAACTACCCCCGGCAAAACTACCCCCGGATTTCTACCCCCGGAATACTACCCCCAGCAAAACTACCCCCAGGAAAACTACCCCCGGAATTCTACCCCCAGCAAAACTACCCCCAATGGACTAGACCGGGAATCCTACACCAGCGAAAGTACTTCCACGTACACAATTCCTTAAGTATGTAACAGTTCACAAATTATGTTGGTAAATAAACCAATAAATAAACAATCCAACCCGGATCCACATCTAAATATTTATTAGAAAAATCCCAGATAGCCTATATATGTATTTAACTTACCTGTCATAGATATTAATTAGGCCTAATTCAATAATTATATTAGATATTCATATTGATCAATTCATCACTCACCTAAGAATAATAATAGCCTAATCTCAGTAAATATTTATTTAAACATAGCCTAATATAATATATTTATAATGTAAACAAAACTACTTCAAACACATACCAAATTTAATAATTTAAATAAGCATGGTCATTCTAATTTTATATAGTGTGTGATTCAAAATAGTGAATTAAATTCAGTGAAGTGTCAAGTTTTTCCAAAGCACCTGAAGAATAAACATGTGATCACTACATTGTTGCTGAGCATCAACTACAATTTCTCTCTCTTGCATTTATGGCCTCATTGTGTTAACTTCATTTTAAACAGGGTCCCAATCCCAAGTGTAAAATAACCCCAAAAAATTGTATTTGGGTCGATTTAATCCCAAATTTTAGATAGGAAGAAGAGCCAATACCACTAATAATAATCCCTTTATCAGGTGGCCAAAGATGAAGTGGTTATTGGTGAAGAACCAAATATTGGTAATCTCCATCCATCTCAAATAGACTAACTTTATCCAGTGATCCTAGAAGCTCAAAGAAATCAAGTCGAACTTTATCAAGAGACTAAATTTATCCATCAACAAATTTTTTTCAATTTTACAAGAAGATTCAATATACTTAACATTCAAACTGATATGGCGTACAACTGAACCTAGATTGAATGACCATATTTTATCCATTTTAATCTCTTCAAAGAATAATCAAATCTTAATTTTTACATAACTACAAATCTCAATTAATATCAAGAATTATTATTTTACAGTCAATAAATTGGAAATTTTACAAGAGAATGTCCCACGATCCAACACCCCCTGAGCCAGAGCCATCATTTCTACCACTGTAGCTAAGCCGGAGCACAAAGACATTAAAGACTATATCAATCAATTAAATTAAATATTCCCCCCAGTAATTGTAAGCTATTGTTTGTTAGCCCCTTCATTTTCGAATCAGAATTTATTTGTTTGTGATCTAGAGTTAAATAAAAAGTGTTTGTTAATTGTACCAAGATTATTTATTCAGATACTGTAATTTATAAATAAAAAAATAGTTTGTAAGAGAGTGTGGGTGTGTAGCAAGTATTTAACAATTGTTATTTTATGTACGTGTTCTGGTATTTAAAGCATTTCTATTATAAAATAATAATATGTTAAATTTACATTAATACAAACTTGCCCTTCGGGTGGTCTCGTTCTCTACCCTCACTCGCCGTCAAGTTCTATAATTGGCCTATGCTTTAGTTTTATATTACCAATCTTCCCTTAATCCTTTACAGGCTTTTAGCTGTGTGTTTTTGAAAATGCTTTTTTTGAGTGAAAATGTAATTGTGGGTGATGATGAGTTAATGTTATTGGTTTAATGTTATATTTTACAAAACAATATAATAAATTAATGGTATTATTATCTAAGATATATATATATATATATATATATATATATATATATATATATATATATATATATATATTTATAAATTGTTTGGAAAAATGTGTACGCAGCAACTAACTGATAAAAGAAAGCAGAAATTTCCTTCAAAGTTCATTCATGTTCAGGTGTTACGTAATATTTATTAGATGACAATGTAGGCCCTATGCTACAAACCTGAAAGTTAAATAGAGAAAAATCGGAATAATAATATTCACAATAATCTGAAGGAATTTTGTTCACTCTGATCACTCGCCTCCGAGATGGACAAGCTCTTTACTCAGCAGTAAAATTCTATTACCGTATTACTGGTTGTACTAGATATATTGAGTTATATACTTTTCAGACTATCTAGATTTACAAAACGTGAATTAAGTTACATAAGCATAAAGTGTATCCTATCCTATACTGTAATACGAGTAAGTTATATATTTGTATGTGTGTATGTTTGCACGCACGGATCTCAAAAACAGCTAAAACCATTTTCTTCCAACATTGCAGATAACATAGTTTTGGGATGAATTTAATATAAATACAGGTCTCTATGCCAGAAAAAATCTTATTTCTTTATAATCATAAATTCAAATAAGAAAATTTTTAACATTGGTCTTATGGAGTGAAAAAAATAATAATGAAAACAGTAGACTCATCTGTCAAAGTGCAGAATAGGCCTATGTGTTCCAGTATAGGCCTAAACATGTAGTTTTTCATGGCAGCCAATTACTAAATTATTAAATGGTACTATTTTATGATGAAAATAATCTATAACTTTTTAAATCATACTTCATACTGCTGATTATGAATAAGAATAAAAGTAATGTAAAAGTATATAAAACAACAAATCAATTTGTAGAATTACATTTGAATTTAAAAACAAAAGCATTAGAAAGAATAAAGCAAACACCAGCTAACTAAATAATTATAATCCACGTGTTACACATTCAACATATGTTTTAACAAATATACACGAGACCCGTAGGCCTACATTGAAACAGTCTGAAAACACAGAAAAAGGAAGCTTAATGGCGAGTGAGTGGAGCGAACGAGCTCGTCTTGAGCAAGAAATAAGCCTTTTTGCACCGGGCTGTCTGTATACAGACATTTATAAATGATATTACCATATTTTATCTATGATATTACTACCAAAAATATTACTGTTTAAGTTTACCGAGCTAATGCTTGGCCCCCAGGTGCTGAAAATTATAAACCTAATATCAAAGTATATCATGGTACGGTAATGTATATATTTTATTTGATGTCAATAAAACCATACAGCTAAAAGCCTGTAAAGGATTGAGGAAAGATTGGTTATATAAAACTAAAGCATAGGCCAATTAATTATAGAACTTGACGGCGAGTGAGGATAGAAAACGAGATCACCCGAAGGGCAAGTTTGTATTAATGTAAATTTAACATATTATTATTTTATAATAGAAATGCTTTAAATACCAGAACACGTACATAAAATAACAATTTTTAAATACTTAAGGAATTGTGTACGTGGAAGTACTTTCGCGGGTGTAGGATTCCCGGTCTAGTCCATTGGGGGTAGTTTTGCTGGGGTAGAATTCCGGGGGTAGTTTTCCGGGGGTAGTATTCCGGGTCTAGTCCATTGGGGGTAGTTTTGCTGGGGGTAGTTTTGCTGGGGGTAGTATTCCGGGGGTAGAATTCCGGGGGTAGAAATCCGGCTGGTGTTTGGTTTGCTATAATGTTAATTTAGAGCAACCAAATTAAATAATAATGTATTTATAAAACGGGGGGTACTTCTCCGGCCGCGAGCCAAAACTCCATGCCACTTTAAGCTCCGCCCCTCGTGACGTCAAAATGACGTAGCGTTTTTTCATGGGGGTACTTTTCCTGGGGGTAGAATTCCGCTACCCCCTCAGAAGTACCCCGTGCCCGTGACTAAACAATATAGGGGAAGTTGACACGGATATGAGTCACGGAACCCGGGGCTAAGGTTTTGTGAATATTAGAGATTTGCAAGGATATGGATCACTTCCTTTTCAGCTTTTATGCGGTTAGGTTAGGTTAGGTTAGATGCTCACAAGCTGAGAAAAAAGAGGAAAAGAAGTGTGCTTGCCTATCAATACATAAATCTCTCAGAGAGGCCACGACCCAATCTAGTTGCATATTTTACGGTACGGTGGGTGATTTAGTGCGTTGCCAAAAACATAATAAAAATTTTGAACATGAAACAATTGTTCATATACAAAAGGTTAGTTATGTGTTATTTTATTTTCATTTCAAAGTTTTTTTAATCCATCTTTGAACTTTTAATAGGCCTATACTCGTAATTGAAAACCAAGCTCCAAGCGGCAACGTGGAATCCCAAATACAGCTATTGTGCTCGACTGAGCAACGAAGCGTCGAAAATTCTTGGAACCAGATCTAGGCTGGGGGGTAGCGTTCTCCCGCCCCTCCTTCCCCTTCGACTCTCCGACCTCTCTCGAAAGCTGGCGCAGTGTCCGCACCACGAGGGTCCATAAACTTACCCTCGTCAAAGTTTTTATAGAAGTTGGCGCACTGTCCTACAGCCGAAATGGTATCTGAGGTAGGGGTGGCACTTTCTTTTTTCATTCGGTTTTTGGCGATTGAGTGGCCAGGACCACTCAATGTTAAGAGATTATTAGGTCACATAAACACTATAAGTACTGTATTCTAATGTGTGGTAATCCCCCGCCGTGTCCGTGTCTCCCCGGCCAAGGGCGGCAGCTGCCGCCGCCGCCGCCGCGACGCCCCTGTCGAGGCAGGCCGCTACCGTCGCCGCCGCGCCGCCCCTGCCGAGGCAGGTAGTGTACCCATTTGCCACTCCCTCTGTTCATGGCCTTCGCATCGAACCCTCGTCAAACGGCCATTAAACACCTGTCACCCCAAGCTGTACCCATTTGACGCTTGTACCCATTTACCACTGTACCCATTTAGCATGCATTCGGAAGAAGGCTAGACCAAGACCTCGCCACGGCTAGACAAGTTGTATAATGATGATGTGTGATGTTAGAATGAACATAAGCCTAATAATTCTCTGTTAATTTTTATACAATTTTCATTAGTTTTTTTCCTATAAAACCTATACTGCTTTTGTAATAAGAAAATTAATCGCTTAACCTCCATTTTTCATTTTTTACTAATATTTATCCACCAATATATAAATAAATACAAACAATTAAAGATCATAGCTTTGGCATATTTATTTTGGAGAAAAAGTAAATAATTTAATAACAACTAAGTAAGTTAGGTTACAGAATAGTAAATTTGGGTTTAAAATATTGCTTCCAATGTTAACGTATATTCAATACGTGGCTTTTTTTTGAGTTGAAGGGAAGTGAATTTTCAAGGTAAGTAGGTTGGTTCCCTTAATCTAGGGGCCCGGACTTAATAATTGCATAGGGGCCCGAGAATCCTGTCGCCGGGCCTGAATAGGCATTAAACAATCTTAATGCATTTTAACACTATACTATACCAAAGTCAAGCTAAAAGACGCCATTGGCTGGAAAAGTGCTATATGGCCATCGTAAAGCTGGCTCTCGTTGTCAGGTATCAGGTATAGCCAAAGAAAACTAAGAGTTTAAAATAAGATATTTGGTCTAGCACGTTTTCAATTTTCCACACAATAACATGTAGGCCTAAACCTATTGGAAATTTCAAACACTTGCAAAAAACATTTTCTCAAAGTTGACCTCAGTTGTCAGTCATGTCATTGGTGATGAATAATACTGGATATTTATAGTATTTGGGGGCCGAGCATTTACTCGGTAATATTCTTCGTACCCATATATTTAACGTAGAATCAAGTTATTTGTTAAGTTTTAAGAAAATTTTTCAAGCCGTTTTCGAGATCCGTGGGCAAACATACATACATACAAATAATACCTTACAAGTATTTAAGTATAGGATATATATATATATATATATATATATATATATATATATATATTCACGTTACCTCAGTAGGTAGTACTCCGACATATAGGCGAAGTAGGACGAACTCCAAGGGAACTCTATATAAGCCCAAAGATTGAGGTTATGTTAGACTCCTCTCGGAGTTCGGTTATGTGACACTTTTTACTCTATATAAACCCAAAGATTTAGGTTATGTTTGACTCCTCTCGGAGTTCGGTTATGTGACACTTTTTACTCTATATAAGCCCAAAGATTTAGGTTATGTTTGACTCCTCTCGGAGTTCAGTTATGCGACACTTTTTACTCTATATAAGTAGAAAGATTGGGGTTATATTTGACTCTTCTCGGAGTTCAGTTATGTGACACCTTTTACTCTATATAAGCCCAAAGATTGAAGTTATGTTTGACTCCTCTCGGAGTTCGGTTATGCGACACTTTTACTCTATATAAGTAGAAATATTGGGGTTATATTTGACTCTTCTCGGAGTTTGGTTATGTACACTTTTTTATCTATTCAATCCAAAATATTTAGGTTAATTTTGACTCATCTCGGAGTCTGAGTAATTCATGAATTTTACACTATAATGAGGCAAGTATTAGAGGTTATTTCTCTCGAGGAGTTCGGTTATCTGACACATTTTAACCTTGTATGAGCATGGTGATTGAGGTTATTTTTGGCCAACTCTCGGAGTTCGACCTAATTGTGTATTTTACTCTATAACATGGTGACTCGTGCTGGAGTTAATGAGTGGAATTCAGTTACGTGAGACATTTTACATTATATTCTTTCTATTAGGGAAAAGTGAGTTTAAATTATTTAATTTGGCAGTTTGTCTTGTTTATGTATTTTGAAATTGAGACTGCCGTAATATTTCAAAATTGAGTAAACCTCGTTTACTATTGTTTTTGAGTTGCAAGTTATACTCGGTTCCACGTTCACCTTTCAGTATGGATTTTCCATAAGCCATTCAAATCAAATATCAAATAAAGTTGCACGGTACTAACCACATTACATAATAATCAGCTGATGATTTTATAATCACATGTTATAAATGTAGTTAACAAATGTATCCAGCAAAGTACAAGTAATAGGATAGTAAACACTCATAAGGCCTGTACTGAAAGGCGAACACTGAACATAGTATATAGTATAGTTAGCCCCGGTTCACACGAGCCAAAACACTCTGCATGCATGCTACGTCAACTCGGACGTGCTGCAAATAGTCAGTTCACATATAGCGTTAGTTTGGCGTTGACTTAGGCATTTAGCAACATATATTTACGAATTGCCATAATAGTCATGTGCATTTTTTTAAATTTACCGAAAATTCATGTTATGTATCGAAATATCGATTAGTATTCAGGTAAATAATTGAGGAATATAAAAGAAAACTGTAGTATTTGCACTCCTAGTATAAAATTAAACCTAACTATAGCCTAACTATAAAGAAAAGGAAGCACTGGGTAAATCCTTTGTTGAGTTCCTATTTACTAAAAGGAGCAATAGTTTGTCTTGTTTGTGACCTCCGAAGTGACGAGGCAACGTTTTCTAATTAATTTTACCGGTTCCATAATTACAATGAGTACAATAAATTTATTACAATGATTACAATAACTACAATGAATAATAAATGCACGAATTTAGCCGGGCCTCCTTGAGGTAGAGTATTTGTAAGGAGGAGGACGGCCCTCATTGTTTTGTGAGACCGGTGGGGTGGTTTAAAACTTCGGCTGCTATCAAATACCCACGTGATTTTGGGCCTCCTCGAGCTGATCGAATACCCCTGCGCATTAGTGAGGATTATAAGGGTCGACTCCAGGAAGGGAGGAACGATCGGATACCCACGCGGCCGCGGACAGGTATAGACCGCCAGATCTCACAGGGGCGGGAAAAATGACAATTTTATTTCCCCGCGCGTTCAACGCACGTCGGCCGTTCGCGTGTAGCCTACCAGAGCGAATGATTGCTTGTAACATAGCATTTAAACATGGCATGTTTTACCATCCATGTATAAAAAAGTGTACATTCTTACTCAGTAGCTTCTGTTAATACTAAATTAATAAAACCCTCTTTTCAAAGCGATTCCCAATTTTTTTCCATACGACGGGGCTTGTTTTCGTAAAAAAAATAATGAGAATAGGACTTGTCATATTGGCACTATCCATGATTGATATTAGTAAATTTCCCATTACAATAAAATTGCAATTGATTTGGGACAACAACATTTTTACTGATAATCACAGTATTGGGTTAGCCGGGTGTAGTTGATTTAGAAATACACGTTGTTAGTATTTCAAACATACAAAATGTATGTTTCCCCTGAAATCGAGCACTGGTTTTAATTTAAATTTAACTTTTTTTTGAAATTATTGGCCTCAACTTCTTACTTCTGAATCTCGAAGTGAAAATATAAGTTTTAAAAATTAAAGATCACCGTATCATAATTTAGTGAGAATATTGACATTGACTATGTACACTAACGTGAATAGACCTCTCGTCCAATGCATTTAGTTTGAGGCAACAATTTTGAAGTTCGGTGGGCACCAGAGTCGCTGCCATCGGTTTTATTATTATTCAGCTGAATTAAGTGCTGCAAAAACACTTTACCAAAACATAAACACAACTTTCAGTTATAAAATGTTTCATCCTTAGTTGAGAAGAGTGGTAATAATCGTTTAATAATCGTTCTTAATCGTTTTTAAAAACTCGGCTGCGCCTCGTTTTTAAAACACGATTGCGCACCAAAAAGATCCACTTTTGCTCTTAGTGATGAAAACTACTATTACACTATGGATTATATAAGACTATTAAATTTTCTTGATTAGCCAATCATAAATATAATGAATCAATAATTTAACAAACATGACTGCATGTTATTTGAAATGAACAGAGAATTCTTAATACCCTTTGGTACTACCTTTTCAAGATATCGCTTTTATTATAAAACTGATAAATGGTCTAGGTAAATCTAAAAAAAATTGTATATTAATAGTGAAGAAAATAAACGCTTATTCAAAACTTTTGCGACTTCATTGATAACGAAAGTTAAAAACCATATACCTCCAGTTAAAATGTTTCTCGGTCGTACATTAATTTGTCTACTACCAATACACAAAATAATATTTCCGTACAAAGTAATAAGACTACCAGAACTTTTAAACGTAAGAAGGCTAAATGCTAATCTTCAAAACTCAGTAAATTGGTTCGTAAGACAGCAAAATGAAATCACCAAAATTAGCTACAAAGAAAAATAACCTTATAGAATCCCTATCCTGATATTAGAGCCCTTGAACGTGGCAATTGTTGTATAGTTGATATTAAAATATGAGAAATTACAACACAAGTTTCGCAATGTAGGCCTAAGCTACTTTAGTTGCTTTATAAACAGACCTACAAATGAAATGGAAAAATATTTTGTCATTACCATCAGTGGCTCTTTGTTTTTAAGTGGAGTCAACAAAAACCAAAATGAAAATCAGCAGATAACTTATTGCTGGGGGTTTAAAGATAAAACATCTCAAAACGCAAGCGTCGGGATAAAATGTTATATCCATACAATAGGTGGGATGAAATAAATGGGAAATTCAGCCCGCGACCACCGGGATTTTGATCTTTGCCAGAGTGGATACGCTGAAGTGGCAAGACGCTCAGCCTAATAATGTCAATATTTGTTATGGAGTCGAGGATCGTGCCTTCGGTTGCCTGTAAATTGGATGCCGCCCCTTCTTAGTGACGCTAACACTAATCTGATAAATTATTTATTGTTTAAAAAGCTCATTGAACTTTTTTAAGTTTTACTCAGTGTAGAAACCTTAGTGAAACCAAATAATCAGCGTGGACGGTGTCAATTGACACATCACTATCCATAAAGAGTAAAATTATATTCTACAGTATCTTATATTTACTGTACTAGTGAACTAATGTAGAGACACTGAAAATGCTAGTGCATAGATAAGTCAGAGTCACCTGAGAGTTCTTCTACTCAGAGCCGCTCAGGAGGTTCTCCCTGCCGAAGCGAGGAATTCCCCGCAAATTCCATTTGACCCTTTTCTACCTGTGGTACGCCGCTCAGCGTACTCGCCACTCGAAACCGCATGGACAGCTCTTGATATTTTAGAATAATTTAAACTAATCCCTAAAAAATCTGCCGCCCCTGAAAATTTACCACCCTGGGCACGGGTCCATGTGGCCCATGCCTAAATTCGGCCCCGCACATAACCACATGCCATTTTCCTGCCCTCTGGATTTTGAACATATTAATAAATAGATATACTTCATATTTTGTGATTTAAGATTCTTTTAAAATGTTCGACAGATGGAATGAGTATAAAAAGCTCATATTGAATTTTACTTCCAAATTAATGTACAGCCTTTCATGGTGCAATATAACATACAAAAACACTAATTTCCATGTCATTTATGAATCCCCGACTATCCTTTCGGCTACCCTTTTTCCTATGTCTTAGGACACAGAAAACCACTTTCTTGATTAAACACAGCATAATTTCAAGTGAGAATAAATTTAATATAACTAGTATATACTGAGGAGAGACGGGGTTCCCCGTCGCGTCGGGTGGCTCTGAAAAGACAATCCAAGGGTTACCGACGCTTTCTTCATTTCCCAGAAGGACGGGTGGTTTACCTTGTCTAAACAGTTTTGTGGAGGACAGGGCTACTATTTTGAAATATGCAATGATTATTGTGTTGTGGATAGCAGCACAGAGTAAGGAGCCTTTAAAGGTTCCTTTAAGGTTCCTTACTCTGTGATAGCAGTTTTCAGGTTTAACAGTTTTACCTAAATACTACCTCTGATTTTGCAAGACATTGTGATCATTTATGTATTAAATTATGTGGCTTTTCTTTATAAAGCCCGTTTGGATCTTTTATTCAACCTATCATAACTTATGTCTTACATTAAAGGTAGTAATTAATAATGCACGCACACATTTACCACCAAGCATCAGCATTCATTTGTCTATTTACTTACTGTGCTAACGACTAATATAGTTCAAATTTATAAATTTACAAAATTTGAATTAAATTAAAGTTATATGTCCCCAATTATGCTCATGTTATGCTATACGGTTCAGCGGCCAAGTGGTTAAAAGTATGTGTTCTCGTTATTATTGACGTGTCACTGTTCATATCTGTTGTTCGGCGGCCTTGGGAATTCCGTAACTTGTAAATAACCTGCCCCTCCTTTAGTGGAGTGAGTTCCCTGTTCTGTACCGAAGGCAGCCAACGAAGGTTTACAAAAACCAAAAGGACCAAAACAAAAGTTCCTACAGTGTATGGAATTTATGCGTTCGCGACCCCGAAGGAGATCGCGTTCTCGTAAAATGTCATTCGACCCCAACTGCCGGTCACTTTGGCCGCGAGAAACATTATCGCGTGTTACAGATCAATACTACTGACCCGTGATGCAGCGGGACGTGAGCGAGTGCCAACGACACAAGGTGGAGCAGCGGCAAACCACGGGTACAATGGGCATCAGACCAACTGCAGGTGCGTGGTAGGCGGTTGCAACTGATCTCATCGGGTCTCAACCACGTTCTTCAAAAGGAAACTGTTATCTGTTATTTTTCCAGGATCGTTTCACGAAATGGTTAGAGTTTGCTACTCTTAGACGGGCAACCGCTAATACTGTCGGCGAAGGGTAAAAAAATCTAGTTATTTTTCGTCACGCGGTTCTTTGTAATAACGGCAGCCAGTACGTACAGTAGTAAAGTCTTTAAAGATTTATCGAAAGATTACGGCTTTGAAATTAAAATCACGCCGGCATTTTCGCCCCAAGGTTGTGTCCTGATTGCGGTCACGGGTAAAACTGTCCAGATTGCGGACACCCCAAAAATGTCGTGGACTAATAGAACGGCATTTGTCCAGATTGCGGTCACATTTTTGAACCCCATGTTATAATGAGTAGCACAACGAGCGAGCCAGGTAGGCTATGCACAACGACGGACCCATACAGCAGGTATGTCACCTGCAGGGGAAGCTAACCAGGAACCATGTCCAGCAAAACAAGAGGGCTATGGTAAATGCGCAATTGCAAGATGCATATTTTGAAGCTTTTTTTATTATTTAATCCATTCGAAATGTGCATTTGAAAGCACCGTTAACACATTGTTTGGGTAATCAGTAAAATTAATGAATTTTTCTTTAAAACAGAACTTTTGCACATACAGCAAATCAATGTACATATACTAATTGACAAATCAATCTGTACATGTATAGTATACGTTTGAACATCTATAAATCTATTAATACGCGACATGGCTTTTTGAACAAGGAACTCCTCCCACATTTTGAAACAGATTTTTATGATTTTTGTGTCATTGGATAGAGCTTGGCGTGAAGTTGTTTCTAAAGTAAATTGGTAAATATTCATTTAAGGGGAAGGGCCCTAAGTCCCCTCAAAAGTTCACCATTTTCCCATTTGATTAACATGGTTAAGGAATTTGATTAATATGAAAGTGAACAGCTGTAAAGCGTAAACTCATAGAAACCTATCCACCCAAGGAGGTTATATTCTAATACTGGAGATAACACTCAATACTAAAATAGCGTGCCTTTGATTTGCTTAGATTGGTAATAAAAAATTAAACTATATGCCGAAAGGAATGAGTCAACTAAAGGAGTCAAACTTATTGTGAATCAATTGCCTGGTGAATCGGTTTTAATGGACAATTAGACCTACTGAAATGCAGCTATGAATTCATAGGCAAAAACACAGAAAATAAATTTTATATATCAAATCCAGGACTGCGGAGAACATATGAACAAAAGAAGGGCTGTTTCATGTCTTTGATGTTGGAAAATGCCGCTTTTGAGCCAGGCCGGTGACGTAATGACAATGTATTATTACTACATAACTACCACATGAAAATATGAGTCAGCAACATATACCACATTTCAGAATCCTTGCCGCTCTAAATATAACTAGACTACATTTGTGATTACGGTCAAATCATTCTGTTATAGTGGTAAGGTATTCTAAGAACGCGACGAAGGGGTCTCTTAAAATGTGACCGCAATCTGGACACCCTTCCACCACCTGAACTTCGACCAGCCCCCATAAAACTAGACTTGACCGCAATCGGGACTGACCGGAATCAGGACTGACCGCAATCGGGAAGACACCCGCCCCAAGCCAATCCTGTTGAACAAAAAAATCGAACAATTAAGACAGTTATTCGGCAATTTTGTGAAGTAGATCATAAGAAATGGGATCAATATATTTCAGAAATATATTTGCTTCGAATACGGCCCGGAACTCTACTACGGGATTTTCGCCGGCATTCTTAAATTTTAGCCGCGAGATCACGTAACCGAAGTCTCTAAGGTGGGAGCCTTGCGATAAGGATAGCCCTACCTTTCCCGAGTACGTAAAGCGATTAACTTCAACGTTAACTAAGGTCCGGAATGCCGCAAAGGAAAATATTAACTGAGCAGGTAATGTGCAGAAGAACTATTACGATTTGCGTAGGCGACCAATGGAATTTAAAGTAGGTCACAAAGTTTGGAAGAAAAACTATGTGTTATCGTCTGCCGCCAAACATTTTGTCGCCTCACTCACGCCTAAGTTTGTAGGCCCTTTTCTCATCAAACGCAAATTGTCACCGCGGGTGTATGAGCTCAAGGATCCCAGAGACAATAAATAAATTGGCACTTGGCAAATAAAGGACCTAAATAGTGTCGTTGAATAAGGTGTACTAATCTGCTAGTACCACTAGTGAACGAAATTGTAAATACTATCCCGTGTTATCTTTATATAAAGTTACTTATTCGATTTGTTTGTCTGCTTCATTCAGTGTTCAATTAAATATGGTGCTCACGGGCATTCTTCATTAAAATACCTCATCAAGAAAAAAGCCGATAAGGAGGAAAAATCGTTTCCTCCTAATAAAGTCGCTAGCGGTCGCATTGTCGGCACCGCCACCAAGCCCCGCCACTCCATCTCGTAACCCAAACCGCGAGACGGCCCTCCAGTGGAGCCCTTCGGCTGTACTGATGATGCTGAGCCCCTCCCGAACACCGAGGCGTTCACTACGGTGTAGTGTGGAGCTTAACACCAATCCGGTGATACAACTAACGCCCCCTCTTTTAGTTCCCGGCACACCATTGCAGGATGGAGACGTGGTATCCAGCTGTTCCCGACGCGGTTGCCAAGTGTCGGAGATAACAGTGTGGATCACTGTCAAGATGGCCATAGACGATGAACCATGTGCGGAGCCGTCGATATCCCATCGGTCTGTCTGGGGATCAAACCACTAGACCCACCAACGACCCAGGAGGCAAGCAACCCCACAGTACCGCCCGTACCCGACTTAGATGGAGATGTCTTAAGAGCTGGACACCCCACCGCTTGAGGAGTTGTTTTCCGACTTGGGACTACAACCTTTTGAAGTTGCCGTTCCATACCCACCAACCCCAGGAAGGAACCTGGAGAGCCGGGAAAGGAATATGTCTCCCTTAATGCGGTCAACCAATATTTCTCCCCTCCCGTGGAACCCCATCAACAGCCCGCCGTCAACACCAGGGAGCTGGATGACAGGGTGAATTTCAGCCGCTTCATTGTCGTAGCTTCATTTTTTATGCTGTGTTTATTTTTATGTTGTATTTAAGTTAAGTATTTGTTTCATTTTTCATTCGAAGGTGTTTTAATTTATTTAATGAGTGATTTTCGTTTTGTCGTTATGGATAGTCGTTATTTTAGTTATTTTTCTGGGACCATATAATGTTAATATGTAAATAATCAGAACACCTTAATTTGAAATTTGATATTATAACGTAATATATTTGAGGGGAATCTGTCTCACAAATAACTATAATTTCTATAATTTCATATTGAAACATTTTCTAAACATTCTAACGTACCTCAGTAATTATATTATAAAGTAATATGTTTGCGGGACATCTGTCTCAAAAATAATTATAATTTCATATTCAATCGCCTCAAGCCGCGGCGATGATACCATGTCACACCCCCACAAAGCAGGTATGGTGAGGCCGCAGGTAAAATTTGCTCCGACGAACCGTCGTCGTTTTACCCAGGTCCCTCCGTGGTTTTGAATTATGGGTTAATAGTTTTACTCTTTTTAACCACCTAATTCTAGAAGTCTTTTGTGAAGGCGAATACCTAAGAGTGCAAGGATTTCGTTACATTCCGGTTCATGAGCTCCTGTTTGGTTTTGAATAACGGAAAATAGATGTTACGTATGTGAACTCGCTAATAATGCGTAAAGAAACCAACTATAATACTAATAAGACTTTTTTTAATTAAAATAATGAACCCGTTTTACTTGTAACTAATTATCCTTGAATTATAACATCGGTATATAATTATGCCATCGGTAACGATGACAAAGTAGATGTAGGCCTACAAAAATGTTTACCAAGAGTTGCTATGGAAAATGAAAATTGCTCCGTTATAGAAAATGAAATGTTTTATCTGTATAGTAACTAAATTGCTCGATTTCGAGCAACATGTAAAATAGTAATTTTAAATGCCAATAAAATAATTGAACTTTTAAAGCAATATGTTTTATCCGCTGAAATCCCTAATTTTATTCGTCTAAGGGTTGCTTATACACCACTTCATCCGATTTTTGAGGTGTTTTAAAAATAGTACACTTAATCTGATGGTCAGGTTGAGCAAAAAGGGTAACTAGTACCCTCCAAACGGAGCTGCCAAAATAAACCACTTCATCAGCTGACTTACCGCCCTTGTAGAATATTCCACTCTAACTGAAAGGGATGTTTTGCTCTAGGTTTATTGAATATATGTTTACATTGGGAACTGTATTAGACTAAATTAATTTTAATTACTATTGGTGCTATCCAGTAACTAATATACTTATTTATATAAGGGTTTCGTGTGTAACAGCCTTTTTTCTCTCTACCTACTTAACCGATTTTTAAGACTGAGGTGTCACTTTAAAGCTTATGATGTAACATGTGGGTGAATGGTGATTAAAAACTTAATTTCGTTTCGGGCTTCGTCCCCCTGGCTGTTGATTTATTTCTAGAGAGCGCTTTAAAATTTTGACCAACTTTCATTACAAGATCTTTAATGTGATTTAGTAATTTAACAGCTGATTACCTTCAGATAAATTTTAAAGCCAGATAGTAAACTAAAATATATCTCTGTCACTTAATAATGAACATTCACGAACTGTAGGTGAGTTTCTCTCATACAGAATAAAAAATGCGCAATTTGCGCACAGGCCCCCTATTCTAATACAATTTCCACCACTCAATTGATTTTTAAATTTATGAGTCATCTTCACCCTTGTAAAAACACTGGAAACATGCCTCCGCATTCCCCTGTTTCGGACAGTGTTATGAGATATTTAAGGTATTTGTAAAATAAATATTTTTTCTAGATTATGGTTCACGCTCTACAGTAATCGCAGACTATCATTCCTGATATTTCAGTAAAAATAAAGAGTATATTATTAGAAACAACCTTACAAGTAAGGACAATTGAGTTACTTTGAGAAGTCGAATGCATGCTAAATGGGTACAGTGGTAAATGGGTACAAGCGTCAAATGTGTACAGCTTGGGGTGACAGGTGTTTAATGACCGTTTGACGAGGGTTTGATGCGAAGGCCATGAACAGAGGGAGTGGCAAATGGGTACACTACCTGCCTCGACAGGGGCGGCACGGCGGTGGCGGCAGCGGCCGGCCTCGGCCGGGGAGACACGGACACGGCGGGGGCTTACCACACATTAGAATACAACAGTACTTATAGTGTTTATGTGACCTAATAATCTCTTAACATTAATATATTGTCATTTTGCGAGTTCTGCAAAATTTTGTTAAGTAGGCTACTGTAGTTATCTTCATACCACTTACTTTACAGTCTTCTTCCATTTACTTTATTCTAGTGATAAAATTTTTTTAAGAAGACGTATCTGACACGGTTTTCCACCCGCCCCGCGTGGTGAAACACTCCGGTTATCTCAACAGAGAGATACAGCGCTACACCACGGTCCGGATGGGATACACAGTGTAGAACATCTACCACGGAGTTCGTAACAAAGAAATATATAAATATTAATACTGAATATATGTGTTAGGGTTGTTATATTTTATTTCAAATCAAATCGTAGGTTGTATTTTAAAAGCACACCCTGTGTTAGGGCTACTTTCTCTCTCTTATTCAGACTAGCCGACCCTTTGTTTTTAGTTATTTGAAGCATTATACTTAAGGTAAAATGTCTTTTTATCTGACCATTAATTACCTAAATGAGAAGTATTTTTGTGTACTGTATTTTAAAACAACAGGAACTTTTTTTATTTCATTACGTTGTAGCGAACTATGTTGTGGCTTTAAAATGTTATGATAAAAACATAAAAATGAAATTGAGTGTAAATCGAGTCTTAGCGGTCAGGCGATGTTTCTTTGCCGTTAAAATTGAATATTTTGTATAGATTGAGTGGTTTGCTGGTATGCTTCTGCTTGAACCTTAGTTAAGCCGCGATGTTTTCAGGTTTAGCGCTCACTTAAAACAAATATTTATTTAAGTTAAGATTAATGTTTTCATTAATGTTTCACGTTTTATTAAAATTTAATGAGTTAGTTTGACACTGTTAGTGTAACTTAGTTCATCAATGATAAGTTGCATCTTTTACTACTTGCAATCATTAAGGCTTTGTATCTCCTTAATCCGATATTGTTTAACAATAACAAAAGTATTGTACTATGACATTTTTCCGCGTTTTGAGAAAAACCATTTAGGCCTACGCTCTAAACGGCAATTATATTTGTTTTGGATTTAAAGCTAAGAATACAATATTTCGATTATTATGGTTCCCACCACACTTTATCCACCGCTGCCGCCGCCGCCTCCGCGCCGCCCCTGTCGAGGCAGGCCGCTACCGTCGCCGCCGCGCCGCCCCTGCCGAGGCAGGTAGTGTACCCATTTGCCACTCCCTCTGTTCATGGCCTTCGCATCAAACCCTCGTCAAACGGTCATTAAACACATATCACCCCAAGCTGTACCCATTTGACGCTTGTACCCATTTACCACTGTACCCATTTAGCACGACACCGAGAAGTCACTAAGAGAAATATTTTTTCATATTTTCAGAAATTTAAGGCATGAGGGACCTACTATAACCATTCATCTAAAAAATTACAATGTTTGAAGAAAATCGGTTGAAAATCGGCATCCGAAAACAATGGAATGGAATACCGTGTTTTGCCCAAAAGCCGTATGATTAACATCGAAACTACGCTATTAACTCAAAGGTGAAGATGGACTCGTAATGTTTTATAACACTTTTTTTATTTTAAACACTGTTTGAATAAGATGGTATTATTTTTAAACTATAGGGATATTTGAACATATTGATCATCTGCGTTCCTAGAAATGAAGAAATCTAAGAATTCCCTGAGAATGCCAAACTTAAGAAAGGGTTTGGGATGGGGGTTCAAGACTACCACTCCTGACTTTCAAAACAACAAATAATTCCCATGCGTCAACTAGCCATCTCACTCAGCCAGGACAAGACAAGGATATTTTAAATTATATGAGGATACGAGTACATCAACGCAATTCAAATTAATTTAATAAAGTTTATAATGTAAACAGTTATATGATAATCCCATTACGACCCATCCCGCTAAGCACGGGGGGATATTCGACAGCGACGTCTTACCGCGGCGATTAGCCACCGACCGCCGGCCGTCAGACGAAGTGGTTTGACAGCTCCGTTTGGGGGGTACTAGCAATGAATACTTGTATTCATTGGTACTAGTGACTCTTTTTGTTCGACCTGAACATTGGATGAAGCGTACTATTTTCAAAACAACCCAAAACATCGCATGAATTAGTCTACAGCTCTTAAGATTTAGGCCAGTATTTTTATGTTTTTATTTATTTATTTATTTATTTTTGTATCCAAACAATACATTCTAATCAGTGTACCGTTTAAAACTTATACTGTCACATGCAGATTATACGCAGGTTACATGGTAACGGCCATACTGTATTATCATTGTTCTTATTCTTTGAAAATAGTGACGGCCGTCTGTGTTATGAGTTTCTTCGTCTGTGGTCGGGGTTTTTTTTAATATATTTTAATATGCTTAGTGCTAAAAGACATTTTAATAAATTAATGATTATTTAAAATTGACAATTTTCTTATTAACGGGATAATCCTCTTATTTTTGTTTCTGATAGTATTCATATACGTGTTATTCTTTGTTTTTTATTTTTATTGTAGCTTCACCATGTATTGGATTGTTCAATACCATAGGAATAAAATTTTTCCAAATAAGACCTTTATGGGTTACAAGTAATAGTATTAAGTAATGAGTAATAGGTTGCCAAATTCACCGAGGGACTGCACCTTTCAACAACAGAAATAACAGCGAGGACCACCTATTGTTACAAAACCGGGCCGCGGCGATTGCCAGGAATGTCACGTGTGCCTGGGCCCTCAGTGAGAAACCAGTTTTAGGATATATACGTGAAGTCCGTCCCTTCGTGTAAAGCGTCACAACAACGAACTCCAACATGGCGGACGCCTGGGACAGGCGGACGGCTGAATAGCAAGGGTTGGTTGATTTCGGCGCCTGCCGCCAGGGGCTACCTCCCCTCCTTTTCGCGCGCGTCTTGCAACAGAGAGCGGCAAGGGCTGCAAGCACGTAAAGTTTTACACGTAAAGACTCTCACATAAGCGTACTCCGGAGTTCGCTTTTCAAAAGGTGTCACCGGAGTACCACTATACGCACGATATCATGTCCCCACCACCTCGAGGAGTGGATCTATCTTGGGTCCCGTACTTATATATATATATAGCCAAAATCTTAAATAGCGTATAAAAGTAAATACCACGGGGTTCAATAGCTGCTATGTATAGGCCTTCTTACAAGGCGTATTTTACAAACGGTAGGCATTCCTTAAAATCAGCGAAGTTTTTAACCATATTACAGCCTAAATCTAAATGACAAAGACCTTTGATATAAAGACCCTAATTACACGTTATTTATGTTGTTTAAAATTGCATAACCACATCGAACTTTACACTTTGGGCTGTTTTTGCCACTAATTGATGATTCCAAGAGAGTTTTGTTATATCAAATATATCTCTCAATAACAATAATTCCTTCTCTAGAAAAGTGATACAATTTTTACACCGGTACGACAATTCTTCTCCACGATACGACATTTCTCGCCGCACTAGTGGCAGCCCTGATATGATCTAAATTCTGAACCACTCCGCCGAGCGCCTCTCTCCGTTCCACAGGTAACGCGCCTCTCTACTTTCTCTTTGATATATTATTGTTGTGTTGCACCACAAATCACACCTTTACACCATAAATTTCCAGATTGATTTTCAAGTTCTAGATGTGAAAAATGAATCCAGTAAATTACGTTTGGGTGGCGACAAAATTAAAATTGAAAATTGTTTAAGCTAAGTTGTCGCTCTGTCAATGTACACAATCTGTCAAAGTACACAATCGGAGGATTAAACAATAGTTAAAATTTTTTATTGTTGATGTAATATCAGAAATTTACTTTAAATAATTCACTGACCCATTAATTTTCTTAATTACATTTTAACAACGTATAATGCTATTGTTGGTAATGTTTATTTTAAATTAACTGTTCAAATTATCAAAGTTAGTGAGCTAGTTTATAATTTAACAGGGGACTGAAGGCTCAAGTCGCTGAATAGGAAGTGTGAAAAATATTAAATTGTGTAATTTACTAATATATAAAAATTATTCATCTACATATAGTATCTAAAAGTTTACACTATACATAGTTTTTTTTTATTTTATACTCTACAATATTAAAAAATACAGTACTTCTTACTTGTTCTTCATTTCTTTTATAATTCATTAATAGTAATTTCAGTGAAACATAAACGAATGATTATTCGACGTATATAAGGTAAACTGGGATGTTTTGAGTTTGATGAAAAGCAGTGGCCAGTTTAAAAGAGTTGTTGGTCTGGTATATATAAATTATACGAATGATTCAAAGAATTACTTAAGGGCATTCTACCATCAGGCTGTTTTTGTACTTAAGTTTTCAATTTAGTTGTTTTTATATTGCCAACATGGCAACACATAGGTTCGCAAATGTTAATTTTGTTCTAATTTGACGAAGGTTTCGTAACATAACATCTGAACAAATCCAAAACCGATCTTTAGGGCACAATTTTTCTCCTCTTACTGCCCCCTACACGTAAGTATGAGAATCCCGGTTTTGATTCGTGAATTTTTTCAGTTACAGACGATTGTCATTTATACCTGCGATTTCATAAAGAACATAATTATAATCCGTTTTAAATTAATGGAAAGGTTCAACTTTGTGTGAACTTGGCAATCGCTATGTACTACCTTTGACCACAGAATCAATAGGCAATCAATGGCAAATAGGACAATAGACCGTAGCTTAATAACTAGCGTAGGCTCAATAGTCAATGACAACGGTACTAGTCTATGCCCAACGTTATATTTCCGAGAGAGAAGGGCCTATTTAATTTGCACTGATATCATGAGAAACACGTGATAAGAAACTGAATATGGTGAGTCAAGAATATGATGTTTTCTCTCAAGAAGCTAGGGGGAATTTAAAAATGTAACATATTGATTGTAAGATTAGAACGGTATTTTAAAAGAATTGAAGCACTCAAATAATCATAACTGTAAGTCGCAAATTTGTTCCTGAATGAGGAGGATTTAAAATTGGCTAATAATAATTTTTTACCAAGCTAAGTTAGTAGGTACCTATTAGTTTTATAAAAACCACAGAAATTGTTTATAAAATAACATGTAGCTGTCTGAACTGTCAGAGAAAATTTCCTTACAGAATATTTAATACTGTAGACTACTTTCAAATCATACAAAACAGATGATTGGCAATTTAATAGTAGGGCCTACTATTTATTTGTAGCAGTTTTTAGTATGTCTACAATTTGTATCAAAGAACTTTTAGCTTTACTTCTTGCACTTGGACTTAATTTAATAGTTTATGTGAAACATGGTTAGATAATCTATTCCAGTATTAAATAGCCCCAAAAACTATATTGGATGATATATACAATATATTGTATTTTAACTCAAGTTCATAGCATATATGTCAGAAAAAATATTTTTAATGTTATACTCTGCTCACATAGGTTACCGACCAGGGGAAAAATTTCATTTTTTGTAGTGTCTCAAAACTTAACAAAAGACTAACTTGATAGACTTTTCCCAAGGGCAAAGAAAATGCATAAATTATATCCCAAATTAAGTGCACTGCATTAATGAATGGGATTATATCTATGGAGAGACTGGCTTTAAGAATGAAAAAGAAAAATTACATTTATTATTTTTACTGAGCCTACTTTTTTATTCAGAAAATAACACACATTTACATCATGTACAAGGTATAATAAACAGCACATTTATTAAACACATTAAAAACTGCTGAAAATCACTTTATAACAATGTTGAGTCAAATGATCCCATAGAAACTTTTAATGCCTAAGACCTGTGCACCGTTTCATTCTGTTAAAAGTTGCACAAAGCGTTCTGAAACTCTCCATGATTCAAGTATCTGCTGAGAGGTCTCGTTTCTTAATAAGAGGGAAGAAAAGTCAACGCTAAATAAGAAATTATTCAAGGCTGTTTTAATTGTTTAAAATCCTCAATTATAACTATTAATTAAACACTGCATGTCATTTATTTAGACTTTAAAACTTGGTTTAGTTTGCTCACAGATTACCTATTTGTAAGATTATCTTAAAAATGTGTTCCATGTTACTGTCTAAACAAAAACAAACTCCAATTAAAACATTCTGTCATTTTTCAGGAATTAATATCTTAGAATATTTTTCTAGAATAAATGACAGTTATTTATACCCTGCAAATCTTTTTTCAGTTTTATTTGTGTATGGATTTTTATTATTGTTAAAAGGTGAGCAAACAAAGTAAATGAGCTAATTTTAAGGGTGATTGTTGTTGAACGAAACAACAACAACAAGAGTGAATGCCTCAGTTAACAAACTGAGGCCAGCTAAAACAAATCACAGACACATGTGGCCAGGCTTATATTATTCTTGGTTATGAAATATAAAAATGTAATAAAAATTCATACGGTACCCATAATGACCTCCTGAACTGGTTTTCATTTAAAAAAATCTATAAGTCAACAGTGATGAAATGCAATGGGTTTACATGTTTCCATTCAATATGGAACCAATTTCAAAACATTTGCCGTGCAACCCGACCTGTGTTTTGAAAGTCTTTTATTGAACCAAATGAAACGTGTAAACACATTGTGGTTATTGTTTTCTTGTACCCAAAAAGCAAATTTTTTTGTTTTCTTTAAAAAGCAAATTATATGCATATTATAATGGAACAAGAAGGGGAATTTCCAAATCTAAGGAAAAATTATGTTCATCATGATTCATACATTATCCTTTATTCGATGTAAAGTGTTTGTTAACAAGAAAAATATTGCATAAAAATAATAATATTTCACAAAAAAGAACAAAATGTCAAATTAAAAAAAATAAAACCAATAAAAATCAATAAAATAATAAATTATATTCATTTGTGTTGGTTGTCAACTAATTGACAATTAGTGAAAGTATCTGACAGAATCTAATTAGAACAATTAATTGGTTGGGAAAGTATGAAGGATACAGTTAACTATCCATATTATTGCTGACTCCCTCGGGTGTGAGTGATTATCTGCTTAGGTGACTGGTTCATGATACCTGTCACTGATTACTCCAAATTCAAACAACTAATATTAACTCATTTTTAAATACAAATTCATATGTTGTTAAAATATTAATGAATTGGTTTAATTCTTTCGTACGTTTATGATAAAAATTATCCCTCCAAAGCTTGATATTTTGACTCCTTTGCTGTAATAAAAAGAAACAATAACAAGAAAGAAATAAGAATAATAATAAGAAAAAGAATAATAACAAGTAGAACTAAAAATATTAGAGTTTTATTTTTATTTTTTTTATAAGTAATATTACAAGAAATGTATTTCAAATTTATATAAATTAAAGTAGTCTTATAAATTTGTTTACAAATTATAAAAGCCATGAAACATTGTTTGTATATTAAAATTAATTTCATTAAAAATGTAAAAAGTAAAAAATTTAACTGAGAATCCATCAAAGAACGACAACAATAGAGGCTTCAGCGCTATCCTCAAAAATCTCATATGATGCGATGCCGCTGCGGCACAGAGTGTTAAACAAAGGCAATACACAGGGTGTGCGGAATGAAAAGCAGCCGTGTCGGCACAAAACACAGCTTACAAGGCAGCCTGGTTCGCATCACATAACACTCCAGTTTCACACTCAATCTTCGCTCGGCCTATAAACTATTAGGCTCCACCGAATTCTATGAAAGCACAGCATTTTCGTGGATCATGGATTGAAATGTACCAGTCTTGCATTGACCATTCTTTAAAAAACGTCATCTTCATGTATCATTCTAGGGTGAAAACACAAACATTTTAACAAGAGAAGACCATTTCCGATCCGAAATTGTTTCATAATTTTAAATGTTATAACAATTTATAAACCACTCAAATTGATGGAATGGAATTTTGTAAGCAGCTTACTTTATTAGCAATGTTTTATATTTAATTTTGAGGAAAACTCTGTTGGGTGGGTTTTATGTATTACCAATTAGCAAAACTCATCAGCAATTTTTGTATTGTGGACATTGTGGACATATTTGAACTTTGTCCTTTCTTAATAAATTTAACATTAGGAAATTATTGTGTTTGAACTACACCTATAAAGAGTTAAATTACTATAGCACCATTGTAAACCCCTTTTCATATGAACTACTGTAATTTTTTACCTAGATACGAGTAATTTAATGATCAGTATCATAATGATGATAAAAAATATAAAGATCAAAGTAAAGAAAGTTTTATTTCCTCTTAATGTATGAGCAAAAGCACAGTGTAAGCGATAAACTGTGTTTGGCCATTCGTTACAAGAGAGGACAGATGGACTTAAAAGATTTGTATAAATCCTACAAACGTTTTTCAAGGCAAGATGTGACAAACCCTTACATGGCGCTTTTTGTGCTAATGATTACAAATGACAAGCGACTCAGTGTAATCTTCTGCTTCATTATTCTTCTTAACTCCCCCAGAACAAATCTTCTCCCTATTTAAAGGAAGTGTTTTTAACAAAAGAAGACATTGGTTGCATTGTCCTCACTCTCAGTCACTGGCCCTTACAAATGTGCTTTGGAATCTTTTTAGCAGAACAATCAAAAGATGCAAATTTGGAATGGCATCAAAGATGAAACTATACAAGTATGTGAAGAAATTAACAGCAGGTCAATAATCTGTGGGCTATATTATAATACAAAATAGATTTAAAATTTGACAAGGTCATAGGTTTGACTCAAATCGTGCCACCAAAAGAGTAAAAAAACCTAGCATACATAAGCAAAACAATAGAAAAAAAGAGTTAAAGAGGTAGGAGAAAATTATTATGAATAACAGATCATTTGTCAATATCTAACTTTCAACAATCTAGAGTATTACTTTTTTTGTGAAAAATATTCTAGGAAATATATTTGTTTTTTGCATCATTGATAAAAGAGGAAAATGTTTCAATGTTCAAAGGTCTGAGATCCGATACTGCTTTTACAGTTCTCTGGGTCTGTTCATTTCTATTTACCGTACTTTTAACGATTTTATTTCTTGGCTTAGCAGTTACTTTCCAATTTCACTTGGCTTATTGCAAAAGACTTTAAATGAAGTGTGAATCCAACTTTAAATCATGAAGTTTGAAATTATTTTTCCTGTTATCATTAAGTAATTTACAATGTAAAGCAGTGTATCAATGGTTAAATAAGACAAGAATATAAAATTACATTTTCTCCCTTTCTTATTAATAAAAATTTTTTTTTATTAATATTGTACTTTATGTACATCATTACAATAAAAAAAAATTAATTGGACTTCAAAAATTTTGACTCAAAAAATGTATAGTGGGTACTCAACATTTATGATGTATATTATTAATTAGTTTCAAACATATTAAAAACTCTTACATTTTTGGTGGTTCTTTATTGGTTCATAGAAAATTAATAACTAGCTCTAAGTGAAAAAATATCTAATAGAAACGATAAACAAGAATAGAAAATAAGTCTTCCTTAGAATACATGAGGATATTTCTTGATGAGGAAATAATGAGGGAAGCCAACTCTGCAATATCACCTGAAGTTATAATTAAAGTCATAATTTCACTAAATGTAGACGGTCTCACAAAGCATGACGGTGTGTAAATTGCAATAATCAATCCAACCCCATATTTAGAAGAGATTGGCCCATTAATCACTTGAGCTAATTACATTTGGGGTTTCATTGCTTCCGTTTTGTCACAAGTTACACATTAAAGCTCCAAAAACTATTTTATTCTTGCAGGTTGGGATATTAATCGCTTCCCAAAAGCAATAAATTGAGGGTAAAATGGGTTATTTTTGTACCCAGCAGTAAATAGTACCATTCAAGTGTTACGTAAAAACTTGTTTTTTCCCTTTTACTTCATTGAAAAGAGGCAGATAAGCACAAAACGCAAGAAATGTTTGGGCCTATCGATTTAAACTTCAAAAGAATTCTACAAGTCAAATGAGGTAAAGTTTGGTTGCTTCATTATATTTACAAATTTTTGTTTTTACTAGTAACTCTACATGTTTATTCTAACTCATAGCCTTGATGCAAACTGTTCATTTTAGACTTCCTACATGAATCTCTGATTTAAATGGCAAATAATCATTAAAGAGATGATTATTTGAAGACTGATTGTTTGAAGACATTAAAGACTGTCAGCTTTCACAGTCCAAAACTTTTCCATGTTAAAGCCAAAATAAACAAAAAAGTTCATATTATAAACATATGTCTTGTATTGCTTTGTGAGGTAAGCCGCTAGATGCCATTAATTTTTTTCACAGATTTTTTTATCCCCTTAAATAGAAAGTTGTTGTATTGAGCTCCTATTTGGCATGAACCTTAATCATACCAATGTTCATTTTCAGGATTTTTTTTTCTATGTGCATTTTCAAAATAGCGGCCATTTAAAATTTTTAAACTCAAATAACTCAAAACTGGTGAAATTCATCAAAATTTTACATAAAAAAGTTGACAAATTAAGTTTGTGAAGATCTGACAACAAATAAAAAAGTTATTGTGATTTTTCTAATAAAATAACTTTAATTTGCATTGATTACATTCAAACTAAATTAAATGCAATTACATCACAAATTGAATGCAAAACTACGTTTTTTCAGCAAAATCTCAATAAATCCATTATTTGTTGTTATTTACTTACAACTTGGTATCATGGTGAAATGACGCAGTCAACCTTTTCAAAATATGTATGTACCAACAAGGTATGGAAAATATTCTTTATTAAAAGTGTTTCAAACCGAGTAAATCCTTTGAAACATTTCAGATTATGGCATAATCATACTCAGATACCTCCCAAGCCTAAATTAACTTTATGACTTAAAAATTACTCTATGACCTACGGGGTTGATTATGACATGGATGTTCCTCTTTGCTCATAGGAAGTCACCAAGAAACGATTTGGAATTATAGATTTTGAAACCCTTTAGTGCTCCGAACCACTCGACTTAAACATTACTCTATGGCCAACGGGGTTAATATTTGACATGATCGTTCCTCTTTGCTCATAGGTGCCCCGCTCATACTATTTCAATGTATTAATCTTAATGTATATCTTAAGGTAGAAGATTTCGTGGGTCTTAAAAGAGATTAAAAAACAAATTCAACACGGGCGAAGACGTGAGGGGCAACAGCTAGTATATTTATAAATAAAATGCTTTTTGGGATTTTATAAAGATTTTATAAATTTTATTTATAAATATATATGGCTTATTTAAGTTTAAGATCAGAAATATATACATATACTTACATATAATGTAATTATATGTTAACACACATTGTAAGTTTTTTGATGAATAAAGACTACTAGTGTATGTGTTGCTCGATATCGAGCAATTTAGTTTGGGTAATTTTTGCTGTTTACGCCTTTCCCAAGTAGCAAAACAATATTGTAACAATATTAAAACAATATTGTTTAATATTGCCGACAACATTGTTAAGAAAATAATCAGAAAACATTGAAAAAATATTGTTTTAATATTGATTAATGTTGAGACAATGTTGTAAAACATTATTGTCAAAATATTGAAACAATATTGTTTAAATATTGATTAATGTTGAGACAATGTTGTAAAACATTATTGTCAAAATATTGAAACAATATTGTGTAAATATTGATTTATATTTTTTGGACAATATTGTTGTCAAAATATAGAAACAATATTTTTAAAATATTGATTTATATTTTTTGGAAAATATTGTTTGTTAACCCTTTTAGGGCCGACAAAAAATGTAAAAATACTAACACAAAAAATGCCTTAAGGCTAGACTTTAAGTTATCTCCACGAAAATTTCACCACATGTCGTATATGTTTAGGTTTTGTTGGTTATGAGATGTTTTGTTTCGGTTTGAAATACTGTATAACCAAATAATGCCGTATGACATTTTGTCAAATGGTTCGTTGCTATAGAGCGGCATTGTTGTATAATCGTCGTGTTTTGTTGGTTATGTGATGTTTTCTTTAGTTTGAAACAATCAAATACAGTAATGGTTTAGTAACTTTGTTAGATATAATTTTTATTTGATTGTAATATAATAAATGTAATTTGTTAAATATTTCCTCATGATACAAAAATGTTTTGTTTATGACATGAAATATTTCTAATTCTTATCTAAGGAAACCCTAGTTAAGGCCTAACGTATTTGCGACGACATAAATATAGGCCTTCACGGGAAATGCATTTACACAAGAGAACTTGAGAATCAACTGGCCTAATAGTGTAACATATCCTCCCTCAGTATGAAGCGGCGTGGCGTAGTTGGTAAGGGCGCGGCACCGTAGTCTGAGGGTCCCGGGTTCAAATCCCACCTGTGGCCGAGCCATTTTTGATGTTTTTAAAACGTTTTTATTTGTCAACTGAAAGTACTGTATGTTCAAACTATTAAAAAATATATATATTTTTATTTGTTTTGCTATTGGGGTTTTGAGCAATATTTTATTTTCCTTTTGCTAATATTTTCTCAATATTGTCAGATAATATTGTTACAATGTTGGACAATATTGTCAGACAATATTGTTACAATGTTGAACAATATTGCCACAATATTGTTTAGACAATGTATTTTGTTGCGTGAAAACATTGTAACAATATTGTTAAAATATTGTTCAATATTGACCAAATATTTATCAATGTTGAAAAAATATTGTCGACAATATTGAGACAATATTGTTTTGCTACTTGGGTTTAATCAGTTCGTTAACCAGTGCATCATCCAAGGTTTAAATTAAATCATGACCTCTTTGGTATGAATAGACAGATGTTCTCACTGGTGTTTATATACCGTGTTTATCTATACAGTGTTTATTTATAAATACTGTGTTTATCTTCCGGTACTCGTTACAGCTCTTACCTTGAAAATATTTTAAGTTTCCTCATCAATTTTAATCAAATATGGAAATTTAGAACTCCAAGGATTTATAGGGCCCTTCCGTTTGGATAGATATTTACCAATTTACTTTAGAAACAACTTCTCGCCGAGCCGTATTCAATGACACTAAAATCATTAAAATTGGTTGAAAATTGTAGGAGGACTTCCTTGTACAAAAATCCGTGTTGCGTATTAAATATGTATAGATTATTATTTGTTAACTTTTTTTAGTCTTATAATAAAATTTGTATGAAATTAACCGGTTTTGATATATTCAAGTTAAACGATTTAAAATAGCCGCCATTTTGAAAATACACATCGGAAAATTAATTTTTTCCTGAACATGAACATTGGTGTGATAAAGGTTCATGCCAAATATGTACTTGATACAACTATCTGTTAGGGAAATAAAAACTTATTCATTGTTTGATGCCTCCAAAATTGTTTAATTGACTCTAGTTCAATATAGGTGTACTATATAGGTATATAGGTGTAGTAATATAGGTGCTTCAGTCAGCAGTTCAAAACAGAGTAGGAAAAATCCTACATTGGAACCCTGTGTTCCGAAACATAACATGTAGGATTTTTTGTTAGAGGACACTTTGTTAGAGGTCCAGGTGTAAATAAAATCGTGAAACACTCAACACCACTGGTTAATTATTTCGTTCTGACCACACTTGTCACGTTGAAATATATCCGACACTAGAGAGTGTGATTCCATCAAAATGACGAAAATGGAGAACATTTCTTGTATTTGTTTGCATTTTCCTGTTCATACAAATTACATTTGCATGACAAAATATATGTTTACAGTCGCGGCCACGAAAACAGGCGGGTGAATGATTTTGCAACGTTGCCAAATTTCCAGTGGTTATTAATTTAATCATATGTTTTATATTTATGTCAATATTTTTATCTGCTTTATTAGATGATATTTGTTTTGATCATTTTTATAGAATGCACATTCAACATACGGTCTAGGCAACGCTGGATGGACAGTGTTGCCAGTTTATGCATCAACATACGCAATTTTCGATCTCTTTCATCTTTTGGTTCAATGTGACAACATCGCGTTTTCAGTCACCCGCCTGATTTCGTGGTTGCTACTGTAAACATTTTGATTAGTATGTACCCACATAATTATGGTATTTTAGACTTTAAAAGTTATAATTAAGTTGTAACTAGTTCATGCAAAATTGACAGCAACTAATCTGATCAATACCAATGTAACTTTGTTAGCTCAGGTCACATTGAATCTAAACTCAACTAGGGGGCCCGTGCAGCGCAATGCGCTGCATTTATCAGAGTACTTGGTGATCAAACATTGCTCCATGGAAATTTACCGAGTTACTTTGAATGAAAATTAAATTGTAGAGGAAATTAGATTACACAATATTGGTATTTCATTAATCGATCTTCATATTAATTCTCCAACTTCCCAATGTGATAGATTGAGATTTTGTGGTTGTTCTTTTAGGTTTAAATTTAGCTAGGATTACATGATGGTTCTTGTTCTTATGCCGATTCGTCTTAGAGCCTCTGCCTAAAAACTCCTATGAAATGTAGAATACATTCACAGATGTTTGATCTAGATAGGTCATCACACATAAAACGTAAATGACAACAGAAGAAAAATAAATATTTCATTGCAACTCCTTGGTTCTGTATGAGCTATGCAGCACCCACTGTGGCTGTTCTTCTAGAACTGTATAAGGTAGTCATCGACATAGTGGAGGAGCCCACACTATTACTATTTATAACAAACCAAATCCTCTTTCCATGGTATTACAAAATTTAAATAAAGAAATCACAAAAATTAAGAAAATCTACATTTTTTGTGTGTATATTTTGGTTCGATGCAGCATTTATATTTTGGTTAAAATTTTGTCCTTATAAACACCATTTTTTCAATAAGCTTATCATAAATATAAAAAAAAAAAAAAAACATGAAGATAAAAAAAAACTTTGAAATGTTGCCTCTTTTAAACAAATTTTTAAAATATGTGTCTAGCATTATGAATTAAATTTTTTATTGCATCACATTACGGTTCACGGTAATTAATTATACCAACTATCCCTTTTCCTAGTTCACAGTAGCTTGAAAACCCATGCGCAAACATTTAGTGTTCTATTTTAATTTTTATTGTCTTTCTTTGTTGTTTCGATTGCAATCTGATAACTCTTAAGACTCACATAAAAATTTCAATTTTCAAACTTGTTTATGTGCATCAGGAGAATGATTTTTCGGGGGTTAAATTACTAAACTTATTTTTGTGCCCAAATACACATAAATAAAAATTCAAGTAAAATCTACCTGCTACATTTTGAGAAAAAAGTAAAATCTACAATTTGTCCCACACAATAGATAGTCCTTGAATTAAAGTATGGAACTGTGTTGATATTTCAATACTGTACCAGTTCAATTGCATTCAGCATTCAGATATATTTTAACATGTTTTGTCTGTTTTACTATCAACAGCTGTTTTAGTTTGAAATTCAATAACAATTTGTTCCCCATGTTAAATCTTATGGAAAAAATGAAATTTGAGGGCTTCCCGGGAGCTTCAGAATTAAAATATCAAAAATCTAAAACCTTATTGCAAAACTACGAACTGAGACCATTCTTTTGACACCTCAAACTTTAAAATTGGTCCAGAAATAAGGGAGGAGTAGTGTTAACAAAAAAAGGGCATCACGTATTATATATATAGATAGATTATATTTTACATGCTTGGAAATCATACACTCTAAAAAGAGTAAGGTATATTTGTATGTATATATTTATGTATGCACATGGATCTCAAAAACAGCTCATACGGTTTTATTCAAACTTTGCAAATAACTTAGTCCTGGGATGAAAATGATATATATACAGGTCACTATGCCAGGAAATATTTTATTTCTTTTGTAATCTTTAATGGAAATTTTAAAAACTTTAGCACTGATCTTACATAGGCAAAAATCAAAACAAATAAATAATTGAAAACAGCTGACTCAACTGTCAAAGTGCAGACCATGTGTTCCAATATAAACATGTGGTTTTGCATTGGGCAGCCATTGACTAAATTATTATATGGTACCACTGTAATACAAAAATTGACCATTTTAAAAATTGTACTTCACACTGCAAAAGGGCAGCCAGTTTTACTATTTTTTAAAATGGTAATACTGTATATAAATGTAATATATAATTGTTTTTAATTGTTTACTTCATACTGCTGATTATGAATATTTAGATAAATAAAATTCATGTAAAAGTGTAAATCAACAAATTAATTTGTAGAATTTCATTTGAATTTAAAAACAAAAGCATTAGTAAGAACTATGAAAACACTAGTTAGAACCCACGTGTTACAGATTCAACATGTGCACCAGAGTGCAGTACCTGTAGGCCTACATTGAAACAGTCTTAAAGGCGATTGAGCGGAGCGAACAAGCTCATCTTAAACAAGAAATAAGCCTTTTTGCACTAGGCATTTTAGTGCACTGTCTGCATGTAACTGATATTACTATAAAACATATAACTGTTTGAGTTTACCGAGCAAATGCTCGGCCCCCAGGTACTAAATTGTTATTAGATTAAGCTTGCTATTTAGTTTTTAACTTTTTTTTTGCATGTGATGGGTTTTTGGGTGTTGTTATCCATACCTTTTTCTTCCCTTTGTTTAATAACATCAATCTCTAACAAAAAGTGAATGGACTGATTTCAGTTTTAAACATACTTACAGTTTAATAAGTTTGGAAGCTTAAAATGAAAATTAACCCTTGTAAATTAATAGGTCTTATGAGTTAAACTTCACCCATACAGGGAGTTTAGAGAAAAACGGTATGATAATTCAGGGGGTTATTGTTCAAATAAAAATTAGCAAAAACTTCCCATAAACATATGTCCTAAAATGCTTTGTTAAGCCTTTGGATGCTACTGTGGAAGCTCTGTAGGGTTTCGCATGGACTATTATCACAACAATTTTTCATTTTCAAGAAAATAACCTTTTCTTTAAATTTTAAAATGGCGACCTTTTAAATTTTTATGGACAAATTTCTCAGAAATGGTTAATTTTAACAAAATTTTACATGACACAAACAAGTCGACAAATTTAATTATCTAAACAATAATACCAATATTATAAAGATTGAATGAGAAATAGTGATTTATAGTTTTTATTTGCAGAAATGTGATTTTTCTTATGGAACCGTCTAAGTTTTGAAGGGTTAGGCAGTAAAAATCAACTTTTTCATAAGTAAAATTACATATTTACTCCATTATTATTGTTTGATCTTTATGATCTTGGTATTATTGTAAAGACAGTTTAGTTTGTTGACTTTGTTTGTCTTGTTAAATTCCGTTGAAAATACCGTTTTTGAGGTAATTTATCGAAAATGTTAAGTAGCATTTTGAAAATACACATTGAAAAAATAATATTTATTCTGAAAATGAACATTACATAGATGTCCAATTCCAAATATGAACTCAATATAACAATTCCTTACAGAAATAAAAATTATTAACGCTTTTCTGAATACCCTATATCATTTTTATTATTAAAACGGTGGATTATCTTTTTTTTCATAATACACAATGCTTACAAACATCTCCCAAAACAAGATGATTTAATTAGTTGAAATAATTGCTTGAAAACCATTGCGTTAGTACCATTTTAATTTATTTTATAAAAAACCTATGATTTATTTGGTAAAGCATAAAAAATATAGGGGATCCCATCCTTGATAAAAGAAATCTCAATCATGCTAGAAATTATGATTGGCAAACAAACTAAAAATGTCAGTCGATTTGGTTGGTTATGATTGTGAAAACACAAATGAATTGTTTGGGAAACTTCACCCTTTAATCGTCTTACTTCCAACCTATCAGACATTGATGTTTATTTAAAATTCAGCTTTCTGTGTGAAAGAAAATCCATCACTCACTTTCTTTCTTTCTTTGGTAAAAATGGATTATTTTTCTCTTTCACAACCTACCTTAAAATTTTCACTATCTCACTAGAATGGTAAACAATGGTGTTTTAATAAATTCAATTTGTCAATTGCTTAGTACACTCTAGGGCTAGGGGGTAAAACATAATAATGAAAAATCTAAGAGAAAATGTTTTAGGGACGAAAAATAATATATTTTTAATATGAGAAAAAACTTTTAAAATGTTTTGTAAGCAATATTGGGGTGGGAGTTCCATAAAACTTCTACAATGCACCAGATGATTCCTGCATTCAAATTTTATGGAATACTATAAACTACACTTTATGCAACTTTGACATCTGCAACACATAACTCATTTTTATGACAATTGTTGAGTATTTATTTTTAATTATATTTCTGTAAAATATTTGGTTTTCATTGATATTTACTGTGCCAATATTTTATTTTCAATAGTAAAAAACATGCTTAGTTAAAAAATATATACTTATCAGAAAATAAATATGTTTTGACATAGATTATAAAATAACTTTAAAAAATTATAGCTTCAAAGTATCAATATATTATCTTTGTTTGAACAAGATAATGGCATTCGATTATGTTTTGAAGTTAATGTTGTGTATCTATCTAGTTTCTATAAGAAAGTAGAAGTGTACAGTATTTAGACTGGAGACTTACAGACCTTTAATGTTTTAAATTGTTAGCATTTCATTCTTGTTGTGCTTTATATTACAAAATTAGAAGAATATTTTTGAAAGCTTTGAAGTACAAAGCTGTAGATATTATTGTCAAATGTCAAACCATAATTACATCCATTATAAATACTAGGTAAAGCAGTAAACTTTCCATCATTCTTACCTTTACTTGCAAGTTAATGATTCTGGAATTTGTATTTGTGAAGTTAATAATTGCAAAATTGGAGACTAATGTACTTTGTCCTCGGAGTCATTTAGAGAACCGCATTAATCATGTAGGTTAGGTCCCCAAGGAACCCTGGTTATCTTGCCTTGTATCTTGGATGGAAAATGTCATCAGTCTACGTTGCTTTGGCATACTCGGGCTTTCACGTAAAAAGTAGTTCTATATTTGTTCTGTCTCAATTTTCAATTCAAAATAGATATAATTATTTATTATTACTATGCTGGATGTTTGGTGCTCACGGTTATGTTTCATTTTACTAATTTCATAAATAAACAGGCATCGTAAATAATCCTTTAACTTGAGCGCAAAAAGCCCATGCAGTTGACACGCCAAGGGACTAGGTCCATCCCAAAGAATGAATAATCCTATTGATTAAACACCGTAATATTTCAAGTTTTATTTTTTTTTATTTTTATTATTATTATTATTATTATTTATTTATTTAAATAGCTAGAATGCCATTTGTGTTTTAGTTTTTTTTTCCAACAACTATGAAACATACAATTATTTCCATTTGTACAATATATTGACCCTTAAAAGTATAAAAATTAACTTCTTACCAGCAACTAATATTTTAAGTAAGTATACGAAATTCATCTTGAATATAAATTTAAATGCAAGAATGAAGAAGAGTTGTGGTAGTGCGTGACTGTAATTGTATTTCATAAAGTATTGTTTCCACCATACAGATTCAAAGTTATGACATTTAAAAACATTGATTGTAGGGAATCCGACATTTTATCACTGTGGACGAATCTGCAACTGGAATTGCACATTTCACGGGCCATGTCACCCCACTCATCAAGCAAGCAACGTTACTCTACTTGACAGGTTTGTTCTCTTCTATAACGTCATTATACAGGCAAAAGAAGACCGCTTTATCAGCATCTATCAGATATGTAGTTTGGACTTATCGATGGGTTAATTGCAAAGTTCTCTCTTGGGGCAGTTTGGAAAATAGTGAAGAAAATTACGGTGGTTTATCATAAGCAATATTTCCACTGTAAAAAGATAACCAAAGTATTAGTTTTTTCCACATTGAAAAGTTTGGGCAAGGCGATCATAAGCTTTTCAAGCAATTTTATTTTTTAAAAATACAGTATTCTTAGAGCGACATACCTAAAAAGATAGCAAATTAAAAAAGAGTGTGAAAACACAAGTGTGTAGTAATGTTTAAAGGAATTGGTTCTATTAGAAAATAAGATAATTTTTATCTTGATGATTGGTCAATGGCACTTTTTCATAACTCATTTGAAATTAAGGCATCAATGATTTGTATTAAATCCCTGCTCTGCTGCATGTATACAATGAGTATGAGTAACAATTAGTGAAGGGAACAACTAATTGAAAACAACCGGTTCAATCGGTTTTTGTAAACAACCAAGTAGTCGATTGTTTTTCTGCAAACGGTTGAAAGTAGTCATAACCATAGTCAAGACTGAAACCAGTCAAACTCATCACTTAACGTTCTTTGACTAACCACTAGTCACACATAAGTTAAAAACTAAGTGTAGGTCTATTAAAAATGTACGTTCAAAACTGTTAGTTCTAAATGTAATGCCTTAAATAATTAACTTAAGTGATTTAAAACAATTTAACTTAATCAAAAAAGTTAGGCCTAAGCTTTAAAAGATGCATTTTGACATATTCAACTTCAGAACTTTCTTATAATAATTAGTTAAACAAAACATATGTCTAATTGTGTTCAAAGTTCAATATGTTGGAAAACCGCTGTTAAAACGTCTTGACTGTTTCCAGTATGGTAAAGCTAGGACATCTTCTAGTCAGTTGATAAAACAACCAATGAGATAATTGACTGGTTTCAGTCTTATCGATTAGGAACTGATTGAAAACAGTTGGCCAGTTGTTGCCCAACTAATGATTGAAAACAGTCATCGCTCGTTCGACGTTTGTTTTGCAGCGCTTTTGCGCGGGAGAATGCCGTCGGTTGTTAATATGTAAATGATTGAAAGTAGTCTTAACCGGTGTTAAGAATGAAACCAGTCAAACTGATCTCGTCGGTTGTTTTATGGACTGACTGAAACAATTCGCCCCACTAATGACTGAAAACAGACATTGCTCGTTTGTTGGTTGTTTTGCAGCGTTATCTACCTGGGAGAACAGGAGTTGCTTTCAATCGGTTCTTCACTCGGCTGAAAAAAAACCGAGTGAATTGAAAAACAACCGATTGACCAGTTTATTGTTATTTTTAGTCGGTTGTCATATCACTAGTAACAATCTTCATAGATAGTAGCCTCATATAATATGATTCTCACACAAATCTGTAGTTTATGTGGACAGGGTAGCTTAGAGCAAAAAAGCCCAAAAAGCTTTCTTAAAAAAATTTTATACCTCGTCAAATATTTTGAGCATAGCAAGTAAAACAAATAATTTATTACATTTGTTTTATACCACCATAAAAACCTAAACATAGTTAATCAAATAAAAAATACCATGCCAAGAGAATACCTAATCACGATATGGAATGTCGTTTTCAAGTCTCCTGTCTCAAGTTAATACCTCCAACTACTATTAAAAGATCTCAAAATAAAAACTTGAACAATTATATAGTTGTAGACATATATATTAAGAAGACCTTTAAAAACAACTTGAGGAATTTGTTGAGATTGGAGTAAAATTATTTAAAAAAATATTAGACTGGAAAACGGTTTTTCACCTGTGAAACTGTATGACTCAATTTTGCAATTATGATTTGATATTCTTGACAAAAGAGTATATAGTGTGTGTTGGTGTTTCAAGAAATGTATCTAATTATAACAATTACATTGTAATATTCCCAGCGGCGGCCACCACACATCACACCGAACGATGAACTGGCACTTACCTCTTCCAGGTCGGAGGGAAGGGAGCCGGAACACGAGTACATGGAGTGGTCATCGAGCGTCGGCGTCGCTTGGCTCAGCCCTTCCAGGAACTCTTGCTGGAAACGGAGAGACAAGGTCAGTAAACAAGAGTCAAGAAAAATCTTAAGAGGTAACAAAATCTTTTATTAACATTGGTAACCTTTCGGGTGCAGTTTTAAACAAGTTAGTTCCTGACATTCAAAAAAGATCAATGCCATTGGGGAGAAGGAGAGGAAAGGTCAGTATACTTAAATTCGAAGATGGTTTGATAAAATAATAAATCGCTAACACTTTTTTAAGACTGAAATTCTGTGAAATCATCATCTCATAAACATGTGATGTCGAATAAATAATTGATTCAAAACAATGTATTAAAAGAGGAATTATTCCAAAAAAATAATTAGCCTATTGAGAAATCGAGAAAATATAGTTGAAGAGTAGTTGATGAATAATGAAACCGCTAAGACGGCAATATATTAAATGTTTAAAGTTGGACATAGGAAAACTTGACAGGTAATTTTAGTTTGAATAACCAAGCTGTTAACAAATACCAATTATTGTATGTAAAGTTTTCAAAATTCTTATAACTATAATAGTAGTTTTCATCCTCTAGAAGCAATTTTTTTCTTTTTTTTAGCAATCGTGTTTTAAAAAAGCTAGGCGCAGCTGAGCTTTTAAAAACGACTAAGCACCAAAAAGACACTTTTACTACGAATGGTGAACAGTCGTCATAATGCGATAATTGACTTTTAATCATTGAAGATGTTAACTATAGATTGTATTTTTGAGGTTATATAAAGTAAGTGTTCAGTGTTTACATTTCTGTTATTTACAAAAAATGCTTTTACAACATTTGAATCTCACTAAGTTATTCTGCATTTCATAATTAGTGAAACAATTATAATATACTTAGCAAACAACTGGATTTACAGTCATAGGACTTAAAAAATATCACAGCTACGTAAAATAACTACATTTTGTGTACTATTGAAAGAACAAAAACCAGGTGGATTTTGTGCATAATGATAAAATAATAGTAGTTTTCATCACTAGGACGGAAAGTATTTTTTTCTGTGCACAATCGTGTTTTACGAGCAAGGCGAAGCCGAGTTCGGTAATAGCAACTAAGAAAAAACACTTTCGGTCCGAGTGTTGAACAACGCTTTGCATCATACTGCAAAAATATAAAATGAGTATCTAATTTTAGAGTAAATTAGTTAAAATTGCATTTTATATTTACGTTTAGTAGTTGACTTCCATCTTTATTTAGTTATTCCCTATAAACAGCTGATATATATATATATATATATATATATATATATATATACATGGAATTAAAGAAATGTCAAAGTCGTGCATTAAAATTGTAGTCTGCGAGTCGGTTTCTTTTTTACATTGGCCTTATTTGTTTTGTATTAGTACGATTTCTGCTTAAGAAAAAACTTTTTTGAGGTTAGCGCACGGAAAAAATCAACAGATGTTTCTTCGGTGTACTTTTAAAAGGCTACAGAAAAGGATAACTTTGTGGACTAATACAGTCCAGAAAATGGCTGTTCTGCGTGCAATATGATGAAAAGCAGGTTTACAACACAATAAATAATACATTTGTGTTTAAATAACAGTTAATCGTCATTTTTACTGTGTAGTTTATGTATAATTGAATAATCATACAAGAATGTAATTTTTTCACACAAAACTAATTATTTCTTTTTTAAAGTGTCTAATGTTTATATAAAAATGCATTTTAACTTTTTTGAAACAATATTTGTTCAATCAAAATTAATACAACTATGTAAATATATAGTTAACCTATTATACTACAATTAATTGTGATAGAAACACTAGAAACGATGCGTAATTAATGGAGATGCAAATTTTCTTATCATACAAAAGTAATTTTTATCTGTGTAATCCATAATAAAAAAGATCTCAAATAAAGCGGAATACAGAAACATCCATATTTATATATTTATTATATTTGACTCAAAAATAAAAAAAAATTTGTAATGGTTATCACTTTTCTTTATTTCTTTGTTTCCAAAAAAGAAACATATTCTTAAAGCTAGCACATGAAATTACCGCCATTTCTAGTGTGAATTCGCAATGCACATTTGGAGGGGGAAATCTCCACTAAAGAGTTATAAAGTCCATAAAATGTAATCAGCATATTGCCACTCAAAAAATAAAAGTGATTTTTGATCATTAGCATGCATTCAAATAAATTGAAGATAAATCCCAAAAAATAAATTCAAATAATTGGTTCATTCAAAGAATTTGTAACTGGCAACCAACTTAGCCCTTACATACAGAAGGATATATATATTTGTGAAGCCTTTCGATATCAGAGATATCATCCTCAGACATTTCACAAACTAAAAAGTTAGTTTTAATGTTAATTTAAAAAACAATGTTAATTTTAAATAAAGGACATAATTTAACATATGATAAGCTGAAATTAATTTCAATTAAATATAAAAATAGTTTTATTTATAAACATGTTTAAAATCCAATACTATAATACAAGCACTTTCTGAAGGGATGGGTGTTCCACGATCTTGAAATCTAGCGGGTAAATTTTGCTTAAACTTTGCATTTAAGAGTGTTTTGGCCCAAAAATAAATTTAGAAACTGCCTCAATCCCAGAAAAAATCAAATTTGGTCTAAATTTAACTTTAAAAATCGTCATTTTTAACATTGGTTTTAGGGGTTACTACTTTGGTAACGAAATAACAACGAAAGACATACCAAAATAAAGGAACATTAATGTTAAGCAGTTTTTTTGAAACAGCTGTTTACTGTAAAGACGTATAGTTGTTTGTTGATAGAAATTTAATAAGTTTATTATCATGACACTATATCAAAAGTGAATTAAAACCAGCGAGCAAGGCTACTATAGATAAAATAACAATAAAAATAATATAAAATAATAAAATAATATTTGCTAAAATAATATTTGCAAATATAGATAAAATAATATTTGCTACTATAGATAAAATAACATAAATATAATTTTGAAACGAGATATTATTTAATTTTTGTAAAATCTGAGTTCAATAATTAATAATGAATTTGAAATTGGTCCAGTGTCCAGATTAATTTAATAAGTTTATTTTGCCAATATAAGACTCCCAAGCATTTATAAGATTTAATTTTATGATAGGTTTTAATATTCTTGCATACACTATTAATAATGCACTATTATAAGGCATTGTTCTGGAAAAAAGTGTGACCTACATGTATACAGTGTTTGGCCATAGCAGATTTTTCAGGTCGGTTGTGTTTGATGTGTGAAATGTGTTCTTTTATTCTAGTTTTGAGCTTTCTTCTAGTTTGTCTGATATACTTTAGCTCACAAACTTCACACTGTATTTTGTACATTCCTCTTTTTTGTGATATGTCTGATGATGATATCTTTGATATCGTAGGGTCTCACAAACATTTAAAAAATATTACAAATATTGGTGGTTTTAATTTTAAATCCAGGAAGATATTTGTGGATATGAGACTGTGACTTTATCCATCCTTCGGATTAGGTTTTTTTCAAAAAAATATTTCTATGACTTTTAATTTGGCCTGCACATACTCTGAAGTAAAGAGATACATTACAAATCAATAAATTTTCTTTGTACACTTTTAAATACTACTTTGCTCACTACGACAGAATGTGACTTTTTTCTTTTTTCATTTGTATTTCCCAATGGAGGCAAATCTGTGTTTGGAAATGTGATTAAGCTCTGAAAAAGCACTTTCAGTCCGAGTGATGAAAGTTTTACATCATACTGCAAAAAAAAAAAAAAAAAAAAAACTAATTTAAAAATGATATAACTAATATTTCAATATCCGTTTATATTCAATAGTTGACTTCCATTTTAATTTAAATATTCTTTAAACAGCTGGAATGTAAATGGAGTGTATTAAATTTAAAAAAAAACTTGCCTTTAAAATGTGTCTCGAAGTAGATTTTTGTTTACATTGTCCTTAATTATATTTGTTCTGGATTAGTAAAATTTTTGTTTAAGACAAACACAACATTTGAGATTTGCACACAAAAAAATTAACAGTTGTTTTTTCGGTGCACTTTTAAAAAGCTACAGTAACGCCAATAGAGGAAAACTTTTGTTTTCTGAAGTACACAGAAAACAGCTGTTTTGTGTGTAGTATGATGAAAATTCAATTTGGTCTCGTAATTAGTTTCGTTTTATAATGTTTACAAAACAAGTATTGAAGGATTACAAAATGACAAAATTTGTATTTTACTTAAAGATAAGTGAGATATAGAATAAAAAATTAAAATGAAACAAAAAAGCAGTGAATGAAGTATAGTACTTTACTAGTTTATATTATAAAAAAGTGTTTATACAAATTTTATTTTTTATATTATTAATTCTAGGCATATATATTATGCCTATTCTTAAACAATGATTAAGGGATAAACTTAGTATCTTTAAATTTCTGCCTGAATTCATTTTAGTACTAATTCATGAAAAACTTGCAAAATTAATATATATTCAGAGTTTAATTATAAAAATTAAACCAATCAATTTAAATCTGTTCAGGGAATTATAGGAAATCAAAACTTGCGGAAAACAAGCAGTTAACATGTCGTGACATGTCCTCGCATTGTAGGAGCCAGAAATCCACTTATCTGGTTGGAGGGATCACGGGTATCCCAACCTGGCAAAGTAAACGTTGAATTAACCGTTCCTGCAAAATTAGATTCCCTCGGGCTTTGATGTACCCTTCACCCTTGTTGCTTAAAACATCAAAACTTATATTGAACAAGAAAATGCTTCACAAAACATGGCTTTGGAATTTGACACTGTACAGGATAGATAGATTTTATGGCATTGAAAGTCACATTGAAAGTTTTGTGATAGTTTAAAGGAAAGATTTTTTGGGGCAAAGATTTTTTTATTGTATATCATATTCCTAAGATGTTTCATCTCCTTTGAACTGTGTAGTAATATCGTTGTTGCATGTAAAAAGGAGAATAAACTTGTTTTGTTTTGATCTGAATTTAGGACTATGTCTCGCGGGCCTTTGAAACTTACTGTTATATTCACAGGGACACTAAAATTTATAACCAGGTGATTAAAAAGATTTTATTTTTACCTAAACAATTTAAGAAATATATATACAGAATGTAGCCCTCCCTAATAGTGTATTAATACAGTAAGTTCTGGCAAATTATAAATTCAGGGGACTGCATTTTTTTAGTTAGACATAGTTTGAACAAGGAATCGTTCAGAGGTAATTTTTTACTACATTTGACTTACAGATTTAACTTACAGTACAGTATGTGTGACTGACTCATAGGGACCTGAACACATAAGTTGTGTTTAAATGTCCATCAAGAAAACTTTGAGGTGTAGAGGTAAATTTTGACTCGTTGAAATAAATGTTAATTGAACCTGACTTATTACACTGAAATTCAATTTATAGAGATAATTTTATCTCTTGGACTTGTAGAAGTAATATATAATGATAAAACCATTTCGAGTTATGTATGGTTTATTATTTTCGTTAGGCATTCCTTTCCAAAGTGATTGAAAAAAATTTGAGATAGCGAGGATTTAGAGTCATCATTGATTTGTGAGTTAGACAGAGTCAGCATTATTGATAGTAGAGCGAGGAGAGTGAATAGACTCAATGTGTTATTATTATTACAGTCAATTGGAAGTTCAAAATATATTTAATCTAGTTTGTTATGATGGAAAATATGAATCTAGTTAAAAATAGCCTAACAGTGTACGCCATTTAATAATTTTATACGATCATGATAAATACAAGTGCAATGAAAGTGCAAATTGAGATAATAAAATGTAGGATGGTTGTAATTCATGGTTTCAAAATACAGTAACTTCGACATTCAGCATTTTATTTACCGTACTATTTTTCATGAGCATAATTTCAGTAACCAAATGCTCTGTTAATAACTTAAACGTTTTGATCTTTATTTAAACAATTTTTTTTTCTGTTATGACAATACTGGTTTATAATGACCAAAGAAAATTTTTAAGTTTTAAATTATATTGTACTAACATTTTTATTAGTTTTTATAGATAAGTTTCTAATTGTAATATTTTAATGGTAAAAAACATTGAAAAATACGTAGAAATTGTGAATTTCCCTCACAATTTAAAAGCCATCAGGCCTCTCAATCATTCTGGACGCAAAAGTTTTTGGAGAATTATGAAATCACTCTTCTTGATGGGCTCAAAATGAGTCTAAACTTTAGTGGCTCTACTTCAATAATTTAAGAATCTGTTGTAGTACCTCCGCCTTCTTGGTTTTTTGTCGCATAAGAACAATGTTAAGTTAAAACATTACTGTGAGTTTGTTTTTCATCAGAAATTTTTAAACTTGATGTGATTTTAAATGTTACCATTGTATCTTTCACTTGACGTAATAAGAAATTAATTAAAAAATGTATCCACTCGAATAATAAATAAAATATAAATACATATTACCGCCATATTTTAATCATGTTAAACCATTTTTAGTAAGTTTATTGAAAATTTATCTACTTTATATATAAACCACCTTACCATTATGATGAACATATTCAAGTTTAATGCGAATCAGATGTAAGATTATCGAGATAAAGTGTTTTAAAGACATCTAGAATTATCAGTAACTAGCTTTTACTCGCGGCTTCGCTCAGGTAACTCGCCATCAGGTTTATCTCGTTCGCTACGCTCACTCGCTGTCACGCTCACGCTATTATAAGAAATCGCTTAAATACCTAAAATCGGAAATTTTCATTAAGTTTGTTTAGGAACCAATAAAAAAGATCAAATTAATTTTTAGATTTTTTGAACAAAAATTTGTTTTGACCTTTCGGAAAAAATAATTCTTTTAAAATAAAAAATATCTTATGTTACTTCTGATACCTCCAAGAATATGTGTACAAAATTTCATGGTGATCGGTTGAGTAGTTTTCACGTGAAAGTCTAACAAACAACAGGACATTCACATTTATAATATTAGTAGGATGTTGTTAACTTAACATTGTTCTTATGGGACTAAACATCCAAGCGGAGGTACTGTAGACTCTCAATGTACTGTATTGAGTAATTTTTTTATGAATTGAGTAATTTTATGAAATTGTACTGTTGTTTATGATTTATATGACCAATAATAGTTTACGATTCATACTTGAAAGTTGATTAATTATGTCAAAATAGTTCTTAGTCTAAAATGTAACTAATCACTCAATCCCAAAAAACAAAAAACAAAAAAAAAACACTCACACACACAGAAAAAATTATAAAACAAAGAATAATCCCTACAACCATTAAGACCTACTCCTACCTCCTAACTTCTTTAAGCATTACGATTTTTCTCAGTCAATTCTTGGCCATAAAAACTAAGCTGAGGCATATTAATTGCCAACTTTTTGGTTGATTTAAGTTGATTTTATGGCTAGGAGCTAAATTGCAGTCCCAGACATTTTTAGTAAATATTTTTCAAACAATTGTAATGAGCTGAAATATACAATATGAAATTGTAAAATACCAATAATTTTTGTATAGTTTAAGAATAAGCCCTTTTTAGTGAGAAACATCAATAAAATAAATTAATTGGGGTTTGATTTTTCAATTTGGTATTCAAATCATTTGACTATTTTTTATTCTTGGGCAACACTCACCATAGAATAATGTGATGAATCTTGACGTGAAGTCGTTGTCAGAAAAACACAAAACACGGACACACATACACAGAGCGGACTTCACGTACACATACACAATTAATTTTCACGACGTTTCGCGGAACAAAACGATTAAAAACGGCCGGTTGCGCGACCGAAGAACTCGTCGCCGCGAAAATACTTGAAAACGCGGAACGTTTTTAATCGTTTTGTTCCGCGAAACGTCGTGAAAATTAATTGTGTATGTGTACGTGAAGTCCGCTCTATGTATGTGTGTCCGTGTTTTGTGTTTTTCTGACAACGACTTCACGTCAAGATTCATCACATTATTCTATGGTGAGTGTTGCCCAAGAATAAAAAATAGTCAAATATACGCTCCTCACCAACAATACAATGTCATTTAGAAATATTCAAATCATCTCATGCTTTCCTGAGGTATCTCACTCCCTAATATTAAGATCTAAATCTGGCCATGTATTTTACTTCAGTCAAATACTACATTCTATCAAAGTTGATAAACTGAGTTTGAAGATTGATTTAACTAGGAAGAATGAAAATCCAAAAAATGTACGAAATACGAATTTGATTTTTCTTAGGTATTTTGTTTGATCATTTCTTAGATTTTTAAAGACTGGTTTATGGCATTGCATTTCACTCTTTAGACCTTAATTTCAAATTCATATCAACCTATTTTTACATCCAAAATGTTCTAATTACTTCTTATGGGTCAGAGGAATTGAAGTCGGTTAGAGTCTTAAGAATTGTATTTTAGCTACCAAAGAGTAAAATTTGAAATTTATATACTCTTTGAAATATAATATAAAAAATAGTAAGCCATACATGGACTTCTCAGCATTCTATATTTTTATAATAGTCTACAGTGTAAACCCTACAATAATAAAATTTAAAAAAATATAATAAATTCACAGTATTTTTTGTCACGCTACATTTTTTCTGAAGAATAAAGATTACTCTTTACAAAAAATATATTGTATATTTAATGTCAAAAATGACATAATTTTAGCTGGAACAAATGTTTCTAAAAATAAATTAGTATCTCAAATATCCTGAGGGAGTAAGTCAAGGATGATCCTCCTTCAATTCAAGTTTACCAAAACCAGAGAATTGGTAATCCTAAGTAAACACTCACATCGTCAAACTACTCTAACAAAACTGTGTGGACCATCAATTCATAGATGTAAAAATGCTTTCAGCTAAAAAAAGAAAAAAACAATAAAACTGATTAAGTGAAGGTAAGGATATCTAAGGTGACGTTTCTAAGAAAACAATGTTTACTCATCAGGCTAACCCACTTAATCATAAACTGATTTCTATAATTTTTCTATGATTGGATTTATAATTAAATTTTCTAAAATCAAATAATAATAATTTTTGCTACCTTATGTAGTTTGTATGCAATTTAAGGTTAAAGATTTTTAACAGCCGTCATTTAAAAAATATGAATTATAAAATAAAATTATTATTTTCCTTAAAATAGGCCTTAACCCCAAAACTATTCCAGCGGCTACTCCTGCAGAGGTTCCTGCTCCGGCGGCTAATCCTGCCTTGGCAGCAAACTCTGCCTCAACACCTTTGGGGGGCTGGAAGACGCGCCTGTCTAAGAAAGAAAGGAGGAGGCAGAAGCAAGTGGAGGCAGCTTCGAAAAGTGCGTCGAGGGTGGAGCGGACGCAAGTCTCAAACCCGGTGGGGGAGGCCTCTGGCAAGTCTGTCAGAAAGCCTAAACAACCCAGGCCTAAGAAGCCCAGGACGGAGGCAATCTTGATCAAGCCCTTAGGGGGGCGATCTTTTGCTGATGTTCTGGGTCAGATTAGATCGCAGGCCAAACCGGAAGAGACCGACACCGTTATCAAGTCTATTCGGCGAACCCAGAACGGGGATGTCCTCCTCGAACTGGGGAAGTCGAGTGACAAGATCGGTTTTGCCGCTTCCCTCAAGACTGCACTTGGGGACAAAGGCTCCATCAAGGCCCTAGAACCGAAATGTTCGGTCGAGATTCGGGACCTTGATGCCCTCTCCACCGAAGATGAGGTGACCCGTGCGATCCAGGTGGCACTCCCGGAGATACCGGCTGATGGAGTGAGGGTATGGCTGACAAAGCCTAACCGAAGTCAACTCAGGATGGCTGTTGCTGAGATGGGCGAAAGACACGCCAATAAGCTGCTTAGCCTTCAGCACCTCAAAGTCGGTTGGGTCAGTTGCAGGCTCAAACGGAGGGTGGTAGTTTCGAGATGCTTCCGCTGTCTCGGTTTCGGCCACTCCTCCCGAAACTGTAACGGGCCCGACAGGAGTGCCAACTGCTTCCAGTGTGGAGGCCAGGGCCACAAACGCAAGGAATGTTCCTCGAGCCCATCCTGCTTCCTCTGCAAGGATTCAGGCTCCAGTGCCCTCGGTCACTTACCCGGGTCTGGTCAGTGCGGTGCCTTCAGAGCCGCACTTGAACAGGCAAAAGGCAGCGGCCGGTAATTCGCATCCTCCAGGCCAATCTTCATAGATCCTGGGGAGCTGATAACCTTCTAGATCAGCTCGCCCGAGAACTTGGTGCTGACGCGCTCCTTATCAGCGAACAGTATCGGTACAGAGACCCAAACATTTGGATCTCCGACAGCCTCGGTACTGCTGCATTTTGGGCGCGTAATACACAGGATGTCTTGGTGCGGAGTCACGGGCGCGGCCGAGGATTCGTCTGGGTTCGGTGTAGGGACGTGACTATCTTCAGTTGCTACCTCACACCCAACGAGGCCGTCCAGGACTTTCGCGACAAGATAGATAGCCTAGAGGAGTGCGTTCTCGGCACCACCGGGCATGTCGTCGTTGGTGGCGATTTCAACGCCAGGGCCGTCGAGTGGGGAATGCCCTCTACCAGCTCCCGGGGGAAATACATCCTGGATTTCATCGCCAGGGCCGGTCTTGTCGTCCTCAACCAGGGCGACACACCTACTTTTCGGCGCCCCGGGCAGAGAGGCACGATCCCTGACGTCACCTTTGCGTCTGAGTCGCTCCTTCCGAGGATCTCTGGCTGGAGGGTTGTCGAGGACTACACGGGTAGCGACCACCAATACATCGTGTTTGACCTGCATGATCAGGCAAATCGTCGAGTTTCCGCATCTCGGGAAGGGCCACGCCGGTGGAACACCAACAAACTGGACGTGGTCAAGTTCACCGAAGTCATCTCTCGGGGAGCGCAGGGGAATCCTGGTGAGGCTGGAGCCGAGGCACTAGTAACATCCACGATGGAACTTATCGTCTCGGCCTGCGACCAGTCTATGCCGCGAAGGAAACCCCGACGCGACAAACAACCCGTTTACTGGTGGACTGAAGAGATAGCGGAACTCAGAAGAACATGTTTAAGAACTAGACGAGCCGCCACTAGAGCGAGAATTCCCGCAGACAGAGTTCGTAAGTCGGAGGCCTATAAAGCTGCGAGAAAATCTCTCCGCCAGGCGATCAACAGGAGCAAGGCGAATAGCTGGAGGAGACTTCGTGACGACGTTGATTCCGACCCGTGGGGCCTGGGTTACAAACTTGTAACACAGAAACTCGGCGCCCGCTCTCCACCTTCCATCATGGAGGGCGCCACCATGGGGAGGATCGTCGCTGCGTTGTTTCCTGAACATCCACAGCGACCGCCGGTTGACTTCGGACGGGTAGAGGACGTTCCACTTTTCACTTTCGAGGAGCTGGAAACCTCCGTTCTCTCCCTGAAGAGCAACAAGGCTCCTGGCCCGAATGGGATTCCCAGTGAGGCTTTAAAGAAAGTATTTTTAATCAACGCTGACTTGTTGTTGAGAATGTACAATGCCTGTTTGGTAGAAGGGGTGTTTCCGGCTCCCTGGAAAACAGCCAGGCTTGTACTGATCAGCAAGGGCAAAGGTGATCCCGAGCTGCCGTCGTCCCACAGGCCTCTCTGCATGTTGGACACGGCTGGGAAGCTGTTCGAGAAGCTGATCCGTTCCCGCCTGACTTCTGCCGTGGAAGCTGCCGGGGACTTATGCCCCCGTCAGTACGGCTTCAGAAAGGGACGGTCAACGATCGACGCTGTCACCGAAGTTCAGAGAGCTGTGGAGAGAGCCGAGAGCCACAACCATTTCTCCCGCCGAGTAGTGCTTCTTGTTACGCTTGATGTCAAGAATGCCTTCAACTCGGCGAGGTGGGTCGATATGTTGGATGCGCTTCGCAACACCTTTCGTATTCCTGCATATCTGTTGCGGCTCGTCGAGGATTATCTACGCTCTCGAAGCCTGATTTATGACACGAGGGACGGAACGCGGACGATGGAAGTCACTTCTGGTGCCGCACAAGGTTCAATACTCGGCCCGGATCTCTGGAACGTTGCCTATGACAGCCTCCTGAGGTCCGAGATGCCTGAGGAAACCACTTTGGTTGGGTACGCCGATGACGTCGCAGCTCTCATTGCTGCACGCAACGTTGAGCTGGCCCAACTGAAGTTGAACCGAGTTATGCGGGTGGTCAACAACTGGATGTCCGATCACGGTCTCTCACTTGCTCTCAGTAAGACGGAGATCGTGATTCTTACGAAGAAGAGGATCGACACCGTCGTCCCGTTTCGAGTGGGAAGGGAGGTGGTCACATCAACTCGTGCCGCCAAATACCTCGGGGTTATGGTGGACACCAAGTTAAGCTGGAGGGATCAGATCTTCCGTACGGCGGACAAGGCCGCTAAGGTAGTGACTTACCTTAGTAGGCTGATGGCCAATGTCGGGGGTCCCCAATCCAGCAGAAGACGTCTGTTGATGTCCGCGGTCCAGTCCGTGCTTCTTTACGGGGCAGAGGTGTGGGCAGGCGCTCTAGATAAGGAGTGCTACAGGTTGCGACTCGCCCGGGTTCAGCGTCAAGCTGCGCTCCGGGTGTGTTCCGCCTACCGGACAGTGTCCGAGCCTGCCGTCCTGGTGGTTGCCGGAGTCATCCCTGTCAAGCTCTTGGCAGGGGAGAGGAAAGCGATTTATCAGAGACAAGGCGAGATCGGCAAGGACACGGCAAGAACAGAAGAGCGCTCCCGAACCTACCAGCAGTGGCAACACAGCTGGGAGCACGACACCCGAGGACGATGGACTGCGCGACTTATCAAGCAGGTCCAACCATGGGTGGAACGGCGGCATGGGGAGGTGGACTACTACCTGACCCAATTTTTGACAGGTCACGGCTATTTTCGGTCGTACCTGAACCGTATGGGAAAGACCGGTTCAACGGACTGCATTTATTGCCCGGGTGTTCCCGACGATGCGGAACACACATTCTTCCGCTGTCCCCGTTGGGAAGGGCCCCGCCTGGAGGCCACACAAATCTTTGGTGCATTTTCGGTGGACTCGGTCTGCCAAAAGATTTTGGAGGATGAGGGCAACTGGGATTGTTTGTCACAGTTCGTCCGGGGCATCCTCCTGGAAAAGAAAACCGATCTGGACCGTGAAGTGGCCCAGATCCCTTGATCGAGCGGCTGGATAAGGAGCGAGCCCCACGGGCGTAAGCCAAATTTAGGCCTAGCCTGACGTAATGTGACAAACAATTCCAGGTTAGATTCCTAAAGAGTAGAGGAGGTTTTTTAGTGGGTAAACTCGTTTTTAGGGGAGCCCCACACTACAGGCTGGCCACCTGTGTGCGTAATGCATTTTTCCGCCTCTCCCTCAAAAAAAAAAAAAAAAAAAAAAAAAAAAAACCCCAAAACTATATATCAAGTTTAAACTTATTACAAGTCATATTAGAATTAAGTGTATAATCCTAAAGATAAGGGTATTGTATTAAAAATTTTTAAGTTGACCGCCATAGAAAAAATGGCCTAAAAATTTGAAAATTTAAATATGTACCTGAAAACAACATAAGAAAATCAAGGGGGTCCTAAATAAGAAGTACACTGTCAGATAGAGAGTCAAAACGTTAGCTATTGGACCTCTCCAATAGCTAAAAAACATACATTACAAATACAATTACAATCTATGGTTATAAATTAAAAAAAAAATAATTGCAAACATTTTTCTATAAAATAATATTGTTTTCCAGCTTTTAAAATGAAGAACATGAAACATGGAGGATTCCAGAAACAACAGTCACCCTTGTTTCAGGAGCATAGATTCACAAGGTAACTCTGAAAGTAATTTGTATATATAAAAGTGTTGAATTTTTTAGCCTTGGATCCAATATTTTTCATATACTACTTGGAGTAGATGTTTATCCAGATTTTTATGTTATCCTCAGATTTTTAGCCGTTATTGTGACACTTAAAGTCAGAATAGTTAGTGGCTCAATGGGCCTCTTCGTAAATATTTAATTATCAGATTTACATTTAATGATTATAAGAGAAACACAATGTTTTATTAAAAATCAAGGAAAATTTTAAGGTAACTTCTTTGGTTTATACTTTTACAACGACATCCTTTATATGACAAAAACTAAAATATCCCCGTAGCAGCAGACCTGCGTACTCAGCGAATTTCCAAAGAATTATTGTTTCAACATCAAAGAACTTTGTGGTTATCTTATATAATTAATAATCTTTACAAGGAAATATAATATATTTAATGGCATTATATTTCTGAGTAAATTATTTTTATTTAATAATTATTTATATATTAATATTTATATTGCAATAAATGACTTTTTTAACAGTAATAAAAGTGCATATCCAATGCTTCCATGGAAAAGGAATGATTTGTTTACAAATAACAAAACATAAACATTTCAAATGTGACAAATATGCAGAAGACAGCTGATCAGCTGATTAGGAACAGATTCCTTATTATCTCCATCTCTCTTGCTCCCATTATACACTTATTTTCCATGAGAATACCATGGGATTTAGCATGTAGGTTTGCTGCCATGTGGGTTTTTGATCAAATCTTAATTACTCACCACCTAGTGAAGATTCATAAAAAATTGTATTAAGATATGTTGATAAATAAGAGATATATAACTTTTTAAAGATTTACCCATAAGAATAACATGGGAAACTTGATTTGAATTTTCTCTATAACCAGTTAAGCTATTTTAAAGATTCAAAATACTAAATTGTGTGTTTTTTAAAGCTCTTTTAAATGGTTTTAGTTAAAATTGATGAATTTTAAAAATTTAGGTCCAAAAATGCCAAAAACCCAATTTTGACCCCATTGAAACCCCATAAAACCCCGTTCCCATAACCCGACAATGCTGGTTCGCGAACTCATGAAAATAGATCTGGTCTTACACCTTCATACCAAATTTGATCAAAATCGGAGGTCCGCTTCAAAAGTTATCGGTACCACGGACACACACATATATATATATATATATATATATATATATATATATATATATATATATATATATATATATATATATATATATATATATATATATATATATATATATATATATATATATATATATATATATATATATGAAAATGAACGAACGGTGTTTTTGGCTTCTGGGGATCTCAAAATGAAAAAGTAAAGTGGTCCCAGGCTTAGGTCTTACCATGGCTACTACCGTAATAGCGCATTCCCTATAGGGAAATTCGCTAAAACTACACTCTTAATCTAAATAATTAAGAGACTCCCCTTTATATAAATTCAAACCATTAATGGTGGTAGAAAAATTTATTTATATTTATAAAATTGTCTTGAAATTAATCTATAATTTGAACTACAGTAGAGGAGTCAACTTAAAACTGCCAAGAGCTAGAAAATGATGCTCTTTTCTATTTCACAATTTAAATGTCAATTTAAATAAATCTTAATACTCAGAGTCTTGATTGGTGACACACTTCTAAAATCCTAATCAGAATCAGTATCTTTACTGTTCTAAGAACACATTACAAAATTTGTGCATGAGACCTTGTCATTGGTTTACAAAACTAATTGTGTCAAGAAAAACATAAACTAAGTCATTTAAATACCCCCGTCGCAGCAGACCTGCGTACTCAGCGAATTTCCAATGGAATTTAAGATTATTTACTTTCCCCATAAAAACACCATAGGATCGAGTATGTAGGTTTGCTGCCATTGGGTGTTGTTAGAAAATCTAAGGTAATCAATAATTGGTGAATGTAAACACAAAATTGTATCAAACTCTGGCAGTTTTTTATTTTCCCCATAAACCCCATGGGGGTGAGTATGTAGGTTTGCCGCCATATGGGTTTTGTAAGCAAGTATAAGTTAAACCTTATATAGATAATGTACATACCAAATTTGATTAGGTTATGTTAATAAATAAGCAAGATATAGGGTTTTCTTGATTTCCCATAAGAATAACATGGAAAACACATTTTTTGATTTGCCCCGTAACCAGTTATGCTATGATAAAAATTCAAAATACCAAATTGTTTGTTTTTTTAAGCTCTTTTAAATGGTTTCAGTTAAAATTAATGAATTTTAAAAATTAAGGTCCAAAAATGCCAAAAACCCATTTTTGACCCCTTTGAAACCCCATAAACCCCCGTTCCCATAACCCGAGAATGCTGGTTCGCGAACTCATGAAAATAGATCTGGTCTTACACCTCCATACCAAATTTCATCAAAATCGGAGGTCACCTTCAAAAGTTATCAGTACCACGGACACATAGATAGATAGATAGATAGATATATAGATATATATATATATACATATATATGAAAATGAACGAATGGTGTTTTTAGCTTCTGGGGACCTCAAAATGAAAAAGTAAAGTGGTCCCGGGCTTAGGTCTTACCATGGCTACTACCCTAATAGCGTATTCCCTATAGGGAAATTCGCTAAAAGAGATCACTAATGAATAAAAGTGATAGATTTATTAAACATATGTCAATATTACGTTATAGATTGAGAAATTCCTCTAATTGGTGGTTGTTAACCAAAGCAAATGGAGGAGGGTTGAGTTTAAAACTCACTTTCTGTGCATAACATATCACTTTGTCTTTACCTACAATCTATGCTTGCAATATAATATTTATAATATTCTCTTTGGAGTCGTAACTGCTTGGGAACGAACATAGGACCTCAGAGATGCAGAAACCACAAGCAAACGCAGCTGAGGCCTTCGTTAGTGAGTGTTGTCTCTTGCACTCCACCCGCGGTATTTACTCCTAACACCGACCTGAATAATACATCCCCAGTTCACCCTTAACTGGTGTTCTCAAAGAGAAAAATCTATCAAAGTTAGAATGAGATAGATCCTAAAATTTGTTTAAGGAATGTTTTTGTGTTTCAGATCAAAATATTAAGTAGGAACTTTAATTTGAACAATCAAATTAGATGGCTGCAAAATAATAGGGTAAATAAACATATTTTGAGAACTAAGGTAATGATGTAAAAAATGTGAAACATTAAAGTATAGTTCAGTATAGTATAGTATAGATTCAGAAGACATACTGACATTAATAGCACCCTCATTGTTGTCGTGTTCAGTTTTGTTACTGAAAAAATATTTTTTTGCATATATTTTTTTATCGAAAGATAATAATGAAAAACATTATTACACTAATATTAAAAAATCAAATTACTGGAAAAGTTAAATAATTTACTGAAGTTTAAATCTACAGTAATTGTATAGTTAAATGAATTCATTTTGAAACTATAAGATAAAAAGTATAATGAATTACAGTTTATCATTCTGCACAAGCTCTTCTTATTAGAAAATAATTAATAAATTTAAAAATTATGTTTCCAGGTTTCTAATAATAATAAGTTTTTAATAATAATCATCAGTTGTGGTCTGATGATGTTTCCATAGAAAACGAAGGCCTCACAACAATAAAATTTATATTTATTAAAAATCTAAAGACATTATATTAAAATTAATTTATTTAAGTATACTTTAGTTTGTCCAGGCAGTCATTTTACAGTGTGAATGAGTTTCTCTCACCTGACACAAGAAATGACACGCACTAGGGATCCACTGCTTGACAATAATAAAGTGGGAACAGATTGTTTATGTTTTATTATTGCTCATGAGGTATGTTTTGTTGTAAGTAATTTTATGATTTTGTTATTTTATGTAAGTTATTTTATGTTATAACCATGACGATTGGTCATTATACGAGTCTTATGCCTTTGCACCTGTGTGCATTTACTGGCGTGCCAGATAATTGTAAATAAATAAATAAATAAAGTTTTAAACCTTGGGAAATTAAATATTGAGTTATGATAAAAAAATTTTTCGGAATTACTCATAAAATAATTTAAAATCTTTAAAATTGATGAAGTTGATTTTGTGATAATGGGAAAAAACTCAGGTTAGGATTATATATATTAATTGTAGACAATTGATTACATGAAATCATATGAGATCAGAGAGTAGCAAGACAAAACATTAATAGAAAAAATTAAGAAGTCTATCATCATGTACTACTATGCTCTGCAGATTTACTATTTGGACTTTAGATTTGGCACACTCAGTAATAATGCAGGACATATTTCAGAACATTACATAATTAATTCATAGTGACAAAGATGAAAGAACAATGTCAAAAATTAAAAATTTCATATGGCTTGGGAGTCAACTCAAACCGCCTTCGCAACAATGTCAAAGGAATGGTTAAAAAATGTCCGTTGCAATATTAAATTCAGCGGTCCGCTGGCTGTAGCAACTAGGATTATTGTTGGGCTTTTGTGGCCAAAACGAATAATGATGAATGTTTTAGTTTTGCTGGGACACGCAAGACTTGTTTTTAACCAATGGGATGTTTCCAGGGGACACAGTAGGAGAATGAATACACATTCATTATCTTTCTACTTTCCACTTGAAGTGCCAAACCCAAATTTGTGCAAAATGAATGAATGTTTATTCACCTTTATGGTTAATTCAGACTGCTTTACTTGTTCATTAAGAAAATATGTCCTAATTTTGTCCATATTGTATGTGTAAAAAATAATATTTATTTTATTTTGGGATGTACAGTTAAGAGGATAATTTAAAGTGATATTTTATAAATAGAGCACATAACATTTAAACAAGTTCAAAACTCTTTGATACAGTGCAATTCTACCTCAAATACCATTTAACTATGGAAAACATATTAATATCTGAAACCTGCATTAATATAAAAAAAAAAAAAATTAGCAATTTGTTACATGACAATATAGTACTATATCTATATAAGATGAAAACTGTGCTTTACTCTTAAGTCAAAGTAGGAACCATGAAAGACATCTCAGATATCTCTCATATTTTGACTCTCTTTCCCCAAAAATGCTTATAATTGAGTTTGAGCACAACAATGCAAAAGAAATGCAAGTGACATTTTTACTATAATGTTTAAGTCTGCAAATCAGACCCTTAATTTTAACAAAAAAAGCTTATTTAAGCCATGTTATTTTATAATATAGGTTAATTTTATAAAACTAAGTTACGTATAGCCATGCTCTATTTAACTGACAACTCTCAAACAAAAGAATGAATTTATTAAAGGTTTAAAGAACACATTTATAAGTTTGGGTGTATAATTAAAGAGATTTGTCTGTATCGAAAGTTGAAAACCTAACCTGATGAATGTCTAATATAACTTTATTTTGTTTGTGGCGTAGGAGGGTAGATTAAAATGGCACAATTTAGACATCAGATAAATACTAAAAAATGATAGTGCAAAATAGGTCAACCACAAATCAGGGTTGCCACAGAATTTTTGAGGCCATTTTTCCTGACTTTTCCTGACTTTTACTGACCAATCTGAGAGATTTATCCTGACTATTTGGTACCGCAGCGGTTTACAAATAAAGACTCTTTTTTGTTTTTAGTGAATTTGCTTTAGAATATTTTTTTAATGCAATCTCCTCCATCCCAAAAGTTGCCCATCGCTAAAACTTTTATTGAAATACCCCCTTCGCAGCGAAATACTCAGCGAATTTCCAATGGTTTAGTTAATTAACTAAAGAAAATAAAAATTTTTATTTACATATAGCATTAATTAAGCCTTTTGAGATTTTTATAGGGGAAATGTTAAAAAATAAGCAATATACCTGGTTTTATTGGTTTTCCATAAAAATAAAATGGAAAACAAGTTCTTTTGAATGGTCTCTTTGAAAATTGATGATTTAAAAATGTTAGGGTGAAAAATACCAAAAACCCCTAATTTGACCTTTTTGAAACAACATAAAACTCTGTTCCGACTGTCCGATCAACCTGGTTTTCGACCTTAACATGAAGAACGCTGTCTTACACCTTACCAAATTTCATCTAAATAAAAGGTCTCTTTCAAAATTTATTGTGTAAACGGACACATATATGAAGTTAAACAAATGGTGTTTTTGGCTTCTATGGACCTCAAAACAAAAAAGTTGAATAATATGGTCCCGGCCTTAGGTCTTATCATGAGTATTATCGTAATAGCATATTCCCTATAGGTAAATTCGCTAATATTCCATGTAGAGATATTGGCTAAAAATAAAACAAAGTGTTCCAATTATAAAGTAAAAACTAACATTATAAAAATGAAAAACACAATAGAAATATACATTATTGATAGGTAGTTAATGTATAAAATTAATAAATTTTACCAACTACTTAGTAATTCTGATATGAGAGCGGTCGAAAATCGAGACCGTTGGATTGTGCCACTGCAAATTTTCCTGACTTTTGGCACTTTTCTCCTATTTTTTCCTGACTTTCGGCATTTTTCAAACTTTTTCCTGACTTTTCCTGACCAAAACCCAAAAATCCTGACTATTCCTGACTTTTCCTGACTTTTAATGTCTGTGGCAACCCTGCAAATGCAAGGTTAATAGCTGTTAATAACCGTGTATGTGTAACAAGTTTGAGCTGGTTGCTTCTTACGACCAATTTATATTACTAGTGTATACATTGCTCGAAATCAAGCATAAATGTTATTTTTGGTTCACTAACCCGAATAAATCAATAAATAATAAATTATAACCGACTAATCCAATACTGTGTTTACCAATGTTATTCTATTAGAAAATTCCAAATTTAAATAATGGATAGCGCCTTTAATTTAAGTCTCTTTCTCATGATTTTTTTGGGGGGAAAAGTATAGACAGAGCCATGTCCAATGACACAAAAAATTTAAAAATCAGTTGAAAATTGTAGGAAGATCTCTTAAAAAAAAAAAAAAACCAACTTAAAGTATTAAATAAGTATAGACTGTTTGTGTCAATAAGTAAGTTCCTACAAGATTCAATAGAATATATTATTTTTACAGGTGTATCAACTCTGGCATGTCTTGAGGTGAGTATGAACAGATTTAAGGGTTAAATACAATGATATGCATTTGAAAAGCCCTCAAATGTATACAGAGCGAAATAAATAGGGGCATACTTATGGGGAAGTGAGAATGTCACCCCTAAAATACAGATAGCACATCCATATGATATAGGCCTAAGTTTTAATGAATAATTAAGATAATATGATTAAAGATCCCTCACTGTTCAAAATGCAACAAACTTTAAGTTCATCTGCACCCAATTGGTAATAATAAAAAAAATTATAACTGAAACATCTGTTCTTCCTATTTGTGTTATTACAACAGCTGTCCAATAATTCAATAAATCACCGTTCTTCCATAAGACTAATATTGGGGGCCCATCTGAATTATAATGGGTTTCTGTTATAACGGTATGGGCAGATTTCTCCTGCGATAGACACAAGCTGATAAAAACATGAGGAGACAAAACATGCTTGCCTACTTATATAAACTAGAGATCGCCCACTGATTGAAATTGGATCAAAAACAGTTGATCTGGACTCCAAAATTAATTTTAAAGTATTTCATAACTGAAACATCTGTTCTTGTTTTGCTACCACTTGTTATTACAACAGCTGTCAAAATACAATGCTTTAATCAAATACAACACTTTCATAAGATTAACATTGAAACTTTGAAAGCCTGTAGGGAGTAGCCCCATGGGCCGATGTGAATTAAAATGAGATTTCTGCTCATCTACAGGACGACACCTTTCTAACGGTATGCGCAGATTTGTCCTACGGTGCACACAAGCTGAGAAAAAAGGAGGTAATGAAACATGCTTATCTATTAATATATTATCTATACAGGGTGGTTATAAAGTAACTTGCACCCCCCCCCCCCCCCCTTAACTTGTCAACTATTTGAGGCATTTAAATCGGTTTGCGGCAACCTTCTTTGATATGAGGGCTACAATAATGATGGTTCGTTTGACAATTTTTACCCTTAGGGGTAGTGGGGGTAGGGGGTAGCTCAAAATTTTCAAATGGGAAGTATGGTCGACTTTGTTATCATTTTATAGGTCTTGATGAAACAAAACAATTGACATAATGAAAATAAAAATCAGACCACTAATAACAAAATGGCAACTAAAAATTACATTTAATAACTTGCTTCTTAAACAGCATTGTATTGTGGTAGTAAACAAAATAAACAATCAAACTTTCCAAAATGTAAGAAACATGTTTGAACAGAGATTGTACTACTGTATGGAGGTACAAGTTGAACATTTGATAAAATAAAAGGTACATTAATTTATTATAACATTAGTTATAATAAATAATTATAATTTGTCTATTCTTAATGGACTTCTTCTTTAAATGAGGAGATTATTAATGTAATCCTGGTTAATTTGACTTGAATAATTTAAGGGCACCATTTTGTTATTAGTGGTCCGATTTTTTTTGTCAATTGTTTTTTTCCCCCTTGTAGCTCTGTGTTGTGGTGTGCTGTCGAGTTGGAGGTAAGAACCTAGAGAACTAACTCAATACACCACAACACAGAGCGTAAAGGAATATTGGTTGCATCAACCCCCGTTATCTATGACACATTTCAAAAACTCATTCAAACAGAAATTCAAAAACTATAGTAGACCCGTGATTATGTTAGGAGACTAGGATTGTCTAGAACGCATCTATAAATACTGGTGTTTATAATTTCAACAGATCAAAATATATTTACTTCGGTCAAAAAACGGTACTTACCGCCGTTTGCGTAATGTCAAGATTTACGTAAATCTGAAAAAACCCTTATAACGGGCATGTAGCTGTATAAACTACGGTAAATATTAAATTGCCTTAGAGATGTAACTATAACTTATGGTATGGCCCTAGTTTCTTTAAAGTATGTCCGAAAACTAGTGTTTTGCACATCGGACTCCAGGGCTAAACAATTCATGCCATATATTTTGTTCATAAACAACTCAGACCAAAAACTCCAAAAAACATCATGACATAGGAATGTTTATGATGGTCTTGGGGCTAAGCCCTGAGGACTGCACAGAAACTAATGGCTTATAAACCTTCTCCATGAAATTCTCCATGTATGTACCAAGTTTCATGTCAAACGGTCCAGTGGTTTCCGAGTCCATTGATCACAAATATATACCAATATGCCAACATCCTTTTTTATAAATATAGATTTCATTTTGTCAAGGTTAAATTTTTATTTTATTACTTTAGTGTATATACCTAAACAATCCTAATCGTCCAATTGGTATAAAGTATGATTAAAAACAGATATTTTTTTATTAGTATCATTTAATGATTCAGTAATGACAATGGTAAGGTTCACGAGCACCCAACGCAACTGTGATTCTGTTTTGTACCTATTATTTGATAAATCCCAGTCGATCCTAGTGACATAATTTTGCTGCCGTCTTATGAATCCATCCGGATTTTAAGGTTGACATTCATGCACATTTTTTTATGCAAAACCACTTGTTTATACTGGAACACGTGGTCTGTACTTTGAAAATTAAGTCAGCGGTTTTCAGCTTTTCTTTGTTTTATTTTTAACTCCATAAGACCAATGTTAAAATTTTTAGGATTTAAAATAAATATTATAAAAAAGATAGATTTTCCTATCATAGAAACTTGTATATCACTTTTATCCCAAAACTAAGTAATTTGCCAAGTTTTAAGAAAATTGTTAAATCCGTTTCTGAGATCCATGTGCATACATACAAATATACCTTTCTCATATAGAGTATAGGATATTTTGTTCTACTGTTCAAGTTGAAAGCTTGATGCAGACATCTCATTCAACAAGTAATTTACCAAGAAAGTATAAATAATTATGGTATTGAAGGTCTTCCTAGTTCAATTGTGAAGGAATACGCAAAACACCTCCAAGCTCTCCCCTTAACAACTACTTAAGGTACTCGCTTTACCATGGCCCCCACATTCAATCGCGAGTCCTGTAAACAGGATCACGCTTGCCCCCTCCCCCTCCCATGTTTGTGTTATGATATGTTTAACAAATTATGTGGTAATGTTTTAACCCTTTACAATCTTTCTTTCAACTGATAAATTAATAAGTTCAATCTAGGGATCACTCTACAAGTTGATGAATGGCCAAAAACAGCTAGGTTAGGTGAGAAGGAAAGGGGATACTTTTCCAAAATAATCGGTCAATAATGTTAATATCATGGAACAGTTAATTATTCAATACTTCCAACTGAATAGTAATGAAAATTCAGTTGTCAAGTTATGTGGACCTACTTCTTAAAAAAAAAACTTTATTAAAAATGTATTTCAAACACAAATTAAAGTAATCCATTCAATTTTATTTTACTGAGAGTCCTTTTATTTTAAGATTGTTTTCCCTTACCGACCAAGATTAAAATTCAGATTGACAAAATAATGAGATCATGACAGAATTAGGAGCTAAATAATTAAAATATTTTAGAAGTACTTCATATTCTGGTTCAAAAAGCTTATTTTGATGTTTGGTAGTGTATTTAATCATGATTTCTTTTTACTCAAAACATCTGAAAAGTCAACAGTTTTTGTCTATTCATTCTCAATTTCCAACATTATTGCCAAAAGGTTCAGACAAGTTTGGCCAGCTGTTCTTCGTTGCCAAGTTTTCAGTGAATTTGACAACCTGCTTAAAAAGACCTCTCAGTCGACATAACTGTCACTGGGATTGTAAAAAAGTCTTCAGGTTGAAATAATAAAATATCTTCCAACACTACTCGATATATTTACACTTATACTGTAATTGCTTACAAGACGGTAAACATATATAAAAGATCTTATAATGGCGATCGATTTTGACCAGTCACACCAGTCATCATCAGGCCCAATCCGAGACTGAGAGAATCAAGATGGAGTCCTTGCTTAGATCCAAGTGTGACTGGTCGAAATCGATCGTCAATATAAGATCTTTTATTTATATTTAACGTCTTGTAAGCAATTACAGTATAAGTGTAAATATATCTAGTAGTGTTTGAAGATGTTTTTATTATTTCAACCTGAATATCAGTACCATCACGTATAATGCTAATCAAGAAGTTATTCAAAAAAGTCTTATAGCTGTACATAGGTTCAAGAATATGGGCTGGAGATTTTTCTCATATATTGAGTTTAGAATCTTCCAGGGCTATTTTCTGACGGGAACAAAAACTACTTTTCTTTTGTATTAGGGCCTAAAATAAGTTATTCATATGATGAGTTTCTTCAAATAGGGCTTCTAGATCAGCAAAGAGCTAGCGGGAGTGTGTTGAGCCCAAGCAGGATGGTGTACACTAATATCAAGCAACAGTGACTAGCATGTATGCAACAAATTAAATATTAATTAATCTTGAATCTAGAATTAATATTATATTACAAAACTTAGACTTTGTGATAATTTTGTATTTGAATTTTTCATCTATGATCTGCAGTAAAATATTCTACAATATACAACAAAATTAAAACAGGGCAAGACTCGGGCCGACCAGGGTTACACCATATGGTGCACCATATGTGGGGGCCATGCACTTCACCATATGGTAGCAATATATATATCTATATATAATTTCGTAAGCGAATCGGTCCCCACGAAATATCTCGAGTTAGAAGAAAGATAGGGTAACGTATGATGGCTCATTTTAAAGCTTGAGGGCCAAGGACGCAAGGAAAAATACCAGAATTACCATGTAGTCAATATGTATGGTTGTGGGGAGTGGTTAGTTATATGAACGATTGGTGAAAGTCAAATTTTAATTGTGTGGAAGAAATATTGGGGTAGGACCTCACAGTAATTGCTTACACACGATTCTAAGGGGCCACACCAGCTTTGGCCAGCTGGTAGAGAGGTAGGTTGTTTAGTTTTAATATTGAATTTAACAAATAAGTAGTTGAAAAAGGGGCAATGCTTACATTTCCTTGACACGTATCTAAGAACACAAAGTTTTTACAACTAAAAAAGAGTTTGAAGTTAAATGTATTTGAATAAGTTATTTATCAAATTATTTTTTATGGTAGAAGGTATTATTTGTGTCACAATAAAAATAACTAACACTAGAGGCAGTTAACAGTCCTTTAAATTTGAACTAAATTTAGTACCTGGAAGTTGAACAATGAGGCCCTGGAACCGTTCCAAGAGCTCATTCACCCTCCAACGATCAAGTCATTTGCTGATTAAAGAAGTTTCCAAGATTACTGTTGGCAAACGAACATTTTGTTTATACTTATCAAGTAAACATCGTCTAAATAATACATTGATGATTAAATACTATAAAATTCACTCTCCATATAATCCCTTGACCATATTCTTATTTTACTTGTTCTTTTAATAATTCTCAGTTGGGTTGGTTCTATGTCTATAGGTTTTGGATTTCCAATAAAATGTGTAGCTATTGATATATTTATGAAGTATATACTTCTATTTTGTGAGCTATTGTGGATTATTGAAAAATAAAGGAATATGTACTTAATATTAATTGGGGGCTGAAATCAAAATTGAATTTATGCAAGGATTGGTTATCAATTTTCATTTTTACGGATGTTTAGTTCTCTCTCATGAATTAGTAAACTATCTTTTTTCTCAAGTAAACTACTAGTTAAACAATGGCTCTTTTAGCAAATTTCCATATAAGGAATACACTATTACGGTGGTAGCCATGGTGAGACCTAGCCCTGGGACCTTGTTAACGTTTCATTTTAAGGTCCCCTGAAGCCAAAAACACCATTTGTTCATTTTCATATATACCACGTGTCCCAAGCCACCTGTAAACCCTTTTTAAAAATTTAAAGAATTAATTTTTAACAAAAATTAATTGTTCCATTATAGGTAAACCGGTTACACTCAATTACAACGCTTACAACCGGATTCACAGCAACTTAAATAAACAGGGTGTACCAGAAGTCAGCTTTCCAGGCCAGAAGTCACTAATTTTAAATACAAACCCCCACTATCTAGACTTAACTATATTAATGTTTTTGATTCTAAACCAAATTTTAAGGCACCGCACCCATATTTTTACAATTTAAATGGCACCCATAATCCTAACGGTTCAGGATGTAATGGTGATTCAAATTTAGAACTTTCACTCAAGAATAACATGGAACAAATTTCAAACCTCAGATCTTAAGATTCAATATAGATTCAATAAGCTTTTATTGAACCATTAAACAATACAAAAGTTGCAATAGGCTAAGTCATAATTCATACAGTGCACCTAATACAAAGGTATTGATTGACATTTTGTGAAACAAACTACACTGATGAAAACACACAATCTCTAATTATAATCTGAAGAAGAAATAATACATTTCATAAACTCTTCTGTTGAATAAAATTCTTTCTGTTTTTAAAAATTCATGATTTTTCTCTTGAATGCTCTCATTGGTAGTTCCCTTACTGATATAGGCAATTTATTGTAAAAAGAATATTGCAAATACATGTGGGAGTTCAGATATTTTGAAAGCCTAATTTGAGGAGTTACAAGGTTACTTTTGTGTCTGGTATTGTACAAATATGAGTGACAAAGATAATTTTGAAAATTGTTTTTTATGTGAACTAAATTGCATAAAATATACATGGATGGCAATGTTAAAATTTGAAGTTGTGAAAAGTATCCTCTACAGGATTTGTGCTCCTGTAAACGCAACATGGCTCTCAGGGCCTTTTTCTGCCAAATAAATGCTTTCTGTGCAAAATGAGAACCGCCCCAGAGACGCAAACCATATTGCAACTGTGAATGAAAATTCCCATAGTAGGTTAGTAATAGAACTTCAAAACTGACACAAAGACTTAATTTCCTTAAAAGGTAAGTAACTCTTGCTAGTTTTGAGCACAGAATCTCTGAACATTTTTAGTTAAACAAACATGTCACAGCTCAAAAATGTCTTTGACTCTATTTTATTTTCCCATAAACTTTACAATATGGTGGATATTATTAAAACTGTTAGAAAAAGTAAAACTACAACGTGATAATCGATATTTTATGATAGATTATAATTTAAAATGAATTTTTAAGACATTTTATGCTTGGACAGTTCTTTAATGTATTATGTTCAGAGATAGTGAATGAGGAATATTTTCCAAGTTACTCTTAAGGAAAAAATTTTCGTCACCATTACCTCGTAAACCGTTAGGATTAGGGGTACAAATTAAATTTAAAAGTTGTCTTAAAATTCCGTGTAGAATCAAAATATGCCACAAGAAGTGGGGGTTTGTATTTAAAATTCGTGACTTCTGCGATAGATTACTTCTAGTACACCCTATACATTGAAATTAGTGTCAATTGATAGAGCGTAACTGGTTTACTTATAATGAGACAATATTTGTTTGTGAAAAATTATTTATTTAGTTAAGAAAAAAGCTGTACGGGTAGTCTGGGACACCCGGTATGTGTATATTTTACATATCAGTATGAGGTACTGATGATATCTTAAAGGAACCTGCGATTTTGGTGAAATTTGGTGTGGAGGAGTAGCACCAGGTCTTTTTCATGAGTTCGTGAACCAGCATAATCGGTTATGGGAACATCTTGGTATTATGGTGTTTCAAAAGAGTCAAAAATGGATTTTGGTTTTTTACCCATATTTTATTTAACAATAACTGTATATTAATAATATTTTAACATAAATAATTTAGATCTTAAAAAAAACAAACAATTTAGTATAATGAATTTTAAAGTTAGCTGTAATGGTTTTAGAGAAAAACATTGACATCTACTATATATTTGTCAAATACCACTCACTCACGTATCAGAGAATCTCCATAACCATGGGGTATAGAGGGTTGAAATTTTGCATGGACGTTCCACTTTGCTCAAAAATGCTCATTAAGAAACAGTTTTGCAAAATTCCATTAGGTCTCCGCCCCACAGGACTTCAAAACTTCCATTTAATATTAATCTTGGCCAATTTTTAATACAAATCAAAGCAACAACGAATCTGAAAAAATATGGGACCTAGAATGTTAAAATTTAGCACGGGTGTTCTTCTTTGCTCATAGGTGCTCACTAAGAAACGATTTTGCAAACGGTTGGCAACACTGATGCAGTAGAGTAGTGATAGCTGATTACATCGTTCCTCAATATTTAACAGTTTTTAACATATTTTTAGTGCCAAATTGAACAAATTTTAACTTAATCCGGCTTTAAAATAGTTAGAATTTGCACACAGCCTTTGTAAGTATCTCAAAACCAGTCATACAAGCCATTAAACCGGTATTTAGTGGACTACGATAACAGCGTGGCCATTAGCCTATCAGTTATGTGTAGGACCGCGTGTGTGCAGTGAGACTGTATAGGTATATCCTGCAACCGGGACTGTGTTTTGTGAGGTGTCTGCGCTGTGTCTATGTATAAAACAATTGATCAGTTTTATTCGCCGACAACTAGGACACCAAAACGACGAAGACCTCCAAATTCACCGGAAGAGAATAACCTTCACACAGACGACATGGCTTCAGGAACAACAGAACAGCCAGAAACACGTGAGCAGTTACTTGTAGATATTGGTAAATTGCTTGATCAGAAACTAGCTAATTTAGTTACTAAGCAAGATCTAAATAACCTCATGGGTCAAATCAATCAGCTAAAGCAGGAGAATGAGTCTCTAAAAGTTGAGGTTATGAGTCTAAAAAGTAGAGAGGGAATGCTAATGGATAGGCTAGTAGATCTCGAGTCAAGGTCCAGGAGAAACAACCTCATATTTAGAGGCCTTAATGTTACATCTCATACTAGAGACTATAAACACATAGTAGCAAAATTCTGCCAAGAAAAGTTTGACATGGACAAAAATTTTTGGATTAACAGAGCACATCCACTAGACAAAGACAAGAGTGCTGTAATTGCTCATATTCCGGATGACACGGATGTCGAGTTTATTATGTCACATGTGAAAACCCTCAAAGGTACAAACTTTTCTGTGCATCGGGATTTCCCACGGGAGGTGAGACTCAAGCGAGCGCGACTGGCAGCTGTAAGAACCGAGGTGGAGCGTGTCGCTGGGAGAAGGAAGATGCCGTTAGTGTACGACCACATATACATAGAAAACTCAAGATTTACATGGGAAGGTGACAAACTTAAAGCAGGTGACATGGACGGTGCGGAAAAACTCCAGCAACTGTTTAAGTACAATTTCACGGAGTTTCTGTCAAAGCTGAAGGATGGTGTGCCACAGCGGAGTCGGGAGCAGACAACGTCCGCTACAGTACCAGGAGGCCAAGGGGGCATGCAGCAAACCGACCTCGGGACGACAGCATCACCAATGGCGGTCCACAGCGACAACGGCTCGGAGTGAGGAGGCCACGCCAATCCCACGAGCGACGACAACGGACAACGGATCGGCAAGTTAGAAAGGACGTTATCTCATACAATCTTAAAAATTATGTGTTACAATATTTGTGGTATTAGAAGTAAGTTAACTGATTCATATTTTTTAGAAATGATAAGTGGTTATGATGTGATAATTTTAATAGAAACTTTTGCCTCAGAAAGAGAGAAAGATTTTGTTTTAAATAAGTTAAGTAGCTTTTTTGTACATATTACATTTGCAAAGAGAGAATCAAACTATGGAAGGTATATGGGGGGCCTAATAGCTTTAATTAATTTAAACTCACAGTTTGCAAAAAGATTAAAATTCCTTGAAGACAATGGTTTTATTTTGATTGAATGCACAAGTGGAGATTTGTTTTGTGGACAGAAAGTGTATATATTGCCATTGTATTTAAATTACAATAATTGGGATACAGATTTTGTAAGCTTAAAAAATTTTGTAGCGTCTAAGGAATTAGAAAATATTTTATTAATAGGAGATCTTAATGGACGCATTGGGAATGGTCAGGCCTTCATGGATGAGACCATCAATAACATAAATCGTAATTTAAATGAGTGTAGAAATTCCAAAGACAAAACTGTTAATAGTAGAGGAAGGAAATTATTAGATTTATTTGACGAACTAGGAATGGTAATCTTGAATGGTAGGACAAGCGGTGATTACAATGGGGATTTTACATTTTTGGGTGGAAGGGGAAGTTCTGTAATTGATCTTGCTGCAGTGTCAATAATTTGTATTAATGTAATAAATGATTTCAAAGTAGTTAGTTTTACGGGCTCGGACCACCTGCCAATAGAAGTAAGTTTGAAGATCATTGATGAGCGTAGGGAACAAAAAGTGGAAGGCGATATTCTCCCACTTTTGCCTAGGCTGAGGTGGACAAAAAACGACCAGTTGTTTTATAGGAATAAAATCAATGAAACAATCCCTCAGTTCACAGTAACAAACGATGATCAGAAAAATATTGATGAAATTATAAAAAGTATCGTAAAGTCGGCTGACTATAAACTTGAACTGTCCCGGAAAACCCCGTTAGTTAGTAAAAATCCGTGGTTTGATTATAAATGTCTGTCTCAAAGAAAAGTTGTTTTTAAATTATTAAATATTTACCGCAAAAATAATTGTCCAAACATAAAATCTCTGTATTTAAGTGAGCAAATTAAGTATAAGGATCTGTGCAACCAAAAGAAAGTGTCTTATTACAATAAATTAATTGATAATTTATATCAGGTATCGGATGCAAAAAAATTTTGGGAGGCAGTAAATGTTTTTAAGAAAAAAGGGGATAAGAGGGTGGGAAAAATTGCGCCAGTCGAGTGGGTGAGACATTTTTCCACCTTACTCAACCCGCCCCTCCGGGCAGATAAGATTCAGTACGTTGAACCTCTTATCGCTGACCCGTACCTAGATAGTGAATTCAACATATCTGATTTGACAACGGTACTGGCAAAAGTAAAACAAAACAAAGCTCCAGGACCAGACAGAGTTCCATATGAGTTTTTTAAACATGCGCCTCAGCCTTTTCTTGTTAAATTATTGCAAGTTTATAATAGAATCTTTCAAAAGGGGGAAATACCAGAGTCATTTAAAAAATCTATTGTTTTTCCTTTATATAAAAAAGGTGATTTAAATTGTGTTACTAACTATAGGGGCTTATCTTTTATTGACTGTGTTGCCAAGATATTTACGAGTTTAATCCATAACAGAATTTTAAGTTGGATTCATGGGAAAAATTTGTTAACTGAACTACAAGCGGGGTTTAGGAAAGGGTACTCAACTATAGACAACATTTTTAACTTAACTTGTATGGGTAATTTAAATTTAGCTGAAAAGAGGGGGAAACTGTTTTGCTTTTTTATTGATTTTTCATCAGCATTCGATACAATAGATAGGAATGCGCTAATTTATAAGCTTTCCTGTTTGGGCCTCTCAACAAAAATTCTAAAAATAATGAGGGATTACTACAGTGGGACTTCAGCGTCAGTTTGGGTGCCGGGGGGTTTAACTGAAAGTTTTAATACTTCTATGGGCTTAAGGCAAGGTTGTTTGTGGAGTCCAACTAACTTTGCGTTATTTGTGAACGATAAACCTGAAGCCCTAGAGGGGGGATGCAATTTTGGAGGGCATAGGGTTAATATGTTAATGTACGCTGATGACATTGTTTTACTGGCCCCAACTGCATCAGGCTTACAACACATGATTAGAAGATTAGAATCCTACTGTGAAACATGGAATTTGCACTTAAATTTGAACAAATCTAAAATAATGGTCTTCAGAAATGGTGGCAAATTGAGTATAAATGATAAGTGGTGGTACAAAGGGGAACAGATCGAAGTTGTCAATAGTTACAAATATTTAGGAGTCACTTTCACATCATCACTATCATGGAACACTCATTTCAAAGAAAAAAACAGTTCAACAAAATTAGCAATTAATTCAATTTGGTGTAATTTGATAAATAACAAAAAGATACCTTTAAGTTCGAAATTAGTTTGTTATAACACAATTATAAGAGCAATATTATGTTATGGGGCACAAGTTTGGGGATTTTCCGAAAGCATGTCAATAGAAAATATTCAACATTTTTTTATCAAGAAACTGTTTTCCTTGCCAAAAAACACACCTGATTATGTATTATATATAGAAACATTTTTTGAGAAAATATTTTTTTATACACTTAATTTGCACATAAGATACATTATTAAAGTTTTCAATATGCCAGAAAATCGTCTTCCAAATATTTTATCAAAACTCATCATTCAAAAAAATATTTATTGGTGTCGGAAACTAAAACAAATGGGCGCAAAAAATGGGATAATCGTAGAATTTAATTTGGAAAGGATAGATTTTCTTCAGTCACAGTTGTGCAACCTGGTAGAGGCAGAGCGGCTGGCATGGAAGGGGGAGTGCAGGGGGAGGGCGATAACGTCATTGTACCACTCGCATTATCTTTCACTTGACCTTGAACTCGGTGACAGAGCCTTCCTTACTGATAACCTGGATATAACTACGATTTCCTGGATTATCAAAGCACGAGCTGAACTAATTCATCTTAATTATAAGCCTTGGATTTTTGAAAAAAATTACCTGTGCTCACTTTGTAACACTAGAAAAAACGAAACGGTATTTCATTTTGTGGCAGAATGTCCAATTAAAAAAAATATAAGACATTATTTTTTTAATAGATATTATTTAAATGAATCTGAATTTTATGATTATTTAAATGGCAGGGATTGGCGGGCTTTGGGTCACTATCTGAAAGTAGCTTGGTCAAAACGGTGGAGTTTGATTGAAGAGTTCAATTTTTAGTAATATTCTGTATATAAAAACAAATTTTGTATATATAGTATAGTATTAACTGTCTAATTAATAAAAAGCAACATAATTGGGGTATTTATTATTTTTAAATTTTATATTGTATTATAGCTTAAATCACAGCGAAAGATATATTTTTTATGTTATTTTTCTAGATAAATAATATAAGGTGTAATTTGTAATAATTCAACTAGTTTAAAAATGTTTACATGTGTCAACCAAAACTGACGGTCCATGACCAATGTTTTAAATGTGCAATTTTAACACTGTTTGTAAACTCATGTACTATCAAATAAACGCACTTTTTGATTGATTGATTGATTGATATATTAATAATATTTTAACATAAATAATTTAGATCTTAAAAAAACAAACAATTTAGTATAATGAATTTTAAAGTTAGCTGTAATGGTTTTAGAGAAAAACATTGACATCTACTATATATTTGTCAAATACCACTCACTCACGTATCAGAGAATCTCCATAACCATGGGGTATAGAGGGTTGAAATTTTGCATGGACGTTCCACTTTGCTCAAAAATGCTCATTAAGAAACAGTTTTGCAAAATTCCATTAGGTCTCCGCCCCACAGGACTTCAAAACTTCCATTTAATATTAATCTTGGCCAATTTTTAATACAAATCAAAGCAACAACGAATCTGAAAAAATATGGGACCTAGAATGTTAAAATTTAGCACGGGTGTTCTTCTTTGCTCATAGGTGCTCACTAAGAAACGATTTTGCAAAATTCCATCAGGGCTCTGCCACACAGGACTTCAAAAGTTCTATCTAATGTTATCCTTATGGCCAATTTTTTATACAAATCTAGGAAACAACGATTATAGAAAACTATAAGACCTACGATGTTGAAATTTGGCATGGACATTCTGCTTTGCTCATAGGTGCTCACTAAGAAACGGTTTTGCAAAATTCAATCAGGGCTCTGCCACACAGGACTTCAAAAGTTCTATCTAATGTTATCCTTATGGCCAATTTTTTATACAAATCTAGGAAACAACGAATATAGAAAACTATAAGACCTACGATGTTGAAATTTGGCATGGACGTTCTGCTTTGCTCATAGGTGCTCACTAAGAAACGGTTTTGCAAAATTCAATCAGGGCTCTGCCACACAGGACTTCAAAATTCTATCTAATTTGATCCTTATGGCCAATTTTTTATACAAATCTAGGAAACAATGAATATAGAAAACTATAAGACCTACGATGTTGAAATTTGGCATGGACGTTCTGCTTTGCTCATAGGTGCTCACTAAGAAACGGTTTTGCAAAATTCCATCAAGGCTCCGCCACACAGGACTTCAAAATTTCTAATGTTATTCTTATGGCCAATTTTTAATATGAATCTAGGAAAATCATATCTGAAATACCATATGACCTAAGAAAATTATTTGGAACATTTTCAATGGGAGATCCACTTTGCCCATCGGTGCTCTCAGGGCTCCGCCCCTCGGGTCTATTAAATTGGTCTAGGGCCAATGGGGTTGAAATTTGGCATGGACATTTGTCTTTGTTCAATGGTAGTCACTAAGAAACAGTTTTGCAAATATAGTTTTTGAAGTCCGTTAGGGCTCCGCCCCACAGAACATCAAAATTACTCTATTGCATCCGTTGTTGAAATTTGACATTGACGTTCCTCTTTGCTCACAAGTATTCACTAAGAAACAGTTTTGCAAATATAGTTTTTGAAGTCCTATAGGGCTCCGCCTCACAGAACATCAAAATTACTCTATTGCATCCGTTGTTGAAATTTGACACTGACGTTCCCCTTTGCTCACAAGTATTCACTAAGAAACAGTTTTGCAAATATAAAGATGATTATTGTATAGTTTTGGAAGTCCTTTAGGGCTCCACCCCACTGGACTTCAAAATTACTCAAGAGCATATGGGTTGAAATTTGACGTAGACATTCCTCTTTAATCACATGTACTCACTAAGAAACGGTTTTATAAATATAGTTTTTAATGTCCTTTAGGGCTCCGCCCCACAGGACTTCATGATTACTGTAAAGACTACAGGGTTGAAATTCTACGTGGACGTTCCTCTTTACTCATGTGTCCTCATGAAAAAAAAAAACAGTTATGCAAGTCCATTAGTTTTTGAAGTCCTTTAGGGCTCCACCCCACTGGACTTCTAAATTACTCTTGGGCATACAGGGTTGAAACTTGACTTGGACGTTCCTCTTTTTACTCATTTTTACTCACTAAGAAAAGGTTATGCAAAGATAGTTTTTGATGTCTTGTAGGGCTCTGCCCCACTGGACTTCAAAATTACTCTAGGGCATACAAGGTTGAAATTTAACGTGAACGTTTCTTTTTACTCATTTGTACTCACTAAGAAACGGTTTTACGAAATAAAGTCTTTGAAGTCCTTTAGGGCTCCGCCCCACTGGACTTCAAAATTACTATATAGCCTACAGGGTTGAAATTTGACCTTTTTACTTGTTATGTTGCCTACTAAATAAAAAATGGTTTTTCAAAAATAGTTTTTGAAGTCCTTTAGAGCCCCCTACGTAAGGTCTATGGGGTTTGAAATTTGACATATTCGTTTCTCTTTGCTCATTAAGAAATTTTTTGCAAAATTCAATGCTCTGCTTACACAATTCTCAAGAAAGAAGATTTTGTTGCTCTTTGAAGAGATATTATTACATGTAAAATGAATTTAATCACGGGCGAAGCCGTGACGGGCAACAGGTGGTATATAGATAAAAGTTGGAATGTAGATTCACTAAAAAGAGCTTAATTTATTCGCTTACCCAAACTGATATGGCGGCAAACTTACGTACTCAACCCAATGGTGTTTGTGAGGAAAATGATAAAAATACCAGAACTTGATAAAATTTTGTATGTACATTCACTAGGTAGGGCTTAACTTATATCTCCTTACTAAAACTATACGGGGGCAAACCTACATACTCATCCCCAAGGTGTTTATTGGAGAAAAGTAAATTATGAAAATTCTGCTGAGAAATGGAAATTTGCTGAGTACACAGGTCTGCTGCGACGGGGGTATATATTTTATTGTAAACTTCTAGCAATGTCATGGTGTGTTGTTGAGGATGTGAGAGAAGACAGACATTTTCAAGGTGGAATGACAGCCTGTCATGATCCTTTGTTGACAAAACAATGATATGTAAAGTATCCCGCAATGTACTGCCTACTCACAAATCAATGACTTTCCACTTTTATAATATAAGTTGTCAATTTATAAAAATAAAAAATGTCCATTTTAGGTTTTAGGTTGTGCATAACCTTATACAAACCTGTCTTCTATCCTTGCAAAACTTATAAAATCCCTACATACATATCATTCCCAAATCCCAAATCCAATAGGTCCCTACAAAAGTTTTGAGATAAATAGAATCTTGGACTAATGTGGAATTGGTGTAACGGTTTGTGAAAATTCAGGGTTATCGGGAGGGCAGTAAACATGAAAATGAGTATGAATAGTCCATCTCCCTAACTTCAATGTCATTAACCGATGCCATGGCAACTATTGCCTTGTGCACTTTACTGCTCCGACAGTCTTTCCCAGTTATCCAGAATTCCAGGTTATCGAAGTATGGGTTTGAGGAAGTCTACTGTAGGTGAAAGACAGAATAGCATGTGATGATTTATTTTACTACTTAATAACTAAGGAGGGTAAAAAAATATCATCAAAATTTGTTAGTTAAAGATAACAAATTAATTATTTGTAAACTATACATAAAATATTTTGATAAATATTTACATAAATTAAAATGGTACTGTATAGTAAATAATTTATGCTGTTCATTAAATAGTAAGCTTTTTCCCGCGGCTTACTCGCTCACAATACTTACCATCAGGTTTAGCTCATTCGCTACGCTCACTCGCTGTCACGCTCATCCTATATATATGAAATTGCTAGAATGCCTAACATTAGAATTTTTCACTGAATTTGTTTCTTAGCAACAAATAAATTCATAACGAAATAGATAATAAAATTTTTTACAAACAATTGTTTGATCTTTTTTAAAAAAAATATTTAAAAAAAAGCCTCTTATATTACTTCTGATACCTCCAAGGATATGTGTACAACGTTTCATGACGATCGGTTGAGTAGTTTTCGTGTGAAAGCGTAACAAAGAAACGGACATTCACATTTATAATATTTGTAGGCATAAATTATACGAGGAGTGTCTGTAGTGATGTATTTTTAAATTTTATCTCAAAACCTAGCAATGGATTTCGTTGAAAATTTTGGATTTAAGAATATTTTTGCCTAAAAATAAGTTTAGAAACAGCATTAACCCCAGAAAAAATTGTTTTCAGTCTAAAAAGTGTAAAAATTACAATTTTTTTAGTTTTCTTATGGATTGCCATTTTGATAATGAAATAGCAATATGAAAGCTAAACAAAAATAAAAGAACACTACATAAGCATGGTTAACCGTGAAAAGATATATTTGGTTTTTGTGGTAAAACTTAATAGGTACATGACAGCCTTTTTACCATCTAGGTCTACCCGGTACAATAACCAAGTGACAATAACCATTCAATTTGATTTTTATAGATGGATTTGCAGCTGAGTACTACATCATTACCATGACCAAGACTGGCAGTCTATCGAAAAACATTTTATTTATTCATGCATTCATATTGTCACACAAATTGTTTAGCCTACAAGTAATTTCATTTTTATCCTCTCCAAGCCCGTAAAAGATCAAAGACCTTATCAACAACGACGATTTGAAAAAAGTTCCCTTTACATCCATATTGTAGAAAGGGATGTCAAGCAGCTTGGACTTTTTAAAATCAGAGTCCAATTTTATTGTGTGTGCCATGCGCCAAACTTGAACCTTTTTAAATTGGTACAGATTTGGCAGGTGCAGTGGTGACCAAATTGGATGTTTTTCTAAAAAGGTCCAAGATACCTGACCCTCCAGCCAAATCTGAACCAAAAATTCCTCCCACTTTGTCACTGATCGCGAATCCAACTTTGGCGCGGTTCTATTAGCTGCAAGAAAAAAAGAAAAGACAAGGCAAGGGAATTCAAATCAATTCTCCAACCACACATTAACATTGAACAGAGTATAGTGTTATTCATCAATTACCACTAAATATTGCCTAAGTCCAGGACCGGCACACATGCAATTAGGCAAACTAGATGACCGCCTAGTACACTACTTTTCCTGGGGCGGAAAAAAATTTGAAAAATAATAGTTATCTACGCAAAAATAAATATTTTAATCTAACAAAAAACACATGACAAAGTCATAAACCGATTAACTGTTGACATTTACTTTTTTTTAGTTTATTTTTTCATTTTGTTGCATTTATTAAACCATTGACTGTACTATTGCCGCCTCTGGCACCGATTGTGCCACGCTATGAATCTAATTCGAGTGAGCGCTTGTAGTTGTTGTCAGGGCCATGTGCAACAGTGTCGCTCCTACAAACCTTCCCCTTCCCCCACACCTGTGCACAACGTACTTGCCGAAGCGACATTGATATCATCTTTTATTAAATTAGAAAATCAAATACTTACTTATTTTTTTTTTTCATTTTTGTTAATGTCATCAGGATTCTATGTTTAATTTTATGTTTTGATGTATTGGGTTTAGGCCTATGGTTTATGATTTACAATGTAGATGATTTAAACTTGCTTTAATCTGTTAATCTGTCGACATAATCAATATATAGGTAAAATTAAAAATGCTGCCAACTTGATTAGTTGTACACTTTTCAATTTGGTAATGTATTAATATTGGATTATGCAAAATACCGAAGCTGAGTATAAGTCGGAATTGGGACCTATTCGTCCTTTCCATATTATGCTACCAATAGCAGGGTTTTGCCACATCAGTGAAAGGGTGAATCCATGTTCGATTTATTTCTCATAAGAGCAATGTAAAAATTTTCCCCACCATTTGTCTAATAGCTTCCTCATTTTTCCCCAATTGATGGTTTAGAATAAATTGTATTTGAATCCTTTTGATAATGTTGTTTAAATAACGTTTTAAAAGCAATAAAAAATTTGATTTTTTTCTATCCATTTAGTGAAAAAACTATACTTGGTATAAAAAGTATACCTCAAAAAATGTATCCGGCTTGATGAACCCTTTATTTAGCCCTTTATAAACCATAACCTTTTTTATCACATATAGAGGAGTTATTGCGTTTCCAGTTTAATATTGCTCTTATGGTAAGTAGATGGAATTAGGATTGACTTTGATGCTTCTGAGACACCAGAGTTTGCAAAATCTTTTTATATACTTACATTATAAACCAAACAGAGCATTGAAAGTGCAAGGCCAAATGCCAACCTGGGATTTGCAGGAGAAGTTAACAGTTGGAGTTTACTTTACCTCCAGCGATGCTTGGCGTTTATATGATCTGCTTCAGCAAAAACAATGAGGTCAAAGCAAGGGTATTAATCAACGCTTAAGATAGAATAGATGATCTACAGTGTTCTAACCCTCAACTTGTTTGTTTTAGAGTAATAGGTATTTTAATGCATTTTGAACTTTAGCATTTACTAGTGAGGGAAATAAAAAAGAGTGAACATATGCATTGTTTCAAAACTGTTTGTTGTCAGGAAGTGTGGATGCATGTGGTTTGTTTTTCAGTTCTCGTGAACTAAAAATTACAAAAACTGAGTAAAATTTGCTCAAAAGTTTGTTTCCCAATTTTACATACAAGCCACCCCATCACCTAAGCCTGTTTGAAAATGAACCATATTACAAAGAAGCTCTTAACTACAACCACCTGCCTGATTAACTGAAGAACCAACTGATGCTTGGAAATTAAATTAACAGAATGGATAGAAGAAGGACCATACAACACAGTAGCAGAATTTTTTATAGTCCAAAAAGGGCAGCCACCCAATTTCAATTCTATAAATTGTTCATTGGTTTTAATCCTCTTTTGTTATAGTATCATTGTAGACAGGTTATTAAGTTTATAACAACAAACAACTAAACCTTTTCATAGCTAACAGCTTTTTAAAAAACATTGTTTAAAAGTAGTGTTCTTTTATTTTTGTTTACCGTTATTTCGTTGCCAAAACGGCAACCCAATGTGTAAACGCCAATGTTAAAAATTTCAATTTTCAAACTATTTTTTGGGCTAAAACCAATTTTTAATGGGATTGACGCTGCTTCTAAGCATATTTTTAGATCAAACTACGCTATTTTAACTAAACTATTTTTAGATTAAATCCAAATTTTAAAGAAAATCTATCCTCTAGATTTTGAGCTTGAATTCAAATACATTGCTACGGACACTCCTCTTATTATAGTGCTGTATAAGATTAATATGCAAGCACGAAACTTTTCCTCCTTTATTCTCAGACTGATGAGCAGAATTGCATTATAATGTACATCAAAACCCTTATGAGCTTTCAAGTTTCAACCTTAATCTAATGGAAGAACGTCAATAAAAACAGATTTATCAGTCGTACAAGATTTTTACACTGACTGGGTCTAAATCTGCAGAAATTTTGGTCAAATTTAACCAGAAGGCGATCGCTAGTATTCATTTGGTTATTATACGTAATTTTCAGAATTGAAAATGGATAAAATTATCCAAAAGCCAAATTGATTTTATATTTAACCTGTTCAATTTAAACTATTTTTTATTTTTATTTCAAGAGATGAACCAATTGGAAAGCAGATTTAGAAAGTTTAATTAGAGAAAAATGTTCAACTTCTGTTATGTACAGTACTTGTTTACAAAATTCTTCTATTGCTAAATTTGAGAATTTTTTTGTGATGCAAAGAAAACTGTTTAAAAATATTTTAATCAAATCTATTATAAGATTAAGCAGTAAGTTTAAAATGTCATTTTGTTTCTTAATGTTCTAGGTAAGCTGGTTGCTGCCCTGCTACATTTTTGGAAAACCAGGATTGGAACTGCTATGCCAAAGCGAAGCGCTTCTTTGACGTATCATGGGTCACCTTTCAATGGTAAATGTCAATATTAGTTGGTTGTAAATGAAGTGTTAACTGGAACAAATCCTAAACAGATATGATTCAGCAAAAACCGGGTGTTTTGTAAAAGAATGCCTGAATTTTGGACGAGCATTACTGAAAGGGTTTTAAAAATACTATTAAAATGTCAGATTAAAGGGAAAAACAAAGATTTTTTCATACCTTAATATGTTCCTCCTTAATAGGGGTGAGCCTCAATTGTTGCTCTGCAGACATCAAAGTTATATTATATTTTTTGCCAAGTGTTTGCAGAATTTCTGGTGTTAATGGCAGATTCTAATCTAATGATATCATCTCCAACATTAGATCAGATAGAAGTAACCGCATTTATTGAATTAGAAAACTTAGGAGGTAATTTGATAAATAAAAATTTAATATTAAATAACAAAAAACAAATTTTATAAAATTTAAAACGGCTCCAAAGAAAGACTGTTTTGAGCCAATAATAATGTATGAATCACAGCTCATTGAGCAGAAAACATACACAAATTTTCTTGGTCTGACAACTGACCAACATCTAGACTGGAATAAGCATGTGAGTATAGTGTTAACAAAAATCAACTCCGGAATTTATGCCCTTTCAAAAATGTCATTTTTTCTGTAATTTAACAAAGTTAAAAAATATTTATCATGCCTATATTCATTCACATATTTCGTTTGGTATTTGTTTATTTGGAGCCACAAGAAAAGCTAACTTAGATTGCTTACTAAAATTGCAGAAAAGAGCAATCGTATGCTTAAATTAAAATATGATGAATCGGCCAAAAACCTAAAATGGAGTTAAATATTCTGACTATATACAGTAAGTATATTTTGGACTCAATTTTAATCTCAAAACAAAATAACACTGGTCACATTGTTATTTATAGTCCTATAATAAAATTCCTACAATAAAAGTCACTATCGTTTAAAATTTTATGAAAAAAGACCATCTCATGCAAGAGAAAAGTTATTAGAAAAATCCCCGATAAAATAAAAAATGAGGCGAAAAAAAAACAAAAAACAGTTGAAGGAGTATTTAGTCAGTGCAGCCAATACATTCATTAGAGGAGTTTTTCCACCTCCCTTCATAGAAATAGGAAAAATAACATATTGGGGCTGGTTAATGACAAAGATATGTCATAAAAAATTTTATTCTTAAACGAATAGGTAATTTTAGTTTTAAGAGAATTAATGTTTTGCATTTAACACTATTCCTATGTACATTTGTATATAATTGTGAATAAAGAAATTTTGACTTTGACTTTGACTGTTATCGTGATCACTGTTGAAATTCTCTCACGCAGATGTCTCTCCTGAATTTTGTCTGCATTCACAATTTTCTGTGGAAGATTTATACTGTTTACAAGGTGTGAACCCTCCTCCTCATTAATAATTAAGGCTTCTGTCATTATAAATCAGTATATTCACTATCAGTATATATCTGTCAGTATTTATAGTACTGAATTTAGATTTATAGTACTTAAATAATTTAAGTACTATAATAATTAAAAGGAAGAATTGTTAAATTAAGAATTGAATTAAAACTATAAAAAAAATGGCATTTTAAGATTCTATTTCATTTGTGTAATGGAAAACTTTCTTCTTAAATTTCCATTGTAAGTCTCGAGTGTAAGAATTTTGATGTTAATGGCGAAGATTCAAATGCAACTTTGCACTAAAATTACAGCAAAAAATGTATTTCAGACCATTGAACATTTTCCTTGCAGCTATCCACAACTGATTTTGTGTTTAACAGTTATTTCCCACTTATAGTCGACTCTGGAAAACTCAAAATATTCTATATCTCGAATAAACCAGAGTTAATTCAGATTAATTTTACGGTTATATTTTACCTCTATTAGTTGAAGAGATGACAAATTGCCTCTATAACTTGAAATTCAGTGGATAAGTCGTATTTGAATTGGTCCTTTACCTCCACAATTCGGATTTCACCTCTATATATAAAAGTTTTCTCTACTAACCTCTGCAAGTCCCACAGGTCCCAATGAGTTGGTGACACAGCCGGTAGAGCGTTAGCCTGTTGTCACAAAACTGTAATGTACGATACCACTACAGTGGAACCTCTCTATATCGAACCTGAAGAGGAATGTAAAAAACTTCATAATATCAAGGTCCTCAATATACTAGGGTTCGTTATATCAAGGTTATTTTCGACCATCTTCGATACACTAAGGCTCAGAACCACATTACAATACCAATTCCATTATTTATTTCAAATAGGCCATTGAGGAATAAATGCGGTTTTACTGGATTACATGACCAACATTTTGTCTTTGCAAAAAAGAATAACAGTCCACTGTAACATTATACATTGTTTATAATCTCTCAAATAGAATTTTTTATCACAAGCTGATCAGGACAGAGACTATATAAATGATGATGCAGAAAAATAAACAGTGCTGCAAACACACAAATAAGCATCGATAAGACATTTGTACTTATACATGAAGTAAACACGGGGTTGTAAAATTGGTACTCATGAGAATAATGTAAAATGCTAACGGCTCCTTAAACAATGCTTTTGTGTAATGAATGGAACAACAATAACACAATAAGTTAACTGCATACGCGGGAAACAAAAACAGCGCTGTGAACACAAGGAATGGCAAAAGGCAACGTCTGTAGAGCGACAGGTTGCAACACGAAAGAAAAGGAATATGTTGAAGTTTTGCAGTTGAAACTTGGATATTTAGAGGTGGTTAGGTCTTGTATCTGTGCTACAAATGTTTGTAATATTGAGGTTATCCTGACTCCTCTGTCGGTATCAAGGTAGATACAACTTTAGATCGATAGGCATGTTCAAGGGGAATCAGAACACATTGTTACATTGAGGATTTTGATGTATATCAAGTTCGATATATCAAGGTTCTACTGTATTCCTAAGTCAAACTATACAGTATATAACTCAAAGAAAAATGTAGTCTTATGAATTTCGAGTTAGCTACAGTCAACTGTATTTTTTATTATGTTTAGAATTTAAAATAAGAATGAAGTTTATGTGGCTAAATATAAAAGTTATTGAATAGTACAACTCGATTCAACTGACAGACAATTGAAAATTTAAAAAAAAGTTATAATTAAATTGTTATCTTCACACAAAATATATGCTCAATAACCAGCTGCGTCTATATTCAACATATATTTTGTGAAACATCTGCTTTATCAAATATGTAAATCTGAAAATGTCTTCCCATTGGATTAACATGGGGCGGAGTCCAGGTAACTTTTGATACTTCTAAAATTTCCCCACAATCCTTAGCCATCAAACTTTAAAATGAGGAGTTACCCTATCTTTTTTCTTTTCTGAGATATTTTATGAGGACCGATTCAATTATGGAATTATATAGATTTATTTTTGCATTTCCAACAATTAAACTTTTAGATGTTCAGTTTCGATATTTTGGGAAGTGTTTAAAAAATAACTCAAGTTAACTATTGTTTTTAAAATTCAAATAAAAAATACTGTTTGTATACAATACACTGAATGAAGTTTTGATTATCATGTTTATTTTAGCGAATTTCCCATAGGGAATAAGCTATTACCGTAGGTCTCATGGTAAGACCTAAGCCCGGGACCATGTTACTTTTTCGTTTTTAGGTGCCTAGAGACCAAAAATAATAGTCATTAAAAATTTTATATATATATATGTATATATATATATATATATATATACATATATATATATATATATATATATATATATATATATATATATATATATATATATATATATATATATATATATATATATATATATGTATATATGTATGTGTCCCTAGACACGATAACTCTCGTAAAAATGGTCCGATCAACACCAAATTTGGTAGAGATGTGTAATCCTAAGTTTATTAGGATGAGTTCGTAAACCAGACATATCGACCTACCGGAAAGGGTAGTTTTGGGGGGTTTTGTACCCCAAAAATGGGGTTTTTGCATTTTTTATATGTAAATTTTAAAAATTTTAAATTTTAATTTTAACCATTGGATTTAGCTCCAAAAAACACACAATTTAGTATTTTGAAGCTTTGCTCTATCTCCATTGGTTACCGAGATATTAAAAAGTATAAAGACAGTACATTGTATTTTGGTTCTCCAATGTTAATCTTATGGAGAATTTTGATGTGTTAATATTTCACTCATTACCCAATATTTTTCGATGAAACTTGGAATTCAGCTTCATTTGGTTGAGATTCATCCATTTATGGTAAAAAATCTTGGTTTTTGTGTTTATCATGGCAGCAAACCTGCATACTCTTTTCCCATGTTAATCATATGGAGAATAGGCAAACTTCTTTAGCAATGGACAGATACAGTACACTCTCGTTCATCGGAACTAATGTGGCGGACGGCCGGTTCGGATGTCAAAAAATTCCGATGAAGCGGAGGCCGTCGTGGATCATCATTTCCGCCCGTACGGTGACCTATCGTGATTGTATTTACTCTTGTTTTTAAGGCAACACTAGAGATTTTATGAAAATAAGGCACACAAACTTTGAACATGGTAACAAATTAACCTATAAGAATAAAAACAACACAGGAAATAAAGATCCAAAATCGTTATTCTCATATTCCATATTTATATTCCACTCATATTCCAGCAGTCCACTGACTTCCACGTAACACAGGTGCAGTCGCGACGCGAGACAGACTGAATGACAGTTTGGGAAGCGGTCGAAATGGATGTTCACTTCCTACCCCCTTCCTCTTTCTATTTTTGTGCGAATACTCCATGGCCTCGTAAAAACGCCTGATGACGTTAGACGCAAAATATGATCCTTCACTGTTGTGCGGATAGAACGAATAGAAATTGAAGGCGCTAAAACGGAAAAATTATTTATTTCGTAAGAAAAAAAAAATAATATTATCCAAATTTTCAGTTCCGATGAAGCGGAGTTCTGATGACGCCGAGTCCGATGAACGAGAGTGTACTGTATTGATGAAACTTAGTAAATGGCATCATATGGTCGAAATAAATTTTTTTATGATAAAAATCTAATTTTAGTGTTCCCCATGGCAGCATACCTGCATACTCTCCCTATATTTATCATAAGGAGAATAGACATTTATTTCCCTATTTATGAGCATGTGATTTTATTTGGTTTACAGTTTTATGTGGTAAAAATTATATTACTAATTGGAAATTCGCTGAGTACGCAGGTCTGCTGCGACGGGGGGTATTTCAGTTATTTGTCACATTTGAGATTTTCAGAATTTGTACATAGACATGATCCACATTTATGTAATGATATAAAATATGAATTTTTTGTTTCTTTAGAGCAGTAATATACTTACTGCATCAGGATTATCAGTTGAAAATCTTGAAAGTTGTACACAGATTTTTAAAATATATAATAGCAACTCATATCTACTCATATAAAAATCAAATAAATGCCGTTTAAAAGAGTTTTAGATCAACAGAAAATTTAATAAATTGTGTAGAAGTCTGATAATTTTTTTAATGTGGTCTATTTATTTGATAACGGCACTTACATATTTCAGAAGGAAAAAACAAGCACAGTTTTTGTTTGTTCATAACAAATTAACTTGTAATTGACTTTTTAATGAATAACGATTTTTTTGTTTTTTCAAGTCATGTCAAGTGATGTTTCTGTTGATTTTATAATCATAGGGTACATAGTTTTACAGGCGATGGTTTCAAAGAATTACTCCAATTAAATTCTAAGATTCACCATTGTAGAGAAATGGAATTCCTCTTAACTATGGTTAGGTTATTTTAGTTCACCTATGCCTGTTAGAAAAGCAATGACTTGATACCAATTTGGATAGTTTTTTTTTTTTTTTTCTTTTTTTTTTTTTTTTTTTTTTTTTTTTACAACCTGAGGTTTTGGCAATGTGGATATTTAGCCTTCAGTTGTTAAAAATCAAGTTGCTATCAATCAATCCAATGTATTTTCTGTAAGTTACAAAATAAGTATTTTCTTATCAACAATTTTGCAACATTTGAATTTCCCCTCATATTGTGATTTGGATCAAGTTTCTCCTAAATAATGTCTAAAAGACTTTATTTATTTTTTCATATTTTTTGTAAGATTACTTTGTTTATTATAAATTAAATCCTTAAGTCACCAGCCTTGCATGTACTAGATGTTGCCAAGAGTCCACATACTCTCAATGCCATTAAAATGCAATTAGCTAATTTTCCAAAATTCATTTTAAACTCTTTAACCAAACTATTAATTTTGTATTTAGATTTGACATTTTTATACACAGTATTTTGTGTTTCCTTACATTTGTTTGTGACAGAAGCTTTTTATGAATAAATTTGTAATATATTGTTTCCATAATTCTAGCCATTAAAAAATTCTGCTTAGATAGTAATTTTCACGAATAAATGTAGTTTATTCTGCAAATAGTATAAACATAACACATGAAATAATTTATCTGATTTTAAAACTGTTACAAATACTATTTAATTTGTTAAGATTGTGCATTAAATTATCTAAGATTTGTTTACAATAAAGACGAGTAGCAAACAAATAAGTTACTGGAAAAGTTAAAGTTTTTGGATGGTTTATGAAGCTTTAGGGTATATTTCTAAAATAATTATGCTTTTCCTCTTTGGTAATTCAGCAAAGAAATATTCAATGCTTTATTATAAGTAATACGGAAAAATAAACAGATACTAAAACTGTAAAAATAAATAATCAAATCAAAGAGAAGAGTGTAAAAAATTCTGTCAAAATTGTGAATTCCTTCAAGGATTAAGACTGGCGTACTGTCAGGGAGGGGTGGGAGAATAGACTCAAACGATCGCATCCGTTGCCGACGGTTGGAACCATCCGCAACGTCAGTGAGCGTTTGTGACAGGGTGAATTAAGAACCACAAGTATGCAAGATAAATGATTTATTTCCCGAGTTTACATTGAGTGCCACAACCACTTTGCACCAGCTGGTAACTGCTACTCGCTACACAAGCTCGGCCGTTTGACTCTACTCTCCGATTTGTCTAGGTACCTCCCCATGCTTTCCGCCCGTCTTCTGACAGAATTTTTTAGTAAAAAAGTATCGTAAAAAAATGGAAAGAGAAAAGGAAACCAGAAGTATGATAGCGAGCAACTTACATATTAGCGAAACGCAGCGACCAACTCGCTCACTCAGCGAAATGCGAGTTTGTAACATTGTTATTCAAATGGAATTGACGAGTTGAAAAGAATGAAGAAAGTACCCAGAACAAATTTACAATGCAGCTATCCACAACTAATGGAAGCTCTGTTGAATGAATCCACCGATAATAACAATAAATAACATGTTCAGATATATAACATCTTATAACTAAAATACAATTCCAACTAAACATTAACTTATAGAATAAACATCTGTGTGTCATGGTACTAAAAGCTTTGGCTAAGATTTAAGAAATAACTTAAAATACTAATAGAAGTTTAGAGGGTAACAGCCACAAATGAATTTCTGTAGCAACACTCAGAGTGCAAATAATAAAAAATAAACATACAAGTGGTTAGCAGAATAAGGTAAAACCTAATAAATGCCTTGAGAGTAAATGCAGTCGGACTTATTCAAGAAGTTTTATAATTTTATGTCATAGACTTAAGTACATAACGCATAGTTTGCTTGGTTAAGAAAATAGAAAGAAAAAAATCAAATAACTGAATTACTTACAAATCGAACTAGACAAATGGAAACATTTTATTATGACTTAACAGACAACACTTCCTACAATCAAAACAGTTTTCTTTTTCAGCATTGCCAAACCCAATCAGTGTATTACATAAATAGTTTAGACAGCTAGTAAGTGCTAATGAAATCAATTATTGTGTTGCACAGTCTAAACACGAAGCACACAATCCAGTTACAGCAAATTTAAGAAAAAAAACCTCTAATCAACGCTAGATCAGTAAATGAGCTAAATTAAAATACTGCACCAAACGTTTATTGAAGATAAGATCAAAAACATTCGCTACAACATCTATTAATCAATTATAAGTTTTAAACAAATTAAATTAAAAAAGGAAATTACATGAAAAAATTGTGGACTTAAGACAATAAACCAATAACAAAGGATTAAAACCCGTCGTTTTAGGTTCATCAAAAGCAAATTCTACAAGTTTTTAAAAATGTAAGAAAGAACAGTAAAATACGGAATGTGAGAATTGGTCATTCAGGGTCATTACACTCAACACATTTGACAACTTTTAGAACACCGAAAACGAGGAGATAGGATAACACCAGGTAGGTTAACATGCAGAGCAATAAACAAGGTTTAATTTTATTTATGTATTCACTCATATTTAAAATAAAGACGAAAGGTAAAACTTTTTGATAGTAAAATTTTTAAATTACCAAAAATTAAATATATAATGGTAATTGACTGAAACAAATTTTATTTTTAAACATTTCTTAAATTTCCAAATGTAGTTAGGCCTGGCAAATCCTATTGGAAAATAACTTTTTTTAACTTCTTACTTAATTTTTCTAACAAGTTAAATTTGTTTTGTAATGAAGTCTGAATAAATCATTCTGTAAACAGGTTGAAAAACTGTAAACATGCACCATTACAGGTTTATAATTCAGGGTATCACAAAAAACTATATGTTTAATGTTTCATTAATTAAACAACATTAATTAAATTAAACATAAAAAGCAATAAACTAATACTGGTCAAAAATACAATTTTCAATGTAATACAAATTAATCAATAAAATTAATTATTCTACTTAAATGTTTACAAAGGACACCTGAACAGCTGGCTATATAGAAGGAATAGATAGATTCAAAACTAAACGATCAATTTCTCTGTGAAATTAGAGTATGTTGACAAACTGGTAGTGGGGAGATGGCTGGAAGACCAGTGTTAAAATCAGTTTGCAAAAATAATTGTAATACCCTAGGAGACTCTAAATATTGTAATACCTCCTTGAAAATCAACCTACGTTTGTAAACATTTATATAAGAATTACAAGCTACAGTATCGCAAAAACTGTTAGCGCTGTTACCTCAAACTTAAACCATTACAAATCTTAATGATATTTAAAAATACATTTTGCCTGCGTTTACAGAAAAATATTGCTTTGCAGGTAGGTACTTATAAAACATTTTAATAAAAAAGTGATTGTCAATACAAAATTTATTGTGAAAAGTTACTTGAAAAATTGTTATTTTTAAAGATTACAAATGAAAGATTTGTTAATTTCATAGGTCTATGGTTTGAAAAAAAAAATAATAAATAAATAAACGGATGGAAGTGCTAGAAATGCACAAGATGGTAAACTTACATTTTTGTACATGTTGTTCACATTTTTTAACATTATAATTTTTGGTTAAGCTTTAAAACTAGATAAATTACATTACTTCAACCTCTAATAGTAAAAGATAATTTTAGACGGAACAAACATTAAAAAAATTAAAGTCTGACATGAAAAATAATAAACCCTGGTACTCTTATATAACTAATTATAAATTAATAACTTAAAATAATCCAATAAACTTATTTAATTTTTGTTACTCTTATTTAATTTGGTACTCTCATTTAAAATCAAATGAGACTTCTAAAAAATCATCTTATATTGATGCAATATTAGAAACACTTTCTTGAAATATCTCAATAGTAACATGGATAAGAGATGATGTTTCATTCTTTTACAATAAAAATATTGATTACAGAATAACATTTTAACCAAAGCATAGAAATTTCAAAACAAGAGAAAATTAGGTATTTTCAAGTACTTATATAAGTTACGAATACCACAGAAAAAAACTACTAGTTTTGATATATGAAATAAGAATGAAAAAAATACATATATTTGGAGGATATAGTAACCTCTACAAAAAAATTACAAATGAAAATTTATGTTACCTATTCATTCAAAAATAAAAATAATGGTGTCAGTTATAATAAAATCCAGGAAAAATAAAATATCTACTGAGAAAAACTACTCAAGTAAAGAGATTAAATTTAGATTTGAGTTATTTGGATATTGATAGCTTGCTTTTAGTTTGTAAGATTTGAAATGTTAAAAAAATAAATAAAAATAAATTGAAATTTTAAATCATTACCCACAAATTATTGATTGGGGTTAATATTGCTAAATCTATGCACAATAACAAGCAACCTTTTACTAATTTTGAGCATCTGTGTTCGTTTCACTATTGAATTGTCACTAATACTATGAATGAAACGCAACATGCAGGACGTATAAAGCCCTGAAATTTAATTACACGTTTTAATGATCTGATTTAAAATTCTAATTGAGCTTTAACTTGTTTAATTTGAAAACTTTATTCTCAAAAATTATCACCAAACTACATAGTGTTCCGATCATACCAAAATATAATTTTAAAATCAGCAGTGATCGGCAGTAAACAAAAGCAAATGAGTGGCTATCTGACAGTATTTGCTCATAATGTATTTTTAAACAAGATGCATTAAAATAAATTTTAATGAAAAAGAATTTAAAGGAGAGGAAGCATTTTGTGTTGCTTGTTTCCAGTATAAGATGTAAAATTATAGGAAATTAAAATTAAAAATGATTTAAATTTTTTATAAGAGGTTTCATTGTTGAATTGCACAAGAATTAAATTGGTGGAAAACAAATTAAAAACTGAAAAATTTCGTTGACTTTGACTTGTTATTTTTCAGTTCTACGTTCTCCCCCTCAAGTTTTTTTTAGTCTTGACAATGTATTTTCTAAAGATTTTTAATATTTAAAAAACAAAGTTTATTTACATGTTTAATTAAGAATAGAACGCTATATTTGGGTTGCTATAATCAGTTCACAAAAATGTTTCAACAATGATTTTTTTTGTAGACAAACCTCCTCTTATGTATTTAAGAATTATAATGATCGAATTGTCTAAAAATTCATCACTGTTTGCAGTTTTGCAATAGGGTGCAATAGTTAATTTATATTCTGCAGAGCACAGGAGCCCTTAAAAGTCATTTCTATCCATATGATTAACATGGGGAAACATTTTTATTGAATTGCAAACTAATGTTGACAGTTTTGATACTTAGCTTGAGTCTTCACTAAGTACTTGATACTTGAAACTTAGATGTTGATAGTCAATAATAACTGAAAAACACATGTTCAACCTGCACAAAATGCCCTCTCCTTCTCTCCCTCCCCCTTAAAAGCTCTCCGACTTAAGTAGGCTGGCACCGTCGGCTACGTCGTTGTAATACTCGCCCTGGTGGGTGGTGCTACACCCCCGCGGCTCCTCACTCACCTGGCTCTGGCTGACGGAGTCGGGTATCGGCAGTGGCTTGGCCACGCCGATGCGGACGACGCCCTTGGCCGCGCCCTTCAGCGCCTGCACTGCCTGGTCCAGTGAGGCGTTGTCCAGTGCGGTGTCGTTCACTGAGAGCAGCCGATCACCGGGGATGAGGCGGCCGTCGAGCTGCGCGACGCCCCCGGGCACCAGCGAGCGGATCACGATCACCGTCTCGCTCGGGTTCATCGGGTCCTGTGAATACACCAATGTTTATAAATTTTGTTGACTTTTTTGACTCGATAAAATAATATTGACTGGTAGAATTTTAAATCCGATATTTTTCTTAAATAACAGATTACTAACCTTAAATCGTCAATGATTACTGACGAATCCCTACCTGGTGATCTGGGTTTCGACTTTGAAAGGCCATTTTGAAACTGTACATGTGGATTTGTTGAAATACGATTTTCGATATATGTTATAACTGATATTGTTCGAAAATAAGCGGCAGATCACTTTTGTGTCATGTGCCTGTAAATGAAATATTAAGTGTAATGTGGACTGTTTTAATTTCTGATGACCTGCAAATAATGTGTTTGACAATCTACATTTATGGATAGAATAGCCTTTTAAAGTCAAAACCAAAGTCACCAAGAAGAGGAAGTGATTTGACAAGAATTATTCATGGTTTAAGATTAGTAACCCATTATTTGTAGATCAACACAATGCAGGAGTCTTAAACCATGAATATGATATTTTTTATTAAAAGATTGATATTATTCTTTTACAAAGATACTTTGAACATAAGTTATACTTATCATTTATCTATCCACCTGATATACTGGGGTAAGAACTAATTGCATAGGTGACAGTCATGGACATCAACCGAAACTATAACCTTGCTAGCCAGCTATCCCTGCCTATGTTGATATGTATTACAAAGTATTTTATCCATAGCAATTCGAAATCACCTATTTGAAAACCTGCCAAAAGGGGTTGATATCTTTAGAGCCATAAAGTTTTAATGCACATTTGAATAAAAACATGATTAAAATATTGACTTTTTAAGAAGACATAGCAATCACTGAGAACAGCTCAATGCTGAAAATACCTTGTATAAACATTTACTGCACTTTTTTTTGTAAAAACTGTGACCAATGGACGAGGCTTACCATAGTAATTTATGTAATTTTTTTCTGTTATATATATTAGTAATTTTTTTTTTTTTTTTTTTTTTTTTTTTTTTTTTTAGCTTAGGCTATTTGACTGAGCAGTCACACTGTAATTAAAACATTGTCAACGATCACATGTATTCTTACGACAATAAAGATTTATTTATTTAATACTGAACATTTACATACATTCAATGGGCAACAACATTCATTTGTTCTTCCCAACATGTTTAGGAGTTTAAAGTTCCAAGATAAGTAATGCTGATTATTTTCTGTTTTAATATAAACTCATATGGATTAATCTTTTACAGTCGAAAAAATGCGTAAGCCAGAATTGGCACGTATTTGTTTCCCCGCCAACATTTCAAACCACATCCCATAAATATTTTAACATTACACAGACTACCAAACCAATAACATATTTATTATGATTCTTTTGATGGTTATATTTACTGTCAGGTATTTTAATAAATTTGTGGTTAATTTTCATAGCTTACAAGAGTTACGATATTTTGTGTTTGATCGTTTACTGTACATAAATGTGTTTAGTTATTTATACTTTGTATGAAATTAATATTTTTGGACGCTTGTCCATGGGCGGATTTACGGGGGTGCCAGGGGGTGCCCGGCACCCCCTCATTTTTTATGATATATTTTTTTAAATTTCTATCATAGTTTTGTAATAATGTGTTTTTGTATTGGAACAAAAAAGTTTTTTAGACAATAAATATTTTTAACAAGTAAGATGTAAGCATTCAAGTCGCATAATCGAAACAACTATTTTAAAAGACAATTAAACTATGTTTTGAACATAATGCGGTCGCGTGTGTGTGTTATGCTACAATGTTTCTGGTCAAATAAACAGCACGGTTTCCGGCAAAGGCGAGTACCGACCCTGCTCTGATGCTCTCTCTCTCCCTCCCCCTCTTGTCATTTACCTCTGGTGACTTAATTTCTCGGAATATGATGTACATCTGTGATATAGTTTTTGTGGACTCTATAGGACAGTTGTAGCATCGTTGCTCAGTGGCTAGTAGGCCTATACTGTTTGGTTATTAGTGCCGTGTAGTACTTTTTTTTAAATAGTTATTTAACGTTATTTACTTATTTAGTTACTTGTATACTTATCTTTCAAAAGGTCGACGAATATAATAAGCCTTATTGGTAAAGAGACATTAATAACTATGAAAAATAAAACGAATTTCGTTATACAGTGAACACTATCAACAATCTTTTAATATACCTTTTTTCTTTTTAAAGTTTTTACGTTACGTTATCAATAAATAATGTTACTTTTAATTTAATTTGTTATGACAGTTTTTATATTATTCATTAGTTCTTTCGTATGTAAATAAATTAAAGAAATCAAATTGACTTGAAGGTTAAATATAGGTTAACTAACGATCTTCATTAAAAAGAAATAAACATCGTTCAAAGATTCTAAAAACGATTTTCTAGCAACGGTTAAAATCAATAATCTAGGCTGGTTTTTATAATAAAATTTAAAATTATAGATAGACAGTTTTCTCAACTGAAATGAGGTACTAAAATTTTGGGGTTTTTATAATAATAAATTAAACAGCCGTACTTGTTTATTATACATATGCCACTATTTCTTTAACGTTTACGTTCATCACTTCTTATAAAGCCACTATTTATTTTTAGGTTATTTTGAATTGCCGTGGACTTCAAAAACACATAAATTGAAAGAAGCCTATTACTGAACATTGTGTTAAAATTTCGTGTTTCTAAGTTTCGCAGTTGTTGAGGTGTGCTTGCTGAAAGTCATCCATGTTACCGATGATAGCGGCGAATGCATCTCCTTCCGAGACCTCGACGCTGAGCGCTGTGTTATAGTTATGTTATAGCTGCCTAGACGGTCTTCCATATGACTTATCGCTACCGTTACATTTTTTTTTGAGTTAGTGAAAGTATTTATGACCTATATAATAACAGAAATAATAACAGCGAGCTGTAATCTTGGCTGATAACGTGTATCAGGCCTGGTTTCGCAGCCGCGTGCGGAGATGCGTTCGCCGCGATTATCGGTGACATGGCTTAGTTTAAGGAAGCAGAACTCAAAAACTGTAAAACTTGGAAACGTGAAATTTTTACAAAATGCTCAGGAGATACTTTTCCTTCAATTTATGTGTTTTTTAAAGATCGTAGTTCAAGATAGCATAAAAAGCTGGCTTGTATACGTAACAGACAAGTACCTAAACAGCTATGGGGCCTACTTGGGACAGGCCTTAAAACCTGCCATTTAAATACGATTTTGGTGTTTGAATGAGCATACATTAACTCATACTTTAGGATAGCTGGCACCCCCAAAAATGTTGACCAAAATCCGCCCATGCGCTTGTCATGCAATAATTGCATTGTATTCTGGCAATAAAGACAATTGAATTGAATTGAATTACTTTAGTCAATCTTTACCTAAACTAATATTGTGTTTTTAATTTCTCTAGTTTTTTTTTTTTTTTTTTTTTTTTTTTTTTTTTTTTTAGCTAAATCAAGTCTTAAAAGGATATTTTTGAAAGATAAGTTTATGGGGATTTTATTATTAATAGGGTATACCTAGCAAAGTAATCAGAGCTAGAAAATACACTGTTAACCAGGACTGTAAAACAAAATGGCAACAGCTCAGACCACCATTTGTTTTGGCACAATTATTTCATGGCAGAATGTAGTTTTCAGTGTTAGTTTTACAGAATTTTACTACAACTTGATAACTCATGCACATTTAAATTTCTGACTGGCTAAATTTTCAAATTGATTACAACTAATGAAATCTGAGTAGCGAAATGCTACTGCAACTATATTGTAAAAAATCTATTCATTTGTATCTTTGATAAATTGTTACAATGTTGATTTACAACTACTTTTCAGCATCCACAGATATTTTTATACTAAGCACAATGGTTTTTTAGCAATAACATTTTTATCTGTATAACACTTGGTTCTAAAAGAGCATAAAAATTGCAAAGGAACATATTGTTTAAAAATATCTCTATAAGATATAAGCTTTACAAGTACATTCACATCTTATTTTGAAAATATACCTGCTTTATACTTTTAAAAGCAAAGACTCAATGAAAAAAATTTCATTTCACAATTACAAACTTATTATTGTGGATGTTCTTTTTTATGTGTTTTCGAGTGTTATGTAATGTTTTTTGGAGGATAGGGATTACTTTGATATTCCTTAGGGTTTCAAGACAAAATTTTCATGATATACCGGTACCTAAACTTTACCCAAGGAAACGGTAATAAACCAGGTATATTCTCAATACTACAAAATCACAATGTTATAAAAACATTACAATAACTGTGGCCGCAACACAGTGTACAAATCATGACAGTTGTCCAACTGAATCTACTTCAAAAGTTACACAGGGTAAGAACACTGAAACTGCAAGACTATTCCACAACATTTGCACCTAACAGACTTAGAAGCTTTCAAAATACAACCGCATGCGGGAACCTAGCATGCGTCTTTCATCGTAAAAGCAAGAGGTCAGTACAATAGCCATATCATATGATACCATGCCATTTACCGATAGAAGCCAATATGACTTTACATTCAACACGCAAATTTACTGCAGAAATCAAGTTACCTTTGCGGTTTTGATGGAATCGCACATGTCCATTTGAATGTTTTGGAAGGTTTTCCACTAGTTTCACAAGTTTCGGGGTTTTCCTGCTAGTTTTAGCGGATTACCCATGGGGAAGTTGCTAGATATTTTTGTGAATAAACCACTGATCTCTTGCTTCTAAAATGTTAAACCAATTTGAAATTTCCAACGTTTTTTAATATAAAAGAGGTTGTATTTTAAAATGGTAAACAAACTGTATATCTCTCACATTATTATTATATTTCAACATTTGAAGCTCAACAGTTAAAAAAAGGAAACAAATAAAAAGCAAAACCCCCAAAAATTACCAAATGTTAGATTTCAACTCAAAGTATAGTAGACTCCCTCTTAAACGGCCACCTTTAACCGGTCTCTGCTTTACAACCCAAAAAGGCATACCCTGGCACAAAAACAACATCGATTTAACTGGAAGTTTTCTATCTCAACATCGCTTTAACCAGCCGTGTTTCGCCACAAACGTTGTTTCTTATCCATCATTCAATTCAATGTTATATCATATTGACGTTCTCAAACCAGTTAAAATGTGCTGTCCTGGATGGAAGTGAATGCCAGAGTGAATGCATTTGGAACTGGATCAAGTAGTTCATAATAAAGAAACAAATTATTATTAGTTTAGTTTAGTCGTGGATTCCATGAGTGTCAGATGTTAGCTTGAAATTATATACAGTAATATATTTAAAGTTGTTTTCAAGTCATAATTGCAGTTAGGCTATATAAAATTGTAAGTTGGTTTTTTACATGTACATCGGTTTAATTCATTATCGGCCTAGGCCTGGTCCTGGGGGTGACCGGTTAAAAGGGAGTGTACTGTACTCCATAAAAAACTTGTGTGTTGAAAAAAGGTTTTTCTTAAACTACCTTTAAAAATCTTTTTTTTGCATTTACAGATATAATTTTTCACAGTGAGTATTTTAAAATAAATAACTGGTAAATTGAGATTTTTTAAAGTTTTAACTACACATTTTGAATAGATTGCTGACAGTGATAAAAGAGCATTCTGATAGAATAAGATTAATCTTAAAGTGGTGAAACTTGATAGAAAAACACAGAGGTTAAAGAGAAACAGTTTTATTATGTTTGACATACAAGAGTATAGAGAAGTGTTCACATGTACTTCAGAAAAAACATACAAATTTTAAAAGACTTGACCAAGCTATCCAAAAATCTGACTTACCTTGGGTAAATCTTTCTCTGGTATAAAAACTGTTTGAATACTACATTCACGTACAGTTTTTTTTCTTTTTAAGTAACATGTGTTGTATAGAAATAAGAGGATAGGTGAACAAGATAGAAGGTGGGTGGGTGCAAAACAGAAAATACTTAGATCCACATAATTATTACGAAGACATCACATCTTAATGACTTTTACTTTCACTTGGGGACCTTTCATTACTTCTCAGGTGCAACAATGTTGTTTTGTACAATTTTCATCAGTAAATAAAAAAAGTCAATACTGTATCATTAATACAAGCACTCTTTCAAATCCCTATGATAAGAAGTATTAAAAATTCCTTCAAGAATTTAGCTCAAAGAATTATATTTGTGAATTGGGAAAAGGTGAGACTTTTGGACTTCTTTGGTATGATTAACATTTATAGTTTAACAAGTAGATTTAACACTTAACACTAAATGATATGGCAGATTTCAAAATACTGGAGAAAACTAGTATCTTCATTATAAATTTGTTTACATTTTAGGAAGAAAAATCATTTTTTACTGAAAAACTAAAAAAAAAATTAGTGAAACATAATATGACATAATAACATTCAAAGAAACTGTCATAAAACTCTGAAATATCCAAATAGGAGTTCCACTTAAGGAAAGAATGAAGTGTTTCCGACTACAAAAGGAAACCAGCAGAGGTGCCAATGTATCAATAGAGTGGGGAGTAAACTCAATGAATTTAATGATTTTTTAAGGTACCATAATTATCATGGCAAACCTTGCAAAATGTAGAAAAAACATGGGGATCAAAATTTTTTAATCTTAAGTTTAGTATAATTTAAATTTTAATGTAAGCAGATTGAGACATGGGTTAGTACCCATTGGTGAAAATTACTAAATATGATCATTATTGTAATGAGCATACATAAGTATATATTGATCGTCTGATTTATGTTATGAAAGTAATAATTCCATCCAGTATTTTTAACAGTATACTATCTTAAAATCTTACGTATACGTACAAAGTAATTATTCTAACATCTAAGCTTACTACCATTTCAGTTTATTAATGACTAGTTCATTTCACTCTTCAACTTTGTAAATGAACATTTGTTATTACTTTAACACATCACATTATATACTTTTAAATCGAAAACTATAAATAATAGTTCAATAACTTGAACACTTAACCTTTAAATGAAACTATCATTATCTAATAACAAATAATTAAGATTAAAATTAATTAGGTACTACACCAAACTAAAAAAATATTATTTCAGTTTAGTAATATTAGTTTATGTAAAATTTTAGTTTCATTGTTAATATACTACATTAAACTTCCTACAAAAACTTTTTTAATTTTATTACTCCTGAGTTATTGTCATGCTTATTTATTTGAATATTATTTAATCTTACTATAGGTCCATTATTGTAAATAATGGAATAATTTTAAAAGGATTTTTCTTCAAAAATGGTTTAGGCTAGTTTTCTAAATGTTCTAGAACTATACAAATAAAAGAAAATTTAAACTATTAAAACGTTTTTACTTCTAATTCCATGTTAATTTTCAATGAACATCCATACCTCAATAATTATCACAAGCAAGTGTCCAGTACAACTTTATAAATTACATAATTATTATTCTTAGTAATTTTTATTTCCTAATTTTAAGTAGAACTTTTTACCATGCTATACTTTTTTTTGTAAACGCTTATAAAACTTCAAGCAAATAAAAGCTTGTTTAAAAAATGAAATTATAAATGAAATAGCTGCCATTTAACATGAAAAATACAAATAACCATTTATGATGTACACCTAATTATTTAATTACAATAGTATTTTCTTAGTTTTAATAATTTAATACAGTGGTAGTGCAGAGTGTACTACCAAAACATATTAGATCAATAAAAGTCAGAATTTAAATAACTTTTATAAAAAAATATAAACTCTACAAAATGCAAATAAGAAAATAATTTAATTTTTCTACATGAGATCAATAAAATCATGGTTCTTCCAACCATCATTGTTAGCACCAATAAATATTAATGTTAAGAAAACTGCACACAAAGCATTAGTTTTTAATAAGCAGAAACAGTGTGAAAAATTACATAAAGTGAATCATTGTTGTTATTAATAATTTTTTAACGTTCATGGAATATGTTTTGCTGGCCTTAATTATACACAATATTTTATCAATTAAAATATTTTTTCTGGATACCATCTATTGAAGTATTGCCATGATCGTACATTAAATTTTAAATTGAGTTGAGTTTGGCGTTGTAATGAAAATCCTGCTCTCATTAAAAACAGAATAAATTTCTATCCATAAATTATCACAAGGTAAAAATTATGCGATTTATTATATATATTTGAAATTGAAAACTAAATTACATTACAGACTTTAGAAACTAATTTTAAGCTGACTTGCATAAAATAATGTTGAAGTTTTAACATCAAGATTTAAAAGGAGCCACTACAAAAAAGTTTTTTTTTGAGAATAAGACGATAATTTGTTGACAAAACACAGAAAAGTTGTGTAGGTAGATGATATATATTGAAAAATTAGTTATGTATTTTCAACTATGTGGTGTTCCAATTCTAAGATTTGTGGGGTTGAATATTAAGTAATAATTATCAAAATAAGTAATTAGTGATGGGTCGGTTGCAAAACTTATCAGTCCGGATTCTGTTAGATTTTACACTAGCATTAGTTGTCAGTTCTCTTTTTTCAGTTTTTCAGTTTATTTTAGATAGTAACCATGAAACAACGGTTGCAATTTATGCATTTATTTTAAATAGACCAATTAGGAATGGCAGGTGATACATAAATATCAATGTTTATCCTACGATAATACTGACCTTATAATTTATATGTAAGTGGTAAAAAGCAAACCATTTCAGTGGGTAAAACTGCAATTATACTTTGACAGAATAATAAGAACAAGTTTTGACTATTGCATTATTATTAGAACGGATCAAAAATTGCAAAGGGATATGGGTTAATTCGACAACTGACTTTAACAACAGACCCACCCTAATAGTAATAATACCTATGAAAATGTCTAAAAATAGTAACAACCTCAATAAATTATGTTTCAGAAAAAATTCACTTTCAGATTATTATTTTTTATTTCTTTGTTCGTAACTTGGCCTTGAGCCACCGCAATCTATAAACTATGTTAACTTTGATTTCAGTTTACATTAACTTATGAAGGAATTGAAATAAAATAAAATCTGCTACCCTACTTTGTAAATACAAAGGCAGTAAAACTAGTTGAATTCTAAAAAAATCTGCAGGGCTACTCTAAAAATGTTTTTTATTTTTATTTTACAGGGCAATATTTTCAGCTGATTAGGTTAACAAAAACACATTAGATTTAAAGATCATTAGGAAATAAAGTATTTTAATTTGAAACATTGCACACAAGAAATGTGAGGAACTGCTACATCTCAAGTTTTTAATAGCTTTTTAAACTGCACACCTCGACCATGTCACTCCAGAATGAAAAGTCTCAAACTCGTCAAGTGAATAACAATAATACATTTTTATGCTGGTTAGGTTAGTAAACAACCAATTAAATAACTTATATTAATATTTTACAGAAATTATATTTTAACTATTAATAGTTTATCATTTTCATTACCTAAGCTCTTTCTTCCTCACTTGTTCATAGGGATGGACGGGAATGGATTTTTAGTTCGGGACGGGACGGGACGGGATTGCTCTTCTCGACGCTATCGGGAAATATTCGTTTTGACTTTTATCTGAATATCGTATAAAGACAAATTAATGTTATATATCAACTGGTTCTGTTTCCAAATTGTTCCACTTGTTTTTGTATAATTTACAATGAACCTCCTTTTGTTGAAAAGATTTAAAATATCTAATTTTTATATTTGCACTATACAATGAGATAAGAATAAAGTATACATTTCCTTGTATCCAAAAAAAAATTTAAATCAAATCACTAAACAATATACATACGGTATAAAAAAAGCCCATTAAATTTTTTTTTTTTTTTTTAAGGTTTTTTGAATGAAATATTAAACGTTTTCTATAAAGAATAAAAAGAAAAAAATATGTACATAAAAATATAGATTAAAACAATTGAAAAAATTGTAAAGAAAACAAAACTGTATTATATAAATAGGCCTAAGGCCTGCTCAGTTAAAAAAATCAACAAATTGAAATTCATAATAAATATTTCACTGAGAAATGAAGTGGTTCAACAAACTAAAGCCATTTATAACCCCAAGAAATGTTAATTTTTTTCATTTTTTATACTTATTGATCTAATTGAGACAGGTTCTTACTTAGAGATTATCATAAAAATTGAACTTTAAAAATATACACTATTAGACCAAATTATTTTTATTTTTATGTATTCATTTAGCTGTTTTTTGCTATAAAAAAGGAACGTATGATGAAAAAATCAATAAAAAACAATGAAAGTTTAAAGTTATGAACTTCAAAATCTAATAAATGTATTTGTAATGTTTAATTTTCAAAAATATATTTAATGGGATTTGATGTTTATCATTCAAAAATTATATTAAATTATAATAAGATGCTTTTAACATTATAAAACAGTAATTAAATTAAAGATTGATTTATTTAACAATACTTTGCCATTTTACCTTTGATTGGAAAGTCGCACAACTTTGATTGACATTTTGTTTAATTTGTAAGAATTAGACGAATCAAACGAGCCATCCCTTATTTTTCTACGACAATTGGTTCAGAAAGTAGCATTTGGTACTAGAAGCAAAAACCCCCCTCTTGAATAAATTACTGCCAATAAATATTGTTGTTAGTTGCACAATAGATAAGCTGAACAATAGATCGTCTCGGCAGTTCCCGTCCCGATAAATTCCCGAGTAAAAAAAAATCCCGCCCGATGATCGGGACAAATTTGCTCCCGAAAATTTTCCCGAAATTTCGGGTCCCGTCCATCCCTACTTGTTCTACACAATGTGTTTAGGAATTTAAAACAGACAGTTTTAAAGGGTTAGGCAGAATTGGACATATAAACTTAAAAATGACACTAAACAAAGACTTAAGAAAAGTCTTATGGTAAAGAAGAGATAACTCATGTTATCTGAGGTAAAATAAGATTAGAATAAAAATATTACTAATAACTATTAGCTATGTACAGAATGTAAATCAAGTGATCAAACTAGTTTTTCCAAGAAAAACTGCCCAAAAATTATTTTTGAGTAAAGTTTATGTTATTCATGAGCCATCACTAGTCAGATTTTAATTAGTAAGTTTATAAAACGTAGGTTAAAATTTGGAGGTTAAGTCAGGAAACAGAGAGAAAAATTAGGACAGATTATGCTGGGAGTCATCAGTCGTGACAGCATCAAGCATCAGGACCAGGTAGAAGTTAACACGGGATAAGCTGGGAGTAAGATGTCGTGTTTACTTATGTTCGGTGAGAGTAAGTTAGGTTATTAAGATAAATAAGTTAATTTAAGTCCAGTGAGTTGAGAAGTAGAGGAGGTACATGTGGATCTGATGAAAAGTAGTTAGATTAGTTCAGGTTGAGTTAAGAAAATAAATTTAAGTCTGATTTGGTTAAATTATGTACAATACAGTTTCAGTTTGAGTTAGATGTAGAAGTGGTAGATAGGAAATTAGGTTTGCTTCTAAGACCACTTAAAAGTCGATTTCTGGTTTGAGTTAGTAAGTTCAGTTTAGGTCAGTTGAGTTCCACGTAGAAGTAATAGGTGCATCCTTGTGTAGGATAGGGTAGTTGAGTACGATGTAGACTACGTTAGGTTAGTCATTGGACTACTTAGGGTTCATTCTCATTTATGGTGAATGAGATCAGTTTATCAGTCGAGCAAAATGTAGAAGCGGTATATGGGCTAGTTGAGTGTGATGCAGAAAGCATTAGGTTCGGTAAGACCAAGGTAAGGTTTGTTCTTAGTTAGATGCCCAAACCTTTATAGTTCAGTTGAGGTCAGTCGAGTTAGATGTAGAAGTGGTAGGTGCGTACCTGGTAGTCCAGGATGGAGAAGCCAAGCCCACGCTCGCCCTTCACCAGCTCGATGATGTGCGGCTCGCTGCTCCACATGGCGAGCCCCGTCAGCGGCTCGAGCGAGCGGCTCTTGAGCTTGCTGAGGCTAGGCTCCGTGGTGGCCGTGGTGGTGGAGGCCAGGGAGCCGTCCGACTTGGCCTTCACCAGACGCTCCATCGCTGGGATCAGGTTCTGCAGACTGCCACCCAGGAGGCTCTGCAAAGGTTGCGATTGATACATTAGCTTTAACATTCTATAGACACGGATACTAATTTTGAGTTGGATTAGTGTTCATAAGTTAATAACAATAAAAAATACCAAAATTTTAACTGTTAGATTTTGGTGGGACTATTTCAATATTTTATGACTTAGAAGACTGGATAAAATAAAGTATAATAATAAAGGATTAAATTATTGAAAAAAAAAACTTTAAACTGCCCACTTAGATGTAACTCACCCCATTCATAAGAAATAATAGAAATGCTTTTCCCTGACAGGTACAGTCCACAGTCGGCAGCAGTTTGCAAAAAAGTTTAGTGCAGATCGGAGACCAGGCAAAAAAATTGTTTGGCAAGAGGTGGAGCACAAGGATGGAAAGGGAACAGTATACCATAAGTGTGAAAATAACAAAATAACTTAATTTAAAATAGTTTTCATATTTTTTTCTAGATAAAAACCACTGCTTGACAAAAGAGTGAGCAAGTGATGGTGTTCCGAAATTTGAGTGTCCTCCGAAAGCTTAATGCTATTCAGAAGAGATTAGACCTATCTACGAGCCAGTGATAACAAAAATCCAACTCTTCCCACACCGACAACGTGTGAATGCAACTCACCCGGGCGGCGAACGCGGCCTTGTCCTGCGAGGTGTCGATGAGCCGGTAGGGCGTGGAGTCAGGCGAGCGGCGTGCGCAGACCATCCGCACGTGCACTGGGAGGTCCTTCAGGATAGAGACCACCTCGATGTGGTTCATCCCCAGCAACCGGTGGCCATTCACCTGGCGACAGAAACGCTCGTGATAAAAGGGCGATTACTTTTAAATTTCATGGTTAATGTAGCCTAATTATCAGGGATGCCAATTCTGATTTCATTTTCTACTGTTCAATTGATAAAGAAAGATAGGAGTCACTGAAAACTCTTGAGGAATGATATCTAGTAACAACTGATGTACTCAAAATTTAAGATGGCAAGGTTCGTAAAGATGTTGGATTGCCCTATAAAATACTATCATAATGAGTTATTAAGTTTCTAATAAAATATATTTTTACAAAATTAAATATCTTTAAAATACCAACTTCAATATTTTAACCTAAGAACTTTGCAATTAATAAAACAAAATAAATAAGGTTATCGTTGTGCAACATGTCACAACGATAGACTATCGATTAAACTAAAAATTAAACTGTCGATATTATGTTGATCACAACAACTTTTTAGGTTGCATAGCCCTCTAATCAATGACTGACCCCATATAGCCTTAACCTAAAGTTAGAATGTGACCAGAAAAATTTATAAACTACTATAACCAACCTTAATGATGAGGTAAACCTTTTACAATATGTCCTTCTATGACGCCCATTGTTCTATAAGGTCAAATACAATACTCAATTGATCATAAGACACATTTCTGAAAACCATTTAAAAACATCAGATAATTTTTTGTCAGTATTTCAAGGGGTACTGTTGCCTCGAGTAGATCGCCTCTGCTCTAGAGCTTAACGTTCAGCCCCCCCTCCTTCACCCCATTAATTTAACCCTCCAACCCTCCACCCCGGCAGTATGGACCGAGATGGTGGGCCCTGACCTCCTAGTTTACACACATTAGATATCCCTGGACAAGTCCCATTACCTCGAGCAGTTTGACCCCGCTCCGAAGCTTGCCATTCTGCCCCACCGGCCCCTGTGGCAGTATGGTGCGAATTTAGTGGTGGGGCCCTGAACTCCTAGTTTACACACATTAGATATCCCCGGGCGAGTTTTGTTACCTCGAGCAGCTCGTCCCCACTCCGAAGCTTGCCATTCTGCCCCACCGGCCCCTCTGGCAGTATGGACCGGATGTAGTGGTGGGGTCTGACCTCCTGACCGTCCTCCACATCGACTGTGCCCTCCAGGCTGATCCCCAGGCCTCCACCCTCCCCAAACTTGCACAGCTGGCCAACCTGCACAGTAAAATAATCATAATCAGTAGCCAGTTTAAAGAATATTTTTCTATATCAAAGGAACTACAAGTATTTTGGCTTGGTTCTCGAAGAATATGTCAAAGAGTAAATTATTCTGAGAGCAATTTGTTGCAAAACGCGCCATCTTCAGGGAATACCATTTTAAACATTAATAAGTTCTATTCACAGGATCACTTTGTCACATAAGTAATAAAACATTTTTACATTTCAAGTTTCGGGTGTGCGCAACACATATGACGGTGGCACGGCAAAACAGTGTCCTGAGCATTGATGCCGCGGACACAAGAGGTTGTGGCAGTTCCACACTTTTGGCTGTAACTGAGGGGGGGGGGGGGTGCTGAAGTGAGGAGTGAATGGCGGTAAGGAACCCTTTTGCTTTTTTGTTGATGCTGGGCTTTGTACCGAAATAATCATAGAACATACTCTTTGACAATTCTTCAAGACAAAATAAAATAATTTATTCCTGGTGATTAATTATAAATAATGACTAACTTATTGGTATTCCTTTGATATAATGAAATATCATGATCAGCATTCCTAATGGATCACATAAATTAACCAAATTTGAGATTGCAGTCAGTTAAGGTATTTTAACCTCTTGTATATGGAGCCAAATAAAGGTTGAGATGTGCCAGTCAATTTATACCAAAGTTCATCATCACTGCAATAAAAAATACTGCACAATAGAGTTTTTGGCACATTTCACAAACATCATAGTATCCAACAAGAAATTTTATAGTGAAAACAGTACAATAATTGATTATATGATATTGGATGCACGAATAATGGGTGTTTTCTTTCACTTGAAACTTTCAACACTGTTAGAGTTAGAAATACAAACATGAGTTGCCAAACTGGTTTCAAAACTAGTGATGGGTTAGGACTACACTACACTGATATTCTTTGCACTTAAAAAGTTCAGATCATAAAGTACAACAATACAAGGATCAGCAATGGATGAACTACATACCACAATCTCGACATCCGGGCCAAGGATCTTGTTCCACTTTGCTTTGATGGCCGCCTCCACTGTTGGCTTAAGAGGTCCCTCGTAATCCTGGTCAATCAACAGCTCGATGTCTTCTACGTTCACCTCAAATTAAAAATAAATATATAAAATTTCATGTCAGGGAGGATAAAAATGATGTGTTTTAGACTATTGACTCATTTAACTCTAATATCATTATAATTGTGCAGCTATTCTTGACAGCAGTTATCCTTGACATAAGTTCAACAAAAGATTAATTCAATCAATTACTTTATTTCAAAAAGCAGTATTTCATAAATATACTTTAATATATTTACAAAACCCAAAAAGGTTGTACTGAATAATAACTTATCGCTTATTATTATTAGGTATATGTTACTATTGTCGCTTATTAGGTTATTGGGTTCAAATAAGTGACAATTATTGTCACTTATTAGGTTCAAATAAGTGACAATCAATCAGCAATCTAACCCGTTTTGAGACGGTTCTGAATTCTCAACATCAGTTTGTTTAACACTAATATTCATGCTGGCAAAGATTTATACAAAAACAAGAAACAACAAAAGAAACGTAACAAAAAAAGTTCATATTTAAATCATATTAATTACTGAAAGAGCTACTCTAGAAGTAAAACTATAAGTTAAAAATTTAATGTCAAGCTTAGACCCATAGTGAATTAAAAACCGGTCATACCCAATTTTTAAATAAGCCTTTATTATAACCTTGACACAAGGTTTTGCCAAGCCTCACCTCATGGTTGGCAGCCTCCGCCAGCACCGCTGAGTCTATGGTGGTCTGCGACTCAGCTTCCGGCTCCACCTCCGCCTCCGCTGACTCTCCGTCCTATAGCACATCATCCCTTTACTTCAAACTTCATAATTAACAAACATTATAGTGTTGTTCAAAGTAATGTAAACATAAATCAAGAAAGCATAAATTACGAATTATGCATTGTTGTAATTAAATTTTTTCGCTTGAATTATTATAGATACATAAGTCTTAAAGGCTTATCCTTCCTCAAAAGAACACGGATGCTACAAAGAATATGTAAATTAAGAATAAGTAGAATATGTATTGCTGCAAAATATAATAAATGAATTTTTTGACAGAAATAAACTTTATACGCTTTGCCATTGCCTCACATGTCATGTAAATGAATGAGATTTCCAAATACAGGAATGATCCAAACTTTTTTTGTGAATAATTTGATTTCATTAGTAAAATTAATAGCACTAAATAAAGTCATGACCATTTTATTTTATGAAAAGGTGGTTGGTCAGATTTATACCGAAAATATTATATATTGATCAACGGACTTTCATTTATCCGTTAAAGAAAGTTGATTTAATTCCTAACTTATTTCCAAAACAAAACTTCCATCATTTCCTGCATTTATTTCACTATGCTGCACCAACAGCATTTCCAAGGTGCACCCTACTGACCGTGCTCAGCTGGTATTTGGGCAGTGACATGACGGAGGGTGAGTTGGGCGTCGGAGGCTTTAGCTCCTGGTTGGCGATGGCCTGCTGCAGCTGTTCGAACTTGGGTCCGCGGAGGTACCTTTCCAGCGTCAGCCGTACCGTCTGGCCCGTCGCCCGCAGCAGATCCACCGCCTCAAAGTTGGAGTAGCCCTGCAGCGACTTGCCATCCACCTGTGGTACAGACATTAATAGATGACTTATGAATCACAGAAAAGCTTTAAAACTGGTGCAAAGTTGACATTGGGTACACCAAACAAAGTTGTCATAACCTTTGGCTGTGGCAATTTTCTTCCCCTCATGCTCTACAAAGTAAATAGTTGAAGTCATCTGGAGGCCATGGAAAATCCTATCTGAGGAACATGGATGAATGAACAGTCAGTTTGTTGGCCAGCTAGAAGGCAGAACCACCACATGTTTGTGTCTGAAAATCAGTTGTCACAGGAGCATGAGATTTGGACCTCTAGTAGTTGATGAGCCGTCTTCTCTACCATTTCCCACCAGTATCATTACAAGACTCATGAAATTACATTAACCCTTCAACGTGTGACTTTTTCTATGGAAGGACACCCCCTCCTGCGGGACTTTTTTAAAGCTTTCAGGAACCTCATCGTCACTCTCTAACTCATCATTTTCTAAGCCTACTACTTGTAACTGGGCATAATCAATATCATTATGATCACTTACATCAGATATATCTTCATCAACAAGCCAACGATCTATCTAACTACTTCGTGCCATTGCAAAACAAAACTAACCTAAGTTCCAAAACACAAAACGGCACTGAAAACAATCCAGCAGTTGAATCTGATAAAAAATATTACCAATAAAATTTGCACAACAAAACAAAATAAAATTTTAGAACATATTTCACTGATAAATAACATTATCCACGCGTAAAACACACGATAATTAGTATGAAAAAGCGTTCGTGTAAACAAACAAAACAAGGCAACAACTAGGGAACTCGTCAGCTCAAAACAGCTGATGAATATCGTCACCAGAGACAGACAAAAATGCTGTAGGAAGAAGGATTTTTTTGGTGTTCCGTGTAGCCTATTTCATCTACAATGTACTGAAGTTTAGATCGAGTCCAAGTAGTTATGAATTGAGTCGCTAGATAGCAGCATCTGCACACGGCAACGAGGTTAGGAATCGCGGCGTATTACGTACGGCAAAACACGTTGAAGGGCTAACTGCAGTTATCAAACACTTTCTAAACTCCAACATTATTAATACACCTAAACAATAACACGTTCATGTTATAACATGTTAACGCTTAATAACACAATAATTAATTACAAATATTAAGAAATAGTTGTAGGCACTCAACTGGTAAAAATATTAACGTACCTCTACGATTCTATCGTTGACTTGAATCTTCTTGCAAAGATCTGCTGCACTACCTTCACTGATGCTCTTGACAAAGATACCCGACAGGTCCTCTGGAATAATTTGAAAGTTTAATTAAAGAAAAAAGTCTTTTATAATTCAAAAATTTAATAATGTTCTAGTGTTCACTGAGCTCAAAATTATTCACCTTCTGACTTAGACATTAAAAAAGTTATACCTTATTAAAAAAATGAACAAATAAATTAAGGAAACCTGTAGTGACTCTGCAATTTGTAGAATACAATGCAATCAAATAATTGATAAAAATCTTTTCTTAAGGTTAACATAGAACTTAGAACACCGGTAAGGCAAAACCCTCGACAGAAATCCAAACTTTTTTTAATATTTGGCAAAAACAAATGTTTAGGATTTTTCTAGTGAGACCAAAATCGCAAAGACTGTTTGGAAACTGCAGAAGCAGATCTTGTGCTATTGGATTCCTATACATTAGAGCCAAGTATTTTCTTGAGGCCAGCTTACAGCTATGGTAATTTACTTAACATTCTCACTGCCATTTGCAGAAATTTGAGTACTGTGCTCCACTGTTCAGCAATATTTGGGATTACTGTGTCTATTCGATCTAGGATTTTTTTATCATATAGTTTTCAGTAGACCGAGCATTAGCTTGGTAAACATGTAAGGCGAGCTCATCCTCCAGGCCAAAGGGCGCTGGCCTCTAGTTTAAACATACTTAACGACAGAATGAAAATGTAAAACTTTGATTTATTTATACAGTTACTAATACTGATTATTGTTCAAATCAGAAGCTACAAAAATACCTAAGGATAACTTGGCAACTTTGAATAGCTGCAGGAAGAATAGAATTTTTCGCACTCATGAGACTTTAGACACGTGACAGTTACGGGACCGAGATGGTGTCAGATTACCAAAAATTTCGGAGTACTAAAGGTTAGTTTCATTCTACTGAATTTGAACTTATAAATGTTATAGGAAAAGTAATTGTTCATGTTTTATTTTGTACTGTTTATGTCTACTCTTTGATATCAAGGATGTAAAATAATCAATTTAGGCATTGTTTCTTTCAAATAACTAAAAAACAGATTTTTTACATGTAAAAGTGAAAACCAAATTACCATATGATGCGGCAAAGGGATTACAAAAACAATGATAAAACTTGCACATTGAAGTATTCTGTGTTGTCTTTTGTGTCTTTTTCCGCATATAGTCTGACAATGCTTTTTCTTGAATGTGTTTCAGCGCTTAAAAGTTGTTTCAAGTAAATTCACACTCCTCACACCAGTGTATCAAAGCGTTTACAGCTGATCACAGTCCAATCTACACATTCAAGACACTTCTATTATATTAGAGTGTCCGATACATAGGTATCGAGAAATACCAATAACAATTATATTGGTGGCTTGGAGTGCTAATGATGGTTCCCTAGAGCGCGTTGTGATTGGCTGGAAAGTTAACTCGGATGCCATTAATAATGCGTGGCAGTGAATCATCACTAGCGCTCCTAGCCACCGGGGTGCACGCTACTAATATGTCTGGTGGTATTGGCGGATACTTGAAGAGACCGAATGTCATGATGACGTAACTTTGTCACAGCTGATCGCGTATTTTGACTCCAAGGCCTCCTCGATTGTGTCGTCTTGTACAGTAAATGTGACTTACTATTCTATCTCTTAGGTTGTTGCCAAGATCTATGTAATTAAGTCTTCCGAAAATTCTTGTGGGATATTGATATTATCATAAAGTGTAATTGCGTCATCCACAACTACATGACTTTTTGCATTGGGCAATATATTATTTGATTCTGCTTGTTACTTGATTGGCCCTATATTTATTGTATTAAGTATTCAAATCCGGCGACTGCTTTTTTTATTGTTGACCATGTCAATTGCATTTTGTAATGTTGAATAACAATACACGATGATTATTGATTATTGTTATCTTGGGGTTGTTCATTAACTTTCTCTTTATATTTGAGGATTGGATTTTCTGGCCACATATGTTTCCTAGATCTTATTAGAGCTGAGTGTTCGGCACAAGATGTGGTGTCGGACTACCGAGCGTGTCGGACTATCAAGTCGGACTATCGCAAATCAACTGTAGATCTATTTGATTTTACGTAGCCAAAAACCTCACATAAAAACATTTAAAATCCTAGGACAGAAATACATTGTGCCCCTACAAAAAGCACTTTTATACAGTATACTAGCTTACTTACCCGGGCTTTGCACAGTACTCAATTTCCAATAACAACCTCAGGAATTATTTTGCCCCTCAGGTGAGCATGTTTGTTGTGTTGTGTTGATGAGCTCACTCGCCGTCAGGTTTAGCTTATTCACTGCGCTCACTCGCCTCAAGGCTATAATATAATTTAGTTTTTTGATTACCAATTTTCCCTGAATATTTTAAATGAGAACAGTTCAGGTGAGCTTTTTTGCTACGCTCACTCGCATCAAGTATATAATATCCTTTAGTTATTTTATTACCAATCTTCCCTCAATACTTTGAATAAGAACAGCTGTTTATAAATTAATACCCCTAAATGTAATAATGTGTTCATCACTAAAATGTTGTTTCCATAAGAATAAAATGGTAACTTTAAAGACATGTGGGGCGGAACTTTGGGAGAATATAGTAAATTTTTTTGGAGTTTCCACGTCAAGGGCTTTCAATCAAGTAATATGGTTGTGGGGGTTTTGACTTCTGTGAATGCTTAAACAACTTGTATTACATGACATCCAACATTCAAAATCCCACTTCCAACTTTAAGGTGATTTAGTGCAAACATGGTAAAAGATAGATCAAAACCTCAAATACAAAAGTTGTAGAGAATTTAATTCCCCACCAACGATTTTCCGTCAGATTTATGATCAGTTGGGGGAAACATCCTTTAGGCCTAGACTACAAACACTAAAGAAGGTACCCAACTTGGCAGCTTCCACAGCAATTATTGAAGGTCTCTATTCTGTTTCAATAATAATAACATGTTAACTTTGAAGACGTGTGGGGCGGAGCTCTATGTAGGTTGGGAGGATATTGTCAATTTTTCTGGAGTTTTCACGTCAAAAGCTTTCAATCAAGTATGTGTTGTAGGGGTTTTTACTTTTGGGAATGATTAAACAACTTGTGTTACATCCTACATTAAAAACCGACTTTCATTTATATATATATAGGAAATTGTTTAACCAGGTTAAAATATCAGTCTTTTATGACCTGAATACTTTACGCTTGGCTGAATTACATGTTGTGCTGACCTTTCTCGCAGACGTATCCCGCAATGGTGATGCCAAGGCCGTGGCTGTCCTTCTGTATCTCGACGGTGAACTTGTCCATCTCGGGCAGCTGGGTCTGGGGCGGCAGCATGTCTAGGGTGAGCAGCGGCAGGGAGGAGGCGGAGAGGAGAGGCATCGGCGTGGTGGGGAGGGGCGGCCGGACCACATCCATCACCAGCGAGTCTGGACCCTGCAACAGAGTCAGGGGGGTGACCATTGAGGGAATGTCTAAATACAGTGACTGTGGCATTACAGTAGACTCCCTCTTAACCGGCCACCTTTTAACCGGTCTCCGCTTTAACCGGCCTACCCTAACACAAAAGGAACATCTTTTTAACCGGCCATTTTTTATCTCAAAATCACTTTAAGCGGCCGTGTTTCGCCGGAAACGTAGTTTTCTTATCTACTGTATCATTCAATTCAAAGATATATCATATTGACGTTCTCAAACCAATTAAAATGTAATGTCCTGGACGGAAGTGATGCCACCGGAAGTCAATGCGTTTGGACCTACTATCCAGTAGACCACATAAAGAAACGAATTATTATTAGTTTAGGTTTATTGTGGATTTCATGGGTGTCGGATGTTAGCTATAAATCATATACAGTAATGTATTTAAAGTTGTTTTTCTAGTGATAATTATATCTAGACCATATAAAATTGTAAGTTGGCGTTCTTAAATGAACATCGGTTTAACCAGCCAATTCATTATCCATCCGGCCGCATTCTGGTCCCGAGGTGGCCGGTTAAGAGGGAGTCTACTGTAAATAGTCATAATCCTCTAAATAGGAATGTGGTTCTACTAAAAAATTTTCTATATTATCCCATTCAAAATCAATGTGTGGTCAAAAGGACTATTAAAAAGGACTATGACATTACTTTTGATAAAGTGACAAGACATTTTAAAAAGAGGGGGTTGAATCATTTAATATGTTCCAGATAGGCTTTGTATGAGACAAGATTGAGCTAAATATTTTTTTTAACAATATAGTTCAAAAAAATCTACAAAAGTAAACTTTACTATTGTCTTGTATTTTCAAGAATTTTCCAGGATATTAAGAAATGGACTGTCTCATGATGATTTTAACAAACAATTGGAATCCTCATTTCCTGTATTTCAGGAAACCTATCAACTCCATCTTTAGGTAAATGTCGCAGTTAACTAATAATGGCCAATCTGGTAACAGTACTGACAGACACGGAGGGAGAACATCACCCACTTCAATAACACAGCTGTACTTCTACAACTACCATTGTGACAGCAACAGAAGAACAAAAGCAGTTGTCATGTGAAAATGTTTCAGTGGTCCCTGGTGACCTCACTTACAGTGAGGCGCTAAAAAAGCAAAGCAGTGATAGTGTTGACAGTGTTTATATTACAGATTTAAGTTCTAATTTATTTGTTAATAATTGTAAAATGGCACAGACATCTCCTTTGACTTAAAACTCTAAAACCCAAAATAACATCTACAACTTTATTACAAAGGGAGATAAAAGAAAATACTTAGTTGTGAATTAAACCAGTTCAAAGAATCATTTTGAACATACATTTTGTTTAGTTTTAACTTAGCAATAATTGGTCATTCACACTGTCAAATTCCTCGGAATGATGAATCGGCCAATGCAAGCGTCTCTTATCATCGGACAAGAACATCTCCGAACGACGGGCACAAAAGTCTGCATTCAGTGTACACCAATGTCCCCATTTGTTCCATTTACAAAAAATTCCCCTTCACTTTACACTTTTCCCAAAATTCCATTGTTTAGACACCCTGACCGCACCATTCTACCGATTCACTAAATCACCTCAGGTGAATTGGGTATTAGGAATCTTTTCGGACAGAGCCTAGGTACCTGTATATCAACGTAGTTGTCGTAGCTGTCCAGCAGGGGGATGGGGATGGGCGCGTTGGTCACCTCCGTGTACCCGTTCTGGACGAGGTGACGGTCCAGCTCCTCGGGGTCTCCCAGCAGCTTGGTGGGCACGATCGGAGCGTGGCTATCCAGCGCCTGTACACCACACAGCAAACATGCATAACGAGGCAAGTCTTCTTCATTCCTGACAAAAATTTCTTGTAGATTCAATTAAAAAAATAATTTCTTGTTGATTCATCTTCAATCAAAGGCCTTTATACATGTTATACCAATGAAAATAAATTGCACAAAAGTAAGAAAAATTTAGTTACTTTTCACTGTCGCTGAGAATTATAGCTTTTTGCTATTTTTAAATTTTACAGTATAAGAGCTGTAATGTTCAATGCAAAATATTTATATTAATCAGACCAAGTTCAAGAAAATTTCAGTTTCTTTCAATTTAAAAATGGCATACGAAAGAGAGGAATAAAATGCCATTTTTTTCCGAAAGCAGTATAGTTTTTTTTTTTTTTTTTTTTTTTTTTGAGGGAGAGGCGGAAAAATGCATTACGCACACAGGTGGCCAGCCTGTAGTGTGGGGCTCCCCTAAAAGCGGGTTTACCCACTAAAAAACCTCCTCTACTCTTTAGAAATCTAACCTGGAATTGTTTGTCACATTACGTCAGGCTAGGCCTAAATTTGGCTTACGCCCGTGGGGCTCGCTCCTTATCCAGCCGCTCGATCAAGGGATCTGGGCCACTTCGCGGTCCAGATCGGTTTTCTTTTCCAGGAGGATGCCCCGGACGAACTGTGACAAACAATCCCAGTTGCCCTCATCCTCCAAAATCTTTTGGCAGACCGAGTCCACCGAAAATGCACCAAAGATTTGTGTGGCCTCCAGGCGGGGCCCTTCCCAACGGGGACAGCGGAAGAATGTGTGTTCCGCATCGTCGGGAACACCCGGGCAATAAATGCAGTCCGGTGAACCGGTCTTTCCCATCCGGTTCAGGTACGACCGAAAATAGCCGTGACCTGTCAAAAATTGGGTCAGGTAGTAGTCCACCTCCCCATGCCGCCGTTCCACCCATGGTTGGACCTGCTTGATAAGTCGCGCAGTCCATCGTCCTCGGGTGTCGTGCTCCCAGCTGTGTTGCCACTGCTGGAAGGTTCGGGAGCGCTCTTCTGTTCTTGCCGTGTCCTTGCCGTCTCTGATAAATCGCTTTCCTCTCCCCTGCCAAGAGCTTGACAGGGATGACTCCGGCGACCACCAGGACGGCAGGCTCGGACACTGTCCGGTAGGCGGAACACACCCGGAGCGCAGCTTGACGCTGAACCCGGGCGAGTCGCAACCTGTAGCACTCCTTATCTAGAGCGCCTGCCCACACCTCTGCCCCGTAAAGAAGCACGGACTGGACCGCGGACATCAACAGACGTCTTCTGCTGGATCGGGGACCCCCGACATTGGCCATCAGCCTACTAAGGTAAGTCACTACCTTAGCGGCCTTGTCCGCCGTACGGAAAATCTGATCCCTCCAGCTTAACTTGGTGTCCACCATAACCCCGAGGTATTTGGCGGCACGAGTTGATGTGACCACCTCCCTTCCCACTCGAAACGGGACGACGGTGTCGATCCTCTTCTTCGTGAGAATCACGATCTCCGTCTTACTGAGAGCAAGTGAGAGACCGTGATCGGACATCCAGTTGTTGACCACCCGCATAACTCGGTTCAACTTCAGTTGGGCCAGCTCAACGTTGCGTGCAGCAATGAGAGCTGCGACGTCATCGGCGTACCCAACCAAAGTGGTTTCCTCAGGCATCTCGGACCTCAGGAGGCTGTCATAGGCAACGTTCCAGAGATCCGGTCCGAGTATTGAACCTTGTGCGGCACCAGAAGTGACTTCCATCGTCCGCGTTCCGTCCCTCGTGTCATAAATCAGGCTTCGAGAGCGTAGATAATCCTCGATGAGCCGCAACAGATATGCAGGAATACGAAAAGTGTTGCGAAGCGCATCCAGCATATCGACCCACCTCGCCGAGTTGAAGGCATTCTTGACATCAAGCGTAACAAGAAGCACTAGAAAGCAGTATAGTTAACAAAGCAGACAGTAAAACTAGCCCTAGGGTGAAGAACACTCTTGATGTTAACACATTTCATAACCTTAAATTACTTTACCGTAAGATTCCTTAACTCTGACCCAAAAACAAAATTTTGGTCGATTAAGCTGTCTTTGTTGATTTGCGTCTTTAGGAGGTTAATATACATAAAAAGGATAACTTAAAGAGGGCCCAAATACAAATATATTAAAATTCCAGTACATTTCCCATACTTTCATTGAAATACCAAGCAACTTTTCAAAAATGCATTAAACTCTTAAGTATCCTGGTGTCATAAAAGAATCTCTTCAAAAATTTATTGGATAGAAATTCTAAAAATTCTGTTAAGAGATAGGGGCTGGGACAAGCATGGGTTCAGAGTTTTGATAAACTTTTTTCATTCTAAATCATTTCATTTTCATTGTTTTCATTTCATATGAATTGTTTTGTTCAAGTTTTTTATTGCTTATAGCTACTGTAATTTATTAGGAAGAGTTTTTTAAAAGCTTTAATAGAATTTAAAAATTGAGAAAATATCATTATTCTAAAAAACGATTGAAAAAATGGCCATAGCATTAGTATGTAGCCAATTGTTACATTTCATTAGCCCTTATGATTGAGTAAAATTTTCTGCAATTTAGAGTTACTTTAAGAAAATTGTACGCTTGACGATATAAGTCATCTCACGAACAAGTGAGAAAAGTGTAGATTACCTGATATTCGGGAGATGTTGGTTCCACAGGGCGTGCCACAACCAACCTCACGTGGCTGCCAGACTGGCGCAGCACTGCTGCCACCTTGGCAAACAAAAACAACAAAATATATTACTGTAGTGTTTGGATTACAATTTAAAGTATGCCTTCACCACCAAATAAAGCAATCTATATGTTTATTATACTATGTTCACGTAGTAAGGTTTTTTGACAAGATTTCTCCAGTATGTTTTGACAGAGAAAAACTCGAACAACATGTCATAAAACAGGTGTTTAGTCCTTAAATGGTCAAGATAGTATCAACGGAAGAATATAGATTGGGTGTCTACTGCCAAATAAATATAAAAGTCAGAGACTTTTCAGTGGCTTTTGGGGTTGAAGGATGATAAAATTGGTGACTTTAGTGTGGTCTATTTCAAAAATTTTGTGGGGGGGGGGCACTATTTTTTAGAGGTGTGCGGATATCCGGAAAACCGGATCGGATTCGGATCGGATTCGGATATCCGATCCGATCCGATTGTACAACAGGCGTCGGATACTATCCGAAAAATATCCGATTTTTTCGGATAAATAGTGTATATGAGCAAAAAAACCTTTAAACCCTTCAAAAACTACATTTGGAATGATACTGACGATCGCGTTCGTTCTAGGTATGAATACAAAGTTGGATTAAAACACGACTCAATTATTATCATCTCTCTCGAGTCAGTCAACACTAGTATTGACACTCAAGATATTAGGATGGCCCCAAGATATAGCGCACTCAAGGCAATGGTTGTCAAAACAAATCTGATATATTAGCGACTCAAGCGGATGGAGTAAAACAACCCATTCTAACAGTGGTCGTGATTGGCTGTAGAGTTAGTTTCCGATTCCAACCACAACGCGCGCTAGTGAACTGTCGCTAGCACTCCACAGCCACCGATTTGGAATTAACTGGTATGGGGGAACACCAGAATTGACCGAGTGTCACGATTTTAGTCTGTGATTATTTGATTCTGTTGTCCTGCGCAGTAGACGACAGTGTTTCCAAGTACACGATAATAAATTGGTTATTGTACTCATTCTCACACGTCACACTGATTTTCCTCCCAAAGATTTGTCGTAATTTTTCAAGATAATTAATGATAGTTTTGGAAAATGATTGATTTTGCGTGCCTAAAATATTACAAAATCAAATCATTCCCGACATCAATCACTAATTACATTGATAGACACGACATTTTTGTGGCGTGCAATAATTTATTATCGTGTGGTACGATGTTTTGAAGTCTGGGAATACTGCTACAGCCGGCAGCGTACGAGATAAAATTTGAATTGAAGTTACGAACTTTTAATGTGATCAACTTAATTTTCTAAAATCGGATAGGCTAGTTGTTAACTACTCAGCTATGGAGCCAAGAAAGAAAAAGAGTTTGATTGGGAAATCTTTTGAGAAAAACCAAGAACAGTCGGAATGCCTATTGTGCAAGCTGGTTCTAAAGGTAAGGGTAGGGTAACTAAGACATCAGAAAATGTTCTTTATAGAAAAATAAAATAATGTCGTTTTATTATTACTGAAATTGAGACTTGTGACTTGATTCCACTTCATAAATTCTTTGAGATAGGAATGTTTTTATTTTAACTGAGCTCATTGTAATAGGCCTAAAACAAATTGGGATGTATGTATAAAACCTAGTGTTAAAAGTATTATATGTTACTGCATTATTGAACCTAAGTAAGCTTAGCAATCTACTTTTAATTAAACATCAAACAAGACTGTAGCCTACACGAAGGTGTAGGCCTAGGCCTCTGTTAAACAGTAATGTCACCACAGTGACTCAAAGATATCAAAACTTGCATAAAATATAGCCTAGGCCTAATGAATGAAATAGACCTTTTTGGTCATACCCCTAAGTTATTACTCAAAATATTACTATCAATGTAGTATTCAAACAAAAAATGAGTGTGAAAATTACCTAATTCGGAGAGAGAAAAATTTATCTAGGTTATAATTTAAGCAAATTTGTAAATAAATACCGAAAAAGATTTCTCATAAAAAACAAATAGTTACAAATGTAGCCTGTTGATTGACTGACTTTAGAGTTAATAATAGGCCTACCTTAAGTTAAAACTTGGTTTGATACTGATAGCCTTGTAGTGAATTTATTTTGGATGAGACCTACTGTAGTTAGTAGAATATATGAAACTATATTATATAGGCTATAATATATTATAATAGGCCTATAATACACAAAATCATACAAATATGAAATGGTAGGTATCATACTTAACATAGACAACATTAAACATGCACACTAAACAAAATAAATTTCTTTATATGTCATTGTAAAGTATTTGTCCAAATTGTAAATTATAATTCTAGTTTTGAACAAATACAAAAAAAAATCAATATATGCCTACATTTATATATTAAAAAAAAAAAAAAATACATTTTTCATGCATTCCTAGGAATAAATTGCTAAGATTTTACTGTTAATTAATTTGTATTTTAAAGTTCATTCTGTCCGTGCGAGTATCCGAATCCGAATAATATCCGATCCGAACCCCTTACTATCCGATCCGAATCCGATCCGAACTTAAACTATCCGATCCGAATCCGATCCGAAGTCAAATTTCACTATCCGCACACCTCTACTATTTTTACAAATTTACAAAAAAACCTATGACTTTTCTTACATTTAAGAAAAAATAAATGACTTTTTCGTGACTGCCGTGCCCACTAACTAAAAGGTGTGACTTCGGTGACTTTTGGTTGACCCAGTGACCAGTAGACACGCTGATGGAGCACAACAAAGATTTTATAGATATTTTCAGTATTCATACTGTGTAAGCCAAACAAGGAGTCAACTCTGAGTGCCATGATATTCCATTTTAAATATTCGATAATCAAGAAAGTGTTGACTCTTTACACAATTTCTTGCAACTTGAAACTGTGTTGCAAATGTAGTACAGAATAATAAAAGTATTGCAGTTCTTTTACCATTACATAAGTAAACAAAATATTTTAGGTACAAAAGTTGTTCATAGAACACAGAAAAAACAAATTGAATGACGCAAGATGAGTTTTGCAATATTTATGAATAACCATCAAAACTTCATACCTGTTCACTGCCCATTCCGCGTAGGTTGACTTCCCCGATCTGCAGAATATGATCTCCACTCTGCAGTCTCCCATCCTGCACCAACAAATTCACATTATTAACAATCTTAAAGACATCATCTTGAGAAACCTATATATCAAATTATACTTAGGAAATACGACACATTTTACTTCTCATTCACAACTCTTATTTGCAACTAGAATTTTATTTCATTTTTCATTTTGATCATTTATTTCACAAAACAAAATACTGCTTAGGTCTGTCCATAAAACAATAAATATTGCCATAAAACCTCAAGTGCCAAATGTATAACTCTTTGAACCCAGAGTTTGAATTAAAAGCTTTTCAAACTACTTATAGCATATTTGAAAATATTATAAATTTTTTATTTTTATTTTCTTTACATTAAAAACTTTTAAACTTTTTTTGAAACTTAACAAATCACATAATTTTATTTCAGTAAAAAGTGTTATTAACACAAATTTACGACACAAAATAGCAATCAACAATGGAAAACTGTTATTAATTAGAGTTTGCTTTGGAAAATATCTGTGACATAAAGACAATAGTTATTTATGTGAATGAGTTTCACTCTAATAAACAAAACTAAACACAAAAAAATATTAACTACAAATTTATTTTTCTTATGGGTTATGTAACAGAAATTATCAATTTACAGTTTGGTAGAAACACTAGAAAAAACAACAAATGGAATGCAAATTATTTTGCCACTTCACTAGAACAATGGGGTTGACAATGATGTATCGAATGTGGGAGAGAGACCTCGATCTGAGCGGGTGCAAGAGGAAAAGCACACGAGTGGAAACTGATGAGGTCCCCGGAGGTTGGGACAGGCGATTTCCAGCATTGCTCTCTCCGACTGTTTATAAGCAGCGAGTGTTTACTGGCCGTCCATTTGTGTACTTAGTACGGTGTTTGATGCCCGGTTACACACTTTGTGAACGGGCAAACGGCCACTGCTACTGAACACATAGCTGTTCCTTTGATTTATTTTCCTTGCGAAACGATTACTGTAACCTTTTTCTAGGGTTATTTAAAGTTGTAGACTGGTATTTGAAGTACAAACACTGGTTTCCTGCTGGGTAAGAAAGTAGAATTAAACAAAAATTTTAAATTTATTGGTAGTATAACTTTATTTATTATTTTAAAAGTTCCAAAAAGAATAATTTGGGATATATTTAACATTTATTGAAAATAACCTGCATTGAGTTTTGTTTTGATTTCTACCACTTTTCATGACAAATTTCTAATCCCTAAACTCCCAAATGATAAAAAAAATATAGTTATCAATTGAAGCTTATTCAGGGAATGCCTTTCGTTGGGAATCTCATGGATACTGCTGGATTGTTCAACATAAAACATTGTGATGACAGTTAACCCTCGAGAGGTCGCTTAAAATTTAAAATGCCGTCTCTCGCTCAAGGAGGTTTCCTCCGGGTTTTAAACAAATGCACAAAATGTACTCTAAATACTTTTATTGTTTGAAATAGAAACAGAAAATGATTATAAAATAGATTTCAAACTATATATTTGCAAAAGAGAGCAAGAAAGGCAAAGTTAATTTAACAAATGTAATTATTATAACTATTATGGTATATACAAAACATGTTTCACTTTTTTTACTCAAAACTTAATATTTTTTAATAACAGTTTTGTAAAAAGTATAAAAATATTAAAAATAACGTTTTAGAGTACAAATTAAAAAGCTTTTGTAAAAACTCAAATATCAGAATATATAAAAAAATTACTATGAGGTTTCCCTGCATAAACCATAAATAAAATACTATAAAAATGGTTCTACAATCAATTCAAATAATTATACATAGAAAAATAAAAAGTGACTTCAAATAAAAACAAATCTTAAATGGCAATTGTAGCCTAAACAATTACAAATAACCAAATAATACACGATCGCACACGGACTCTTCCTCCGGGTTCTCAAAACACACAAGGACGCTCACGGAGGAATCGTCCAGCACCTCAGGATAGCGCTCGCCAAACTGACCCTGGTCGCTGAAAGTGGGATAAGAGGAGGTCAAATGCGAGGTGAGGAGTTGGGCGACAACTACACAAAATACAGCGCTGTCAACCCCAAGATAAATATTTCCCACAACAACAAAAATTGACCCTGAGGATTCCTCCGCTTAGCGCCCTGTCGAGGGTTAATGATGTCATGTTAAATTACTGGCGTTAAAGTGACCACTAGGTACTGTTGTGGTCATCCAACAAAAATTTTTATGACTTCAAGAAGTATGGGTGTCACATGGTTACATTTCATAAATTGTTTTGACAAAAAATTCACGATATTCTGTAGAAATTTGAAATGTCTTACACAGAAATATTTGACATTGAAGAAAGTCAAGACGAGTTTGGTTCGTATCCAAACCACTTTTAAAATAAATGTCTTCAAAATTTAATTTAATGGAAGCCTTTTTTTTAAAAAAAAGGGAACAAATCACACTTGGAATAAAAATTAACACAATCAATCTTATGGATTATGGGCTTACAACCGATAATATCTGTAGTTTATAATCTCAGAATGAAAATATCTTCAAGGCTTAACACTGCCAATATCCGGAGCACAAACTAACAGTATGATGAGCTTTACCAACCCTATCAGCGACTCCGCCAGGCAGGATGGTCTTTACGACGACGCCAGTGCTGCGGCCTCCGATGATGCCGAACCCCAGCCCCGACCCATCGTTGACAAGATCTATCACCTCTACCTGAGCCCACTCTGTGTTCAACTGTAACACGACATAGCAATAGTTATTTGTATGTCAAGGGAGCCAAAATTGTAGGTGGGGGCTACAATTTTCCCATGCAGACTTTGAACTTCACTTCTAAATACACTAAAAATTTTCCCCCCAGAAAATATAAAAAAGCTAATAAACACTCACTAACATTTTTTATTTTGTTGGTTATTTAAACTCGAAACTCAGAACTTTGTTCAACGTTTATAATCAGGTAGTGAAGCGACAGGGTTGCCAGGTTTCACTGTGCTGTGTTGCCGATTAAAACTAGCAGAATAAAACTTAACCCCCTCTTTCGAAGGAGTCAAGTTTGAATTTGCATAACAGGTTGGAAAATATCTGGGATTTGAAGAAATATGGAAGCTAGGCTCAACATTATAAAAAATGCATAAACTGCTAAGGATTTCCAAAATTATCCTAGAAAATATGCAAACATTCTTTGATGATGTGGGGTTGAAGGGGGGAGATTACGACTTGCTGATTACATCGTTTCCATTTGAGTGGTGTGCACCTTAGTGACATACACTGGAATCACATTGCTAGCAGTTTAAAAAGTTACAACACATCCAAGTCGATAACACATCATAGCAGAACCAACAGATAGGTATACATCCAGGATGCAATTTGTATGATAAATAAAAGTAGCTTTAGTCATTAATAACAATCGCCATTGAATATGTTAGTTCTAAAACAGTATGTGTACTACGGGTAGCCACAGTAGAAGAAAAAAAGAAGTAAGACTCTCCTTAAATCTTTGGGATTAAGTCAGGGTAGAAAAACTGTCTTCAGACCCAGGTTGGGATTTAAGGGTTGCATTGGGCACAGTAAAATTTAACACATAAGTTCTAGACTCTCCTTTTGAAAAATCATGCATCTGATAAGAAAAAAAAAAAATAATAATAATAATAATAGTCAAACCATGGAAAATTTCATTAATTAACAGCACATAATTTAATTACTGTAATTAATCCATGCATAATGTCACTGTTATTTCCCTTTATTTCAATTTTACTATAAATACAACGGTCATTTTTAGAAGTCACATGAATGTGAGTTATGTTAAAATGGCGCTTAACAGGTGATTATGACCATTACAAACCATCTAAAAAACCATCTCGGTGTAAACTTTCAAAAAATGTTTTGAAAATCACTATTACTTGACCAAGCAAGATTCTTGATTATGTTTTTAGTTTGAGATAAAACTTTGGCTGATTAATTAAGTAAAATAGTTAGCGTGAAACAGACCTCGTTAACACTTTTTGCTCAGGTTGTTTTGCTCTAGTTCTTTTTACATCAGGATCTAAAAACTCTTCCTCTTCCACTAACTCAAGCGGGAGCTAATGGATTCATTTTGTTTCTTTAGAACTCCCAGTAAAACCTGGTAGCTTAATTCTTGATAGAATAGGTCTAAGATATTTCATTTGTTAAAATTTTCCTCGATTGAACTCTAATGTAATTGATTTAAATTAATGTTTTTTTTATTAATTCTTATTTTTCAACATTTTTTGCAAGTTTTAAAATACATTACCCTTTCTACATACCAAGATACACAGGGCAATGTCTATGTTTTGCTGATAGAATCTTATATAATAAAAGAGTGCATATAAGGGTCTAGAGAGAGAACTACTGAACGGATCGAGGCCGTTTTGGTGTCAATGGATTTCTCATGACCCCTAGATGATAGGAAAAATATGGTATCCCTCGGAAAATGCCTTATAAAGCAGCAAAATGAAAATTAGACCTTATTTAGACCAATCTAAGACGTGATTTTGTCGATTTGTTTACTGCTCCAGGTGATCCATATCTTACATTGAAATTTGACACCACTGCTGCTTTACAAAGTGTTTTTGTAAACAAAACACACAACTTTTCATTTCTATGATAATTGACGGATACAAATTAAATCAAGGACACACAATGTTGATGTGGTTTTTAAAGCAGTAAAATAAATATTTAACAGCTGATGTTTTAATAAAATTGTTGTTGCTATACTATAAAGAGAGTTTATTTAATATACGTGATTGAATTTATGTATTTAAACTTACGATCTATTTATTAATATTTGTTTGCACATATTTTTTATCTATCGACTAATGAGCTTTATGTTTTGAAATATAAACATAATATTTTGATTGTGAAATTCTCCCGACCGTATTTTAATCCATTAATCTTTGTTATAACTAAGTTATATAACGTCCTCATATTTTTATTTTTCATCCTTTTAAGGTCGTGTAGGCTTATGATTCTACATGTTGAACAATTGGTTTATTGTTCCCACTGATATAAACAATGAAGTACAAAAATGTGATAATGTGTAACTATGAACTGGAAGAAATAAGTCTTGAAAAATACAAGAAGAAATGCCAAGAATAAGAAAAGGAGATGGAAATAAAGTGGAAACAAAAGAAAGAGAATAAACATTTTGAATAGTGTTTTGGTGGAGGTAAAAAACCTACTATAAGATTGACTTAGAGGACAATTCAGTAACACTTAGTACACCCAGGAATGTACTTCTATACCATTACGTGAAAAATTCAAGTCATAACTTGGAAGCAAGGTTCAATTAAATTCATAAACACTGTGGAAAAACCCACAGAATGGTGCTCAGCGATGCCAAAACCTTATGGGGACGTTAGACTCATCGTGGATCTAACAAAATTAAACAAGAACGTAAGGAGGCAAAAATATCAGATGTTGAGGACACACTTAATGAGGTAGGTAAATCGCGAGTGTTAAACAAATAAGATACAAACTCCAAATTCTGGCTAATTAAATGGACTCCGAGTCAGCAAAATTATAAAATAAGTTAATTGGCCATACAACTGGAATGGAATAAATGGAAATACGGTTAAAAACCTTTAATCATTATCTTTTTTTGTAAAGTCTCATAGGCCAACTATATTGTAAAACCATATGATATTAAGCACCGGTATTATAAACTATTTAAACTTATAAACTATTAATGATATATATAGATCGCCTCCTGATCGAAATTAGACCCAATTTTGAGTTGATCTGGACCCAAGAAGTATTTAAAAACATTTAATAACTGAAACATCTATTCTTCCCGTTTTTAACAGTGTTTTTTACAACAGCTGTCTAATGATTCAATCAATTCTCCTTTCTCCAAAAGATTAACATTGAAACTTTGAAAGCCTGTGGGGCATAGGCCTGGAGTCCAACGTGAACCTTTTTAACGGTTTGCGCGGATTTCTCATATAATGCACATGAGCTGAGAAGAAAGGAGGAAAAGAAACATGCTTGCCTATTATACAAGACTAGGAAATCGCTCAATGGTCGAATTTCGACCAAATATTTAGTTGATCTTGAGCTAATTAGTTTAAAAAAAATTTGATAAAACTAACTGTTCTTCCTGATCTGCTATAATTTGTTATTACAACAGCTGTTTCATGATTAATCAATTATCCTTCTCCCATAAGATTAACATTGAAACTTTCGAAGCCTGAAGGGCGTATCCTCGGGGGCCGATGTGAATTAAAATACCATTCTGCTCATCTAAAATACACTACCTTTAAAACGGTATGCGCGGGCTCCTTTTACGTTGCTCACAAGCTGAGAAAAAAGGAGGAAAAGAAACATGCTTGAATATTAATACATAGATAACGGTTCACATTGCTGAAGAAATGGAAATTGGAATACTATGTTGTCCGTGTATTAATAAATTCTGTGACCATTTTCAAACGTGAACATCAAATTCAAGAATAATCTTCATGAAAATTAACCGTCATTTTTGACGGGCTGTTTGCTAGTTTATTAATATTTGTTTGCACATATTTTTTATCTATCGACTAATGAGCTTTATGTTTTGAAATATAAACATAATATTTTGATTGTGAAATTCTCCCCACCGTATTTTAATCCATTAATCTTTGTTATAACTAAGTTATATAACGTCCTCATATTTTTATTTTTCATCCTTTTAAGGTCGTGTAGGCTTATGATTCTACATGTTGAACAATTGGTTTATTGTTCCCACTGATATAAACAATGAAGTACAAAAATGTGATAATGTGTAACTATGAACTGGAAGAAATAAGTCTTGAAAAATACAAGAAGAAATGCCAAGAATAAGAAAAGGAGATGGAAATAAAGTGGAAACAAAAGAAAGAGAATAAACATTTTGAATAGTGTTTTGGTGGAGGTAAAAAACCTACTATAAGATTGACTTAGAGGACAATTCAGTAACACTTAGTACACCCAGGAATGTACTTCTATACCATTACGTGAAAAATTCAAGTCATAACTTGGAAGCAAGGTTCAATTAAATTCATAAACACTGTGGAAAAACCCACAGAATGGTGCTCAGCGATGCCAAAACCTTATGGGGACGTTAGACTCATCGTGGATCTAACAAAATTAAACAAGAACGTAAGGAGGCAAAAATATCAGATGTTGAGGACACACTTAATGAGGTAGGTAAATCGCGAGTGTTAAACAAATAAGATACAAACTCCAAATTCTGGCTAATTAAATGGACTCCGAGTCAGCAAAATTATAAAATAAGTTAATTGGCCATACAACTGGAATGGAATAAATGGAAATACGGTTAAAAACCTTTAATCATTATCTTTTTTTGTAAAGTCTCATAGGCCAACTATATTGTAAAACCATATGATATTAAGCACCGGTATTATAAACTATTTAAACTTATAAACTATTAATGATATATATAGATCGCCTCCTGATCGAAATTAGACCCAATTTTGAGTTGATCTGGACCCAAGAAGTATTTAAAAACATTTAATAACTGAAACATCTATTCTTCCCGTTTTTAACAGTGTTTTTTACAACAGCTGTCTAATGATTCAATCAATTCTCCTTTCTCCAAAAGATTAACATTGAAACTTTGAAAGCCTGTGGGGCATAGGCCTGGAGTCCAACGTGAACCTTTTTAACGGTTTGCGCGGATTTCTCATATAATGCACATGAGCTGAGAAGAAAGGAGGAAAAGAAACATGCTTGCCTATTATACAAGACTAGGAAATCGCTCAATGGTCGAATTTCGACCAAATATTTAGTTGATCTTGAGCTAATTAGTTTAAAAAAAAATTTGATAAAACTAACTGTTCTTCCTGATCTGCTATAATTTGTTATTACAACAGCTGTTTCATGATTAATCAATTATCCTTCTCCCATAAGATTAACATTGAAACTTTCGAAGCCTGAAGGGCGTATCCTCGGGGGCCGATGTGAATTAAAATACCATTCTGCTCATCTAAAATACACTACCTTTAAAACGGTATGCGCGGGCTCCTTTTACGTTGCTCACAAGCTGAGAAAAAAGGAGGAAAAGAAACATGCTTGAATATTAATACATAGATAACGGTTCACATTGCTGAAGAAATGGAAATTGGAATACTATGTTGTCCGTGTATTAATAAATTCTGTGACCATTTTCAAACGTGAACATCAAATTCAAGAATAATCTTCATGAAAATTAACCGTCATTTTTGACGGGCTGTTTGCTAGTTTATTAATATTTGTTTGCACATATTTTTTATCTATCGACTAATGAGCTTTATGTTTTGAAATATAAACATAATATTTTGATTGTGAAATTCTCCCCACCGTATTTTAATCCATTAATCTTTGTTATAACTAAGTTATATAACGTCCTCATATTTTTATTTTTCATCCTTTTAAGGTCGTGTAGGCTTATGATTCTACATGTTGAACAATTGGTTTATTGTTCCCACTGATATAAACAATGAAGTACAAAAATGTGATAATGTGTAACTATGAACTGGAAGAAATAAGTCTTGAAAAATACAAGAAGAAATGCCAAGAATAAGAAAAGGAGATGGAAATAAAGTGGAAACAAAAGAAAGAGAATAAACATTTTGAATAGTGTTTTGGTGGAGGTAAAAAACCTACTATAAGATTGACTTAGAGGACAATTCAGTAACACTTAGTACACCCAGGAATGTACTTCTATACCATTACGTGAAAAATTCAAGTCATAACTTGGAAGCAAGGTTCAATTAAATTCATAAACACTGTGGAAAAACCCACAGAATGGTGCTCAGCGATGCCAAAACCTTATGGGGACGTTAGACTCATCGTGGATCTAACAAAATTAAACAAGAACGTAAGGAGGCAAAAATATCAGATGTTGAGGACACACTTAATGAGGTAGGTAAATCGCGAGTGTTAAACAAATAAGATACAAACTCCAAATTCTGGCTAATTAAATGGACTCCGAGTCAGCAAAATTATAAAATAAGTTAATTGGCCATACAACTGGAATGGAATAAATGGAAATACGGTTAAAAACCTTTAATCATTATCTTTTTTTGTAAAGTCTCATAGGCCAACTATATTGTAAAACCATATGATATTAAGCACCGGTATTATAAACTATTTAAACTTATAAACTATTAATGATATATATAGATCGCCTCCTGATCGAAATTAGACCCAATTTTGAGTTGATCTGGACCCAAGAAGTATTTAAAAACATTTAATAACTGAAACATCTATTCTTCCCGTTTTTAACAGTGTTTTTTACAACAGCTGTCTAATGATTCAATCAATTCTCCTTTCTCCAAAAGATTAACATTGAAACTTTGAAAGCCTGTGGGGCGTAGGCCTGGAGTCCAACGTGAACCTTTTTAACGGTTTGCGCGGATTTCTCATATAATGCACATGAGCTGAGAAGAAAGGAGGAAAAGAAACATGCTTGCCTATTATACAAGACTAGGAAATCGCTCAATGGTCGAATTTCGACCAAATATTTAGTTGATCTGAGCTAATTAGTTTAAAAAAAAATTTGATAAAACTACCTGTTCTTCCTGATCTGCTATAATTTGTTATTACAACAGCTGTTTCATGATTAATCAATTATCCTTCTCCCATAAGATTAACATTGAAACTTTCGAAGCCTGAAGGGCGTATCCTCGGGGGCCGATGTGAATTAAAATACCATTCTGCTCATCTAAAATACACTACCTTTAAAACGGTATGTGCGGGTTCCTTTTACGTTGCTCACAAGCTGAGAAAAAAGGAGGAAAAGAAACATGCTTGAATATTAATACATAGATAACGGTTCACATTGCTGAAGAAATGGAAATTGGAATACTATGTTGTCCGTGTATTAATAAATTCTGTGACCATTTTCAAACGTGAACATCAAATTCAAGAATAATCTTCATGAAAATTAACCGTCATTTTTGACGGGCTGTTTGCTAGTATTTAATATAAGTATAATCATCAATAGCGATGGCAAACAGCGAATAGTTGTTGGAGTAAAAAAAACAAGCTTCAGGTTAACGATTTTTAACCCTGATTGGTTCTTGTATGTTGATTGGCCAGGGACCAAAACTGTTTTCCAATAATGTACCTTAAAAGGTTTATCTTGCAATAGACAGTTTAGTGAAACCAACTGCAGGGACAAGATAAATTAACTCACTAAAACAAATAATTGACAACATTAAAAGAGTACTTAATTTAATTTTTAGTTTTTAAATGTATACTAACAAGATTTGGGTTATTTAATTACTGAAAATTCCTCCCAAAAGGAGTGAGAAATATTAACTAAATAAATGGAAGGATAATGAAACTTCTATTATAGCCTAGATTTTTTAAAGATTAGTACAGTTACTGCAAATTATAAAGTACCCTTATGTCTATAGAATTCTCTGAAGATTTTTTTCTATCTAATTTAAAAACTAGTGTAAAATAAAATTTATATGTAACAATAAAACACAAAAAAATGAATCTTTCATCTCAACTATTTTGTATTTTCTGAGAACATATTGTAGTAAAAATTTGTAATGAAAAATATACTTGTATTTTAGAAACTTTATGACATTTTTAATATAACTGAATAACTTTTTCCTGTTTCTTTTCAAACAAATCAATCTTTATCCCCACGAGGCTTGTTGAAATAGCATCAGATAAACAACCTATTTATGCACATTGTTTACAGTTGTTCCACACTCAGAGAGGAAGTCCTGTTGCAAACTTTAATGTATTCCATTTGTAATTTCATCATTTAGGTAATAGTTTCCTCAATTAGAGACCAATGTTTTCACTTGTAGTAGTGATTTATATTCCATCATGGCACAAAAGTTAATGAACATAATTAGCAGATGAAGATTACAAGCTAAAAAGATATTCAGCCAAAATTTATTTATTTTACAGGAGAGCTTTTCTAGTACCCGAATCTTGTGTGAACTTACTTCACCGATCTTATTTTGATGAGAAAAAACCTTTATATGGCCATTATATATCTAAATATGTCTGCATAGTTAGTTTGGTAAGTTAAATTTAAACTGCAATAATACCAAAAACTTGTTATTGAAAGTTTAACAACCTGTAATTGCAATGTTTTAAAAACAATGTTCAGCCCACCTCAAAAACTTCTGTCTACCTCCTATGAGCTAAAAGTGAGTTGATAAGTTAAAAATAAGCAGACCAGCGTACTCTGTGAATTTCCAAAGAAATTTGAATTTTTATATTTTCCCCATATAAACCCCATGGGAATGAGGTTTGCTGCCATGTCATGTTGTTGGAAAAAGTTAGTTGTTACGAAATGTAATGTTTAGGTAAGGTAAATATCAAATTGTATCAATATTCGTCACTGTTTAATTTTCCTCATAAAAACCATGGGGGTGAGTGTGTAGGTTTGCCACCATATGGGTGTTGTAAGCAAATGTATTTATATATGTGTGTAAATGAACAAATGGTCTGGGGGACCTCAAAATGAAAAAATTAAGTGATCCCGGGCTTAGGTCTTACTATGGCTACAACCGTAATAGTATATTTCAACAAAATACACAACAAACACCTGGGACAAAAACTAAACTCACTTTACTTGTTTACCGCTTCTAGCCAGCTGGACACATGGCTGTCTATGACGCAAGGGACAGAGCAAGACAAGACTGAACAAGTATTTAGCATGTAGTCACACGACTAATTCCACGTTTAGTATGTGCTGTAAAAATTTATTTTCAAAAATCTCTCGGACTAAACTCATATGTGTCCTGCCAATAACACAAGGTTGTAGTGCTCAACGTTGGCTACTAGAAAGCGCTGTAAACTCAATTTTGACAAATTTGGACTAAACACATTTTTTAGCTTGTGGCCTTCAGATGGTTTGACTGAATTTAATAGTATACTGTATCAAAATGTTAACAACTAACCGATTTAAGTGAAATTTATGTGATGCTGAAAATTTTTTTCTACAATTGAGTCTTCATATTATCACAATAAAGAGTTCTCATAATCTACATATTTTCTTGCATCGTCTTGTTTAAATTGTAAAGTTTTGCAAAAAAGCCCCTTTGAAATATGCCAAATAAGTCCTAGAGGTAGACGTTCCACTCAAGCCTTGATCCACTTAGAACGTGAATCAAACAAGCAAAAGTTGGATTACAGTGATTAGAAGAAATGAATGGTGCCTCAAACATTTTTAATCTCTGGAAATGCTTATGAACCATTTCAAGCTAGCCAAAAGCACACACTAAACTTCATCTTTTATTTTCTATTAACTCTTGGAATTACCAAAAAAAGTTTCTTCATAAGCTTTTATAAAACAAACAAGGAAATATCTAACAGTATCGTGAAAAATAAATGCTTATTAAAATCTATGAGTTTCATGAACTTCTCCAACTTAATAAGTTTGGTCACCCATTACTACAATAACTTCCAAGTAAGTTCACCGCACTTAGTGAACTTCTGTTTGCAAAAATGTTTGTGGTATAACATGTTACCTGTTACATCTGGTTAAGCCGATATTATTATTGTACCATACTTATTAAAAGTTTTAATGTCTACACTTAACACTAAAGATTTTTTACAACAAAAAATCTTTTTATAAATTATATTTGCAATGATATATTTTAAAATGAAACAAAAGAAAGAACACGTTTCAAACAAAATTTTACTATGATATACATAATACATTAACTATTTTTGTTTGAGAATCACATTTATATAAAACAAATCACCTATACTGAGCAAATAAAAATCATTTCTTTGAGAGAGATAAAACTCAGACAAATATCGCTCCAAGGGAGTTAAGTTTGCCGAAGTCAAAGCTCAACTCTTCCTAATTCCTTTTCTCGATATTAAGAAAAAGTTGCTCAAAGCTTTGAGAACTTTGCCAGTTGTCTGTGACCACAAACTCATCAAGCCCCGTCTCAATATAACTCAACTCTTTAACTCCTTTCCAGGAACATTCATTATAAACTACATCACGGTCTGACAGTTTGGTGCCACTTCAGGCTAAAACAATTACTGACCTGTCACACTTCTTTGATTTTAATAAGGAAGTTAAAAACTACTATCGAGAATATGACTAATTTTAATTGAATGCTGTAATATGTCTCAGAACAGATTATATTATCGATGGAAAAATATCTCTAAATATTGTTACACTATATTTACAATTGAATATAGTAAACTTTTAAGTAATAATTGTAAAATATTGTAACACTTCTTAACCAGAAAAATTGTTTAACCCTCCAGAGGTCGCTTAAAATTTAAAACGCCGTCTCTCGCTCAAGGAGGTTTCCTCCGGGTTTTAAATAAATGCACAAAATGTATTCTAAATACTTTTATTGTTTGAAATAAAAACAGAAAATGATTGTAAAATAAATTTCACGCAATATCCTTGCAATACAGAGCAAGAATGGTAAAGTTAATTTAACAAATAAAATAATTATAACTATTATGGATTATACAAAACATATTTCACTTTTTTTCTTTAAAACTTAATATTTTTCAATAACAGTTTTGTAAAATAGTATGCAAATAGTAAAAATAAAGTTTTAGGGTACAAATAAAAAAGATTTTGTATAAAACTGAACTATCAGATTATATAAAAAATACTATGACGTGTTCCTGCATAAACCATAAATTAAATGGTATAATAAAGATACTACAATCAATTCAAATAGTTATACATGGAAAAATAAAAAGTTACTTCAATTAAAAACAAATCTAAAATGGCAACTGTAGCCTAAACAATTACAAATAACCAAATAAAAAACTATCGCACACGGACTCTTCCTCCGGGTAACCAAATAAAAAAACGATCGCACACGGACTCTTCCTCCGGGTTCACAAAACACACAAGGACGCTCACGGAGGAATCGTCCAGCACCTCAGGACAGCGCTCGCCAAACTGACCCTGGACGCTGAAAGCGGGATAAGAGTACTTCAAATACATGGTGAGGAAAGGGGCTAGAGCTACACAAAAGGACAGTGCTGTCAACCAAAAGATAAACATTTCCCACTACAAAAAATATTGACCCGGAGGATTCCTCCGCTTAGCGTCCTCTCGAGGGTTAATTTATTATTGGAATGAAGCAACTATAAATTTATGATTACATCAAGACAGAATCAAATTTCGTATTCAACTCAAAACTGTGAAAAAGGATGAAAATAAGAAAAAATAGCAATTGAACATGCTTAAAATTGGATCAACAAACGTATTATTATTTGAAGAACAATTGAATGATCAGTTTCTCAGATCTTTAGTGATCCTCATCTTTATGCTGGAACACGTAGCCTATACTTTCTATACGTTCTATACATGACTTTGACACCTGAGTTAGCTGTTTTCATTTTTTCTTTGATTGATTTTTAAATCCATAAGACCAATGTTAACATTTTTAGAATTACAATTAAAGATTATAACGAAATAAGATTTTTCCTAGCAGAGAGACCTATATATAAATTACTTTTATCCCATTACTAAGTTATTTGGAAAGTTTGGAGAAAATCCTTAGAGCCGTTTTCGAGATCAGTGTGCATACGTACATACAAATATACCTTAATCTTATTAGTGTATAGGATACTTTTTTTTTAACAGGGATGCAATCTTGTGTATATTTTTTGCTTGATATGACTGAGTGGGGAGTGTGATGGACCAGCTGAAGCTTAGCTTTGTTACCATCAAAGACCAGCTGATACATTTGACAAGATCATTAAATTAGCCCAATGGGCACAGGCAGCTGGTTTTAGTTTGGACCTTCAAAAAGCTACTTACTTTTCTCAGCATTGGACCATCAACCTTCGGATAAAAGACGAGCTCTATATAAAACCACTCAGCTACCATCCAATAATGAAATGTTACTCGCAGAGAACTGGAGCAAAAACTGGAGAAAATTAAATTTACTGTATAGCAGAAAATACTTTGCCTCAGCCCTGCTGCAGAAGTGAGAATTAGATTACAAGATTAATACCTATTGACAATTCAAGAAAGACACTAGTCACATCTGCACCTTGCCCCTGAATACGTTACCCCTCTAATAGAACCTAAGAAAATGCTCATTGTTTTTTTGTGAGCAGTTCACTCCTTAAAACAATTTGGTCAATATGGCAGACTAATGACACAGAAAGCTATCAACCCAAAAACCCTCTACGGGACAGAAAACCTGAAAAACGGGAAGAATGGGAAACTGGTGTGCAGTCTTGATAAATAGAATAGTATAGAATGTATTTTTTTTTTTCAAAAATACTATACAAAGACGTTACAATATGAGAACTTAATTACTAAATATTAAAAACTTAAATATTAAATTGTATCAGAAAATTGCAATTTTTTGTAGGAGAGGCAGGAAAAATGCATTTACGCACATGCGTACATCTACATAGATGGCCAGCCTGTAGTGTGGGACTCTCCTAAATACAGGTTTACTCACTAAAAAACCTGCCCTATACTTAATAGGATTCTAACCTGAAATATCCCATTAAGTCAGACTTGTCCTAAAGTAGACTTGGGCCCATACTGCTCGCTCTTTATCCAGCCGCTTGGTCAAGGGATCTCGGCCACTTCACGGTCCAGATCGTTTTCTTTTTTCTGGAGTGCATCTTGACGGTGAACTTGAATTAAGTCGTAACCTGTAGAATTCCTTGGTGAGAGCATCTACCCACACCTCTGCCCCCTCAAGAAGCACACACTGGACTGCAGACATCAACAACCGTCTTCTGCAGGACCGAGAACAGCCGACATTGGCAATCAGCTTACTAAGATAAGAGACCACCTTAGCAGCCTTGTCTGCTGTACAGAAGATCTGGTCTCTCCAGCTTAGCTTAACTTGTCCACCATGACTCCGAGGTACTTGGCAGCATGCGTTGACTGGACCACTTCCCTTCCCACTCGCAACGGGACAATGGTGTCAATTCTCTACTTTGTGAGGATCACGATCTCTGTCTTGCTCAGGACAAGCAAAAGACCATGATCAGACATCATGGTGTTGAACACAGGTGTTGAACACACGCATGACCTGGTTTAATTTTAGCTGGAGCAGCTCAACATTGTGTGCTGCGATGAGAGCCCCAATGTCATCGGTAAATCCAACTAAGATAGTTTTCTCTAGCATTTCAGATCTCAGGAGGCTGTCATAGGCGATATTCCACAGATCTGGGCTGAGTATTGAAACCTGCACGGTACCACAGGTGACTTACATCATCCACGCTCTCGGGTGTCACACATCAGACTCCTAGATTGTAGGTAGTCCTCAATGAGCTGCAACAGATGCGTTGCAATGCGAAAGGTGTTGTGAAGGGATCCAAAATATTGACCCATCTCGCCCAGTTGAAGGAACTTTTGACATTAAGCAAAAGAAGAGGCACTACTCGGCAGCAGAAATGGTTGTGGCTTTCGGCTCTCTCCACAGCTTTCTGGACTTCTGCAACTGCGTTGATACTTAATCGTCACTTTCTGAAGCCATACTGACAAAGGCAAATGTCTCCGGCAACTACCATGGCAAAAGTCAGCCGGGAAATAATCAATTTTTCAAAAAGTTTTCCAACCGTGTCCAACATGCAGTGAGGTCTGTGGGACGACGGCAGCTCAGCATCACCTTTTCCTTGGCTGGCAGTTTCCCAGTGAGATGACAACACAACTTCAACCAAGCAGGCACTGTACACTTTTTAACAACAACTTGGGATTGATGGTGAAAATCTTCTTCAGAGCCTTGCTGGGAATTCAGTCCGGGCCAGGAGCCTTGTTGCTCTTCAAGGTTAGAACAGAGGTTTCCAACTCCTCAATAGAAAAGAGCGGAACGTCCTTCACCCGATCGAAGTCAACTAGTAGAAAAATGCAATGGGAGTTTCAAATTTAAAACAATTTGTAATCGACCTATACAAATAAAATATCAATTAACATTAAGTGACAGAAATAATGGATTTCAAGATTTCTGAAGAAAATGTTTTTAACTTTGCACTGAGGTAGACAAACCACAGATAGAATAACGATAAGTAATGAGAGTATTTCATGTAACATTACTGCTAGGGGCCTCACCATGTCGGAGCCAGCCTTGGAAGAGTCGGAGACAGCGCTGGCAGGCCGAGGGTCGGGTGGACAGTCGTAGTGGGCGATCACCAGCTCCACCAGTCCCCGGGCCTTCTGAAGGATGTTGATGGCCTGGTAGTGGGTGATGTTGGAGTCCAGGGGCTGTCCATCGATGGCCAGGATCTGGTCCCCCTCGTGCAATCTTCCATCTCTGCAACATTAAGAAACCTTAAAAACTACCATCACCAGCTCCACCAGCCCCTGGGTATTCTGCAGGATGTTGATGGCCTGGTAGTGGGTGACGATGAAGTCCAGGAGCTGAAAACACCAGGATTTGTCTATATGCTAGATTTGTTAGGTCACATAGGGCTTAGATGAATGAGGGTTTAGGTTTTGTTTATTTCTTTAATATTTTTCAGAGTTTTAGGTGTAAAAGACTTACTCTTTCCCGTCACGATCATTTAGGGCTTCGGCAAAACAGGGTTTGGGTTTAATTTACTTCTTAAATAATTTTCAGAGTTTTAGGCATAACAATTGCATTTTTTTTTACTTACAAGTGTTACTGTGTTTCATAACCAAATTTTGACCAAAATAACTGTAACTTTCTCAATTTAAAAGTCCTTCATGGGTCTTTTAAGAAAATTACATTTTTCTAGACTGGATGGTGATGTTCATTCCATTATGAATTTATTAATTTTAGACATGTTTTTTGGTTCCAAAACGAACTGATCTTTAACTTTTATGTTTCTCACATTACATTTAGTTGTGACGATAAGTCACTACTTTAAATTATAATTCAAAATTAACATTAACATTTAATTTGCATTAACATTAACACTAAATTAACATTAACACTAAATTAACATTCATTAAATTATATAAAATATATGAATTTTGTAAATGGTTCTCAAATCAAGAGAGGAAAGCTTTTAATATTTCACAACAGTTGTAGCCTAGAAGTATTGCTGATTGTTAGCAGTTTACGTGCTATATGCTGACAATCAGCAGTTTGATTGGGAAATAACTGCTTAGGCATGGTTTCTTGAACTTCATGGATCCTCTTGATCGCCTCCAGGATGTCGTGATCGGGGGCCTTCGGGAGAATGGCTAAGTCGACAGGTTGAAGAGGTTCATATGCGTGAAGCAGGTAGAACGGTGACTGTCTAGTAGACTCCTGCATGGAGGTGTTGAAGGTGAAGGTGACGTTGTCCACGAACTTGCTCCAGTTAGTGTGCTGGCTGTTGGTGTAAAAGTGAAGCATGTCTAGCAGTGTAGCGTTGAATCTCTCAGTGAGTCCCTGAGACTGGGGTCGATAAGCTGAGCTCCTGCTGTGTGAGATTCCTAGGGCGTCTAGGAGTTGTTTCAAGACATCTGCGGTGAAATGTGTCCCACGGTCAGTTTGCACTTCTTGAATACAGCCGAATCTAGGAAGAATAGTCTCCAAGATAAATTTTACAGTTGTTTTGGCGTATGCTCGCTCCACTGCCTTAGTGACTGCATATCGAGTAGTGACATCAGTTGCCACAATGATGTATTGTTTCTTGTTGGATTTGGGAAGGGGCCCAAGGTAGTCAATTTGAATCTTAACAAATGGGACTTTTGAAGGAGGAGATATGGGCTTTAGTAATCCTGCAGGTTTCCGTTTATCCGATTTTCGAAGTTGACAGTTGAAACACGAGCGGACGTATTTTACAATATCCTTGTTCATTTTGGGCCAATGATATCTCCTGGAGATTTTGTACACAGTCTTAGTTATTCCAGAGTGAGCTCCCGAAGACAGGCTGTCGTGGTAAGCCTTAAGAATGTCTTAACAAGTGCGTTTGGTACTGCAAGCAATAGTTTATTCCCATCACGCATGTAGGACTTATAATACAGAACATCGTCCTGCAGGACGTACATTTTAGAAGCCCTTCTGATTTTCCTGGGTTCACCTGATGGGTCGAGGAGAGCGTTACGAATACTGATCAAGTACTCATCCTCCATTTGGAGCTTACTGACATTGACCTGTGTTACTAGGTTTATCAGCATCTCCTCGGCGACCGCTTTGTTATCAATATTAACACTTATTGGATTTCTGCTCAATCCATCCGGTACTCTCATCGCCGCGCCTGGTCTATGTTTGATCGTGAAATCAAAGTCGATAAGCTTTAAAGCCAGTCTGTTGAGTCTGGAACTTAAATTTTTTATGTTTTTATAGTATTGCAGACTAGCATGATCATTGTAGATGGTAAAATGTCTTCCCAGCAATAAGGAGCGAAAATAATTCACTACAAAGACGACACTAAGAAGTTCTAGTTCTGACACAGTCCAACGATTTTCTGTGTTTTTCAGGGTTCTGCTGATGTAAGCCACAGGTCGCAATGTTCCATCTTCTTGAGTTTGGCACAATACCCCACCAATACCCACACGACTCGCGTCGCACATAACTACTGTCTCCAGATTGTCACGAAAATGAGCCAGCAAAGGCGGCGAGGTTAACGCATCTTTCAGAATTTTAAAGGCGTTTTCATGTTCTTCTGACCAGTGGAAAGTTTTAGACTCACTTTCCTTCTTTGTGAGCTGTGTCAACGGGTGAGCGATTTCACTGAATTTCGGGATGAATTTTCTATAATATGAGGCTGTGCCCAGAAAACTTCGGACGTCCTTAACCTTCCGAGGACGTGGAAAGTCCTTTATGGCCCGCAGGTTTTCCTGTAGGGGTCTTATTCCATTGGGTTGCACTTCATGCCCCAATATTTCAATTTTATTGTAAAAGAAATGACATTTTGATGTCTTTAGCTTTAGGCGAGCAGCCCGCAGCCTTTCGAAAGTTTTCTCCAAACTTGTTAACTGTGACTCAAACGTATCACCGTAAGCTACCAAATCATCGATATAAAGTACCACGCCATGATATAACAAACCCGCAAAGACACGATTCATTGATCGCTGAAAAGCGTTTGGGCTGGTTTTCATCCCCTGCGGAAGGCGAGTGTATCGATACAACCCCTTGTGTGTAGTAAAGGTTGTGTAATCCCTGAGTTCCGGGACTATGGGTTGCTGGAAAAACGCTTGATTTATATCCATTTGAGAATAGAAGGATGCGACTTCCAGTGTCTCTAGGATAGTGTCAATACGAGGGAGGGGGTATTTGTCGTCTTCTATAATTTCATTTATCTTCTTATAGTTGTGTACTAAACAATATTTCCCCCCAGGTTTTTTGACAACAAAGCTTGGCGCGGCATACTGACTCTGGCAGTTTTCAATAAAAAAAAAAAAGGGCCTCTAAAAGTGCCTCTACTTGCCTGTCCAGCTCCTCCCGTTCTTTAGGCCCTAACCTATATGGTGGGAGAGCTATCGGCTCATCCGACTTAAACTTTATTTGATAAGGGGGAATGTCAGCCTCTTCCAAATCCGTGTCGTTCTTTGCAAAAATGTCCCTATATGCATATATTAGTTTTTGCGCAGCTGTAAGCTGGCAAGGTGTTAGCTGAGGGTTTATGTCTATTTTGTTTCCCCCAAGATCTGTAACATCCCCCGAAATTCCCTGGGGCGCTGTGTTATTTGTTTCCGGTACTACAGTTAAGATTTCAGCTTCCAAGGGTTGCTTCGATGGTGTAGTGTCGCTAGTGGAGTTGTTACCAGTGTCAAGCGGATTCAAGCTATTTACATTATTTTCCCCCGCAGTGTGCATAGGAATACAAGTTTTAACGGCGTTGAGCGATAGAGTAATGGTTTTGTGTTCATAATCTAAAATTACACCATACCGTTTGAGGAAATCATTCCCCAGTAGAAACGAACAGTTCAGGTTCTCAATTACATAGGATGGATGCGTAATAATTTGGTCTGCTATCTGGAAGGTAACGTTTGCTTTCCCTAGCACTTTTAAAGAGGTTTTTCCAGCTGTTATTAGTAAATCATTACTGTTCATCAATTTTTGGTCTTTTAGAATGCTGCGGTTTATACACGAGACGTTCGCACCTGAGTCCAACAATATATTAATTTCTTTCCCATTTAAAACTCCTCTAATGTGCAATGGTAATCCCTCATTAGATGAAATTGCCCTATTCTCACATGAAAACAAAGTTTGTGCTTTGTGTGCAATGTTTGGATTACTGTCTGACAGAACGCTGAAAAACACAGAAAATGATTCTGTGTTTCTCTGAAAATGATTCTGTGTGCTCTGATTCTTATACGTCACATAGTGATGTATAAGAAAGTTTATTTCAGTCAACATTAGGTCTTTGTGTTAATACTTGGACAGGACATAGCGGAATGATTTCATTCTCAGAGTGACAGACTCACGTCTCCCCACTCCACCACCACTCCTACTTTGCCCCACTACATCCGAGCTTGTTTCAGTTTTTCTTTGCCTGTTTTACTATCCGCACAAATGGCAGAAACTTTGACTGGAAAATTAGTCAGAATTAAATCTTTGCTGGCTGTGTAAAACAAGACAGTCAAAGTCTTCAAACCTTACACTTGAACAAAGTGGAAAGCGATGTTTGAAAGGATATCCTAAGTATTTTACAAGGTAGGCCAATGACACTTTAATTGAAAGAAACTTCGAGAAAATTTTGCAGAAAAAAACTTTTGTAAATAAAATAGCTCTCGTAACGCCCATTCTTAATGATTAAACTTACAAGTCCCAAAGGTCATCTATTAATTTTAATATTTTTTAACACAAATATAAAAAATTTCTGAAGTGTTTACAGAACTCCAAGATCACATAGGGGAACAGACACTTAAAGTTGAAGTTATTAAAGTACGTTACTTAAAGTTTAAGTTGTTTCTTATTGAATTTTGCTTAACCCGGGAGAACTGACATACCGGTCGAAAGGATCGGGTTGGAAGTTTTTTTGATCAAAACAATATTTCTCGGTTGTCGGCAGTCTTCGCCAGCTCTGTACCTCACGCGCCACTCTCCAGGAACAGAATGACGCATTTCCCGTCATTTTCCTACTTGTACAGCTAGTGCAGTGGACGATTCCGTAGAAGACTGGTGCGTTCGACCATGAGTCAGCTCCGGCGTTACAGGATAAACGGTGCATTTGACCGTGTGTCAGTTCTCGTGTAAAAAAGTTGTGACAGTTTTAACAGATGACGTGTTTGTAATTAAATAACTTTTACTGTATAAATATTTTTATTCTTGAAATCATGGACACAGAGGAACGTAATTGGATCTATAGACCTCTATCCTTACAATTCTCATAATAAATAAAATAAAATTGTGTAGTTCATTGACTTGCTAAAAATTTTATTATTTTTTTAACAATAAATACATAAATTAAAACTTTTAAATTGAAATGAATTTAATTTTGAGTGACAAATAGAGTGTTAATAAATGTTTAAAGTTCAATCAATTTTTTTCTCTTCCACTAAGTAGGACAAACTAAAATCTTTGATAAAAGTAAAAAAAACATTTTTTTTTAAAAACATAAATTACATTCGAGGGCTATTCAGAAAGTAAGGAACGTTTCCGTCTTACGCCGTTAAGCGCGCACGTATCGCCTATATTAGGGTATGAGAGCACTCGGGGCCTCAGTGGCTATCCAGCCGTGAAACTAAGAGCATCGTCGCGCTGCTAGTTTTCTTTATTTTTAAATTCAAAATGGCCGCTCCCGTAAAAAATGCCGCCAGTTGCGAAGAGCGATTGGTAACACGATTTTTGTTGGCAAAAACCTTAAAACCGATAAAGATTTATCGAAAAGTGTGCGAGGTATATGGGAACAATGTCTTGAATGAAAGTTTTGTGTGTAAGTTGTGTATTCAGTTTACAAATAATCGAACCAGTACTTGATGAGCAGTAGAGTGGACGACCGAGCATTGTGACTGACGAACTGGTCACTAAAGTTGAGGAGAAGATCCGTGAAACCCGCTGCTCCTCCATAACGGAGCTTTCGTTATCTTTCCCTCAAGTTTCACGGATTTTGGTGTGTTGAAATTGAAGGAATAAAAATCGATAAATCTCTATGAGTTTTAAATTTTTTGCCAACAAAAACTGTGTTATCGATCGCACTTCGCAACTGGCAGCATTTTTTACGGGAGCGGCCATTTTGAATTTAAAAATAAAGAAAACTAGCAGCGTGACGATGCTCCTAGTGTCACGGCTGGATAGCCACTGAGGCCCCGAGTGCTCTCATATCCTAATATACTCGATACGCACCCGCGTAGCGGCGTAAGGCGGAAACGTTCTTTACTTTCTGAATAGCCCTCGTAAATTTTGTAAACACTCGTTTACAGTGTAGAATGTTAAAACAACTAATAAGAAAGACATGTGAATGGGTTTTGAAAAATAAAATACCGATTTATTCAATATATGTGTGGCATTTTATTAAAACTTGGTCTAAAATACCGTGAGTCAGTTCTCACGTTTCCAAATCAATGTCAGTTCTGCCGGGTTAAAATCCTAATGGTCATTGGGACTTGTACGAATCATAGAGAAAATATGAGGAATTGCAAAAGTACTACAAAATTTTAACTCTCAGCGTGATCGTCGATGACGTCAATGTAATTTCTAATTGACCTACTTAGAGGTCATTGAAATAAGCTTAAACCAACAACTTGCCACTACTAACATTAGTAGTTTAATCTCTAATACTAGGAGGACCTGCGCTGCACAAAGCGCTGGATTTATCAGAGAACCTGGTGATGAAACCTAGCTTGCCATGGTAACTTACCGAGTTAGTTTGATTAAAAATTGAATTAGAATGCCTATAATTAACTTACACCTTGTTGGTGTTTCATCAATTGATCTTTCCCAGTTGCTTTTCAATTGAAGTAAAATCTACCAGCTATATTTTCAGAAAATGTAAAACACCACGACATTTGAACAACACTCCTTGTATTATATCATGGAATTGTGTTGATATTTCAGTATGGGTAGTTTAATTGCTTTTATTCAGCTTTCAACTTGTGTTTGACTGTTTTACTATCAACAGCTGTTAACTTGCCTTCTCTGTCAGAGCCCTTTGGACAGATTTGCACAAAACTTCACACAAACCATCCTGGAATGCTTAATAATGCCTTAAAGTTTCATTACAATCTGTTGAGCAGTTTTGGAGTCCATAGGCAATATATATACTTACATACATACTACCTCTTTTATGGATATAGATAGATTAACATGGACTGATACTACCAGTGAATCAATACTCTCCCAGTTTGAATATACACTTCAATATAAACCTGACAAACATAGTAAAACAGTTCATTTCAAGATTGACCTGTAGCTAGCAATAAAATTGTTGACAAATCTGCACAGATCCGCGGGTTATGACAATTTTGGTTTTAAGTGGTCTCTTTTTTTACCTGTACAATCAGTTTTTCATTAATAAGACTAGAGCTTATCAAATTATGACCAGGTGTGGGTTTTATAATATTAATTTCTGTTAGGTCCTAGCCTTACATATATATATATTTTATTTTATTTATTTATTTATTTTTGGAAACCTAGATGAAATGTTACATCTGATCGTAGTAAATTTTTAAAAATGTTTACGGCGAGAAACATTTTTTTACTTCAGAGTTAGGTTTTTTTTAAAAAAAGCTGGAGGGATAAAGCGAAGCAATATAGTTTTTGTCTTTTCTGATACAGGTAGGGATTACTCTAAAAAAACTTGGTCTGCTTTAATAAAATTTACTTTTTTCAACTAAATTAGAACATTCTCTGAATAATATTTGTTTTATTTTATAGCCTAGTTACACTTAGAATAACTAATAAGCAATTTTAGCCACACAATTTTAGGCCACAGCTGGTCTCGCTTGCACTAACCAGCTTTAGTTGATAACATGCAAGTTTTAATCCCACTATTACAAGATACTTGTCTACTCTAACCAGTTCAATAATCTTCAAGGATAGCTTTTATCTAGGAAAATATTGACTTATCTATTTTCAATAGTTACCAGTTTTGTGTTCAAAATATTTTATATTGTGTGCAAAAATAGACAAATTTATTTAAGATTATTTATTGTATATTCAATTATGAAAACTCTTAAATGCTTGTAAGGAAATTTTGCAGCATTAAGATTGTTTATTCTACTTTTTTTATGAAAAGTATTTCAATTACAATTAATTGCAATCAACTTCATCAATTGCAATCTATAATATTATAATGGGCATAAATCTAAAGAATTATAAAATAAAAATTATGATTTTATGCATGGTATTATGCTGAACTAATAATTTGAAGAAAAAAACTTGAAGGAATTTGAGTTTTTAGCTTTATCTGAGAATCATATTGAGCAAATTAATAATTTGAATTCAATTCCTCAAATCTAACACACCACAGTAATAGGAGGACAAAAATACCTACAGGATTGTTACAACTTTGAATATCTATTGAATGTTTACGGAACAAAAAAATCACAGTTTGTAAATTAAAAAAAAAAAAAATATGTTTTAATGCACTTAACAACAGAAAGTTTCACTTTTAAACGTAAAGTTAAGTTTCATACATGTAGAGCCAGTAAAGTTAAAATTTTTACTGAACGAGAAGAAGAATTTCTAGCTATAAATATACATACTAAGATAGAAAATATTTTTGTAGATTTACTTTTAATATGCATGTCTGATTTGTAAACAGGTTACAAATTTGAACACGTAGTTTTATATATATGTATCTGCAATACATTAACACAATTAAAATAAATTAAACGGTTTTTTAACATTTAACATTTTAAGACAAACGGAGTAATAATGACACACTAGTAAATAAGTAATGTATAATGCACTACTGTATTCAATCCCATAAACCAGGAGAATATCCACTGACCTCTAGTATGGCATCTACAGCATTATGATTCATTATAATGATTGTCTCTACAATGATCATTGCAGTCTAATGAGGCCACTGTTGTCACATTCACAATGACGAATGATTATATCGAAAGACACAATGATGTTTTTACGGTTGGCGAATCAAATCTATTGGCAGTTGTTGTAAATGCTGATCCCTTGGATTTTACCATGGGACTTTACCATGTGCATTCAAAACCAGAATAATGCTAAGCCGTACATTGTGACCTAGTTGGTTAAACTTAATTGAATTGGTACAGTTTGTAAAACAGAGAGCAATGTTTATACATTTTTACTTTTAGTACAAATAGTTTATGTTGCTAGGCCTACATTGATGTTGGAAAAATTATGATATACTAGAGATTTTCATAGAAGTTTCTCTGCCATGAAATAATTTATTTTACCTTCAGCAAAACAATCACTTATCATAAAATTTATTGGATGAAAAAATTTATTTGATATGTTAAGAATGCAAAAAAGTTTATTGTAATGTAAAACATACACTTATTGGAATATTACACTTAATTCCAAAGATTGATTTTTTTATCAACTACTTTGCTATTTGAGCTAGATAAAAACAATTTCATGACTCATTAAATATTTGTTAATGTCAATAGTATTGCTATTTCAAAGCTCTTGGAAACAAGTACCATACTTTTTTAATCTTTACTACAAAACATTTGCAAGCTTTAATAAGCAAAAGAACAAGTTGACTATTCTAGATAAGGAAGATGAATCACTTTATTTTTATTAAATCAACCTTTAAAAGGTCTTTTCCTCCACCTACTATATAAAGCCGTATTTTACTCCTTGGAATAGAGTACTAAAGTACTAGTTTTTATCCCATGTGACTTGAATACTAAATTTTTTTACCTAGGGAAAACTTAACTTTTTTTGCACCACGGGGCTCAAGTTAGTTAATAAGAATAACATTAAAAGAGAGATAAGAAGAACATGAATGACAGTCAAATGTCAATTATTGTACTCGTTTCGGTTTTGTTATTCTTTGTTTAATAATAGCGTCAGCTGTTTTGTAAGCAGTTTATTTGTTTACATTTTGCTTCAGTCTTCAGTTGTTGTTGTAAAATGAATTGTATTATGGTGTAAATATCTAATGATTTTATAAAGTCATAGTAAGGAATTATTATCCGCCAAACACTAAATGAGAGGCAGAAAATGTGACATCAAATTTCCCGAACACAGTTTGGTTTAACTGTCAAGGACTATTTTTAGAAGTGAGACTAGGTTAAAATGTGTTTTGTGTTTTTCTTTTTTAAGGGAGAATTTTGACTAGGACTAAATTGTGTTTTGTTCTTTCTGTTGTGACAACAGTTTCCCTTCTGGGAAAAAAGTTTTACTTTAGTCCCTAGAAGCACAAATAACTATTTTACACAAGACACTTTCAACAAGAATGTTTTCATGTTCTGTTGGTCTAAGGCATCTCATTGTGTTACAACTACAGTAAACATTTTTGGATTGTTTGACAATAGAGCTACTCCATCCAAACGAAACGTGAAGCTTAGCAGATTTCTGATGAAATTACATTACAATTATTTATCCACATAAGCAGACTAGTTGAAAACCATCAAACATTAAAACTCATACGTTCTTTGAAAATTAAAATAGGGTAAAAATAATACTTTTTGATTTTCTTATAAGCATGTTTTATTGGGTTTATTTTTATTTTTGTAAAGTTTATTTAGTAATAGTGACAAGAGTTGTTACTCAAGTCACTTGTGTGGAACGTAATAGCAATATGCGCGCCGGTAAATAAACAAAGGCTTTCATGGATATAACGGGGAAGCGGCGAAAAATGAAAAACAGCGACGGAAATGATGAGCCCACTAAAACAGAGGGAGAGGCCACCTTCATTACGAACAAACCTGAGAAGAGCTTACTTCAAACAATTTAGCTTTGTAACACGATTCTCATATCCTGATAAAACAACATTAACATTAATGCAAATATTTATCTTTCTACATGGTGTTTCGCTGTGTATGTTGGAGAGCTCGGTATGTAAGCGCGGCATTAATTATGTGTTTCATTAATATTATTTAAATTACCAGAACTAAATTATGTTGAAGTGATTGTCATCAGATTTCTCTTAAAAAAAAAAAAATATCAACTCATGGTTAGCAGTTTGCGGATTTCTCTATTAGAAAATGGTTTTTAGGTATGCCAAGAAATCTTAAATAGGAACTGAACTGTATATTAGTTTCAAGGAATAATTTCTAGGCAATATCTATGTTACTCAGCCCCATAGCACAAATACCTAAAAACATTTTTTTCTTTTTAATTTATAAACTGAAAAATTTATCATTCAAGTGAGGAACTTTTTCAAACCAGTTAGTGAAAATAAGAAAGTTTTCGTCTCCTAATTTAGTTGATAGTCCCTCTTTTTTATTTTTATTCTCTTTTTTCAAATGGATAGATTCCATTTTCTTAGCTTCTTAGCACAAAGTTTTAACATTCGGAACAAATTTTGAAAATAAAAGCAAATGTTTGTTATATTTATTTTAGTTCAATTGGGGGGGGGGGGGGGGGGGTTAAAAAAATAATTCAATGAACTTAAATAAAAATAATTCAATTAAAAAATAAAAACAACTAACATGGAAATTCCAAAGCAAACCCATTACAATTCAAATAAGGTCCGACTTGTGTCTGAGGAAAAATTGAAACATTCCTTTGTTAAATTTATAGTCTGGAACGAAGCAGCATCTCCAGGGAACAGACTAATTAGTTTGCTGTGATTAACTTGAACATCCTTCAAGAGGTTTTTAACAACAACTAATGGCTCTCTATAGTTTCGTTTGATTCTGAGAAGCATTCTGTAGTAAAGTACGGTAACTATTGTTATATTGAACATATCAAAGCCAACTTTGTACCACACATTTAGTCATTCAAGAAATTAAGTGAATAAAGGTGGCATAGCGAAACAAAGTCTTTATATATTGCCATCAATAAACTTACAAATTTCCATTTTTTGGCAGGCTACAACTTCAAATGTTAATCAAGACAGAGAGAGTGATGAAACATAAAAAGAAAACTCATACTTTGGTAAATGGGAAATTTTATAATACACAATAATACAAGGCTGATGCCAATGGTTTTTGTATCTTGAACAATTTAAAGCTAAATTTTTTTACCTATGAAAAAAATCATCAATTTTTCTAACTTTACAAAATATTGATTATAAATCAAACTAGACCATTAGTAAACCGTTCATAGAGTTTGTTTCTTTAGAAGTAATAAAATACCCCAGTCGCAGCAGACCATCGTACTTATGGAATTTTCAAAGGAGATTGAGATTGTGTATTTTCCCCATAAACACCATAGGAAGAGTGTGTAGGTTTGCTGCTATGAAATTTTGTTAGAAAAATGTTAGGAAAAGTAATGGTTAGGTAATGTAAATATCAAATTTATCAATATTCGGGACTTTTTCATTATTTCCCCATAAACTCCGTGGGGGTGAGTATGTAGGTTTGCTGCCATATGGGTGTTGTAAGCATATCAGTTAAAAACTACCTAGTGAATGTTCATATGAAATTTGATCAAGTTTTATACCAATAAATAAGCGAGATACAGGTTTTTGTTGATTTCCCATAAGATTAACATGGGAAGCCTATTTTTGGGTTTTTTCCGTAATCTGTTAAGCCAAGTTAAAAGTTAAAAATACAAAATTCTTTGTTCTTTAAGCTCTGTTAAATGGTTCCAGTTAAAATTGTTGAATTTTGGAAATTGTGGTCCAAAAATGAGAAAAACCTATTTTTTACCCCTTTGAAACCCCATAAAACCCCGTTCCCATAACCCGATCATACTGGTTCACAAACTCATAAAAATAGACCTGGTCTTACACGTTCATAAAAAATTTCATAAAAATCTTAGGTCCTTATCAAAAGCTTTCAGTACCACGGACGGATGGTGTTTTTGGCTTCTGGACACCTCAAAATGAAAAAGTAACATGGTCCCTAAAATTTCTAAAACGTATCCTTTAATGGATACCAAATGGCCCTTGGTTAATTTTTAAATCTTAGATACTATGTACTGGAATTCAATATGAACACAAATGGATTTTACTAAAAAACTATCTAATTCATCCTGCGTTGCTGTGGACTCAAAAAACAAAGTATTATTGAGATATGTACAGCAATAGGAAATATTTTATATAATTTTTTAACTATGTTAACTCACTTGAAGACTTGAGAGAAATTATGTTTTAGAGTTTAGAGGTGCTGAATTCTGTCATACAATAGAAATAAAACCTTGAAACCTAGAAATGTATTAAAACTTGAAAGGTAGTAAACATGTGTTCTTTTAATAATTACATAAAAAATTAAGAAATGATGGGATAGCCCATGTGGGGTAAGAAGTAAATCTTACGCCAGGTAATGGGTTTATATAATATATCAGATTTAAAGGTCTTGATTAGTATAATTCAATGTCACAAACCCCGACTAAAAATGGTTGCTAGAGTCAACCATGGCAGCCTATCAAACTTGAAATTAAAATCATATCAAACTGGGGAGGGTGGGTGTCTTGCTAGCCTGACGGTTAGCGTCTTGGACTTCAGTTCAAGAAGTCACGGGTTTGATTCCCGTGATGCCCACAGACTTTGAGGGGTTTGGACCGCTTGCCCTAAAAGCGTTTATTTACTCTTAACAAAAATGCCATTGCCATTGATATACCAAAAAAGATGCGGATAGCTTGACATATGCTAATCATACTATACTTGAACCACCCTCTACATAGACGTTCAAAAGAGGAAGTCCTGAAAAAAATTCCTTATTTCTTAATCCTCAGGCATTCTACACTTAATTTTAAAGGTCATTGTAAGGTGAGTACATAGCTGCAAATATGACCTCAAAGGGTAAAATATGTCAAAAGTTATTGCATTAAATTTTTTATATATGATTTAAATTTAAATTTTTGACGTCTTATTGTATTCTAGCATTTAAGGCATTTAATTTGATAAATGTGTGTATAAATATAAACCTTTTGGAATGAATTCAAATTAAGTATGCTTAGTATCCGATTTTATTGTAACTAATCCTTAGCCATCCCCCCATTTTTAGGCATGATCCCCATGGGGGATTTCAGTGGACTTTTCAGAAGAAGGTCCGAGAATGCAATGTAACACAATTGAAAAGAAATTGGCTGTCCAAAATTATTTCATTTTCCCTTACTTACGTTTTCTGACCTTTTTAAACTGCCAAAACATTTATTTATATAAATTTTTTTTTGACTACTTAAAACTTTTTATATAGAATTTATTTACAATTCCTTTATCTAACTAGATGGGCTAAGTATAATTTTGTTAAGTTTTAAAGCATTCTGATTTAATAAAATTAAAGGATATTACATTTAGGTAGACACTGTACAGATGGCTCAATGTATCTGTGCTCATGGCTTTCAAGAAAAGAGGATGGACGAGGGACGGGGTGGGGTTACTTTTCTAAAATCGTTGGTCTGTTGTATCTAGGTCATCATCAAGATCCTAAAATGTTGCATTTGATCTGAAACAACACGCGAATAAAGTCAATTTTAGAATATACTCATCGAAAGCCATGAGCACAGATACACCGAGCCATCTGTATGATCCAGTGTTCATGATTGAAGCAATACATGTTACACTACTCAAAAAGCTTTGAACTAAAGCTATTAACATGAGTTTCACAAACTAGGAGGCTTTCTGCCAAATGTCAAATCAAATGTTTTAGCTGTCCAAACATGAATTGGGCGTAATCCTTAACAGGATTGATACGATGATTGAACGCCTAATGCGTCGGTCTGGAAGCGATCACAATTGAATATGTGGGTGCCGACAGGATTACAACTGTATGGAATCCAAGTGTAAACTATAATCTAGACTAATCCATATGTCGGGAAAACCAGGTTTGAATATTTAACACCACTTGGGAGCACATCATTAGTCCCAGTTTTCAATTGTCCCAGTTTTATAAAAATAAAAAAATAATGAGAAAATCATATGTCCCAGTTTTTATTTGTCCCAGTTTTACTAAATAAATATAAAAATATTATTAAATCAATTGTCCCAGTTATCAAATGTCCCAGTTTGTTTAGATTTATATAAAAATGAAGTTAAATCAATTGTCCCAGTTATCAAATGTCCCAGTTTCATTAAACTAATAATAAATAACGCAAAATCAATAGTCCCAGTTTTCAAATGTCCCAGGTTTTTAAAATAAACATAAAAATAGAGCTAAATCAATTGTCCCAGTTTCATTTGTCCCAGTTACACTCCGCGGCAAAAGTGAGACGCGGCCGCCGCGCTGCTGGTACAGTCCGCACAAGCAGCAGCTCTCTGCCGGGTGAGCCGCCACTTAGTCGGCTGTCGGCGCGTCATTTTAACGCTCCTGTGTCTAATTATGACATATTAAGTACTATGAAACATATATATTCCTTTTCTCCATTAAATACTGAACTTAACAGTATGAGTTTATTTTATTATTTTGATTTGCGTGAAATTTTAATAATGTAAAATACTTTGAATCACCTTAGCCTGACATGGAAAGGTTACTATGCAAGGATGAGTTTTATTTTTGGGCCAGGAATAATCTATAAGAGGCACAGTTTTAGGTAATGAGATAATCTTCTAAATGTAATAATACAATTTACAATTAATCTATTAGATCGTTTGTAATGAAATAAGTAGCCCAATTGACGTTCATTTTTAATCGCGCCGCTCCTTCCCAGTTTACTTGCAGTTCGATCTTTAATTTCTTTTGAACAAACATTAAATACGCCTAATCATTGTATTGTTGCGTTTTACTAATAGTTAACAAATAAAACTTAGGAATACAAATTATATTCATCTGTTGTCGTGCTGCTGGTAGGCCTACTTTCTAGAAAAGTGTGACCCCTCTGCTATGGCCAGGCCGGCATTGTGATGATAGTATCGGGTCGTTTTAACGCTGTCTTAGTAAGATATAGTTGGGAGATGACTTGTTGGCTAGTGAAGGGGAAGATACCCCCACTACTATCAGCTGTTAAATAGCATTGGAATAAAAGAAGGCATTACAAATTAACCAATAGGAGAGCTAGAAATCACTGAGGTGGGGGTAACCTACACCCTCAATACCTTTTTCCCTAGCTGGCCAACAAGTCATCTCCCAACTATATCTTAAATACAATAGAACATATATATTATGTTTCCCCATTAAATACCGAATCCAGAATATATATGTTTCATAGTACTTAATACGTCATAATTAGACACAGGAGCGTTAAATGACGCGACGACCGCCGACTAAGTGGCGGCTCACCCGGCAGAAGCTGCTGCTTGTGCGGACTGTACCAGCAGCGCGGCAGCCGCGTCTCACTTTTGCCGCGGAGTGTAACTGGGACAAATGAAACTGGGACAATTGATTTAGCTCTATTTTTATGTTTATTTTAAAAAACCTGGGACATTTGAAAACTGGAACTATTGATTTTGCGTTATTTATTATTAATTTAATGAAACTGGGACATTTGATAACTGGGACAATTGATTTAACTTCATTTTTATATAAATTTAAACAAACTGGGACATTTGAAAACTGGGACTATTGATTTTTCGTTATTTGATTATTAATTTAATTTAACTGGGACATTTGATAACTGGGACAATTGATTTAGCAATATTTTTATATTTATTTAGTAAAACTGGGACAAATAAAAACTGGGACATATGATTGTCTCATTATTTTTGAATTTTAATAAAACTGGGACAATTGAAAACTGGGACTAATGAACCTCACCCCACCACTTTAATCAATACATAAACCATAACGTTTCATAACCATACAATTTTTAGATAAAATATTACTTATTTTTTACTTTTTTTACCGCAGATTATAATTGATGACTTAGTAGAAAGTGCTTGTATTCTGGGTTCAGTGAATAATAGCTTTACCTGGACGCTTAATCATTAAATATAAGATGAATTGAATTTTTTGTTTTGTATTGCTAATATTCCTCTTGTATTTTAATTTAATAACTAAATAGTAAGTTTAAAATTTTCAAAATAGTTAAAGCATTTTTCAAATAAAAATCACTATAAGTTAATTTTTTAATATGTTATTAGTTTTTAATTTTTCCTACTTAACGATTATAGATCTCCTTGGAAAATAACTAGGCTTAAAAAAATATATGTGGCTTAAAGGTTCATTTCTAATCATTTCATCTGTCTTATTAAATTATTGGATCATAAGCAAACTGAATTTAATTAAAATTAATAGAAATCAATCTGTGTGAATTGGAAAAAATAATAAATGATAATCTCATTTAGAGTTATTTGCTTCAGCAATAATAATTTTTATTTTTTAATACAAACAAAACAACTACTGAACCAACTTTATTTCACAAAAAGCAATTTCATCGATAGAGTTGCATTAAGCACCAATTATTTGATTAATTAATGATAACATATTTCAAAAAAAACATTTTGTTGACATATTTAATGTATTTCATGATTATCGGAGCTCGCCTGGAAAAATATCTAGAGAAAATGTGTTGTTTTTTCCTCAATGCAATTACTACAAACAAACTATTTAGTTATGTATTTAGTGAACTGTACGCATATTTACTAGTATTAAATCACACTAGAGATAGTGGCTGCATATCAGGAGGGCCGGTGCTATTATCGGATCACCGATTTAGCCCAAACCAATCTCGCCCGGCATAATTCACTCGGCCGCACAGATTCTAACAGACTAATCAGCCTGCTCCTAGACCCCCGCCTTTATCTGGGGAACCACACCCATGACAATTTTTTTTTGTTTGTAATATTAAACTGAGAGGAAAAAATAGCACGAGTCACATTTATAAAATCTCTGTGAGAAAAATCTAACTTGAATTTATGTTACCATGTAGTGAATGAAACTTGAGTGCAGTATCGCTAGCCTTTATTAAAACTTGTAGAAATGTCTCAGATAATTACTAAAATGAATTGCCTTTTGAAGTTGTATACAAATTTTGGGACACTTGAATATTCTGCAAACTTGAAACTTTGATTTAATCAAACTAATGAAACAAACGGTGCTCTTCCATACTTGTGGCAACACAAACAGGAAAGGTAAACTTCAATGACGAAAATTTGATGAATATGAAGAACATGCTGGTGTTTAGACACAGTTATACATCAATCGGAGTCTATGAGTAACAGTATCAAGGTATAAGTCTGAGATTAATCAACAAACTCCAATCTCGAGAATTTTTTAACCATTCAGGGCCGGTTTCTCAAAGCAAGTTTAAACTTAAAATCAAGTTTAAACCAAAATCGTCCATATGATTAACATTGAGTTAAGTTGAACAAGTTTGGAGAAACCGGCCCTTAAATAAATATATAGTTACAAAACGATTTGGTATTACCATTGAACTCTTAAAAGATTTTTAATAGGAATACCTTAGTTTCTACTGGTGCTGATTCCATGGGGCCCGAGGGGCTTGAGCCCCCCAACATTTTACCTGGAGGTGCTCAGCCCCCCCCCCCAGACCAAAAGTAGTCATGTTAAAATTGGCATTCAGCTATTGTGACTTAATGTAAAAATGAATGGTTTTGTATAACTGGTATTTTATAACCGATACTCTAACCTATAACCATAGAAAAACAAACCAGGGACCTACCACATTATGATAACCTATTATTATTACTTCATAATAGGTTACCTATAACAATAACCTATTACTCTTCGATAAACAATACTTTTTTAAGGTTTTTTACAAGCTATTTACTCCTTGTCGACTACCACCACAAAAATATTACCATTTCTCTTTTGGGATTTAGCTCACCTATCCAGATTGATTTGAGATGCACCAACCAGTGGATAGAATTCGCAAACTAAGTATGTACATTCACTAAGTAAGGTTTAACTGATATTTGGTTAAAACACCCATATGGCGGCACACCTACATACTCACCCCCATGAAATTTATGGGTAAAATTAAAATTGCCAAATATTTAGACAATTTCATATTTATCTTACCTTGACATTACATTTCCTAACAACTAACATTTCCTAACAACATCCCATGGCAGAAAACCTAATACTCATTCCCAAAGTGATTATGGGTAAAATACAAAATTTCAAATTCCTTTGGAAATTTGCTGAGTACAAAGAGCTGTTGCGACGGGGGTATCATTTTAAAAATAACTGCAGAAATGTCAAGGATGGACATTAAAAAAATACCAATAAAGGTCATGTGATGGCATTTGCTTAAAAAGTACATAATTTAATCATGAAGTAAAGAATAATTAAAATTACTGATTGGACAGTCTAAAGGTAATTTCATTGAACAAACAAGCAATAAAACTTTCATTTTGAAACAATTTGTTTACATAAAATAAAAAATAACGAATAACCTACTAGCCTAACTATTAACGACAACAAAAACTTGTTGTCTATTTGAAACTGCTATAATTTATCTAAAGTCCACAAATTGTCTATTCAGCTTTATTCAGTTATTTTACTCAGCATTTTTAGGAGATATCAGCTTTATTTTTTAATAAAACAAAAAAACCCTACTTTAAACAAATATAATCTAAAATAACGTACTACAGGTTTTTTACACACTCTGAAAAATAATATATGCATTAATTGCTTCAATACGAAGTTTTGTTTTTGTTCAATGTTTGATATTTAGTCAAACTTTTCAGTATTTCAAATAAGACCCATTAAAAATATTTGATTTTAAAGACACTATGTAGTACAGTTAAAAATCATTTCACTCAGTCATATACAGTACCACTAAGAAGTCTTACTTCTTTCTGTAATTCCAAAATTTTGATACAGAACACATAAATCAAGATTTTATAAAGAAACATAAAGAGTTAAACAACTAACAATGGAAACCATAAAAAGCCGCAACGGTAAACCTTTTACAGTCAATAACACAGTAGTGAAGAACTAATTTACTACAGTGTAAACGGGAAATGTACACAATATCCACAGCAAACTGCCCATGTCTTAAACAGTTCTTAAAGTAATTAAGAGTGTATTTTATTTTTCCATCCATTTTATGACTGAAAATGTATTTATGCACAACATTAATAGAGTAGAGTGTAAGTGAATTGTGGTAAAAAAAGACGCTAATATATTAACTTACTTACTTACTTACTTACTGCCGTGGCTCTTGGTACCCAAGGAGGTACTTCGCCTCGCCAACACACTGTCTCCAGATTTCTCTGTCCATTGCCTCCTCCTCCCTTCTTCCAAGTCTTCTCAGGTCTTTTCTTACTTGATCTAGCCATCTCAGTTTTGGCCTTCCAGGGGGTCTTCTACCCTCAGGGTTGTTGACTAACAAGTTTTTCACCAAGGAGCCTTCTTCCTTTCTAAACACATGGCCTGCCCATTTCAATCTTTTACTTCTCACCTCGGCCACAATATCTGGATCTCTATATAACTCTCTCAACTCCCTGTTGTGCTTTATTCTCCATTCTCCGTTTTCAAAGGTTGGTCCATAGATTTTTCTTAGAATTTTATTTTCAAATACTATCAGTCGTTTTTCTGTTTTTTTGTTTAGCACCCAATTCTCTGATCCATATAGTAAGACAGGTCTTATTATGGTTTTGTAAATACGAATCTTTGTTTTGTGTGACAGTAGGCGAGAACTTAATAGTTTGTGGCATGCCGATAAACTTCTATGTGCTGCATTTAATCTTTGTTGTATTTCTGCATCTTCTTCATTATTATTTGTCATCATTACTCCTAGATAAGAGAAATTGTTTACTCTCTGAAATTTGTGTCCTTCTATTTCCACGTGATCTTTATTATTTAATTGGGTAGCTCTTCCACATTCCATTATCTTAGTTTTGCCTTCATTGATTTTTAAGCCTACCTTTTGAGCATTGTTTATCAGTGTTGTGACCATAACTTTTAATTCTTCTTCGTTTTTTGCAACAACTGCCACATCGTCTGCAAATGCCAAGATATTTATGTTGGTTCCCATATTAATTCCAGCTTCTAGTTTATGAACTTCTTGCAGTGAATCTTCTAAAGCTAGATTGAATAGCAATGGGGACAAGCCATCTCCCTGTCTCACACCAGTATTTATATCAAAATCCTCTGAGACTTCTCCATTGACTTTTACTACTCCATTTTTTTACTCCATTGACTTGGCTAATATATTAAATAAAATATAAATTAAGAAAATTTTTGTTTTACTTTAAAATAGAACATTAAAAGTGTTCCGACAATCAATTATATTTTTGTGCTGTTTTGTTTGTTTGTTTGTTTGTTTTTTTTTTTTTTTTTTTTTTTTTGCCGCACATCAAACTGTTTTTACTTAAGTTTTTTACTTGTATTTGAAATAGTTACGGTTTATATTCTGTTTACAAATACTTTAACTTTTCCATTAAAACTTATAAACTGGCAGTCGAGTAAACTTGTCTAAAAGATGTTAAAGCAGGTGACTGTCAAGTAAACTCCTGGAATTACAGACATAAAGCGAGATATCCTCGTCCGAGTCTGTGGAGAATTCATTGCCGCAGTGATAAAATATGGCTAAAGCATTTATTTCTGTGTGTGTTTTTAAAACATTACCCTTCACAAAAGTTAAATATTTTATCTACTATAACCAGAAGCCATAAAAATATCAATGACTTTTTTATGTTTTTCCAAGTTACTTATTAAATCAAGAGATTTTTATTGACATGTTTTTTTTAGTTTCATACAGTATTTTGCATCAGTATGATTTGAATGATTTAAAGAATAATGGCCGTAAAAAATGTAGGCTAAAATCCTAGAAATAAGATTTGATTTTTTTTGTGATTTAGGTATGGATTAAATTTTATGATTACTGGGTGACTACTAAGACCTATTTCCGAAATTTGCAGCTTGCAGACTATTCGACACAGCATCTAATAGCTGCGGGTATTTATAGATCAAGCTTAGTAATATATTACTAAAATTACTAAATGTAAATATTTGCAGAATCCCCAAGTATTAGATTTCATAATACTGTAGATATAAGACTACTTAGGATAGCTTGTAGCACAATCGTGTGGCACGATCAAAACTGTTTTTACTGCAATGAATGTAAAAATGAGTGGCAAACGATGAATGTTTCCGGAGCAGCCGGATGTTACAATAGTGCAATATGACGCAGGATTACACGGAGCCCGGATTACCAACTGTTGAGGGCTCACTGCTTGACAAAGAACTGCTTTTTCATCACAACTAATTCACCGTTATTTTTTTAAATTCTGATTCATAAAAATCATCATGGTAGTTTGAGTACTAACCAAAGGTTTTTAGAATCAAATTTAAAAAAATATATTCTAGTATAACACGTACTACAAGAGCTTACACTTCCTCACTTAACCCTTTCAGTGCTAAGCAGCGATATATCGTGCAAACTCGGACGATTTCATTAGTTTCTCCATATGATCTACATACAAAATATTCTCTAGCACTTTTGCGTCAATAATTTTTCTAACTCAATGCGCTTGACTCCACCCCCTTGGAAATCCTAGCACTTTTTGAAAGTTATATGAATAATTCCTTACATTTTTCAAAAGTTACATAATTTTTTTTCACCTAATGGGAAAAAATTTTACTATGAAACTAAATATTATACTTAATTATATTACAATTTACAATAGAACCAACATATTTTTTTTAGTCTGTATAAAAACATGGACTTATTCACAATAGACAATTAAAAAATGTTAATACTAAATTTTAATTAATTAAAAAACCAATAAGAACATTTATTTAAGAAATTAAGCTTCCTTTTAACAAAATAAATAAATTACAATGATTTATTGAGCCCTGGACAAAGACATTTTACTTTATGTGTCCAATTTCAGGAGTTAAGTCACAACCACCTGGTACAAGTTTATTGCTGTACTGCTTCTAATTTAAACTTTTAATGGATACATTACTGTTTACAAAGCAAGCCACTGGACTAAAAAGATTTTACCGACACCACAGTAATAAGCAGCATTAAAATCTTTTTACACTCACTTGAAGAATAATGAAGGTTACTTTTAAAAGTTTTCTATTTCTAAAATTTATTATTCATAATTTTAAAAATTTTTAATAACCCTTAAGCTTTAATAATTTTTTATAACATGTAATATACAGTGCATTTTGAACAAATTAGTGTAAAAATAACAGCACTGTTTATTAAAAATTCCATCCCAAATGTTCAATAAATTTTAAACTGTAGTAAAAATAATAAAATAAAATAATTTAGGTATTCTTAAAGGGGTGAAACCTGAAACAAACACTAAATTCTTGTGGACCTTTTAGAAAAAACAACCTTCTAAATAAAAATATACATTTCAAAATCAAAAGAAAATAAAACCTTTCTACTATTGATTGCACCTTTACACAAATATTCATCAAAAGTAATATGGCAGGGATGCTATATACTTGCCAATATAATTTGTACACTTGGAAAATATATATTCTTGCCATAAAAGAGTTAAGGTGACACAGTATTTCTTAAGATCGCATAAAATTATTTTTTAAATGCAGAATCATAATTGAGACTAAGCCACCTAAAGAATAACAATACATTAGATTTCTGAATGACCACAGTAATAGACCACATGAATTAAAAATCAATAAAACTAAATGATACGTCAAAAATAAAATGATAAATGTGACTACTGTATTGCTAGAAACACTTGTTGAAAGGAATCAATTCCTTACAGTTTATCCCACCTTTCAATAAATGTTTCAAAAACAATTTTTATGGGTAAAGGTGAAATTCATACTTTTGCAAACACAGTAAACTAACCAGTGATTTGAGATTCCTTCAAGTTTATTAGAAAACTCTATAACTACTCACTAAAAACCTACTCTTTATATTTATAACACTATGCTGTTAATAAACTATGAGAAAAACTGATGCGCGTTATATCTGACTTAAAATTAGGCTACTTTATTTTTCAACCTGTACAAAAAATAGATCATGTGACCTCACCTTGCATTCAGCTGATAAGCAATAGCCTTTCATAAAGCATATGACCAGCACACAGATCACTCTGAGAGATCCAGCATATACCATAGAGATACAAGTCGGATGCTATGTTTGCGGAGTACAAGTCAAAGGTTATAACAGAGCTCAAAGCCAAAAGCCGGTTCTGGTCAATGGAGCTTAGCAGATGAACTACTGCACTAGCTGCTCATATACTTTGCATATTGCATGAGCGTTATTTTGAGCAGCTTCGTGTGAAAGATCAAAAGTATGAATAGGATTAGCAACATGATTTACATTTCAAACTATTGAACGTTTTCTATGGAATGGGTTTGCAAAAGGAAATGTTAATATGCATGTAGATGAGGCATTGATTATTTTGATTCAGTAAAAACATAACTAAGTAATGTTTCATGATTGAATATTATTGTCAAATGATTTATATTTTTATTGGTTGCAAATTATTTTTACATTTTACTTTAGTCCTCAAAAACTAACCTTAGCCTTTATAAAACTCAATAACTAAATATAAATACTGTAAATCACTAAACAATGATCAACTCACCAAACGATGAATCATGACATGGCTTACCTGAAAATAAAGAAAATCATTAATTAATGGTACTATATACATTGTAATTTTGTTTTCAATACCTTTATCAAATCAAAATAAATCACAAAACATAAAACTTAAAAGACCAACAGAACTCATGAATTTAATATAAAAAAAGCAAAAGCAATAAATTAACTGCCTTGGAACATTTAAAAGGATGTCAGCATTAGCATTTTCTTCTTTTTCCATCCATTATTTTTTCCTAAAGAGACTATTACTCAAATTAATGAAAATTGCTCAGTTTTTCCACAAAATGTGTATGGATTTTGATATTAAATATTTTTATGACACACTAATATTTGATATTACAACAATATGAAATGCCAGTGCTATGTATATTAACCATAAACTTTATTAATAATTGATACTTCAGTTAAGATAGTAGCCTAAATATTTCTGGTCAAAGCATATTTCGATTGTCAGTTTTTCACATGAGTGTTCTGTAAAGAAATTCAAAAGAGATTTTACAATGTTAATGTGAAAAATCACTTTATAATGAAACATATGTAATTTAGCTCAATGAGTAGTTCTTGGGGAGAATCCCACAGGAAACGACATTATAATTGAAAATAGCTTTTCTCTATAAACATGTTGCTTTCACAGAGCAGAAACGCAGGTGTAAGTGGTAAAAGGGCCGGTCGTGAATGTGATTTCAACAGCGGAGGATAAAAGCATCTTGTCCCACTGGAAACTAACATCCACCAACTTCTCTAAGAGCTGTTATTGTTCCATGTCCAATGGATTTATGTGCGCTAAACTTTATATCTACCTTATTTTACTTTTTATAGGCCTACACATCATGTTCAAAAAATATTAAGTAATTTTCAATCTAATCAAAATACTGTTACAACTATTTTGGACCCAATTATCTAATAAGTTCTTGATACATTTAAAAATAGATAAACATATCAACAAACATAAAACTGTTCTTACTTTATAAAATAGGCTATGTTTCACAAACATCTTGATCATTATAATTTTTAAAGTACCAGGTTAACCGAGCCTTGCTCGTTGGTTTTAATTAACTTTTGTTATAGTGTTATGGGAATCAAGCTATTAAATCTACACGAGACTCTTCAAGATAACAGCTGTTTAAAAAATTGCTTCAAATTAATGTTCCTTTATTTTTGTTTATTTTTAATTGTTATTTCGTTCCCAAAATACCAACCCATAAGACCAATGTTAAAAATTACGATTTTTAAACATAAATTTAGACTAAATTTGATTTTCCTGGGATTGAGGTTGTTTCAAAACTTATTTTTGGACTAAAACACTCTTAAATGCAAAGTTAAAGCAAAATCAACCCGCTAAATTTAGAGATCGTGGAACACATATCCCTTCAGACATTGTTTGTATTATAGTATAAGATTTTTTAAGAATTGAAACATCAATTGACAATTTCATATTGAGGCATTAAAAAGAACCAAAATTGAGTTAGTTACCAGCATTAAATAAGCATCATTAAAAGAAATAGGTCTCAGGACAGATCCTCAGTATGTCCACACAATTGTAATGGTTTGGACACCTGTTCTTTTAGAGTACATAATATTTATGAAAGAACAGTGTGTCATGCAAACTTCAGCAAACTTTTAGTTCTGATTACCTTTTTAAATACTAGTCTAATTAAAAATTAGAAACTCCATAACTCATGGAAGTTTTGGTCTCTTTATTTAATTTAAAAAACTATAATTCAATAATAACTATATTTCAAAAACTATATTCCAAGTGTAATATTTCAATAACGTAAAAAATATTTATCTACAAACACATTTAAGCAAAAAATTTAAACCGGTATAAAATTAACTAGGTCTACTGGTACTACAGAATGGAATCACCATATTACTCTTCAACAAGGACAAATACTGTTGAAATGCATATTTAGCTTTATTGTGAATTACACAGGAACATTTTGATCCTGACAATAATTCGTTCATGTACATCATATGAAAGGATATTAGTAAAGTTTAAGTTCTACCAATTCCATTGCATTGAATTTACGAGAAGTGAAGAATAATCTTTCAGACCGCTTAGAAAATCTTTTTAGTATGCGGATCCCCATGTTTTGTGCCTTCAGTAAACAAAACCCCATTGTTCAATCGAAGACTAATGTTTCGAGATGGGTTGAGTGGCACACTTTTGTGTTCCCAAATTTAATGCACCTTGAATCTCCTACTCCTGTTCACCTTCCAAAATGTATACTCATTGTTCATCGAAAACAAAACCGCTTGAACAGGAACACTTCTTAATTTTATAATTTGTTTACCCATATAGGCCTTCACAGTTTTTGAATGACTTATTTAAAACTTAACAATTTTCAATGAAAATTCATCACCTGTTTTATATAAGAATTTATATATTGAGCCTCAGATATAGAGGCTCAATATATAAAGAAAAAAAATATAAGATATTAAGGGATATTAAGAAAAAAAAGTTTCCGTGAAGTGTAAAACATTTTGAACACAAAAAAACAACTATTGGTCCAATTTTATGAAATAAAAATATTTAAAAATTCAGTATGGGCTTAGGCATGGTCTAGTTTTGGGGGATGTCAAGTATGCCAGAGCTATTACTCTTCCAGCAATTAATTTACTCGATCAGATCTAGTTATCACTGGCAAATCGACCACAGAAAAGCAGCGGCGATGTGACCACAATAAGTGAAATTACCAAACATAACAATGGAACATTGTAATTTCGTCTCTCAATGAAGGTCAGACCACAGAAAAGCGGCTGAAGTAGCGTCTACTGACCTTAAGTTCCGTGTAATATCAAAGATCAGGCTACGAAAAAACAGTGCAAAAAGTAATAAGTGAATCACATGAGGCACACGGTCAAGGAGTGTAGGCGAGTCCAGAGGTGTCAAGTTACCAGCAAGTCCAGTTTGTAGGATTTAATTGGGTTAATATGGATTTATTATGTAAGATTAAATTAATACCTCATGATGGGATACTATTAAATATTATTGTTCAATGAATCAAAAATTTTGTTCAAATCACTGATAAGGAAATACGCCATATAAGATACAAGTTAATCAAAATATAGATAGTGACAGGATATTTGCTTCAAACTAACCAACAACCGATGAGATTTTTTTATAAAAGTACCACACTTCCTGTAAAAGAGTGTCGTAGAGGTAATATATCAAATTTGTATTTACGCTTCCATGAGCATGAACAATACAATAGGCTCAATGCAAGTTGACACCATATTGACAAGAGAACCTGATACACAAAATTGGGGTCTCGCCAGCTTCACAATTGCGGCTTTTGCATTGACAAGAGCGCAAGTTTGATTTGCAGTTCGTTAGCTGTTGTTAGTAGCTTTAGACTGATTACTTTGAATCATTCAACTTTATTAACTATCATGGGAGGCCATGACAAAAACTTTGAAAATGTTGAAAGACAAATACAGGGTGTCCAGTTTCCACCTTTACAAACTTTTACAGGTTATTACCCACGTCAAAATAAGCAAAAAAGTTCCTATAAACATATGTCCTAAAATGCTTCGTTAACCCGCTAGCCGCCATTTTGTTTTTTACACTAAATAATTTTTATTTCCGTAACGGATCATTGTATTAAGTTAATATTTGGCATGAACCTTCACTATAACAATACCCATTTTCAGTAAGAAAATTATTTTTTTCCAATGTGTATTTTCAAAATGGCGGCTATTTTAAAATTTTAAACTCAAATATCTCAAAAACGGTAAATTTTGTTGACAAATTAAATTATCTAAACATTGATACCAAGTTTGTAAGGATCCGACAACAAATAAAGGAGTTATCGTGGTTTTCCTGCAGAAAAACACTGATTTTGCACTATGATTAATGCCAATTTAGGTTATTTTAAGAGAAAAATCTCAATAACTCTGTTATTTGTTGTTGGATCCTTACAAACTTGGTACCAATGTTTAGATAATTTAATTTGTCAACTTTTTTGTCTCTTGTAACATTTTTATAAAATTTACCGCTTTTGAGATATTTGAGTTTAAAATTTTAAAATGGCCGCCATTTTGAAAATACACATTGGAAAAAAATAATTTTTTTACTGAAAATGGGTATTGTTATAGTAAAGGTTCATGCCAAATATTAACTTAATACAATGATCCGTTACGGAAATAAAAATTATTTAGTGTAAAAAACAAAATGGCGGCTAGAGGGTTAACGAAGCATTTTAGGACATATATTTATAGGAACATTTTTGCTTATTTTGACGTGGGCAATAACCTGGAAAAGTTTGTAAAGGTTGAAGCTGGACACCCTGTATACTAAATATATAGGCTAAATCGAATCAATTCTAAATGAAAAAGTGCTGAAGCACTGCCTCATTGTCTTTAAGTTGCCACATAAGCTTGGAGGGCCCATGACAACATTTAAAAATGGCAATAAAAGGTTTAAAATACCTGTGCACTGTCAAGTGATCCTTGTTTGGTTATTTTACCTGATCACTTGACAGTGCACAGGTATTTTAAACCTTTTATTGCTATTATCAGTGATTAAGAGGCTTATTCATCATGATATCTAAAAATGCTTTTTTATTTAATGATACGACGATATACATATATTATTTTATCAATCAAAATTTACAATGACTTAAAAAAATTCAATAAGTGCACATCCTTTCAAAACATTTAAAAATTTGCTTTACAGCTGGCTACTGGAAACCCCTTTCTATAGTTTGGATGATTTTCTTATTTAAAAAGATGTAATATTTTAGAAAAGTGAGGTAATAATATCTTGCAATTATAATTTGATTGTATAATTGTACAATTTTGTAGAGATTTATAATATTTATGTGTATATTAGTTTTTAGAGATATACTAACAAAAGCTTGTGACTGTTTTCTACTGTAAATCTTACACTGTCAATGATACTGTAATTTTGTCAAAACGACAAATAAAGATACACTTGAGTCCGGCTAATCCGAACTAATTGGGACCGAACGCTGTTCGGATCAGCTAATTGTTCGGATTATCCGAAATAATTCAATAAGGGAGAATGAAGCAATTTAAACGGGTTTACGTGTTGTAATATTAGCGAATAATACACAAAAACCAATTTAAACAGTGCTTTTACCCTTATTTATTCAAAACCAACAATTGCACAGCCCATAGCAGACGGCACAATGGCCCAATGCACGTAATTTTAGGATGTGATCACAGAGCGGCCAAGCAGCGTGTGCTGCCTGTATGCATGGCGTGAAGATACTGTTCGTCGTGTTCGCTCACGCCCAGGGTTGCCAATCACCTTTCATCAACTTACCCTAGATCCTTGACAAAATTACCCTCAAATACCCTCAAAAACACCAAAATATCGGAAAATCAATAATTTTACCAACAATCTAAGTTGTTAGTGTACAAGATTGATTAATAAAAGTGTATCAGCTGTTCAATTGGTATTTGTTGTTCAAGTAAAATCAATCACTCTTGTATTAAATCTACTTTTTATTTTGAACCATTCCCAAAAATTCACACATTTTAGTCAAACTTGACAGTTTTAGTAAAATTATCCTTCAATCCTAAAAAATCATTACCCTCGAAAGTCCAAAATACCTTCTAAGAGGGTAATTACCCTCGAATTGGCAACGCTGCTCGCGCCTAGCGCCACGGACTGTATCCACTGCCAGCAGAGATTGTACTGTCACGCCCGCAGATGTGATGTTTATAAGAAAATGGCGGAACTACGCGGCAAAAAACTGACTGACTAAACTTCAACAAAAGACGATGTTGGACTTTATGGTCAATAACAAATAAATTAATGTTACTTTTTATGTGTTACTGCATTAATCTACTACGTGTGCAATACGTTTTACAGGGTATACTGTATTTTTTTGTTGTTTACATTCTTTTGTTTACGTTGTGTAAATTTAGTCAAAACACAATAAACTAAATATTTGTACAGTATATTCCTCAATGGAATATTTCGTTTTCATTTCTTTACCACAATTCTTATCTTTTCCATCAAAAATTCTATTTTTATTACGTAAATTATATTTTTACATTAATGAAAATGTTTTGCAAAATGCGTCCGGAGCTTGTTCGGATTAGGCGGACGTTCGGATTACCCGTGTTCGGACTAGCGGGACTCAAGTGTATTATTATTATTATTATATGAAATGAATTAATGGTGTTTTTGGCTTTTGGGGACCTCAAAATGAAAAAGTAACATGGTCCCAGGATTAGGTCTTACCATGGCTACTACCGCAATAGCTTATTCCCTATAGGGAAATCCGCTAAAACGAAGCCTTGCTTAGGTTACGGCCAAACAAGTGTTTTTTCACCCATAGGCAGCATGAAAACACACTAGAAATGTGAGCAGCATGAAATGTAAAGGGGTATGCCACATGCAGTATGTTTTCCCACCGTAGCTTTTATAGTTAAAATTGAATTATAAATTCAAGTAGCGTAAAAATAAGCTAGTATTTACCGCATGAAAAAAACGCTCGTCTGGCCATTAACTTAAGCAAGGCCATGATTAACCAGGCCCTGCACTTAATGTTAAAAACATTTGTTTAAATCATAACTTTTTATGTGATGATTTCTTTAAATTACTCTCAAATAATAATGATGGGATAAGAATAAATTGAAAGAAAAATATTATTGATGGTTAAACAATTTAAACATAAATAGTGCAAAACCAACAATACAAGTCAGTATCTTTAGTTTTTCTTGAGTAAGCACTATTTTTAAACCATTACATATTATTGGTTATAATAATCAAAGAAGGAAAATCCTGGATGTGAATAAAGAAGCCATAAAATTATATTTTTAAGGTAGCATCAATGATTAACTGCAAATGCAGTGTTCGAAAATATTATCCCACTTTCATTATGTCACAATATGCTATGAGAACTTGTCTCAAACAATTTAGTTTGGATCACAAGTGCTTTTAAACAAACTGTAACTCATCCATTTACAGTTCTAAAAAAGTTGCTTCCAATAAATTTTCTCTAAAGAATATCAAAGTTTGTAGTCTATAAACTATATATGGTGTAGAAAAATTACTTGAATTACTGATTTTATTTTCCCTTTAAACAATTTTTAAGTTTAATATATTTTAAAACTTCAAATTGAGCTTTCATCACTTCCATTATGAAAAGCCACAAAAGTATCAATCAACCAAGATTCATCAACCGGAGAGATAAATTAAAATACCGTAACAGATACGGTACAATTCATATTGTTTCTTTTGTTTATTATTATCAGCAAATAACTTAGATTTTAAATAATTAAAATTGTCAATTTAAAAAAAAATCATTTAAGTTTAAAAAATCTTAAATATTATTGGTTCAACTGCATGAGCCCACCAAATCCGGGTTCGACCAAATCAAATTAGTATTAGTAATATCAGTAGGTTGGAATTCAACTGGATCACATAAAGCGGTAGATTAGTTTAAATTGATTTGTAATAGAGTCATCAGTCTTCTTCAAATATATTCATCAATATATTCCACTCTTTGCTGATAATCCTTCTTAAACGTATTAATATTAAAAACATGCTTTATATATAAAAAAGTTAGTTTATTGTTCAAAGTTGAAAACATATGTACCCAAATATGAAATGGCTCACTGAAAAATGTTCTCCTGGAAACTTTTATAGTATATGAGACATATCTTAAGAGAACAGAAATATTGCTTATATTGCCCTATTTGTTGGGTAGAAAGGCTATATATCATGGTACAATTTCCTACTTTTTTTATTGACAAGTATTACAACTTGTACACATTTCAACTGGTACACATTTTAACACCATACTGTTTAAAAAGAATTTTAACAAGTAATAAAACAACAAACAATTATTTCTGCAGTTATTAATTAGTGAGCGATACAATATTTAAGCTATTAGAGTTTTAAAATAAAATCCATCAATTTGTTTTCCCATTTCAAACAATAATTAGTGTTCCAAATCTGTTTCTGTTCTCTGTTGTTCATTAACAGAAATAGCTACCCATACTCTCTGTCTCCCTCATTCTGGCGACTAACAAATTTGCTTGTTTCCCAAATACTTTTATTTCTTTTGTAACATCTAACCCCAGTCCTCTTTAAATGCTCTCAAGACCAAATTTTTTACTTAGGGAATGCTCAGGTACAAAATTTGTTTCAATGAATATATAAATAAAATGAAAACTTCACATAATGTATATAGGTTTACAAGATGGCCAGACCTGTCATGCATTGCTGCATACTCATAATTAATGATTATGTCAAAGAACCATATAGCTAATGTTGTTAATAACTACAGTCATTATGTTGATTCTCTTGAGGGTTGAGGGAAATTAATGTTTTCTGGCCTAGTTTTATATACAGGGGTTTTCTAAATGAATTGTGCAGTTTTGAAAGTTTATAAAAAGTTTACTATGCAAGGTCAACAAAATATGGTTGGCACCTCTGAATTTGTCAGCTCAATTAGTTTTATTAGTCTTTTTTTAAAAAATGGGTGTTTCATTGTTGATGGTTGAATTTTCAATAACTTCAAATTTTATATTCTTATGTTAGAAAGATTAAACAATAGATGTTGGAGCATGGCCTTCTAGATGCCTGGATTGACTTCGGACAATTTTTTTCTATTGGGATATGTGGAAAACATCAAATACTCTCTGACGATCCATAATTTTGCTCATTTAAAGGAAAGGATTTATGAGACATCATAATTGTTTGCAATGATGTACAGCACAAAGACTGAAATTAACATTAGATTAGATTTATGCGGAGTTATTGGTGGTAGACACATTAAAATGTACTAAATGTATCAGTATAGATATGTTTATAATGAGGATTCTGATGAATTAAATATTTTTAATGTACTTTGAACAGTTCTATCTTTATTTAATGTTAAAACAGCACCATTCACTTAGGAAAACGTTGTATATATGTAGAAAGTAGCTCCCTTAACCCATGTGTGGTGAGAATAAATACAGAAAAATACCTGAAACAAAATTTTTCCTAAATATTTTAGTATATACCTAAAAGACACTGCATGAGGCAAGCTATTACACTTATACAAAGCAAATGTTCAAAACAAATTACTTTTGTACAGGTTACAAGTTTAATATGAGAGTGCTTAATCATTTAGTAACCATTACTTACTATCTGAAAGATGTTTGACACCTGTCAAGATTTAATCAATAAAGTCAAACAACATTCTTCAAATTAACTTTGAATTTGCGTTCACTCCAACACAATTAAAATACACCAAAATACTGCAACAGATTAACTAATTGACTAAAATTTGATTCTTGATGCAATTGCTATTATTTCATTCTATGAATATTAAAATTTGAGATGACTCAAAACTTTAATAATGAGTTAATATTCAACATTAAACCTCCTGAACAAACCCTCCTAATTGGATTATAGTAAATGGTTAGCGTTTAATGGTTTAATTGTGAAGTCCAAAGTCAATTGTATTGAGGGCCGTGAAAGCTTACGGTACTTCTTCAAACCACTTTTAGAATACACATTTTCAAACGTTATTTTTCTACAATTTGATTGAAACATACAAATTTTAAGTACTCTAAACTACAAAAGATTAACAAAATACTCCTGAGGGGTTTATAAAACCACAATCTCATGGTACACAGAATACTAATGCCATTTTTTATACATGTGGGCTCACATCACATTATGTTTTATACATACATACATATATATATATATATATATATATATATATATATGTATATGTATATATATATATATATGTATATATATATCTGAATATCGACAAATTTTGTTAGTAGGGCTACTAGTATTGATAGTTTTACAAACATTTTAAAGAAACAAAACATTTTGTAAAACTATTAATACCAGTAGCCCTACTAACAAAATTTGTCGATAATCAGATAGAAATGGCTAACAACCATAAGATTGTTCGAACATACAAATACCTATGGCTTAAAGTACAAAAATTGAAAGAAGATATTCGATTCAACAAAACGTGTTTATCTAAAGGCTTGATTCCGAATTATGTACAAATATGTACAAAATCAACTTCGCAAGCTGCCAAAAAAACATTAGAAACTGCAAGAAAAATTTGGATCAAAGAAGAAGTTAGTTATCTATATGCCAAGTTAAAAACAACTAATGAATCAATGGAAAAGGCTTATGAAGATATGGCTAAACAATATCATAATGAAAGTATAGAAGAAATTTTACATCACATTTCTAGCTGGATAAAACCTTTATTAATGAAAAAAAGAACAACTCATGAAAAGAAGCTACATAATTTGCTTCAAAGACAAAAAACAAAAGAACTAGAACCCTACGAGAACGTTCAAAATCAATTCGCCCCAGCATTGGAAAATCTCACTTCAATTGAATTCACAAATGAAGAAACAGCTTTGCTGAACAGAAGTATAAAATATAACATTAATCTTGATAAAAAGAATAATCAAAGACGACCTTATTGACTTTGAAGTTGCTATCAGAAAGAAAAATGTAAACTTACAAGACCCTATCTGTTATAACTTGATTCATGAAATTGAAAAATCAAAAACAATGACACTAAAGCAAAGTATAAAGAAAAAAGCTAAAGAAGAAATGCGCCTAGTCAATTCAATTTCATCCAAATTAAATGAAAATAACTCTATAAGTACAAAGGCAGACAAAGGCAACGCAGTGGTAATCATAAACAGAGATGAGTATGATTCTAAAGTAGAGGATTTCTTAAAAGATGATAATTTTGAAACACTCACCGCTGACCCAACTGAAGACTACTCGAAATAAACTTATGCTATTATAACGAATTGCAAAACATTATCTCTAAAAGAAAAAGCTGCATTAAAAATGGACAAACCAAGAGCACCATTACTGCGAGGTCTACCGAAAACTCATAAGAGTGGCATTCCCATTAGGCCAGTGGTCAATTTCCAAACAGCACCCAGTTATAAACTCTGTAAGTATTTACAGAATAGAATCAAGAACAGCATTGTTTGGCAAAATAGGTATGATATTTCTAACACGTATGACTTTATTAGCAAAATCAAAGATATTGAAGTACCGCAAAATGCATTATTTCTATCCTTTGACATCACTAATATGTATACAAACGTCCCTATTAAAGAAACCTTAAATATTCTAGAAACAGACCTTAATGAAAGTAAAACATTAAAGAAAAACGAGATCCAAGATATAATTAATTTAACAAGAACATCGTTAAACCAAAACTATTTCACATATAACTCCTCATTCTACTTACAACAAGATGGTTTACCAATGGGATCACCGCTTTCGGGACTCTTAGCTGACATATGTTTACATAACTTAGAAGTAAAGAAAATCATGAATGAAGACAACCCATTAAGAAAGAAAATTATTTATTGGTTTAGGTACGTTGACGATGTAATTTGTCTTTTTGACGGAAATAATGAAGATTCTAAAGAACTACTAACATACCTAAACTCACTGTCAAAAACCACAAAATTTACATCCGAGACGCAAAAAGATGAAATTAATTACCTGGATTTGACAATATCCAAAGAAAATGGAAAACATACATTTCAAATATACCGTAAACCAACAACTACAGAAGTCACAATACCATCAGATTCGAATCATCCGTGGTCCCAAAAATTGGCCAGCTTTCACTCAATGATATACAGGCTATTGAAGGTCCCTATGAAAGATATACATTTCAAGAAAGAAAAAGAAACCATAAAATATATAGCTATAAAAAATGGATACAAACCGCAAATGATCGAGAAAATGATAAAAAGAAAACAGAACAAACTAGAAAATCAGAACGTGACAAGAACAATCGAAGAAGAAGTTGAATACATATGTCTACCACACAACACAACTTTAAATAAAGCGGTAAGGCAAACCTTCAAAAACACTCCTATGAAAGTTAGCTACAAAACAAAGAACAACTCGCTAAAAATGATCCAGAACATCCAGAAGAAGAATGAAAATAAAAGCAACGCGAATGACTACAACAAAGCTGGGATTTATCAGATTCAGTGTGGTGACTGCGATAAAATATACATTGGGCAAACTAAAAGAAGCTTCCAAATTAGATTCAAAGAGCACATTCAAGCGTTCAATTCCAAGAACATGACATCAATGAAGTCCAACTACGCAGACCACCTTATAAAATCTAAACACAGCTTCACTAATATTCAAGATAATCTAAAAATACTCGATTATGAAAAGAACAAAGAAAGGCTGAATGTGAAAGAAGATCTTTTTATTTACATACATAATAAAAAATGACCAGACAAATTATTAAACTCTATGCATATTAATCAAGAGAATGCTATTTTTAAAAAGATTTACCAGATAAAATAAGACTAGCAATAATTTTGTACTTCATATAATATCCAAGTTAAAAGAAGAAAGAAATCATGAAAATTATAAAATAGAAACCAAGAAATAAATGTTATCATATGATAATATGTTATTTGTTATGTTTAGTTTATAAGATTACTTTTGTTTACATAGATTTGATAATGGCCTAGTGCCAAAACTATAGTCATCTAATAAAAATAAAAATGAAAAAGGGTACTTTGTTTCTTTAAAATGTTTGTAAAACTATATATATATATATATATATATATATATATATATATATATATATATATATATATATATATATATATATAAATTTTGCAAAATTTATCTACAATTCCAAATCATCGGTCACATTATTCATCGTTTCTGTATTTCTTGTTATCAGTTTTGTGGATATATTAGCATGAAAATTACAAAATACAATTAAATCTCGCTTGAAAACGAGAAATGTTGGGTTAAAAGCAGTCTGGTAGTGGTTAACCGCGGCACAGCAAATGACAAAGTCAACCAGCTCCGGCAACTAATGGTCAACTCCATTGTGGACTGAGCCGGCAGAATCCGTCGACAAAGGAAGTGGCTCCATCATTTTACTGAACTCAGACTGTTATTGGGAATATATTGAATAAAATTTTTTCAGCAATGCTCATAAGAATAAAAGAAAACTTTCAATGTGATTTTAGATAAACTTCAAAACTTGTACTACCCTAAACTGTGTTGTTTGTGGACCAAACTTAAGGAAAAACTAGGAAAAAATAAAAAATACTGTTAGTAGAACAAACATACGAAAAATTAATGTTAAATACAGGACATTAAAACAACATTCAGTTTTCTATTAACAACAACTGGAACAAAGAGTACATCTCCCGATAAGACATTTTGCAAGCAAAAGTAGAAGAAATACAAAAAAATGACCAAACAATGACCAAGCTTTAAAAACTAGTTCAGTTACAAATATTTTGTATTTTAGACAAGCTATGAAGTTTTATTCAAACATTTTAAATACTAAGGTGTAAGATATTCAATGGAATGTGTAGCACACTAGAAGTTGTCACCAAGACAAATAATGTTTTTATCATAAACTGAAATTAAATCTGGAAAATAGTCTTCTTTCAAACGAACAGAGAAGCAGATAAGGGTCACTTTCAAGTTGTAATTTTGCCTCTTATGGGCCACTCTGTAACGATTCAACTCTTATGACCAGTAACACAATTTATCAGTGACATCTGTAAGCTAACATTCTCCTAGGAAACCTCCTGTCCTTAAATCCCTTACATGTATAAGGTTTGAAAATTTCATATCCTTAAATATTGTTTCTTAAAGATTTACTTGCTCAGTATGTCTGCATGACCCTTCATTAGAGTGATAACTAAATAATAAAACCAGTGTAAGTAAATTATTCAGCCTGATTGGACTGATGCAGTGTAAGTATCAGTGCATAAGAAACTGTTAGAGCCGATTTTCGTATGACAAAAGAGACATTATATAGGTACAGAAAAGAGTTATTAGGCGATAAAACTATTATATAGGCACAGAAAATAATTACAAGATTTGAATCACAATTTATTTTGATTTTAAAAATAAAAAACAGCAATATAATCTTGGACACTACTTGATAATAATTTTTTATAAAACATTTTATTAACACACTTGTTACTTAGATGTAACAAAAGTATAAGAAAAAAATTTTAAATTCAATAAATGTATGTTATTTATATATGGCTTCATTAACAACAGCTTAATTTTTATGGACTCTGATTCAGGAGTAGTGTTTTGTAACAGTTGCAGTCACCGCCACTTTTTTACTGGACCCTCAGTGTTTGTTTTCAATTTGTAGTCCTTGTTAGTTTCAACTTTGGTGTACAAAAGGTAACTTGGTAGAGTACACAAACTTTCTATTATGCCAAAGTTACACAGTCTTGCGTTATTTTTAAATATAGAATTTCATTTGGCCCTAGGAACAACAAATTATGGTTTGCAGATGAACTACCAAACTTATTTCTGACAAAACTATACTTATTGATTTTGGAAGTAAATTCAGAAAACTTGGAAGTGTGATTTTGTTTTATTGTTCTTTTTTTATGTCTGCCAAGTAATAAAAGAATACAATATATATACATTATGTTTTTTTTTGTTTTTTTTTTAATAAATTCTTACACTTTTCAATAATAGTATTTTATTGAATCTTTAGAACTTTTGCATTGTAGGAGAAATTTGTGCATACCATAAAAAAGACTTCCTATGGATAAGCAGAAACCCGTTACAATTCACAAGGGCCTCCACACCTACATCATACATGCTTTTAAAGTTTCTATATTAATCTTATGAAAGAACGATAAAAAATGTAACCATTATATTTTGACAGCTGATGTAATACTAAAAAAATACTAGCTAAACAGAAAGAACTGATGTTTCAGTGATAAAATATTTCTAAACAAATTGGGTCCAGATCAATTGAAATTTGTATTGAATATTAATCAGTGGACGATCTCTAGTACACATTAACTATCAGACAAAATTGTAATGCTTGTACATGAAATACTTCTTTGCATTTATGCAGCAATAAGTTGTTTCGTCCTGGGGCATTTCCTTTATGTCCCCAGCACCTGTTACAAGGCGAGGAACAAGTTTACTGCCAGTGTTTTAAATCTAAACTTGTCATGTAGATGTCAAAGTAAAGAAGAAACTTCATGAACATTATTCAGCCTTGATATTAATTTTTTTCAAGCCTAACAAGTTTTAAACTTTAATTTGGTCCAAAAAGCTAAATTTGCAAAGAAGGTTAAATTTGCAAAGAAGTTTAAAGACAGCAATCTGACACAGAGGAAATATGGAAAAATAATACCACTGTATTAATTTATAAAATTATTGAATGGGATGTGGTTTTTCCAGTTAGCTGCTGTTTTATACATTTGATTCTCCTTGTCAAATTATATCTAGTTCAATCAATTATATTTTGTTCAATTCTAACAATTGTAAATTTAAATGAACTACAATACATACATCTTTACTAATATTATAAATGTGAAAGTGTGGATGTTTGTTATGCTTTCACACAAAAACTACTTGAAGAATCATCATGAAACTTTGTACACATGTGCTTGGAGGTATCAGAAGTAACATAGGATACTTTTTATTTTTTTAAATTATTTTTTAAAAAAGATAAAAAAAAATTTTTAATCTAAAAATTGATTTTATCTTTTTTTATTGGTGGCTAAGAAACAAATACAATGACAAATTGCAGTTTTAGGTATTTCAGCGATTTATTATATTATAGGGAGAACGTGACAGCGACTAATTGTAGTGAACAAGCTAAACCTGACAGCGGATGAGCGTGATGGCGAGTGAGTGTAGATCTGAAGAGCAACGGGAGCGTAGCCGTGGGAAAAAGATAGTATATATTTATATATTGGACCACAAATTCGTTGTACCTTATTCTAGACAGTGCAATACACAATTTTCCATCTGTGAAACCGATTCAGCAAATGCACATTGAGGGTAGATGAACAGGAGTATTCCTTCAAACCTACTACACGTTCACTGCCTCAAACCACATATAGGTCTTGGAGCGTTAAAAATAAAAAATATAGGTTTAACAACTATTCACTCAAATATCTTGAATGTCTTCAGAAGTATCTTATCACTTTTTATTTTTATTCTTTATCTGCAGCACTAAATACTAGAAGTAAATCACTACTTAAAAAAAGTTTTTAATTATCTTGAATAAAGTCGTAACAACATCAAAATTAAAATAAAGTGGAATTGTTGCAGCATTAAAAATGTTTAAAAATGCAAACTAAAATATTTTTAAATTAAAATTTTACTTACCAACATAGAAAAGAAAAAAAATTCTGCTAACCAGGAAAGAAAAAATTCACTTTGAGGATAGAAAAATATCATTAGGGATAATTCATATGTGCTTGATTGTTGAAACTAATTGAATAACCAACTTTCTGATATAAAAACATGGATCGTAAAGTCACCAGAAGTTTAAAATCAAACTATAATATATTTGGGAGGCTAACAATTTTGTTGCACTTTAATATATTTCATTACTGAAATACGAGTATTTAAAAAAATTGATCATGTCATAACAAAGTATAATGGCTAATAGTCCAAGGATTATGTTCTGTTTCAACAAAATGTAATTGCTAAAACACTCAAAGGATTTGACATATTGGAGGCTTAACTGAGTGAATGATTTTGTTTTGTGAGAGGTTATTTTGCATGTTTAATTTTTGTATACAATTATAAATTAAGGTATTCTATTAGTTTTAGCACAAAAATATACAATCTCTCAACAATACATCCCTCAATACACACGATACATATGAAAATGATTAAACATTTTATGTTAACCCATTTATGCCCAAATTGTTTCTTGTGAATTGAATGCAGTGGCTTAGTGCTGCGCTCTGGTAGCGAACTCATTCACTCACAGCCTACAACTTTCCCCGCTAGGAGCGCACACTGTTCAAAACCCTTATTTTCGTGTCTAGGCTGCTGGTCGTGTTAACTCAGATGGCTAAGGCGTAGGCATCCTTGGCCAGGATGTCTACGTCGGCGCGGGTTCGAATCCGCACACGACCAAACCTGACCTGGTGGTGCAGCTCTTAAAGGGTTACCCGATCTGTGGCAACGTTGGTGGGAGGGCCCACGTAAAATAAACGGGGCAGGCTTGCGTGGAAGTTGACGGGATCGGTTGATTCAACACTGATTTTGCTACTTTTTAATTCTGTTTACTGTGTGTGTGCCACTACGGCCTTGAAATATCAAAGATAACCATATTTTCACTCCAAAATGCCAATATTAATCATGAAAAACCTAAAATTCAGGGTTAAAATTCTATGGATTTTCCTAAATAAAAATACTGCGTAGACAAATGTCAACACAATGGTCACAAATGGGTTGAAAAAAACAGGAGCAAATTAACTGATTGCTTCAGCCGTGCTGTAATGACAAATCACCTTAAAAATTAAAGCTTTCAAAATCACCTACATTAAAAATAAATGCAAAAAATGAAAGTTTTTCATTCATTATTTATTTATTTTTATTTTATTTATTTATTTTTGTTTGTTTTGTAAATGGTAAACGTTTTACCGTAATACAATTTCCTTATTTAGCTGATTTGTTATTTTTCACATTATATTTTAACTAAAAAAAAAGAGAAAAAACTAGTTATCTCTTTTCCAAGTAACTTATAAATACTGTAACCTTATGTCCTAAAACCTTAAATTCCACCCCTTAAAAGAATGTCATAAATTTAATTAACACTTGAACCATATTTTTACTGAAGAAAACATTTCTAAATTTACACTATAATTCATTTTGTAAACCATCATGTTTCTACCGCAGTGAAATCAACATTAATTCACTATCAGACGCGGCTGAACTTGCAGATTTTTCTATACTCTGATGTTATTGTATAAAACAACCCGTGTATTACTGAGCCCCGACTCTCTCCTGTATTACGAGGGATTTCTGCCCCTCCAGTCTCAAGTATTCTTATTTTTTACCTTGAGACTCTTATTTCTGCTTCCCTTCTCCGCTGCTTCTAAATCCACTACTGATTAAGGTCTTAACAATTGTTTGGTGAAATATCAGAAAGAAGGTTTACGTTATTTTTTTAGATACCTACAACATTATGATTTTATTGCAGGTGAAATATAAAATCTGTTGGATCCATGAATAAACTGAGTGTAAAAAATTTTAAGGAATATTAGAGTATTGTACACTTGATGGACAATTAAACGATATGCTGCCTTAACTAAACTATTTAGAAATGTCTATTCATATTTTTTGCCTTCTTTTTATCCTTCATTATACTGCAAGTAAACCGTTATAACATCATATAAAATCATTTCTATTATTTCATCTTTTTGGTTTTGCACCCAGTGCTGAGCTTTACTTTATTTCTTTTACCTAAACTTTTGATTTGTTTAAGAGATTTTTTTTTGTGACCAAAGTTCAGCATAATTTAATTCTAGACCTATGATTTTCTTGGCACTCTTGAAATTTATAAAAGTGTCTGAAAACAACCAAGAAAAATGCTAGTTGCATATGGATAACAAATTTTTTCCAAATAATTTTCAATACATTATATCTTTAAAGGCACCAATTGCAGAGACAATAAAATTTTTCTACACCCAGTCATGTTAAATCTTCTGTGAATTTGAAACATTTCAACCCCGTAAAAAACAGACATCTCTTACACAAGTTGAAATTAGCAGTTTCCATAAAAATAAATCAATTTGAATACAAACTACACCAAGATTGAGAGTTAAGAAAAATTCAAATAAAAGGTCACGATCTGACCAACAAAATAAGCTATGACAAGATTCCTTGGCTAATAAAATTTTCATTCCCTAACCATACAAACCCTGAGAATAATAATAAAGCCGACGTAAAATCCGCCCACAATCTTCACACATCTTGGCGGGTGACGTTAAGACATCAAGGGGGTGGTGGTAGGTCAATAATGCAGCAGACGACGAATCAGTTAGCTATCAATGGGAGGCCGGGGATGAATATAGAGGCGCGTGACGGGCATAGACAGTGCGGCGGGGGAAATCAAGTGACGACACGTAATGAAACGGCCGCACGGTAATGACTGAGTGAATAAAACATTGTCCATTACCGGTGCGTAGAGGTCACCACCAGTGTATATTGCGAGTCGAGTAAAACAGAGTTTGAATTTGAATATTAATGGATAAGATTAAGTTTTATTGTATTTTTGGCTATTTAAAATATGAATGATTTATTCAAGTAAAGCTAAGTGAGAGTTTTAGTCTCTTTGATGTATTTTCATAAGTTGATATGTGTTACAAAGTTCATATGTAACTAAATACTATGCAATACAATTCAGAATGTTATTTTTTAAATAAAGGGTGATGAACAAAATTAACTTTACAAATTTGGTTTGTGGTTTTTAATTGATAAAATGTCAAAGAAAATCTGTTCAAATTGCAAAACCCTTGAAAATGGAAATAAAGCAAAATAAATTAAACACCACTTTTTCACTAATAAGGATAATTATGCAAGCAACTACAGTGATCATCGGTAATTTTTAAAATTATTGTCAGTTGTTGAAAATTGTTGTTTTCAATTTATTTATCATATTGTCAACAATAGCATCAAAACAAAACTAAGAAAATAATAAATAGTTTGAAGGTACTCAGTGCCAAAGAATTTCCATACAAAAAAGTGTTGCTATCATTTTGACAATGGTTAGCTTGTCATTATGTTAATCAGACATTTCTGGTAACCAGACAGCAGTAGATACGAAATTATAGTTTTATTATATTTAAGAATTCTTTTCAGATAATTAAAAAAGACTAATAATATCAAAGACCTTAACAAATTCTTGACTACAAAAGTTGCTATATCTTTTAAAATAACTATTTCACAACATACTTTTACTGCAGAAAAAATCTGCTACAGTATTATAAAACACCGAAATGCAAGGTATCTCTGACAGAGTGGACGATGCTTTGTTTACACAACTAATTCAAGTTTACGCTGCCTTTCGCTCAGCTACTCCGACAATAAAACTTGTCCTGCTGTAATTTGAACTCAACATGCTTCCACTTGAATTTATGTACAGCGACAAAATATTGGGGCTGAAAATGTTTGGAAAGCTTTGTGCTCAAATTTGCATTTAAATTGAGTAAAATATATATATTTAGGTCAGGTCAAACAGATTTTTTCTACAAATGCAGTACTGCATGTTTAAAAAATATATACCTTCAAGATAAATGTATGCTTAAATTATAAAAAGAAAGCTAGAACCTTTTGACTAAATAGGTCAAGAAAAAAAAATCTCAATTTAGAAAGAGAGAAACACAATCATATATATTTCAAACAACTATTGTATATGGAGGATAAAGAGAATAAAGAAAAGTCTTTTAGTGTTGAAAGCTCCTTTGATGACCCGCAAAGTTAAAATAATCTTTTGATGACTTACTCGAGAGATCCTTTGAAGCTAATCCAGTACATTATAGGTTTTTTGGGCTGACGTGCAAGTTGTTACAGGTAATTCTAATAAAAAATGGAGTAGGTTGAGTATACTTCTTTCAATGCCTAAACAAAGCAAAACTAAATTTTAAGATAATAATAAAATAACATAAAGTCAATCATGTAAAACATATTCTCTAAAACTTGTAAACACTGTACGGGCAAAATTTTTTCCGTCCTATGATTTTGGTGTTTTGTTATAATGTGGGGTTTTTGGCCAGAGAAATCTATTGGAGCCAGTCCCATGACTGGGAAAAATTGGGTTTCCCTTCTATGGCTCTTCGAAATGCAAATGTTATTCTTATGGACATTTTTTGTAGCTAAGAAACAAAACAATAATCAGCTGATAACTGTAGAACCACCAACGTGTTACATTCTGAAAATGTGATTCATTAAAGTTAAACAAAAAAGCAGCACTTTTTGGCCTCTTGGTTGTGGGGGCCTGTGAGTATAGCAAATAAGTTGGTCATACAGGTTTACCAAGCAAATACTGGTCCACCCGATACTCACATGTAGAAAATATCTCAGTATGTATCAAAGGTTAAGGTAAGAAGAGTTTTGTGTGTAAGCTATACTTTCACACTTCAAATACCACAATTATTAACAAATTTTGAAAACTTTTGATTAATACAGGTCATAAATAAAGACAGAATTCTCGCTTCTGGAGTTAATAATTAAGCTTGGCTTACCTATTTAATAAAATATAACTTATTGATAGTTAAAAACTGACTAAAAATATTTAAACCATAGGTATTTTGCCATTACAAAAAGTGTTTAAATACAAGGCTTTCCATTCACAACCAAGTGAATTTAATCATTTTTCATCCAGCCCCGATTTGTGCTCGTTCTGTAATCATCATGTTGAATAACAACGATACGAGGGCCGAGGAATTAATTACAGAGTAGATCAGAGGACAAACATTGCCTTTGAGCCTCCACACAACATTGGCTGCCAAGCACAAAACACAGACCAACAACCAGTACAACAAGCTCATCAAAGGCCGAGGGGGACAAGGATATCCTGAGTGCCCAAGACACTTCAAAATTTCATAAATAAATTAGTCATTATTTCTATATATGGAAAGTATCTCTAACACAAGCACTCCTTTTACCCAAAATCTAGATGTGTAATACATTTTTAGAAGTTTTTTAGCTTATAAATTTGTGTTCAGGATATATATTTTTGCTGGCAAAAACATGTACAACAATAAGTTCATGGAAAGTTTAAAGGAAAATTGAAAACACATTTCTGGAGTAAAGCTTGTAAAATATACATTTTAAAGATTTAGAACAAAGTGATGATACGAGTATTTCACCTCAAATATGCATGAAATAACTTAGTATGAAAGTAAAAAATTTAAAAGTATTAAGTTACTAGCTTACCCGGCATGCTGGAGCGAACGAGCTCTCTAAAGGGCAGAAACTTCTTCTGGTTGGCATTGCAAAGCATGCCGGGTAAGCTAGTAACTTAATACTTATTGGTTTTGACCTTTGTCTAAATAGTTAAAATCATACATATTAAAAATCTATTAATATTTTATTTTTTCATTTATAGAGCTAAAGAATGAAAATTCCATACATGTACACAAGCTTTAAATGATTATCCAAACAATAACACTTAAGCACAAAAGGTAATATTGTACAGTGAAGTTAACAATGGTAAGCCATTGTTATTGTTAATAGAATGAAATGTGTTAAATTCGTACAATACAGGGTCTTTGCTATGTTGGATTACGTTGTTCCGCAATGTCATTAAATTACACTGAAGGACTCAGAGGAGATCCAGGATAATAATCTCCAGGATAAAAGATTCTGAAGGAGATTCAGTATAATAATACATGTTTTAGTAAATTTCAACACAAAATCAATTATGATTATTAAATCAGATATACATTAATTGGCAAGCATGTTTCTTTTTCTCCTTTTTTCTCAGCTTGTGTGCATTGTAGGAGAAACCCGTGCATACCATTAGAAAGGTATAGTCCTGTAGATGAGCAGAATCCCATTCTAAATCACATCGGACTCCAGGGCTACGCCCCACAGGCTTCCAAAGGTCCAATGTTAATCTCATGGAGAGAGGATAATTGATTGAATCATTAGACATCTGTTGTAATAACAACTGCTACACAAACAGGAAGAACAGATGTTTCCAATTTAAATTTTTGTAAACTTTTTGGGTTGCATTTCGATCTGGAGGTGATCTCTAGTTTTGCTTATTCTCCCTTATTATTAATGGGGTCATGAAATTGTGGCAGTACCATTAGTCTCTCATATCATAAATGGGACAAACATTCAATTCAAGTATTGAACAGGAATAAAAATAACCCTGTTTTGATTAGTCCATTTGCTAAACTGCATACAGGTTTTTTACAGACTAATGTGAAGCAAACCTCAAAAGTTACATGGGCATGTTCAAGCAATCTGAAGAAGTACGAGTATAAAGGTCAAGCAGGATCAAAGTATCCCAACCCCCAAGCAAGTACTCCTCCAACAAAGTAATTTGTACCTTGATTATTCAACTTCAGCATACTACACAACAGATTAAAGGACCAGTCTCCAATATTGCAAATAAGTTTTAAGAATTTAGAAGTAAAACTTTTAATAGTTTTCTTTTGACAATTCTTCCTAGATTTTTCTTTTAAATCTTTTAGACTCTATCAGCAAGACGAAATCTAAAAAAAGGATGCTAACGTGACAAAGAGTTTTCCAGGGCAAGATAAATTCCTAATCTAAATAATGGATTTTCGACTATATAAAAATTTGTTATAACATGTTCTGGTATGATTAAACTTTAGTCACCCAAATCAGTAAAGATATTTCACTCAAGAAACACAATTGTAAACTTACATACAAATTACTGGATACTAAACCACTATCTTACAAACAATTGAATTATAAGGGAACAATTTGTAGTCAAAATCAATCCTAACATAATGTGTCATACTTGTGGATACTCTTCACTTCCATTAATTAAAACATTTATATTTATAAAAAAATACTATATTTCAAATCACCTATGTGATAGATCTTCAGGCAAAATGATATCCTTGATATCATTTATAATTTATAATAGTAATTGTTTATGATTTTGCCTGAAAATGAATCACAAAGGTGATTTGAAATATAGTATTTTTTTATAAGTGTTTTAATTAATGGATATAATGAGTAGCCACAAATATGACACATTAGATATAGATAGCCATCATGAATAACTTGTACCGTTAAATCCTAACATTTACAGAAAACTATGCATTTTTCTATTTTAATGACGGAAGAATATACTAACCACTCCATCACATAAAGTAAAAAAATTTAAAAATACAAGTTTGTTAAATGGAAATATGACAGCCAAATGTTGAATATCGGTTTGGCTCTGGGTCAAATTCAACAGCTGGCGCGAGTAAAGTTAACTGCTCAGCACTTCTGCCTCCAGCTGGCATCAGCAAATGCAAGGGAAACTAACTCGACACGCACTACTTATTTATAATTATGTCAAAAATTATGTATACTTTAATAATTTAGATATTAAAATAATATCCAAGGACAACTTTAAAACTGGTTTATAAGTTATTAGTTGCGAAGTCAACATTAGGTACAGCAAACGAAGTTGTCATAACACTGTGGTAAGTCTTTTGGCTGTCCACTATGACAATTTCCCTTCCTTCATAATCGATTCATGTTCAAGACAGTGGGGGTTAATGCAAAATGCATGTAAACCCCTAGCTGGAACATATGAGACAGCAGGGGGTGAGGAGAAATACTATGGGCATGGAAACCCCTAGCTGGAACATATGTTCAAGACAGCAGGGGGTGAGGAATGCGACGGGCATAGAAACCCCTAACTGGAACATGAGTGGACAGTCCCGTGTTTCACCCTTTTTCTTCCTTCAATATCCCATCCTTCAGGGGGCTTGTGCAAAATGCCCATTAGAGGCAGACATGCTCAATGGTTCCGCCGGGGTCTCTTTATCCACCAATAACAACATATTTAAATAATTTTATAAAGTGGAAATATGAATTAGATCACCAAAACCATTTTAATGGTTTCAAAGTTATTTTACGACACACTTTATTTAGTCAGGATTCTTTGTGATTACAATTTTTACATGATAAATTGTGTTTCGACCCTCCTATGCAATGAAATGTACCATTAAGCCTGTCACTTCAAAAATTATTTATTTGATGTAACCTTTATTTATGATGTGTTGTTGTTGTCGAGTACACGTGTATGAAACTCTTTGTTGGTTTTAAATCATATGGAGGTCATTTATCATTTATTAATTTATTTATTTTAAATATATATTTATTTTTACTATTAAAATTACATGAATTTATGTAAAGACTAAATTATTTTTGTAATTGCAATTGATCCAAATAAATATATGTTTTGGTTTATCCAAAGGGAGTGTTGTGTATTGTATATACTTTTGCCAAGGGCAAATAAAATTTGTTTAAATTTCTTTACTTTCATCAACTGAAAACACAAAATTTCACCAAAGTAAAAAAAACCTACGTTAAAACCTCACCACACCTTGTGGTGTGGGGGGTGATTTAGTCTCAGCTCACTAATAACTCAGTTTCAAGCACAGACCAAGCATGAACATACAAGTCGTGTTCAAGCACAACAAGTTAACTGCTAAGCTGCAAGCGTAATCATCATTTTGCGGAGAAACTGCTTCAGCACGCATTAATGATAATGGGTTTACCCTGCTAACCACCTCACAACGTATCAGTTACTTTCTGGTATCAGTGCCATTATGAATTGGCTTGGCTCCAAAAACTTGAAAGCTGACGTGAGTAAAATTTACTGCTTGGTTCAGATGCTTATTCCACTGCACCAATAGCTAAATAATAATTTTAAAACAAAAAAAAATTGGTTTCATACAGTGCAATAAATAATTTTACAAAGACATCGTATCTACAAAAAACTAGGCCTACACAAATAAAGAATTAAAAAATTTTACTTAAACTTAAGATTTATTGTAAGTTTATGATAGTTGTTTTCTTTTATCTTTTCAACTATATAAAATTTATGTATGCTATATTGACGCTTCCTTATACATTGTTGTGTATGTCTGAATAAAGATATTTGAATTGAATTAAATCGAATTGAATAGTCATGTGCATATTCATTTTGTTCGGTAAAAGACTTAGATTATTAATAAAATAAATAGAATAGAATCCCTGTTGGTGCGTTTTTCACAAAATGTGAAACAAAATTTTTTGAAATATTTTCAAAGTAAAGTACTAGAACTTTGACACTGATTTTTACACAGACATTAGTGTGAAGATATAGGCTACAAAATGTAATCAGTTTATTTCCCTACAAGGAAATATGTTTGGCTTGTTTGAAATTTTTTTTACTTCCGTTATGAGGAAAAATACGGAAAATTTACAAACGTGCGCTGTGTACGTGTGGAACATAAATATAAAGAAAGGGGTTTATTGGGAAAAAGTTATTTCATGCAACAACAGTTAGCCATATATATAAATACATAATAATTTTATAATTAAAATCTTTTGAAAGATGGTGGTTGTTCCTCTAGAGTCCGTTTTCCAATAACTGAATTGGTAATATTAAAAGTAAACTCTGTTACAAAGTAAAATTATTAAAGTAAGCTGTAAGGCTTAACGATACTCAGTGGTACGCTTTCATCTCTCGTTCCTCAATTTCCCATCACATTTTCCTAATTAATGAAATTGTACCTTATTTCCACTTGAAAATTAGTGTGAATTTGGGCCTCTTCCTCACAAATCACATTAAATTCTTATAAAAATGGCTATGACGTACATAAGAAACAAAACCTTTTATTAGACGATTAAAATTAGGCATCAAAACTTGAACATTTGAAAATGTGTGTGGTATATCAAGATTATATGTGCATGCACAGTTCCGATTGATAACTTTTATCAATGTATTTAAAAGAATACGCAAAGGAAATATTGTGAACATTTCTCAACCCACTTCCTTCAAACTTTAATTTTAGATGGAACAAGTGTTACTTGCTTCAACATACATAGAACTTTTGGTAAATTTAGTAATGTGATTTCTTGATTTATATTAGAAAACTCAAAACAAGAGCCAGTAAGGAGTCATGTTTCAAACTAAAGAGCAGCATATAAATGTAAATGTTAAATGAAAATGTGAAAGTGGCTTTACTATCCAGGACAAACGAGGGAAACCATTCGAGCATATACAAAATTCATACTGATACCACCCACGAAGGCTTGGTTGGCGTTGAGAGTTTCCATGCTGAATTTCTTTAACTGTGATCCTTTTTCACTTTAATCCTATGAATACAATCATTTATTATATATGACTTATTAAATATAACAATAATTTTCCTGTAAAATAAAAACTACTAGTACTGCAAACTATTTTATTTATTTATTTAACTATTTATTTTTGTAAGTATTAAGATACTTATTTTACTAAAAATAAAGAATAAAATATTTTTTTTGTATTGGTGCATTGGGATTGGTGCACCTAAACCAAGCAGTTAATTTTACTCGAACGTCAACTTTCAAGTTTTTTGAGCAAAGCCAATTCTTAATGAAACTGATGTTTCACTGATACCGGAAAGTAACTGATACATTGTGAGGTGGTTAGCAGGGTAAACCCATTATCATTAATGCGTGCTGAAGCAGTTTCTCAGCAAAATGATGACTACACTCACTGCTGAGCAGTTAACTTGTTGTGTTTAAAAACGACTTGTATGTTCATACTCGGTCTGTGCTTGAACGTGAGTTGTTGGTCAGCTGAGACCAAATCACTGTTCAGCACTTGACTCGTCACACCACTATAACGCTCCTTTTACACAGCATGTTTTTAGCTGTGCGGAAAAAAACCGCACAATTTAAAAACCGTCCGTCACACCATACAAGTAATTGGCAGCCGGTTAAAAACCGTCGCTGTGCCTATGTGAAAGGTCTCATAAGATTCTATTGGAATGTCCGCCGTGCGATTTTTAATCATGACTTTGAATCGTGATTTTGAATCGTATAAATTTGTAACTAATTTCAATTTATCAACTAAAACTGGGATGAAACCTTAGGAACAGAGTTTTGCACATTTTCAAAAGTGATCAAAATATTTTTTCCTCTTGCTTTTGTTAATACCACAATCCTACTAATATTAAAAACAGGTAAGCAAATAAGTTTGTTAGGCAAACACGCCAAAACCACTGTACATATTAAGCTAACATTCTGTAATGAAAAAATATTAGAGATTATTATAGGCTTATTTTCCTTTTGAAAATACCAAGATTCTTCCCCACTGGCTCTACAAGTACCCATTCATACTAACAAAGGTTTCCCTAAACAGATGATTACTTAAATGTTATATTAAGTTAAAATATAAATACCTTTCCATCAGCAGTTTCAAATTAATCGGTGTGGTCACTAGAAATACTTACTTTGAATTACACTAGAATTACTAGAATTAGTCACGTAGTTCCTACGTGGATTAATTTGGGACCGATGATAGAAAGGTTTATTTTTAATATGTCTAACTGCAGTTCCGGGGCTATAAACATGAATAACTTAAATGTTACTTTCTTTTTCTTTTTCTTGATGTTTTGTTATCCCTAAAGGCGAATGAGCAGAACTAATGAACTAATTCCAGAGGCGAGTAAGCAGAGCGATCAAGCTCCCCAATTGACAATTTATTAAGGCTCAACACGAGTAAAGCCACAGATAAAAACTAGTTCAAAAACCATGAAAGAAAAAGTCTGTATTTAAAATCATTAAGTAAGCTTAAATGCTTACGCTCAGTCCGAAAATCTCAGTGAAAATTCCCTGATTATGCAGGTCTGGTGCAGGTAGTGTATTTCTTTCCCTGTTAAAAGGGCAACCGAGATTCCACAGGAAGGAGGGAACTGTAATTTGGACCTGTCAGCTGACGGAACATGCGGCGGTCTAGTAGCAGTTTCCTCTCCCGAGAGTATCGGAGGAGATTGTAACTGCGTCTGAGCAGCGGCCGAACACCACTCGGGTCTTTGAGGCTGACGAACATGACATCTAATAACACGACCGACAACAGAGGCTGCTCATTTGGAATGGAAATCCTGCCTCCCACCCAGAATGAACGATTTATAATATATAGGTTAACATATTTAACATGTGGTAAATATTTGAACTCATTAGAAAATATTCAGAAGTTTAATATAGGTCAGGTTAGTTAATGCATAGAGCACCATAAATAAATATAAAAAAGTTTTTTTTTTTTATCAATGAGTACTGCACTTTAATAACTGCATATACAGTTATTATTTTAATAACTGTATATGAAAAATATAATTATTATTTGTCAACTTTATAATCATCTGTAATTGACATATTTTCCACCTTTAAAAGCACTGTGATTGACATTAAAACCACAATAACGTAAGGAGGAAAAATGTCATGGTTTTTACCACAGTTTACTGATGTTAATATTTTATTCAAAAAGAAACGCACATTTCTAGGGCTGCCATTGTCTGCTTGAAATTTTTTTGACAAAACATTAAGTTAAGTTGGCCTAAGATGTTTGTAAGAATTAAAAAATTATAATTAAAACAATCATTTGATTTGGGATTTTTTCATTCTTAATTGAATAGTACCAGGGGGACCGAGCTTAAGCTCGGTAAAATTATTACTTTCGTTTCTCACACAAAGCTCGTTCGCTCCGCTCACTCGCCAGGCGGAAGGTTTGCTGCACATTGGTATGATTTTCCTAAAACCACAGGTTAAAGATGTAACACATTGGTTTATTTTATCTACAGTTATCAGCTGATTTTTGTTCAGTTAAAAAATTTCCATAAGGATAACATGGGATCTTTGAAGTGCTCTAGCGCGAAAACCGGATTTTTCTCAGCTATGGGACCAGCTCCAATCGATTTCTGGTGGCCAAAACCCCCATATTCCAAAACTTGAAGGAAATCGTCGGAGCCGTTTTTGAGATAATTGTGCAAGCAAACAAGCAAACAAGCAAACATTGCTCGTATAAGAGTATAGGATAGTTAATCAATAATTTAAGCAAAAATCTAACAAAACTACATTCAAAATATCATGTTATTTTGAAAACATTTTAAATGAGTTTAAAACAATCCAAAGACAAAGACAAAACAAAAACGGTATTTTAAATAAATTTTATAAAATAAAAACATCATGACATTTCTTTAAACAAACTAGACTCAAATATGGACAGGAACAATGTCAGAAGAATAAGACAAATATTTCAAATTGCCTGTATTGTGTCAGACACAGCTACATTCCCATAACTTGTGCAGCGAACTAGAATACTTTTGACGTCTGTTACACCTTTCATAGAATATTATTGGAACCAAGGAGCAATCAATATACGATAGTATTCCCAAGAAACTGGCTCGATTCCCTCGAAACTAGAGTAGTCTTATAAAAATAAAAATAGCCAGAAAACATATAAAAAAATATACAAAGTTGAAACGCTAAGTTTTATATATTATGCTTTAATAAATTACAAGGAACATGAGTAATAGCAAAAAATTAATTTCTTAATTAATTTAAGAAAATCCTTTGTAAGAAATATTTTGTAATTCCTTTTATCATATGTTAAGGGAAACAGCGGTTAAGCTTTTTTAATAAGGCACCTTACAATGTGAATAGACTTGAAAGATTACTAACGTTTTATAAATAAATTACTCAAATGGAACATATTAACTCAACTTCAAAACGATACTACGTTCCTTTGTTTACATAAAAATAATTCAATCATTTTACTTCATTGCCATTCAAAAACCAGTTCCAGGTAAAAAAATATGTACGACAGTTCAAGCTTAAAAATATTGTACAGGAAAGCAAGTGAAGCAGTTTAAATATTAAAGTTGCACCATTAAACACTGGCGCAGACTTGTGAAACCGCTCTCGGTAAAATTAAATGCAAACTTCCAAGCAAAACCTTACTGCTAGCCTTGTACACCGCATTGCACGACCAATAATTAGTATCTAATTAAAATATGTCACACAGAATTAACGGTAATTTGATTTGTGAAGTGGAGACGGGTAAATGAACTAATTAAATTATGCCAAAATGGTTCTCTTAACAGTAATTTTTGTTTTTATTCACCACACATCAAGCTAATTAAAATTTTTCATTTATTATTATGGTATTTCATTGTTTATTTTATCAACTCAATCTAGGATTACTAAAATTAATTTTTATATTATTTCGAAAAGATCAAAGCAAGTTAATAAAGGGTGAACATTATTCCCGAGAATAAAAATTTGTTTCTATAACTTCTATGTTGGGGATATGAGGGCAAAAGAAATCTAACTTGAATTTGAGCGGACTGTATTATAAAACTAAAATCTAATGACTTCAAAATAAAGAACTGGAAAACAGACAAATAAATCTGTTCTTTGTTTTCTTCGTTAGAGTTTATTTTATTTCCTTAACCTTGCATAAAGCATGCCAGAGGCATAATTAATTATTAAACCATGAAAGAAGTTGGTTCCATCTTTTAGCCTGTTCACTTTAATTTACTATTTATTATTTTCAGGTCTCAACCAGGCCTACATACACGTATGGCAACTTTTCTTGAAGAGGTCCGAAACCCAAGATTAAGAAATACAACAGTTCACACTTACCACATCAAACTAAAAACTGACACATTTAATACTTTCAACTAATTGTTTACATGAACATCATTAATATAAAAACCACTGATTAAGATCTTAAAATTAAGATGTTCTCTTAAATGTTTACTTATAGAAATCAATATTCACAATGTTCACTCTCAGTAACTTCGACAATCTTTATAAAAAAGTTCATTTTTTATAAAGTTAACAAAAACTAATATTTTTCACTTAAATGTAAATGAAAACTGCTACAAAAAAAGGACAAACAGCACTAACCTCGGGCAATATTTGTACTACAGTGACTCTGTGAAGGGGAACCCGATGGTATCTGTTATTGATTCGCGCATCACCGTTACCTTGACTTATTTATGCCCTTAGAATATGTCAAGTGCCAACAACAGTGCTGCAGTGCATAAAACTCAACACTTTGAAGCTTCTTACATTTGTCTTTACCATAGTGTATTCAGGAGATGAAAGTAACAAACAATTCTAACTTGTACCAGAACAGTCACTACAGTTAAAAACTTTTTGTGTTAAGAAATTCATTACCCCTGTAAACCGTTAAAAACACACCTTAGTATTCTCCTCTTTCAGTGAATATATTTTAATATTTATTGGAAAAAAACATACTATAGAGGTTTTGACACCTTTACCAATGTACACATAGATGACGACAATATCAGCCGTGCAGTAAGGGCTGGGCTCGGTTGGTGACAGTTCGCGACGGCGGAACACGGCTGTTTCACGCCCACCGGAGCGCAGGTATATTGTTACACATGTTACATACACACCGGCTCAAATGCTCTAACCCCACACCTTTACAGCTTTTCTTTGAATGAAAAATAGTAAAACGGTTATAAAATTTGTGTATGTAGCATACAGTAACTGAAACACCAAGTTTTAATAACTCATGATAGGAGGAATGTTTTCTAAAACCCAATTTAATACACAATATTTAGTATATTGTAAATATATATGCTACGTACCTATAAATTCAACAATTCTGTGTTTGTTGAAAATGATTTATTGTGTATATTATAATAATTATGACGTGTCATATGTTTAAATTTTAAATTAATGTGACAAATAAATCTGATTCTGATTCTGATAAATATAAATATATAACATTATTTTAACTCATAAATAATTTGTTAAAAGGAAATTGGTGTTATAGTTGTGTGGCATCTCCAATATTGAACAGTTTAGAGATTTAATTTGTTATGATAATTAATGTGCCTTTTCTTTCTCAAGGGATCTCACTTTGTTTTAACTCTTGCATTACTCCATTTTTTATTACAGATTTAAAAATACATAATCAACTTCAATAGTACATGTAAGATAATTATTATTTTTATCTACACCACAAGGATCTAATTTAGTTTATTAATAATGCAAAAACTGTAACAATACTGCAGATAATATACAATAATATATAATATATATAATAATAATAAATACAATAATATAAAAATAATAATATATAATATATAATAATACTACAATAATATCAGAATTATTTTCAAATTCCACCCTTACTTCTTCATTAGTTTTTAATAGTACAGTAAAATTAAGTGAAAAATTGCATGAATCCAAAAAAATTAGCACAACCAAGGAATTTGGTACAGATGTTGGGAGTATCTTCCCTTTGATCATACTAAAAGTCCCCTAAAATTGAAGCTGTGCTACGGCCGCCATCTTGGAAAATGGCGGCAAATTTTTATATTTTTGTCTATAGTTGCTTTATTATTAGAGATACAGGAAAAAGCTTGGAATAAAAAATGTAGGCAATTACAAAATACACATTTTGTTCAGTTACATGTTTCCTCTAAATCCAACGGTTTATGAGTTATTTTCGATTAAGTGTAAGGAATTTTTTTTAATTAACCAAAATTGATGTGTAAGATTACTGTATTGTTATTATAAGACATTTTTTAAAGAGTTTCTAAAAGAGAAATACAACATTTTCAATGAATATTACATTAATCTAAATCCCTTTAAGTTTTGCCCAGGTTGAAAATGTATTTCTTCTCTACTTATAATATTTCTTTGTCTAGTATTAGGGTGAATCTCGTAAGGTGTCCTAAATGGATTACAGACAAACACTTAGCCCTACAACCTTCCAACAAAATTATTTTCCACTAAATTGACCCCAAGGAATAATTTAAAAATATGTTTCACGTTGTATAAATACAGGGTGTACCAAAAACTGTGGGTCACAGGTTCGAATCTTGGATATTTCAAATACAATCATATGTCATATTATACATCATTAGAAAGATCTATTTAAAACAAACAATTTGGTGAAAACAGAATTCAGTTATCTGTTTTCGTTTCAAAATGGCGTCCATTTTTGTAGCCAAAATCAAAATTTACGGAATACCCTGTAATTCTTTCATTGTTTGTCATAAATGACTTCTGATACAAAATATTTATTTCAAATAAGCTAAGCTTTACAATGATATTTCACAAGCCCATATTTATTAAAAAACTAAAATTTCCAAAATTTAATATTTTTAAAAATTTTTACGGTACATGAACAAAACACAAAAATTTTAAATTGTAACCCATGTCATTTTGTATATCATCTTAAACTTCTCGTTGAACTGAGCAACTTTGTATTCCACACTAATGCCGTATATCTTTAGGTTTTGTAGTAATAACGTAAAAATGTCATTTCCAAAATTTCCTTTTGTAACTCACATGTTAATTTAAGAGTCATCTTCACCCTTGTGCCAGTAGCCCATCGTTGCGCAGTCGGCAATGTTAACCATACATACGGCTTTTAATGCAAAACATTGTATTTTATTCTTCTGCTTCGGCCGCCGTTTTTCAACCGAATCTCTTTAAACTTGGGAAGTGTTTAGTTGAATAGTTCTATTAATCCCCGCATACTTCGTAATTTGGAAAATTTAACAAATATTACTAAGGAAGATCGAGTTACTTTGCAATGTCACAAAGAGTAATATTTGTTAAATTTTCAAAATTTTGAGGTATGAGGGGCCTATTATAACTATTCAACTAAACACTTACCAAGTTTAAATAAAATCGGTTGGAAAACGGCGTCCGAAACAGGGGAATAAAATACCATGTTTTGCATTAAAAGCCGTATGTATGGTTAACATTGCCGAATGCGCAACAATGGGCTACTCGCCCAAAGGTGAAGATGACTCTTAATTTTATGGCAACAATGCAAGAAGGACTGCCATACTATCATGTCCTGATTAATTAACTTGCAAATGATATGGGAAAATGACATTTACGTTATTACTACAAAATGAAAAGAGATTCGGCACTCGTGTAAATTGCTCAGTTCAATGAGCGCTTTAAGATGATATACAAAATGACATGTTTTACTTTTAAAATTTTTAAGTTTTGTTCATGTAAAAATTTTTGAAAATATTAAATTTTGGAAATTTTAGTTTTTTTTAATAAATGTGGGCTTGTGAAATATCATTGTAAAGCTTAGCTTATTTTAAATAAGTATTTTGAATCAGAATTCATTTATGAAAAACAATGAAAGAATTACAGGATATTCCGTAAATTTCGATTTTGCCTACGGAAATGGACGCCATTTTGAAACAAAAAAAGATAACTGAATTCGGTTTTCACCAAATTGTTTGTTTTAAGTAGACCTTGCTAATGATGTATAATATGACATATGATTGTTTTTTAAATATCCAAGATTCGAACCTGTGACCCACAGTTTTTGGTACACCCTGTATTTATACAACGTGAAACATATTTTTAAATTATTCCTTGGGGTCAATTTAATGGAAAATAATTTTGTTGGAAGGTTGTAGGGCTAAGTGTTTGTCTGTAATCCATTTAGGACACCTTACGAGATTCACCCTAATACTAGACAAAGAAATATTATAAGTAGAGAAGAAATACATTTTCAACCTGGGCAAAACTTAAAGGGATTTAGATTAATGTAATATTCATTGAAAATGTTGTATTTCTCTTTTAGAAACTCTTTAAAAAATGTCTTATAATAACAATACAGTAATCTTACACATCAATTTTGGTTAATTAAAAAAGATTCCTTACACTTAATCGAAAATAACTCATAAACCGTTGGATTTAGAGGACACATGTAACTGAACAAAATGTGTATTTTGTAATTGCCTACATTTTTTATTCCAAGCTTTTTCCTGTATCTCTAATAATAAAGCAAATATAGTCAAAAATATAAAAATTTGCCGCCATTTTCCAAGATGGCGGCCGTAGCACAGCTTCAATTTTAGGGGACTTTTAGTATTTATTTATTTATTTATTTGAGACACCTACAAACAATTTTATGTCTTTTAAGGTGCAACATAGGCCTATATTAAATAATCTAACTAAAAAAAAAATTACATTATAGGAATTTTACATTCAGTTAATTCTTCTTCCTTCATTTCACTTTCATACCTAATTTAATCTTCTTTTCTAAAATACTCTTCCAATGAATAAAGTGATTTTGAAATAAGATATTCTTTCAGCTTTCTGTAAAAACTCTTAATATTTTGTTCTATTTTTATATGGATTGGTAAATTTTTGATGAATTTTTAACCTATGTAACGTGGAATTTTATTATAGAAATTTAAATTATGGTGATTCGCCGTAGAATACTTATGATTTCTTGTGTAATGATTATGATTTACAGTATTAATTTTGATTAGGTAGTGTTCTTTTGTATATTTAATTGTCTCAAAAATGTATAATCCAAATACAGTCAAAATTTCCATCTCGGCAAAATATTTCTTCACTGATTCTGTATATTTTAAATTTAGCATTATTCTCAAAGCCTTCTTCTGTAGTATAAGAATTTTGTTTAAATTTTGATGAGATGTGGATCCATAACATGTAATTCCATAGTCAATGTGAGATTGAATAAGAGAGAAATATACCATCTTCTTTACTGCCATATTACAATAATTTGATATTCTTTTTAAAGCATAAATTCCAGATCCAATCTTTTTGCTTATGAAATTTATATGTCCATTAAAACTTAAATTCTTGTCAAATACTACACCTAAAAATTTGGTTTCTTCTATTTCTGTTAGTATGTTCAAATCACAATAAATTTCTGGAGATGGTTGATTTTTATTTTTACAAGTACCGAAAGAAATAAAATTAGTTTTAATATTATTTAATAAAAGATTTTTGCTATTAAAATACTGTTTGATGTATGTCAAATTGATAAATGAAGAAATTTCTAAAGACGCAAGTGATTTTCCTGTGATTAGTAAATTTGCATCGTCTGCATATAACAACATGTTATTTTCATCTTCATCTAAAAGTAATTTTGGTAATCCTTTAATATAGCAAATGAAGAGTATCGGGCCCAGGATTTACCCTTGAGGGACTCCATACCTGATCTTCTGACGAGTAGATTGGTAATTTTCCAATGATGAGTTACTTCCAGAATTAGGTTTAATTTCTACATATTGAGTGCGATTTTGAAGATAGCTATTAAACCAATCGAGGGATTTTTTACGTACTCCAATTTTATAAAGAGTTTGGATTAATTCTTCATGCTTAACACTGTCGAAAGCACGACTTAAATCCATGAAAATACTAATTGCCTTTTCTCCCTTATCAATTGCACTTACGATGTTGGTAACAAAATTTACAATAGCTGTATTGGTTGATTTTCCTGGTTGAAATCCATGTTGTTCTTCATCAAAAAGTGAATTAGATTTTAAGTATTCAATAAATTGATTGTAAACGACACGTTCATAAATTTTTGAAAAGTTAGGTAATAATGATATAGGTCTATAGTTTTTAACGTCAGTTTTACTCCCTTTTTTATATAATGGTACAACTTTTGTAATTTTGAGTTTTTCAGGAAAAATTCCAGATATTAATGATGCATTCACCAAATGGGTCAATGGTTTAGTAATATTTTCAGCTATTTTCTTGATTACAGAAGTTGGGATCTCATCATATCCTGATGAATATTTATTTTTTAAGGAGTTTATTATATTTCTAATTTCCTTCTCTTCTACTTGTTTTACTTGTATGTTCAAAAGGAAGATACTCCCAACATCTGTACCAAATTCCTTGGTTGTGCTAACTTTTTTTGGGTCAAAACACATTTTTACTGTACTATAAAGGACAACTGTAGCGATTTCTTATTAAACTTTTATCTATATTTATAAAAGAGGATGTTGGTATATACATTTGTAAATTTGTAATCGATGGACTTGGAAACCACTGGACCGTTTGCCATGAAACTTGGTACATATATGGAAAATTTCATGGAGAAGGTTTGTAAGCCATTAGTTTTTTTATAGCCCTCAGGGCTTAGCCCCAGGGTCGTCATAGTGGTACCCATGCCAGGGTTGTTGTTTTTGTTGTTATTGGTGGACAAGGAGACCCTGGCCAAACCGCTATAAGCACGTCTGCTTCTGACGGGCATTTTGTGCAAGTCCCCGGAAGGATGGGATATTGAAGGAAGAAAAAGGGTGAGAGATGAGACATCAGACGGCTGCTTGGTTATCCTGTGACATCAGATTTTCAGGCTCAAACAGGCGTTCCACTCTGCCCTCTAACGTTCAGCCAACCAACCAACTGTTCATTCATTTTCCAGCTAGGGGTGTCTCCATGCCCGAAGCACGTACTTAGCCCCCCGCTGTATAGAACATGAATGGATCATGAAGGAAGGGAAATTGTCATAGTGGACAGCCAAAATACTTACCACATGTTATGACAACTTTGTTTGCTGACCCAATGTCAACTTCGCAACGAGTATAAACCAGTTTCAAAGTTGTCATGGAACACCCATGTCAGGGTTTAAAACTTTCTTCCTGTTGTTGTCGTGGAAACAATAAAAACAATTTTCAGGTTGGCATCACAAAGCATGCAGGGTATCAGCTAGTAGATTATAAAATCACTAGGTTTGTCAAATTCAGAAAATTGATACTGTACCCAAATTGATACAGTCTTTTTCAGAATTTTTAATAGGTAAAACATATTATGAGAATCTATTGTTTTACATTTCACAATTATTGTAATGCTATTTATATATTAATAAAGAAAAAAACTTAAATGCCATTATTTTAAGACTCATTTGAGTTATTAATTTTTTTTCCTTTTTAATCACTTTCAGGAGGAACAAATTTTTATGTCCATGTCCCATATAAATATATGTTTTAAAACGGACAAAACAAATTTCTATTCTATTGAGAAAACTGTTCCATCGAATATTCCACCAGTATTACAAGCGCGTCCCCAGTGTATTACAGGAATATTCTGCTGCTCCTATGAAAGTTGAGAGTCCTTATTTTATACTCCAAAGCCCTTCAAGCCCTCCCGATCTCCTGTAAATATTAAAACTGCTTGAACTGCTCTTTAACGTTCTGTAGACGTTGAAAATGGATGTACAACAAATTTGTCTTACGGCATTGAAGGAATGTAAAGTATTAAATGTTTTGAATAATCGTGCATTAGTAACATAAAATAGTCTGTATTTTCACCTTAAATATTTCTTATTTTATTTTCAAACATAACTAACAAAAAGCAAAAAATTACAGAAGGACTTACCTTAGATTATGAACTATTACATACTGACAAATTAATATCCACCTAAATGACTTTGAGTATCATTAAGTTTGGATGCACATAAATAATTGAATTTTTAAAGACCACTTTAATCTTTGTGATCATTATCTACAAATATCACCCTTTGTAAAGGCTATACAGAATGGATTTAGTTAGTTCATTGTCCAAAAGAAGTATTTTCCTTTTTTAAAACCTAAAACTAAATTACTTATTTTATTTCAAGAATTTCCAATATGTTTACTACCAATAGCTATACAAATTTCAAGTAAATCAATCTTTAGAGCAATTTGAAAAGGTATCCAACTCATTTTCATGTTAATCTTACAAGTTAATTTAATTTACTTTAATTTTTGGTACTCTTAATTAATTGATACATTGAATCCAGTAGAGTAAATTATTTCTCCTAAACTGTTGTTATTAATAATAAATCTATTTATTAATCTAACAATTTTTGTATTAACTATTCAAAAATTTATCTGAAGCTGAACTACCCCAGTTCCACATTATAATATGTGGAATACCGACGCCAACGCTAGTTTACATTCGCCACGCCGAGTGTGTGTTAAAACGCAGAACAAACAGCTGATATTAGACATGTTCCGCAAACAGTATATTTGATCTTCAAATGGTGTTTTCTATCACGCCCCATCAGACTCGAGATGCCAATTGCTTGTGTCCACTACCTCCACAATCTAATTACGCTTGGGATCTAAAAAATTAATTTACTTTAGTTTCAGTCTCAAATGTGCTCTTTTTTAATGCAAAAATCAGATCTATCAATAACCGTATATATTTCGTGTGTAGATTGTTGTCTCTAAACACACCCATTACACGTAACTACTTACATAAAATAGTTACTCTTGACAAAAATAGTACCTTTTAAAGTTGGTACTTTAATCTCACCAAATTTTTTTTTTAATTTCGAGAGGCCAAATAGTAAATTAGGTAAAAGTCCTGTATCGGTTAAACATGTTTTTACGTGAATGATCGCAAAATAAAATATGTGTAATATTTTGTGGCTTGATGTTAAGATGAGAATCTGGTTAGGTAGCTAACTGGTTATAATGCTCGCCTTTGAATTGAAAGTTTGTCGGTTCGATCCTAAGAAAAGTCAGCTTTTTAAAGGTTTGATTCAGAACCCAGTCGCCACTTGTAATTGGGCTATTAATTAATTATGCTATTTAATAACTGGTCAATATTATATTGTAAAAACACTAGGATTTGGAAAGTTCCCTGTCAAAACATAAAAAAAAAAAAAAAAAAAAAATACTAATGGCAAAGAACCAAAAAAATAATAATAATAATAATAAAAACGAAAATGAAATAAGAGACTTTACAAGAAATCAAGAGGTATATTATGAAAATTACTAAGAAATTAAGAGATGTGACATTTACTTTAGAAAACTAAGCTATATAATACTATAGCTTTTAATGAAGCAATATTAACATTAATCAATACTAATATTATAATTCTCAGCAATCTACATAACTTACATTTTAGTGTATATATTCATAGACACCTTGAACTAAAACCTAAAAACTTTACTGCTTACAAAATTTGTTTTTATCTACTACAAATTGAAACATTAATAACCAAGTTATTAGCTAGTCAAACATTGCATAACATAAAAACTTGGGAAGTATTTTGTTTTAAAAACAATATATTGAACTAAAATTTAAGACAAAAAATAGAACTCAATAAGAATTTTCTTTAAAGGAAACAAACCAAATAACAATATCAATATCTTATTCATCATGCACTGAACAGAGAGAGATTTAAGAAACATTGAAAATTGCAAATGTGGTATTATATCTGGCCCAGGGACAAATGTTTCATTTCCTTTGAATAACAACCCCCTAATTCGATAAAAAGTCCTTTTCCCACTGTTTCCCTGAACAAACTGAAACAATTACTTTCTGAAACTCGAATATTGGGATTATAGTTTAAACATTTGCAAATTTTTACACTGAATTGCCAATTTTTTTTACAAGAACAATTAGATATTGAAGAATAAAATTTTAGTTTAACATGAAATAAATTTGATAAATCCTTGATTAATGAGAGTTTTATTTCAATTAAGAATCCTAAAAAAAAGACAAAACACATCACATCAAAATTTATGGTTTGTGATATTGATTTTATGGTGTGTTAAAAGTTACTGCGGTCATTCCCCGTCACTAACCACCATTACGGGGTGACAAATGTTCACAATAACATGGTCAAGACCAATGTACACTAGGGCTGAAAAATATAAACTCTAACTAAAACATGAATATAAAAGATCCAAATTGTACATTGGTGTAAAACTTTCAGTTAAAGAGCTATCCAGTTTATTGCTAAAGACATGTTTTCAATTTATGTATTAAATAAAGTACTTATAAAACTGTTATAATACTGTTTGTGTTTGACACCAAGAGCATAGAGATATTTAAAAAGTAAGACATGTGTAGGCCTAGTACATAAAGATATTTATGGGGACCCAAGAAAATACAAAGGTATATAGAGCATAACAGTTCAGAGTATTTTAAATAGTTAATCATAACTAAATCAAATATTTCATAAATCTTAATAAAGGTAAAGTGACATCTCAGATATGTCTGAAGAAAATAAATCTGCAAACCAAAATTCGAGTCAGGAATGTTTCTTTGAACCAAACATATATTTTCACTGGTATCATCAATTTCTATGGCATAATAATTGGCATGGTGTTCAGTGACCATGCTATCTCTTTTAACTGTGCTGTAAGAAAATATTTTCACCAATAAAGCTAAAAATATTTTATAAGAGTAAAAACACCCAAGCAAGTGTTGTACACGGAGACAAGACAGACAGAGAGTATGAGAGTGAAGTATTTTGATCTAACGCTTGAGGGGGGGGGGGGTCGAGAACATTAACCTGAGTAAAGTTATATCGCACATTGTGACATGAGACTGCTCCGTTCATTTCCTCAGCTCACAGATCTCCTCATCTCCTCCTGACATTACAGTGGCGGACTAACAACAAGCTTTGCTATACCCACTATATAAGACGCTGATGCTATCTAAGTCAGTATCTTAAAATTTTTAAATGAATGAATTTAAATTATGGTGAAGAATTGAAAGCAATGATCTGATTTATTATCAAGATCATTAAATTACTAATACACAAAGACACTTGTACCATTTCAGCTAATAATTTATAGAGTGGCATTTTAAAAATTATTTCCTGTTTGTCAAATGATGACTGGATAAACTATTGAGTTACAGTAACAGAATGTGAATATTTTAGTAATGGAATGAATGGCCATGTGTGCGCTACAGCTATAAATGTTAAAGAAGACAAATGCAAAATGAAAAACTCAGAGGTCCTCAGGTATTTTTAAGGGGCACTAAAAATGCTATAATTCAGAATGCCCTCTTTGAAGTCTACGCTCAAAAATTCACTATTTGAAGAGCTGTGTGACAGAAATGACGAAGCCTAACACACCGTTATTGCCATATCAACTGGCCTGGAACTTAAGGGAATTCTTTGTACTGTAAACAATTGTATCTATTTAATTAAAGATTACAAGGTTGAAACATGGAAACAAAAATAAAAAATAATAACATTTCTTGACAAAATGAAAAAAAAAACAATACAAAATTTAAAGCTAACTTCAGACTTCATTGCATACAAATCTTTCCCGAGGGCCACGACTCAGACAATATAATCCGATTGGAACGTTCATGTGCATTTTCCAGCGGTGGTTCCAATTTTCAGTTTGATGCCGTGCCGCAGGATCGATAAACAATTACATCAACTTCCCATTCACAGACGGGACTCGGCTGGGAATCTCATCACCGCGTAATCAGCTTACATGGTGTTCCGCTGATGAATCAACTTTTACACTGCGGCCGTGGTTTTGAAAAGAGAGAGAGCGGTGAACTGGATTAAAGCTGGTGGCCAAGAGAGGGTTTAGAGTTCTATTTCTCATATTGGTTGAAACTATTGAAGACACCAATCAAATTTAATTAAATAAAATAAACTTTTTTCTTTTAAAAAATATTAGCAATGTTTTTGCTTTATTTTGACCTGTCCACATAGATTATAGATATGTGCGTGGACTGTATTAGATAGAGTAATGGGATAGGCCGCTATAGTACAGGTGAATGGTACTAGTAAAATTTACTGGGCAGTTTTAAACCCACAATATCACTACCATGGTCCCAAAGTTCAGAGTCCTAACCCTACGCCACCGAATCACCCAATCATTCTTTCACAACAACAAATGTACTATTTTTCTACGGTCAAAATTATTTTATTTTCAATGTTGATAAATACACATCTCAATTAATAAAAAAATTTTCTAATAACGAGTATTCATGATTTATAATGATGAGTAAGCCATGAAATTTAAATTTGAATTTTAAATTTTGTTCATTAAAAGAATAATTTAAGTGTTAAATGTACGTTAACTCTCGGCATCTACATTAGTTTTGTGCAATGTACCTTTTTTATCCATTTGGATGTTGAATAATAATTTATATACGGTTTCACAAACAACCTGCCTTGCACATACAAGGTTATAACAATGGTAATGTACCCAGCACTGTTATCACTGTTGCCAACTTACAGCCCGGGGTTCCTTCCTGGATGATAACATTGTATGCATTAGCGACTATTGTCTGTTAAACAGTAATTACTGCTATGCCACTTAAACCGTCATCAATTATTACTGTAAACTTTAAGTGAGATATGTCATAAATAAAATTATCAGTCTGAGGATAAACTGATCATTAACTAAATTGAAACAATGATTATTGATAGTTCATATCCAGTATTTTAGAATCTCGATTCTGAATCCTTAAAAAATACAATCTCGAGGCTCAAATCTTTCGAATCCTTTGAATCTTAATCACTTTTTTACATTTAGCCTAACTACTAATTTTAAAGTGGTGGTTAGGCTTAGTAAAATCAATAAAATTCAGGCCATTCTCAGGTAAACAAAGATTATCTATTAAAATTATTTATATAACAGGGAGCCCAGCGGTTTTAGACCGATAAAAAGTAGGAAAAGTAGGACTTTTTGGCCAAAACGTAGGACAAAAGTAGGACCTTTTTACTTGAAATTAAGTCTATAGGGTAGATATAACATGAATAGCGCCATAAAAATGAGCTGCAAAAGGAAAATGATAATAAAAAATTAATTAAACTTTGTAACTAATTTTTTATTTTTACAAATTAAATAGGAATGACATGTATGAGATATTAAATATGTAGTTTAAATAATTTAACGTAAACTTATGTCCTGAATAGTCCTGTTGGGACTATTTCTTGGTCTATGGAATTAGTACACGATTCACTTTTAATAACATTCTCAACTCTCTTCACACTATGTACTTTACGACATCAGTGGGTACAAAACTATGAAAAGCAGGATATTTAGGAAAAAGCCAAACAGATTGTTCAAAGTACGAATTAAATAAAAACTTCTTCTAATTTAGCATCAAATTTGTTTTAATGCTGACCTAAAAATTACTAAGCAACAAATCAGCTGAAGCCCTGGATGGGGTATGGCCTCACCATTCTTTACTGCATTTACTTAAAGGTTAATAAATAACAATATTCTTTGTGTTACATCTTATAAAAGACGACTATTAACTTAAATAAAAGAAAACCTATATTATTAGTGATAGTGACTTGTAGCAACAAAAACTCTAATCCTCATAAGTAAAAGAAAAAAATACAATTTTATCTTTAAGTGGAAAAACGCAATAAAACCAACTGTGTTATGTTTACACTAAATTTTACTAAATCACTATTTTGAGACAGGGACCTCAAAGTGGGTATTTTAACCTGAATATGAATGAGAGATAAGTGTAGGATGATTGTGGCGCGATCTTGTAGTCTTTTTACTGACTAAGGCCAACATTTTCCTTAGACAGGACTGTCAATTAATAGCCAAACAGCCAATGGTATCTAAGGACCTACAATTTAACGTGGGATCCGAACCACAATTTTAACCTCATATATACGAATTGGTCTAATATGAGGATTGTCTTTATAGATGAACTAGTATTCACCAGTGCGGACGTTAATCCCCACTAGGGAATATCGCATCCACAAGCCATCGCTTATAACCATCCACAATTCGTGACCTCCAAGTAGCTGGATTACAGGACGACGCCACCGCCCCAGTCAAAATCGGCCCTAAATCGGGGTTTAAGCTTATTTTGGACAAATTTGAACCTGATTATCACCCTTTTTCCATAGTCTGATAAGCCTAATTGACATAACAAATGAAAATAGAGCTAGTCCCACACCTTCATATCAAGTTTGATAAAAATTGGACATTTCGTTAACAGTTTTACCGGCATCACGGAATTTAAGTACATATTTATATATGTATCTTAATAAGTATATATATATATACAGTTATGAAAATTGTAATGAATGGTGTTTATGGTATCTAGAGACCCTATAGTAAAAAGTTAACACGTTTAAAGGCTAATCTAACCTTTGGCACCACCGTAATATGGTTTTCCCAACAAACTAAATTCACTTAAAGCCCACAATTGAAAGTACCTTTAAAGAGCGTTATCACAATTATTAAATATAACAACCAATACATATTAACTTATATATATATAAATGTGCAAAATTTTATTTTCTAAAGTTTACTAATTTACAAAATTTAGCTGTCTTTAACGGTTTAAAAGATATTCAGCAAAACCTTACAAAACTACAGCCGCCGTTTTGAAAAATTGGCCATAGCAGGCAAGTGCAGCGTCTGAGAGTGGTAGACTTTTCACCATCGGTTTTCTCAGGTAATTTTAAGTTACATAAGAATCGGTCAACATATATTAGTTTGCAACTGGGTTAAACCACAATTTGATTAGACTAATTAAATTTGATATATTTTGTTGTTTAATGTAAACAGACTGTAAATCAAATTTATGTGGAAATAAAAAATTCTTTATCAATATTGAAAGGTTAAAAGCACAATAAATTAATTTAATGTTAATATTTGAAAATTGTTTATTTAAAGCAATTTCTTTAATTAACAACGCTTTTCGAAATGTCTCAAGAAGAAAGTTATGATAATGTTATAAACTGGCTCAAAAAAAAAAAAAAAAAAAAAATTGAAAAAAGTAATAAAGAGGAGCTAAAAAGTAGGAAAGTAGCAAATTGTCTAAAAGTAGGACAATTTCTACTTTCCTACTTTTTAGTAGGAAAAGTAGGACAACTGGGCTCCCTGATATAATGTAAAATTTTATTTACAAAACTAACCAGACAGAAGTCGTTTCAGAGGTTTATTTGCCTAAAATGTAATTTTTCTTATACATTATCCACGTGTACCAGACATGTGATATCTCATATTAGTACGGTAACCATAATGATATTGTAAGTTCAATATAAAAATGGCATATGCAAAATACAATAAATAAGTTAAGATTATTAACTGTACCTACTAGTAAAGAAAAAAATGCGGGCAAATAAGAACTTCACTCAAAAATATATCTCCGTTAGATTTGAAAACCTCTAATTCGTTTGAGCTAGTTTCCGGGTCAATTCCAATAATACACAAGGCTTCTATACGGGGTATTATGACTAAGTATGGACAACATATGGGAATGAAAACCAAATTGTTATTGGCTAAATTGTATCAAAATCTGAATTGTAATCATTATTTTCATACGTAAGCAAAATGCTCTAAGTAATTACATCTAACATATTTTTGTATAAAAAAAAAAATTAAATAAATCCTTTTAAGGGCCATTTGCACCATTTTAGTTTAAACCTGATATTAAGTTTAAACCTAAGTTTAACCTAAAAGTCAGTTGCACATGTATAGTTTAAACTCACATCTCCAGTTGTTTTTAAATGTTTTAAAATAGATTATATTTAACTAGGAACAAAGCCCGTTGTGGTTAAATACAACGGTCTCTAGAAATATTTTACCTATATGCTAATTCCGGTGAAATAAATAAAAAAAATTGTAGTATTTGTTTTCAATATTGAAATTATATTTGAGAAAGAAAATTATTTTCTGTTGCATTTTGTATTGGTAATCTATATGTTTTATCTCCTACAATAAAAGGGCAATAGTAGTCCCAGTTACTTACTACTTCATCAATTATTTTGGTTCGTATTTCAGCGTACCTAGGTTGTGTTGAATGACATAGAAAAGATAAACTTCTAAACAAACAGTTTCCATCGCGAGCTATATTATAAATGGTGAAATTGTTCATTTTCAGAACAATTAAAAATATATACTTGTAGTTATTTAATTTAGTTCAGTTTTATATTAATTTAGTTTAATTTAATTTAATTTAGTTTTTCAAATATTAATTTATGATTGTAAAAATCACATACCCCTTAAAACCACACACTGCTCTAGCACATAACTTTATTTAAACGCCAACAAAACGTAAGGAACTCACAACCACAAATCCCAAACGTAAACAACAAAATGTACACAAAGGAAAGTCAAGGACACAACAATGCATCAATCAGCTGTTAAATTAATAACATGTGTTCCATGTGATCAGACACAGTTCAAAGGAAGAAAATGTTTATCTTTTTAACTTTTTCACCATAACTCCTAAGAAAAACATCAAACTTTCACATTTTTGAGTAAATATACATACCTAGATGAAGCTTTCCGACAACACATAAAAGATTATTAAAATCGGTCCAGTACTCTAGATTTAGCTGTACAAAGTTTAATAAAAATATCTCTACCACAGTATTTTTTCAACGGAAACAAATTGGTAGTAGCTTTGGTTTTTTGTAAATAACTTTTTAACGATGAGGAAATCGACTAAAGTGTGGTGATTTTCTGGAAGAGAATTAAATTTCCTACAAATTACTATTGAGCATTTTTTGAATAACCGCAATAAAAGCAGCCAAAAATGGCTTTCAAATGAAAAACATGTTTCTTTAGTTTTTCGCCATAAATACTAAAAACATCAAACTTTCATATTTTTTGGCAAATCTACAGGATGAGAGCTTTCCAACGACATCTTAAAAATTAAAATCGGTCCAGTGGAACTCCAGATTCGATTGCCCCAAGATTTTCAAAACTGAATTTTCAATGCAAATAAATTGGTAGTAGCTTTGGTTTTTTGTAAATAACTTATAAACGGTGAGGAAATCGACCAAAGTTGATGGTGATTTTCTGAAAGAGAATTAAATTTCCTACAAATTACTATTATGCATTTCTTGATTAACCACAGTAAAAGCAGCCAAAAATTGCCTTCAAATGAAAAAATCGTAAAACCCGTTTTCAATGTATTTCTTATGAAAAAAATGTTTCTTTATTTTTTCACCATAAATACTAAAAACATCAAACTTTCATATTTTTTGGCAAATCTACAGGATGAGAGCTTTCCAACGACATCTTAAAAATAAAAATCGGTCCAGTGGAACTCCAGATTCGATTGCCCAAAGATTTTCAAAACAGAATTTTCAACGCAAATAAATTGGTAGTAGCTCTGGTTTTTTGTAAATAACTTATAAACGTTGAGGAAATCGACCAAAGTGGAGGTGATTTTCTGAAAGATAATCAAATTTTCTACAAATCCCTATCAAGCATTTCTTGAACAACCACAATGAATCCAGCCAAAAATTGTTTTCAAATAAGAAATTCTTAAAACCCCGTTGTCAATGTATTTTTTATGAAAAACGTGTTTTTTTATTTTTTGACCATAAAAACTAAAAAATATCAATCTTTCATATTTTTTGGCAAATATAAAGGATGAAAGCTTTCAAATGACATCTTAAAAATTAAAATCGGTCCGGTGGAACTCCAGATTCGATTGCCCCAAGATTTCTCTTAACTGAGTATTTTTGAAACGCAAACAAAACTGGTAATAGCTTTGGTTTTTTGTAAATGACTTTTGAACGGTGAGGAAATCGACCAAAGTGGATGGTGATTTTCTGAAAGAGAATTAAATTTCCCACATATTACTATTAGGCATTTCTTGAATAACCGCAATAGAGGCAGCCAAAAATTGCCTTCAAATGAAAAAATCGTAAAAACCTGTTTCCAATGTATTTCTTATGGAAAACATGTTTTTTTTTATTTTTTCACCATACTAAAAAACATCAAACTTTCATATTTTTTGGCAAATCTACAGGATGAGAGCTTTCCAACGACATCTTAAAAATTAAAATCGGTCCAGTGGAACTCCAGATTCGATTCTGCCAAGATTTTCAAAACTGAATTATTATTAGAATAGATTTGGTTTAAAATTTATTTGTGCAAATGGCCCTAAAAGGTGTTGTGTGAGCTGCTTTCAAAAGAATTACTTTTATTTTTCTAAAGTATTTGATATATTAACCAAGATTATTGAGAACAGCCTGCCTTATCAAGCTGATCTATTCTCCCTTTCTTAATATAACGTATTGAGGATCAATCTATTTGTCTATACAACAGAAGACAATGGCCCACTAAATCATCTATTATTGTTATTGCTATACATTTTTCAGATGACCACTTTAACGCTTGGTTCTGGTTCTGCTCTGACTGATTTGTAATGCATAGTAAAGTATGACACAGGTGCGGCAAGGCGGATCTACCTAATCAAATGTTTTGGATTTGAATCTCGAATATTTTACGATTGCTTCTCAAATCCAAATCTTTATAAAGATTCGGTGGATTCAAGAATTGAGATTCAGCTTCAACCCATCACTACTATTGATATTACTCTTTATATAGTGTATATATATATATATATATATAAATATATATATATATATATATATATATATTATAAAAAGATGGAAAAAACTTACTATGCTACAGGTTACAAGATGGAGACGAGTTGTTTTTCAAGCCACTTAATTTAAGAAATTTTCATAAATAACAAAATTTTTCTAAAATGGTATTAGACAATGGGTAGCGTACCAGGTCAGTTTGACTGTACAAGAGATTGAGCAAAAGTAATTTATTTTAGTTAGTTACAAATTTTTTCTTTATAGTCAATATAATACTACTATCACAATGTAATATAATAATAGAAGATATTTTTATTTGTCAAGCCGTTGACAAGAAGGTGAAATTTTCTCCCCATAAAATATATATAACCGAACAAACTTAACAGATGTTGGCTTATTCTGAAAGAAAGTATGAAAATTGCAAATATTGCACATGAGTAGAGAGATGTTTGGAAGAACATTGCATAACTTCTGACACCGCGAGACGTGAACTCATACATAATAATGTGCTTGTCTCGTTGCATATCTCCCATATTTAGATATTTTTCCAGTGAATATGAAATTTTTAAGTTGATATGTTCACTAAGTGAACATATCGAATATTCTAAATCCAATTTCTACTGAAAATTGATCAAAATCCCATCATCATGGGCTACATGACAAGCGGTCAAAGGCATAAGTTTTCCAAATTTTTAAGACAATTTATTGCAAGCAATGAAAGATTCATTGGATATTTCATAAATAAAAACACTATGAATTGCCTGATCCAAAATGGTGCTTTAAAAAAACCTATTTCCGGTAACTTAGATTTTTTATGTTTACATCAGTACAATAATGAACTGAACAATAAATATGTTAGAAATCTATTACTCTTCTTGAAATATTAAAATTATTTTTCACAATTAATGTGGGATATATTATTATATCACGACAGTATAAACACTGGTTAAACAAATAAATAAATGCTAGTGAGATTAAAGGCTACACTGTAGCAATGGGCTAACTAACTATTAACCATAATAAACAAAAGAGTTACACTATTCAAAAGCCCGCTAGTTTTATTTGCATTTACACTAGAACACAAACACAACATATTTTATCGCCCACAATTAAAATACATTCAGTTTTATTTCATCCAGTTTCCCACTCCATGAACAAACCATTAGTCCAAACTGTGTCGTCAGACAACCTAGATTCCAGCACAAAGGGTTGAAACACAAATAGACCAATCAAACCACCATAAAATGGAAGGCTGAATTAAAGTATTCTTTTGTATTCAGCTCTTAGCGAAGCCTCAACAATACCGATGTTTCAATACATTTGTTGTTTTACTGGCTCCAAATTTAACTTTATGTGCATTTCATGGCATAACAGTATTTTTGGCATCAGTTCAAAACACTTTGATAGTGTTATTCTGTCTGACTCGGCTCCTTGTTGAAAATTTTGAACTTTAAAAAATTACCACGGTGCATTGTATTCCTATTTTCTTTTGCTAATTGATAGATGCAATGAATATGAAGTAACAAAGTTATCTTAAGGCACAAATATGTTCTATTCCAAACCAAACTTACATTTAAACCTACCTCAAAAACTTTTCTTTTAAAAATCAAAACATATAACTACACTGATATTAAGATGGTGTTAGTTTAAAGAAAATTTAAAACAACAAAATAAACTAAATTAAAACCTAATGCTGTAGATTTAATGTTCACATAGATGCAAAACAAACAACAAACAACCTGGAAGGAAACTGTGAGAACACTGGTTGGTACAAGATAGTGTTTCGAGGATGGTAAAATCAATCGCTATCGATTGTTGACATCGGAACAGCCTGAGTTATTCATGTCTAGACCTGGGACACGTCATGGTTTTGATCCAACTTTAGTGGTATTTGAGAGGTTTACTCTAAAAACGGTTTTACGTGACAAGTATTTTTAAATGCATTAAAATGACAAACCATAAATGGTTTGCTGAAATGTCAAAGAGTATTTAAAAAAATGTTACATGTGTTTGTGTAGGGCTGTATTTTGTGCGGGTTTACAATGTTTTAATGTTGACACTTATGTTTAACATGTATTAAGCATGGATAGGAGCAAATCTGAACATTGTTTCATGGGTTTTTTATGTTTATCTTGGCCAGTGATTATTTTTAGCAATGTAAATAGGTTAGCTACAGTTAAAAATACTTGTTCACCCTCTTAACTCAATTTATTTTCTTTTATCTTTTTTTCAAAACTTAAAAAATTGTGATAACTACTTTAGGCTCCACTGTACATAATGTCCACAAGTTTCAATAGCAACTGACCTTTTATACACAGCCTGTAGAAACTTCAATGTTAACAATAATTACAAAATAACTCACCAATATAAAAGTAGTCGCCAACTCACCTAGAAACAAAAAAAGGAGAAAATCACTTTCACTTTCCTCTTTTAAACAAAATAACTATCAATGCTCAAAATACAAACCTCTACAAGAAACAAATTGTACCTTAACGATGTGTTTCAATATTTAATTATTGCAATAGCAAGAGAGTTTCAAAATTCACAATTTAATATTAGGCCTAACACAACACTGGGTTTTTTGTCGGTGCAATTGAGTCAATATTGTCAATGTAACAAACAACACACCACATTGATGAGCAATTTTTTATAAAAAATATTGTCATATATGGGACTGTACTTCCAAATGAAAACAGAAAGAATATTTTATAATATCCTTCAATGACTGTTAAATTTAACACAAATTCGTAAATTAAAAACTTTGGCAATGCCAAGATGTTTGCTTACTGTACTACAAATTCAACAATCACTCTACTACTTATTGCATATTCTCCCCTACTAGATTGCACAAAACTTGAATCCAATGCAAAATTCAAACTCATCAGCATATTACCGGCATGGAAACTGGAACAAAACTACTTTGAAGTAGATAATTAAAGTGCGAGCAGGCAGAGAGTTTACACAACATAAATTAAGCAAAATGTCAGAGGTAAAACTCGATTGAATGGGATATGAATGAAGTGATAAATTAGTGAACATCAGCTGCGATAAAGCCGAAGCACAATTGTTTTTGAATACGTCGATGCAGTGTAAAACTGTGAATGGAATTGTAGAGTTTCACCATTAGATATTATACAAGTTAATATACATTTGTTACTACATAAAATGTTGGCACGTTAAAGTGCAGTTCTGGCGATTTGCATTCATAAAAGCATTAATTTGCAAGTATAATGTACTAGCTGTTGCCCGTCACGGCTTCGCCCGTGATTGAATTTATTTTATAGGTAAAATCTTTTTAAAGAGCAACGAAATAATTAAGTAGTGTGAGTGGAGCTCTGAAGGTATTTCGCGAAACCGGTTCTCAGTGAGTAAAGGTTTCTTAAATAGAAAAGGTCCTGAGAACCTATGAGCAAATAGGAACGACCATGTCAAATTTCAACCTCGTAGGCCCTACAGTCATTCTGAAGTCATGTGGGGGGCGCCCTAAAAAACAACAAAAACTATATTTGCAAAACTGTTTCTTAGTGAACACCTATAAGCAAAACGGAACGTTTACGTTAAACTTCAACCCGTAGGATCTATGGTAGTTTTGAGAATTTGTGGGGAGGAGCCCTAAAGAAAATTTGTAAAATTGTTTCTTATTGATCACCTATGAGCATAGAGGTACGTCCATGTCAAATTTAAATCCCTAGAGTAATTTTCAAGACCTGTGGGGCGGAGCCCTAAAGAATTAAAAAAATTATATTTGGTAAACCGTTTTTTAGTCAGTAACTATGAGCAGAAGAACGTCCGATTCATATTTTAACCCCGGAGGCCCAAAAGTAATTTTAACAACAGCAACAAAAACCCCCTAGGATCAATAGTAACCTTGAGGTTCTATGGGGTGGAGCTCTAAAGGAAATTTGCAAAATTATTTCTGAGTCAGTAACCATGAGCAAAGAGGAACGTCCGATTCAAATTTAAACCCCGGAGGCCGAAAAGTAATTTTGAAGTCCTGTGGGGTGAAGCCCTAAAGAACTTTGAAAACAATATTTGCAAAACCGTTTCTTAGGGAGCACCCATGAGCAAAAAGAAACGTTTGTGTCAAATTTCAACCCCGGAGTCCCTAAAGTAATCCTCAAGTCCAGTGGGGCGGAGCCCTAAAGTGCTTCAAAAACTATATTTGTAAAACAGTTTCTTAATAAGTATCTATAAGCAAAGAGAATCGACCATGTCAAATTTCAACACGTAGGCTATACAGTAATTGTGAGCTTCTGTGGGGCAGAGACCTAAAGGGGATGTTTAAAGCATTTTTTTAGCATCTAAGAAAAAATAGATTACTCCAAATTTCAACCGTGCAGGTTTTATAACTTGTATTTAAATTTGACCATGCGGATAACATTGTATATTGAAATTTTGAAGACCTGTGGGGCGGAGCCCTGAAATAATTTTCTAAAATCGTTTCTTAGTGAGCACCTAAGAGGCAAGACGAACCTGTGTTTAAAGTTTCAAGTAAATACGTTTGGTAGTTCCTGGGATTTCATGATGAGTCAGTCAGTAATCACTCCCCGACAGGTTTAGCTTTGTCGCTAAGCTCACTCGCCACTCTAGATTTTTATTACCAATCTTCCCTCAATAATTTGAATGAGAACAGCTGTTAACAAAATTAATATCATATTTTACTGTAATCATATGTTCCAATGTTCCAATACAAAAATGTTGCTTCCATAAGAATTACATGGTAACTTTGAAGACGTGTGGGGTGGAGCCCTGAAGGAATTTTGCAAAATCGTTTCTTAGTGAGCACCTAGGAGGCAAGACAAACCTATTTTCAAAGTTTCAAGTAAATCCGTTTGGTAGTTCCTGAGATTTCGTGATGAGTCAGTGAGTGGGATTTCGCTTTTATATATATAGATTAACTTCAGTGACAATAATTAATTGTTTATATGCTTTGCCTAGAGTGATGTTTCAAAATGAAAAAATGTTTCATAAACTCAAATTTTACTCTGTAGTTGACATTTACTTTTGGACGATGCCGTCACAATCAAGATATTAAAACCTTCTGTATCGGCCCCATCTTTCAATTTAACGAACAAATCTATATTTGATGAGTTTGTGATTGATCACTAGAAACTCATTACTATATTCAAATCTATATCATTTAGATTTTATTACACTGACACCTCAATCACTTCTTAACTGTATTTTATTATTTTTAAGTTAAAAAAGCTTGATGAGAAGGTTTCCACGGTCGTGATGATTTTTTTTGTTGATCACTTAAGACTCGTCCAGACATTACAATCATTTATTGGTTCTTTACACTGCATCCTCCTTCCCCTTTTAAGTGTTTTTTTTTTTTTTTTTTTTTTTTTTTTATGATTTTAGTGTTGAAAAAAGGGCTTGGGGTAAACTAGTCCTCAATCACTAACATAAGACTATCGTTTTCGCAGATTGATCATTATCTCACCGGACAATAGGAGGTGGATTACAACCGACAGAGGAGCCGACAAAAGGTTCTTACTCGCCTGTCACCGGCCCCGATAAGCCTTTGTACTCGTGATTCATGACGTTCTTTACACTTGCGGCAAAACAACTTGTGTACTTCTTAGTTTACAGCAAGAAAAATTTACTCCACTTCATAAAGAAGCTGACATACATTATTTACTCATTAATACGCAATTCACAAATAGGCTAACTTGAAAATTAAAAGAATTGTACTTTCTAAAAAGTTGTATGTTGAGTAAATAAATATAAAGTTAAATACATTGAAATGAAACACATTCATACAACCTGCAATATGGAGCAATATGGCCTTGAGGGCATTATACCCATATTAGGTATAGCACCTGAGGGGGGAGGGGATGTGCATTGTAGATCATGATGTGGCCCCTTCAACATTAAATAACTATATTACAAAACTGTTGGTGGTTTAGCCTTTGACCACCAAAAGTCATTTTACTTGCACTATATTGTTAAGTTCCATTAATCCTAAATGTAAAACATGGGTTGACCCCGTTACAAGAGGTGTGTTAGAGAAACAAATTTGTGCAAAGCTAACCTATTATCATTCCTATTAATATTCAGTGCTTAATATTCAAAGTGTGCTTTAAAGTTTCATGAATCTTTGATATCCCAGTATAAAACACAAAATATATAAATTAATGTTACACTCAACTGCCGAATCCGGACAGTGCTCGAAATTATTACTCATTCTGCGATATGAACATTGTGTAATACTTACATTGAGGAGTGAGCATCTTATTCAATTATTGGCCAAAGCAAATTACCTTGAACGTGATGTGGGTAATTTTTAATTAGCAATTGCCAAAGTAACCACGTTCTTTGGAGGGAGTACAACCACACACAGCCCGACATGGGTAAATTTAATTGATTACATTGGGTGGTGGGTATTTTAAAAATACGCAAACGAAGAAGAGCTTGTATGTACTACTTGTAAAAGGTGTAACTTAGTGTAATAAACTCCAGTTTTTTCTTTGAACAAAATTAATAAAGAAACACACTAGTGAAATACAGTAGTGATTATATTACTGAAATAAAAGCTTGCTGTCAATATATGAATTTTACATAAACAAGGCATAAACAAGGGATGTACAAGTGTTTTTATAGAAACATACATTATTTGACAGTAGACAAAATGAAGCATTCATAATATTTGTCTTTATTGTACAGGATTGTAAAGAGTACTTTAGTGGCAGATCGTTTTTGCAAATGATATTGCTAAATATTATCAATAAAATTTTAACTTTTAGGAACTTCCTTAGTGAAGCACTGGTAATCCGCTATGGTCCATACAATTTTTATTTCATGATTAGGGGCTTTTACCCGTAAAAGCCATTAGTAAATTACCATATATTCTTTAATACATCTTCAAATACAGTATTCAATCTAATTTTTTCTTGACATACTAAATTGAAGAGCTATTCCACTTTTCATTACGTTCCGCACTTTATTTGCTTTCGGTACTCATTGCAATATTTGCTAGCCCTACTGGAAACAACTGTTGAACCGTTCCTGATCAATCCTTTGCCTTTGAAGTGGTCCGATATGACATCTGTCAAGCGTTTGATGTTGAATTCTGGTTATGATGTGGACAAACACATTGACCTACTTCATTCAATACTTCAGTTGAGTAAACATGTTTAGTCTTATAGCACAGACTTGTTTTTTATTTAATTTTTTGATTGCATTCATTATTATAGTACATTCACAACACAATTTCCACTCCTAATTGAAAGCCTCATAATTAATTGTTTCAATGCATAAGAATAGCTTGAGAGGCAAAAAGGTTATTCACATGTAATCACCAATCTATTGATCTAGGTAAACAAAAATCTCCTCAATTAAGAGTTGTAGTTAGACACAATAGTATCCTAGTTGTTATTTATTTAGGCTTTAATAATGCATTCTCAAGTAATAATTTTTTTACCAGTAAAATAAAATTATTGTTAATTAAGTTATACTACAAGCTAAAATAAATTTCATTAATTTTTAGACCTTGATATTTTGTAAAATGCAATCTTAAGACTTGTAAGATTTGAAATTCAGATAATATATTCTTCAGATAAGAATAAGGATTGACCATACTTGCAACTTTTTACAAAGAAATTTCTTTTGCTTGAAATTGTTTGCAAATAAAATGCCTTTGCAAACATTTCAAAGCTAAAAAATTTTTTCTTTCTCAATAAAGGTTTTGTTAAGTATCATATTTTTATAAATTATGAGTAAAAAATACTTAAATGCAAATTTTACTCAATTTCTCATTCAGCTTAATGTAAACAGGGCAAGAATGGGGATGGTAATGAAGGAGACGGGATATTTTCAAGAGGGCAGCCGGGGGCTTCAACTTGAGTAAAGTTGTATCACACGTGACAGTTCAGCTCATTTCGCCCCTGGCAGCAATCTTTGCAGCATCTACGATCATCCCCGTTCCCCCAACCCTCCGTCCCCGCACCTACACCATGTTGACTCTGTTGACTTCCAAATGTCAACAGTAACATTGGGATATTACTTTTTTTTTATTTTCGACTCTTGTGTAGTATATGCCAAAATTTTTGTTGTTTATAACGGTAGTTAAATTTTTTTGTAGCCCAGTTTTTTTGTTTGAATGAGTGTAGTCAGAACCCCAAGATACAACAGTGGATGGATAGTTTTCATGAAGTTTAAGATCAAGGTTATAATGGAATTCATCTCCGACATTTTTCATAACTGTTACTAGTAAACCACTCAAAATTAAGAAAAAAACAAATGTCTTGCAAACATCTACAACTCAGAACATCAGAAAAATATGGAGTTTAGTTTCATTACTCTAAACAAAAATGAAAACCCAGGATATTGCCTCAGATAGGATTATCAACAAAAAATAACATTTTTTAATTTAAAAAAAAAACTCTATTATATGTTAAGTATGTCTGTATGTTTGTGACGCTTTCACTTGAAAACTACTAAACCGATGATCATCATGAAACTTTGTACACATAGTCTTAGTAATATTAGAAGTTACATAGTAACTTTTTATTTAAAAAATATATTTTTATGAAGGATAAAAAATTATTTGTAAAAAAAATTTCAAAATATATTTTATTATTTATTTATTTATTTATTTATTTGTTGTTAAGAAACAAATTCAATGAAAAATTCCAACTTAGGTATTCCAATGATTTTTTACACGTAGGATGGGCTAAACCTGACATCAGGTGAGCTTGATGGCAAATGAGCGTAGCGAACGAGCTAAACCTGACAGCAAGTAACACGAGCAAAGCCGCGGGAAAAAATTAGTCTTATAGTAAGAGTGCAGTTAAGGGTCTTGAGAGAAAACTACTGAACCGAGGACATTTGTGTGTCAATGGATTTCTTAAGGTTGCAAGATGATAGGAAAAATATGGTTATCCCCTAAAAAAAATTCCTTAACTTATAACTCCGTAAAATGAAAATTATACCTTAATCAGATTTATCTAAGATGTTATTTTGTCAATTTGGTTACTGCTGGAGGTCCTTGTCCCGCACTAAAATTTAACACCTCTGCTGATTTACAAAATAGTTTTAGTGAACAAGGCAGACAACTTCAATTCAATGGGCATTGACAAATAATAAATAAAAGCAAAGACACCAAGGTTTTTATTATTTTGAAAGCAGTAAAATAAATATTTAAAAGCTGGTTATTTAATAAAATGTTGGATCTATATTTATAAAAAGAGGATGTTGTTTTTAATATATATATATATATATATATATATGTATATATTTTATATATTTAAAACAACATCCGCTTGGACTAGGAAACGACTGGACCGATTGCCATGAAACTTGGTACACAGAAAATTTCATGGAGAAGGTTTGTTGGCCATTAGATTTTGTATAGCCCTCAGGGCTTATCCCCAGGACCTCCATAAACATAAACACCCATGTCAGGGTTTAAAACTCTCTTCAAGCTGTTGTCATGGAAACAAACAAATTTTCAGAACGTACAATTTCAGGTTGGCACTGCAAAGCATGCCACCGTACTATATAAAGAGGGATATTTATTATAGACTAGTCTACTTGTTGCTCAAAATAGAGCAATATATTTTCATACAATACAAAAGTAATAATCAGTTCTAAATCAACAAAATCCGACCAATCCAATATTGTAAATATCAGTAATCACAAAAACTACACGTCATTACAGCTGTACATTGTACATTAACAGATGTTAAAAGGTGTTCAACTCAAACCCAATGTTATTCTAATGGGAAAATTTCAAATTTAATTTGTGTATATCGCCCTTGTTTTATGTCTGATTTTCATCAATTTTTGGCGGAAACCATTACAGACCAGGACCTATCCAACTACACCAAAAACTTGAATATCGGTTGAAAATTGTAGAATTTCTCAACATAAAAAAAACCCTTAGCGTATTAAATAAGTACTAGAGATCGCCCACTGGTCGACATTCGACCAAAAATTACAATTACTCTGGAACCAATTTAGTTTAAAAAATATTTTATATTTGAAACATCTGTTCTTTCTGTTTTGCTAGCATTTGTTATTACAACAGCTGTCTAATGATTTAATCAATTTAAATTCTTCCATAAGATTAACATTGGAACTTTAAAAGCCTGTGGGGCGTAGCACTGGAGTCTGATGTGAATTAGAATGGGATTCTGCTCATCTACAAGACTATATCTTTCTAACGGTATGCGCGAATTTCTCCTACGATGCACACAAGCTGAGAAAAAAGGAGGAAACGAAACATGCTTGCCTATTAATATATAGATAGATGGATAACTGCATTTGCTGTACAGTATTTAAATTTACGACTCAAAGATCAATTAATTAATTTTTAAACAAATGTTTAGATCTTAGCCAACAACTAATGAACTTTTAGTAAAAATATAAACAAAAGAACAGTAAAATCTTTTGATTGTAAAATACTTACTATAATATATTTTATCAATTTACTTTTCTTATAACTGAGACATTTAACTTCTTAAAATGGTCTTGCAGGCTTAGGATTTTTTTTAAATTTAACAATTAGTATACCTGTTCCCACTGATATTAAAAAGGGAGTACAAAAAGGTGAAGGTAAAGGGGATGAACTAATACTATGAACAAATTAGAAGTAAAAGACACAAGAATAAATACTAAGAATAAGGAAGGAGATGGAAATAATGTGCCATAAAGAGACCGAGAAAGATTAACACTTTTTTAATACCATAGATAATACTGATAGGAAAGACAACTAGAATGAAATTAATGGAAATATTGATATCTCTTTTTATCTATTTTATCTGTTTTATATGTTTTTAGTTTTACATGATTTATCTGGTTTTGAAAAGCGGAAAATATCGAAGCGAAACACTTCAGGAACTTGCCAGTTGCCAACCATCTTTCAAGGAAATTTAAAATTTATGAGCCAATTCGATGCAATTTGTTGAGATGAATTTAATCAATGTCGAGCCCATGTCAGGGGGTGGGGCGAGCCGTGGGGGGGGGGATCTTAGCAGAACAACACCGGGCTGATTGGATTATCGTTAGGACCAATGTTCCTATTTTCCCCTTTGGCTCTTCCAGAGAGAGTAAAGAACACCTGAGCAAATGCTATATCAATAATGTTATAACTTTATTCTTTTTTTATCCCTTACTAATACGAATAAGATATTTGAATAGGCCTATATTACACGGATTTAAAAAACGGCTCTATAGATTTTCTTCAAACTTCACAAATAACTTAGTTTTCAGATAAAAATAATATTTCTATAGGTCCCTAAGCTAGGAAACTCCCTATTTGATACTTGTAATCTTGAATTCAAATTCATTTTTATTTATTTATTTACTTACTTATTTTTTTGTATTATGAACTTAAAAGCAAAACAAAAGAGTTGATGAAAACAGCTGACTCAAATGTCAAAGAAGGACAGATGTCTTGGTACTACCAGCCCTGTCAAAAATATTAGAAAAAATTGTTACTGAACAAATAACCTCATATCTGAAAGAAATTTCTTATCCTGCCAAAGCTACAATCTGGATTTAGGAAAAATTACAGTACCTGTACGGCTCTTACCAATATGGTCAGTGATTTGTTTGAAGCCAAAGATAAGGGACTTTACAGCACGGTAGTATTACTCGACTATTCCCAAGCTTTTGAGTCAATTGACCATGAATTATTATTGGCAAAGATGAAGTTTTACGGTCTCAGTGAAAGAATCATTTGTTGGTTCCGGTCCTATTTGGAAACCCGACTGCAGGTTACCAAAATTGGGAGTGAGGTGTCATCAAGGTAGTTGCCTAGGTCCTGTGTTGTTCAGCCTTTTTACATCTGACCTACAGGGATGTATATACAGTTGTACAGCACACTTGTATGCAGATGACTGTCAGCTTCACTTGTCTTACAGACCTGATGAGACCTCTGCGGCAATTGATTTTATCAATGCCGACTTGCAAAATATTGCTTTTTGGTCAAGCAAAAATGGTCTCAAACTCAATGTAGACAAGTGCTCAGTCATTCACACCGCACCTCGTATTCTGTTGCAGGACTTGAGTAGATCTGGAATAACAGTCACGCTGGGTGGCAAGAGGCTGTCAGTGTGTGATAATGTCAAAACTCTTGGCGTTACACTCGACAGCGACCTCTCTTTTTCAGCGCACGTCACCCTTTCAGTTCAGCGCGCTGTTGGTAGGCTGAAAGGCCTATCCAGATTCAAAACTCTACTGCCAGAATACGCAAAGTTGCAGCTCATGCGATCACTTGTCCTTCCAGTTTTTACTTACTGCTTTCCTGTATATGGAAACAGCATCTCTAAGGAGGACATGATGAGAATTCATAGAGTTCAAAATTCTGCCATTAGGTTTATTTACAACCTCAGAATTTCAGATCATGTGTCCCCCTTCCGAGAAGAAGCTGATATACTTCCAATGGACATGATATGCAGGAAGCTGATTTGCTGCATGGTCCACAAAGCGCTCATGCTGGGCGAGCCTCAGTACCTTTGCGAGAGACTTCGTTTCCGGGACGAAATTTCAACTCGAAGCACCCGTTCTGACCGACAGCTTCACTTTCCCCGGGTGAGGCTGGAAGTTGGGAGAAGGGGCTTCTCATATTTTGGCCCGCAATTTTACAATGGTCTCCCCCGGGAATTGAAGAGCTTATCCTCTTATAGTTCATTCAGGGCCGCAATAAAAAAGATTCATTGTTAGTTGGGAAATTCTTTTATTATTTTTGATGTAATTGTTATCTTTGTATATATATATATATATATATATTTTTTTTTTTGTATGATATATTTTAGTTTTAGTCTAGACTTGAGTAGATTTGAAAACCAATTTTTGTAATTGAAATCCGCTTGTAAATAAAGGCCTTTTTATTTATTTATTTATTTATTTATTTATTTATTTATTTATTTATTTATTTATTTATTTAAGGAACCACGTGCTCCACTATAAACATGTGTTTTCCATTGTTGCCAACTTACGAATTACTAAATAATATAAAAACAATCAATTATTGTTTTTTTTTTTATTGTTATAATACTGGTGATTGTAAATGTATAAATAAATAAAAAGAAAGTAAAATAATAACAAAATATTCCTTATAGGGAAATTTGCTAAAACAAATAAGCAATTCTTTGAATTTCAAAATAATTTAAAACAAAAATAGTAACAATGATGAAATCAATTAATTGTTAACCAAAGGAGTACAATCCACAACGTGTTTCAACCATCGCAGTATATAATAAACTGTTTATTATATACTTCGATGGTTTCAACAGAAAATTCGAAAGTGTTTTTCAACAAATTTATACCACAGTGCAGCACTGTATAGGGCCTTAGTAAAAAATTCTGGAAGGCGAGTGAGGGGAGCGAACAAACTCTCCTTGATTAGAAATAGCCCTTTTTGCACCTGACATTTTAGCGCATTGTTTATTACTATATGTTTTATGTTGATATTTTTAATTCGAAGGATTCGAAGAGTTGTTTAAGTTTACCAGCTCCCAGGTACATTAAAAATAACTGATGATAGATAAACTCGGACGGACAATTTGAAGAATGGATTATGCTGGGAGTTTTGTGGAATCGATACATCTGCAATCTAAACTGTATACATAAAACTGTGTAAAAACTTGTTAGGAACCAAATTTGCACAATAATATATACTATGAGGTAAATTATTATTTCTTTTTTATAATATTGTCATTTTAATTATTTTATTTTAATTATTCAATATTTCTTATGAATGATTTCCAAGAACTTTGGTAAAAATACATTTTGTTACAGTATATTTTCTTCAATACTTTTCATGTTTAATTTTGTTTAAGCATGAGACACTTCAATAGAAGAATCAATCACTGTAGGCCTATACAAATAAACTTTCAATTTACCAAAATAATTTGTAAAATTATTGATATTGGAAAATCGGTCTAAGCCTACAATTACATTTAAATCCAAACAAACCATTTATTCATAAATTAAAACTCGCAAACACACAAAGTGGCGAATCGGTCCGCATTCCCAGGAATTGTAGTGTTTGAACGCCGTTATCAAAACAGGAAGTGAGTTTGGGCGGTCGGCAGGCAGAGCCTGCCCGCGATGATAACAGGCTGGAGAGAGGGGGGGGGGTGGTAGGTGGAAGGTTTTGGGGAAGGGGCGAGCATTATCACCGTTGCCAAAATGTTATTACCTGTCGGCACGCCGGGGAGGGGGGGGAGAGGGTCTCTGCCGCCGCGCTCAGTATGGCATTACGTTGGGAAATTTCAGCTCGAAATTGGGTTTACTGAGGTTTGGGGACTGAGATTTGCTGAGAAAAAAATCAATAATTGGTATAAATCAACACTTCCTTTCAGACTTTTTTTATATATCAACTAATCTTTTGGATTTGTTTTTACTATATGCAAAAAAGTCAAATTTCTCTGGAAACTATAAACCAACAAAAAAAGTTAATCTCAAGAATCTCCCAAAATGTTAAAATATTGATTCTTAACGAATTCCCCAGGATTGTTACGAAAATCAAGCTTTGTATTGCCGAATATGATTAATAATTCCGTAAAACCACGGAACAATTATCCTTAAAACAAGTGCACATGTTATCCTTAAAACAATTTTTTGTAGTAAAATTTATCAAAAACTAGCTTACAACTGTCTAAAATACGTAACACAGATTCAACGGGGTCAGATTACATTTTCAACGGGGGTCGTTCAAATTTAAGCCAAAGTGCAGTAAACTTTAGCCTGGCGAGTGAGCATAGAACGAGCTTTGTATTCTAAAAGTGATGTGACGTTTTATAATTTTACCTCCACACCCAGGAACTATAAAAACTAATTCCAAGTAGGTCTATCACCGTGCAAACGCAAAACCTAAAAAATTCAGATCACACGAGGGATTACGATTTCTATTCAAAAAAAAAAAAAAAAACAGACGGACATATGGAAAGAGGAGGTAATGTTTTTATGGCGGACTGATGCGGCACCGATGAATAAAAGATGGCTGCTATTGCTCGAGACTGTGGGCGATTGCCTCTCACACCCTCACGGCTACGGGCGTTGAACACGGGATGAAACTGCAACCACTGATAATCATCAAGAAATAAACAATAAAATTCTTACCTTTTAAAAACTAATAACATAATGTGTAACAACACTTAAACGACTCTATAATAAATGTAGCCTACGGAGACAAAAAGTGCACTCCAATGAATTAGGATTTGCCCAAACAAAATTCGCTAGTATCCCTTCTGAAAAATATTAAACTCCAAAAACTGAACCATCCTCATGATTTTTTTTTATTTATTAAAAACTATATGTACGCATGTTGTGAACAATGCTTTAAGAGATGTCTTAAATTTATTTGTGCAAAATAAAAAATGGGTTATAAACCGTTAGTGCGGATACGTAGAAAATAGTTTGGTTTAGGCCTATTTTTAATAAATTACGTAACGTTGGGACCAGGTTAATTACTTGAAATAGAACAATTTTTATACGAATAGTAATGTGATTAAAGATATTTTATCAAACTATAATTCCTGTACTTGGAGTATATTTACGTTAACGAACAATGACAAAATTAATTTAGCTGTGAGGGAAATCTGACGATTTTATTAGCGTGGCATTACATGAGTTACGCCCAACTAATGATAAAATAATTTGATTTGGAAAAAACCGTGGAATGATAAAAATTGATATGAAATTCAATTTTGGTACTTGTTTGAAGCATTTTCCTACATTATCGTTTCTCAATAAGTTAACAATCCTAGGCCTATACTTTGATTTTGGTTAATATACCCCTAAATTAAATTTCGTAAAAAAAATACAAAAATAGTATCTCTTACATTATCCTATAGGCCTACACGTACTTTTAATATGGTTGTCATGAAGTATTGAAAAAATAATATTAATTATGATTGTTATAACATAACATAAATTAATTAAATAAAATACCGGTCTTTTAATTATTTACTCTGACGGGCTCTAATATAAACATCCCTTTATATTTACGCAATCATCTGGGTATTTACCCGTCCCACATCACCATGAATATTTTACATGGTTACAACCAGCTTTGAATAACTTCAACAAATTATTCTGGTTTTACCCCAACAGATAACACGTAAATCTAAATAACTAGGCCGACTATTAAACTTTAAACAATTTTTTTATGTTCTAATAATAATTAGATTTGTCAGTTTACTCAAATAAAGAAATATGAACAACAGGACTATATATGTGCATATTATTTAAACCATTGCAATTATCTTTTAGTAGTTAAAAGGTAGAATGAATTAAAATAGTTCGTTGAAATATTGCTGATTTTGGAAAGGTAAAATCATTATCATTTTTTATCAAAGAAAAATTAGTTTATTCTTCAATACAAAATGTAATTAAAACACTTGTGTAGTTAATTATCATAAAAGATTTTACAAAGATTTAAAAACATATTTTTATTTACCTATTTATTTTTAAAATGCATTTATTTATTTTAAAATTATTATTTAATAAACTATATAATTAATAAACATATAAATAATGTAATTTTCATTTTTTCCTTCTAATTATGTGCCAAATATAGAAACAGAGTTAAAATTGTAAAGGATAAAAGCATCTTTCAGAACAAGTGTGATTTCACACTCACATTCAAACATAGAAGGTGGTAACACTTTGGAGCTAAGTTTAGCGAACTGCCGATATTATCAAGCATATTCTATTCACACGAACTTTAAGTAAATTTTGTTATATTATGGATTTTTTTTTAACTTACTTTGACTTTTAAATTATAGAATTTGTCAGTAGTAATCTAATAAACACTATTCAGTGCGAGCAAACTTTTTCCGCGTCCTAGGTTTTTATTTATTGTTATAGAGGTTTATGGCAACGATGAATCAATTCAAGCTGGTGCCATGACTTGAAAAATCCGGTTTCCGTCCAACAGCCTTTCAAAGTTACCATGTTATCCAAATGGACATTTTAAAGCTTTAAATGGAACACAAATTATACCCCGTTCAAAATAAATGTGCCGGTCGAAGGACAGAATTTTATTTTCCACCAAAAGGAAAATTCCCTCAATACCTTCCTGATTTACCCGACTTTCTTCACGATTAGAAGTCATTTTAATTTCGCCCTTAAAATTCAGAGTAGAAAATAGCGCTGATGATAGTGTTACTTCCCCTACTTGCCGTTGGAAGCGCTTCTTGTTACATCTCAAACCAAACACCAAAATTAGAATATTTGTTTACGAAAAATAATAAACTGACTGTATCATGAGATGTAAATATTATTAATAATAGCATCAATAGCCCTCCCTATATACTCGAAATCCCTAGTTCCCCACCAACCAAAGTCTCAACGTTGATCCTTCACGCCATTCCAGCCAGATTCCCGTACCGGCATTACATTACAGTACCCTACAGCGCATTTGGCGAGTAATTGCACCGATAAAAGCGCCCCTGTAGTTGTAAAGGCAGCGAGCATGGAAATATATGACCGCCATCACGCGAAACGCAACACAACGCGACGCGACGCCGCGCCGGGTCGGCGAACGATTGGCTTTGTGACCCGCAATGGCTGTATTTCTTTTATCCGACTTATTACAGTTGGATAAACATTTAAGCCCACCATTCCAGCTGGATAGAATTTCCGTGTTTAATTCCACATTAATCTCAGGTGCTGTTTATAACATTAGGCTCGCGTTTCAGCCCCAGTTGGATTTGATCGTTGACTTAAATATATTTTAGTTGGATATAATTTATACTTTAAATTTTACACTCAATCGCTTCAAATATACGTTTGGCCAAAGTTAATCTATTACAATTGGGTACTAAAATGATTTTTTAATTAAACATCCCACACATATCCAGATGGTAAGTGCAGTTATAGGGTGGTTGTTGTACAATAAAGTGCGATGAACTGTTCACGTTTTCTGCTACTAATAATGGATGTCAAAAATATATTGTGTGTTCCTTTGAAGTTACCACCAATCACCTCCAACCACGTGCTGAAAGATTTGAAGAAGTAGTAACATAAATCCGCGATAGGACACATAGTTTCTTTGGAAGCTACCAATGGTTGTTAATACGACCACGTCCACTCGTCCACTGATCAATTACGACGACACTGATAATATGCCACAAAAATACAAACAGTACCATTATACCAAAAAAACTAATGTTACACATTTTTCAAATTATGACTTTCTTGTATTCCGCAAACGATTTCCTTTTAAAGATTGGGCGGAAGAGAACAAAGAGGGGATCGTTGGCTATGGGCAAACTCCTAAGTATTATCAGTAACTTATAAATAATAATAATAATAATAATAATAATGTTTTATTGCTTTAACAATAGATAAAAGAATACATACAATGTTGATTTCTGTTAATAAACACGACAAGCAGTACGCCCCCGCAAAATGTAGGATGGGGGGCGAGAGATAACGACGAAGAGGCGATAAGAACTGTTGTTCGCCATCAGCTACTGATAGATATCACATACATACGTTATCAGTGACTTATAAACCAATAAAAAACTATTCAGTAATAACGTAATGTTTGGAAACCCAGAGTTATCCCCAAATATATAAGAGGTCGCGTATAAATGAAGAATATAAGACCTATAAGAATGCTCCTTCTCGTTATCACATAGATAACACTACGTTATCACTGATAATCCAATAATATAGCCATCCACTGCCATACACTCCTTGAAATTTTTCAAACTATAAGAATTGCAAACAAAAGGCGCGATAAGAATTTCCCCCGATCATTATCAGCTACGGTTACAAAAAAAAGACGTTATCAGCTACTGAAACGCCAATAACCACTCAGCCAGCGTGGACCCTCACGCCCCCCACGAGATGATAAGCACCCTCCGCGTGTGTGAGTGTGCGGGGAGAGGCGCGCGATTAGACGTCTGATCAGTGACTCACCAGTGATGGTGGCGGTGGCTGCGGTCGCGATCAGTTGACGTTGGTCCAGAAGCAGCAGCGGTGCGGTCGCAGGGTCGGTCGCGGGCGGAGGAGGCACGACTTGTCGCGAGTCATCACTCAATATGGCGGCGGCGGCGGCGGGCACACGGTTGCCAACATGGAGACCGACCGGTGGCGGAGTCGACGTCGCCGTCATCCGGTAGAGGCGATCCGGTTGGCGACGAAGTTGCAGATCGCTATTCTCTTTTCAGCCCATGCGGGTTTATCTAATTTACTGTCATAATCCGTACGGTATTTGTATCCTTTAAAGAGTCATCTTCACCCCTGTGCCAGTAGCCCATTGTTGCGCAGTCGGCAATGTAATCATACGGCTTTTAATTCCAAACATGGAATTTTATTCCCCTGTTTCGGACGCCGTTTTTCATCCGATTTTCTTTGAACTTGGTAAGTGTTTAGTTGAATAGTTATATTAGGCTTCTCATACCTCGAAATTTTGAAAATTTATCAAATATTACTGTCTGTGACGTCGCAAAGTAACTCGATTTTTCCTAGTAATATTTCAAAAATTAGTAAATTTTTCAAAATTTCGAGGTATGAGAAGCCTAAACTATTCAACTAAACACTTACCAAGTTTCAAGAAAATCGGTTTAAAAACGTCGTGCGAAACAGGGGAATAAAGTACCATGTTTTAGCATAAAAGCCGTATGATTAACATTGCCGACTGCGCAACAATGGGCTACTGGAACAGGGGTGAAGATGACTCATGACTCTTAAGGCATGAAACTACGAAACACAAGCACTAATGCATATTGTAAATGTAGAAACCTTAATCATACAATTTCGAAAAGGTAAGGGTGTTAAAAATTATTCTTTCATTCTTCTTTGAGGCCCCGCTCTACCTGAGCCCGAATATCTACTCAGATGTTACCAAATGCCTTTTAGCGGTCGTAGCGCTAGGCGAGTTTTATGGCTGCAGACGTTTACGAAAACCGTGTTTTAAAATTAACTAATTTAACTTAACTTCTTCTAAAAGTAGAAAGACGGATTTATTTTTTGTGGTTGTAGAATTTTTGAATACAATTTATAATTTTATTTATAACTGTCTAAAATTATATGTTTTTCCCGAGGAAAATTAGTACCGTTCTTCTTCATTAATATGACACCTTATTTTATATCTCTACGCTGAATGTAGCAGGAGAAACCGTATTCTCAAAAACGCTTGCATTTGGGTGGCGCGCCAGGGGTAGACCGGGGCTTTATTAAGGCCCGTATATAGCCTACTGTATAATAGAACCAAAGTCGTAGGCAAAAAAAAAGTTGGGGGGGGGGGGTTTAGGCTTGTAGCTTCGCAGTTATAGGAAGTAACTACCAAACTCTCACTTTATTGCAATTCTTATAATCAATGTTAAGGCCCCGATAGACTGCGATAACGACCCAACCAGAACCAACCTTATCGGTTGGTCATGTTCGAACATGGTTCGACCTACCGAATCCGGTTCGACATATCGATGCCACGACCTCACCGTCACCTGCGCGCACGCGCCGCGGCTTGCAATCAATTACACCCCCTCCTCCTCAAACCTCCTACCATCCCCTCTCGGTCAACCCCCTCCCACTCCCCGCACTCCATGACAACACCGAATCACGGCCGCGGACTCCATAAATAACCCACCGTGATGACACTGACACAACAGGAGTGCAGCGTCTACGCACCGCGCTGCGGCCGCGGGCCGCTGTTGCGGGCGAATACTCGGGGTTGTCAATGGACGATGCCATTAATTAAACTAGACACTACGGGTTTTGCGAAATAAACATTTGGTAGGCTATTACGCCCGCAGGAGGGGCGATATGTGAGATCTTAATTGTCTTGCATTATTAAAATTGTAACTCTAGAAAAATCAAGCAGGGAGAACACTGTCATAGAATCAAACGCCACAAACTCGACACATGGTTTCCCATAGTCACCCGAAATTTCCCGGACCAGAAGAGTTTTTAATCTGGGGTTTTCAAGCAATTTAGACTCATTTTCTATGAAATTTAATGTAAAATAAAAAATATATATATATATATATATATATATATATAATTAATACCCCCGTCGCAGCAGACCTGCGTACTCAGCGAATTTCCAACCAAAGAATTATTGTTTCAACATCAAAGAACTTTGTGGCTATCTTATATAATTAATCTTTACAAGGAAATATAATATATTTAATGGCATTATATTTCTGAGAAAATTATTTTTATTTAACAATTCATATATTAATATTTACATTGCAATAAATGACTTTTTTAACAGTAATAAAAGTGCATAATCCAAAGCTTCCATGCAAAAGGAAAGATTTGTTTACAAATAACAAAACATAAACATTTCAAATTTGACAAATATGCAGAAGACAGCTGATCAGCTGATTAGGAACAGATACCTTATATCTCCATCTCTCTTGCTCCCATTATACAATTATTTTCCATGAGAATACCATGGGATTTAGCATGTAGGTTTGCTGCCATGGGGGTTTTTGATCAAATCTTAATTACTCACCTCCTAGTGAAGGTTCATAAAAATTTTTATGAAGATATGTTGATAAATAAGCGATATATAACTTTTTAAAGATTTACCCATAAGAATAACATGGGAAACTTGATTTGAATTTTCTCTATAACCAGTTAAGCTATTTTAAAGATTCAAAATACTAAATTGTTTGTTTTTTTAAGCTCTTTCAAATGGTTTTAGTTAAAATTGATGAATTTTGAAAATTTAGCCCCAAAAATGCCAAAAACCCATTTTTGACCCCTTTGAAACCCCATAAAACCCTGTTCCCATAACCCGACAATGCTGGTTCGCGAACTCATGAAAATAGACCTGGTCTTACACCTTCATACCAAATTTGATCAAAATCGGAGGTCCCCTTCAAAAGTTATCAGTACCACGGACACATAGATATATAGATATATATACATATATATGAAAACGAACGAACGGTGTTTTTGGCTTCTGGGGACCTCAAAATGAAAAAGTAAAGTGGTCCCGGGCTTAGGTCTTACCATGGCTACTACCGTAATAGCGTATTCCCTATAGGGAAATTCGCTAAAAATAAAAATGTTCAATAAAAAATATTTGCTACGCAGTCGGACCAGGCCAGTAGGTGACTCATTATTTCCACCGGCCGCCCTAGCGTAGGTCAGGGTGGGTTTAGTTTCAAGATTCTTCTCGTCCTCTGGGTATCACTAATGGAAATACTACTTCCTTCCGCCATTACGGTCTGCAGATCATCAGACCGAGCAATACCGGTTCACTTAGACTTTCAAACCGCGGAAGAACGAGCGTGGCGTTGTTATATTGTTAAATGATCACAAATACCGATTGGCCATTGTATTTTAGATTCAAAGGGGATATTTATAGTTTATTTATAAGTACTGCATGTCAAAATATTTTGTGGTGCATTGAGTTAAAAAAATTTTCTAGCAAAATTCAAAAAGTATTTTTTCACAAACGCACATATTCAGATAAGTGATATATAAATCACCTCAAAGTTTTTAGAAGAACTTCAATAAAATTACAGCAAAACAACAATGTCTCTTTAACATAGGACAAAAACCACTTTGGCTGGATGATGAATGCCATACTCAAAGCGCCACTAGATTGATGATCGCAGGTGCACAGAAAAACTTGCAAACTGTTCTTTGTCGTAATTCGTGTTGTGGTTATTTGAGTTTGCCAACTGCAAGAAACATTATTGACATTTTTATAGTTAAGGTTTTTACGTTTGAAAATCTCATTTTTCTAACATTAAGCCTTCTGTGTCATCGGGTCAGGTAAATCAACAAGTTTTTTTTAACCATGAATTTAAATTACATTTTGGGATATTATTCAACGGTTTTAAATATGAAAGAAACCCTTTGAATCTTTCATGGTCAGTTCTTAATATATTAAATTGAGTAATGTTCAATTTACTCTGAGTTCCCAATTGAAATTATCTGGACGTATTCCTCATGTTTAATGGTATAACAACTGTGATGTTCTTATTGAAAGTATATCTTTTTATTGCGTAACATCTTCAAGGACATTTTTCAGTGAAAGTCATAGATATTCCTTGTGTATATATAAATTAAGATGTACGTCTAAAAAGTACCCCAAACAAATTTTTTTAGCCCATTGATATTTATTAATTATATAATATCATGGGCGCCGACTTTCAAAAATGATTGGGGCCCATTAATTATTCCGAAGGAATGAGGGAAATTGGATCATTCTCCTCTTAAAATTGTATTAATAATTAACTAGCGTATTTCTCGAAATGGAGAAATTAAATTTGGACAATCACTTGTCATTGCCGAAAGTAATACGTTAAGCTCTTAATCAGTTACACCAGACCAATTGTGATTAACAGTGATCATTCAAAACTACACTTTATTTACATTTTTAGTGAATTTCCCATAGGGAATAAGCTAATACCGTAGGTCTCATGGTAAGACCTAAGCTCGGGACCATGTTACTTTTTCGTTTTGAGGTGCCCAGAGACAAAAAATAATAGTCATTACTAGGTATACAATGCAGTTGTCTGTTTGCAATATTGAGCGGAGCGACTATTTTTTAAATCAATAATAGCAAATGTTTTATACGTAATTCAAGGGAGCTCGTTCGCTACGCTCACTCGCCGTCAGGGTTTAGCTCATTCGCTGCGCTCACTCGCCATTTGGGTCAGCTCGTTCGCTACGCTCACTCGCCGTCAATTTAGTTCGTTCGCTGCGCTCACTCACCTTTTTTGTCGGCTCATTCGCGGCACACACTCGTCGCCAGATTTAGGTTGTTCGCTGCACTTACTCGCCACAAGTCTGCAATAGGTACTCAAATAATTTTTGATTACGCAGGTTTGCTGCGACAGGGTATTATATGTTTACAAGATATTAAATGGTGCGTCGTCCAAAATTTGCACCTCCTCTCCGTAAACATGGCATTTCATTCTTGTACAAAGGTAAACAAACAACTAAAATAAATAAAACAATGATTTCACATAAATCTACTGTATTCACAAACAGCTGATAGTAACAGTCTGCAGTTAAATTTGATCCTTATAACAGCTGTATAATCAACACACAGTAAACAAACCAAATAAAATATTTCTCCTATTAAAATAACATGGTAACTTTAAAGGGCCGTAGGGCAGAACCCTTATGTCCGATTTGGACCATTTCAGATTTATACCTTCCCATAGATGGTTACTATGACCGAGCAAAATTTCGTGAGGATCACTCCAGCCGTTCAGGAGGAGTACTTGTAAATAAAAAGCCAGAGTGTAGTATAGGAGCTTCGCTCGCTCCGCTCAAAAATTTATATATATGTATATATATATATTTAGATATATGTGTCCCTAGACACGATAACTCTCGTAAAAATGGTCCGATCGACACCAAATTTGGTAGAGATGTGTAATCCTACGTTTATTCGGATGAGTTCTTAAGCCAGACATATCGACCTACCGGAAGGGGTAGTTTTGGGGGGTTTTGTACCCCAAACATGGGTTTTTTGCATTTTTTTATGTAATTTTTTAAAATTTTAAATTTATATTTTGACCACTGGATTAAGCTAAAAAAAAACACACAATTTAGTATTTTGAAGCTTTGCTCTATCTCCATTGGTTACCGAGATATTCAAAAGTCTAAAGACAGTACATTGTATTTTGGGGCTCCAATGTTAATCTTATGGAGAATAAGGATGTGTTAATATTTTTCACTTGTTAACCAATATTTTTGGTTGAAACTTGGTATTCAGCTTCATTTAGTTGAGATCCATCTATTTATGATAAAAAAATCTTAGTTTTTGTGCTTATCATGGCAGAAAACCTGCATACTCTTTTCCCATGTTAATCATATGAAGAATAGGCAAACTCCTTTAGCAATGTACAGATATTGATGAAACGAAGTATATGGCTTCATATGGTCGAAATATATATTTTTTTAAGCTATAAACCTACTTTTAGTGTTCCCCATGGCAGCATAATTGCATACTCTTTCCCTATATTTTTATCATAAGGAGAATAGACATTTATTTACCTATTTATGGGCATGTGATGATATTTGGTTTACAGGTTTATCTGGCCAAAATTTAATGTTACTAATTTGGAAATTCGCTGAGTACGCAGGTCTGCTGCGACGGGGGGTATTATATAAGCAGATGTTTAAAATTCCCAACCCAATCCGTATTTCAGTTTAACAATATACAGTAATAAATCAAACTGATTATAAGTTTATTCAATAAATTAAAAGTTTCTAAGAAATATGAAAATTGTAAATGTACTGCTTTTTCATATATTTTTGAGATCGATGGAAGAATGGAAACCAGCCAATAAACCAGGAAACCAGGAAGTTATTAACATGAGGGAAGAAAAGTTTGTTGTATTGTACAGCCCAACCGACATAAACCAGTCTCCAATGGTCCAGGGACAGACGGGAACACTAATCAAGAAAAAAATAATGTGATGCAAACATTTTTATCTTAAAAGTAAAGTCCAAATGTAGCTAAAACCCGTATACGCCCAACTTTGAAATAGGGTTCAGCGGTTTAGAGTGCTGCAACATTTGGAAATAGCTGATGAAAATCTTGGACCATAAAAAACCTGGTCCATATAAAACTTGGACCATGTTACATTTCAATATAATAGAAGTTTTTAAAGAGACACATAAACAAATTTCACTCTAGTTTTATAGATTTTTTAAACAAAGGAAAAAACATCTAGTAATTAGTAGACTGATTAGTACTATGCTACTACTTATTTCAGCAAATAACGCTGACGGTTTCATTAAAAAATGCGACTTGAACTTGGCAACATTTGAGCAATGTACACATATGAGTACAATAATGACAGTGCCACTTTTGAGACTTGTACTCAAATGAGTACGGATGTTTTTCAAACCGTTGCGTTTTTAGCTGGTGATATTATTTATGAATACTTGAGATCGCCTCCTGACCGAAATTCGACAAAAATTTCAGTTGATCTGGACCAATGTATACAGAACCAAATAAGTAGGGACATCCCATGTTAAAAATTTTTAGTTTTGCCCCCGAAAACCAGAGGAAAATAAAGCGCTGATGCTAGGATTACTTCTCCTTACTGTCACGGGAAGCGCTCTTTCTACCTCTCAAATGTCAAAATGAGCATATGGGTTTACAAAAAATCAAAACAATAACAAAACTCTGTAAAATTATTCTAGTCATTTGTTTCCACTCAACCAATAAGCATAATCCATACCATCTTGGTGGTGCTATCTGTGTTTCATGGGCGGCATTCTCACTTCCCCATTAGGATGTCCCTACTTATTCGGTTCTGTATACATTGATCTGGACCCAAGAAGTTAGCAATATTTTATAATGGAAACATCTGTTCTTCCTGTTTTTCTAGCAGTTGTTATTACAACAGCTGTCTAATAATTCAATCAATTATCCTTCCTCCATAAGATTAACACTGAAACCTTGGAAGCCTGTGGGGCATGGCTCTATACCCGGCCAATGTGATTTACAATGCAATTCTGCTCATCTACAGGATACTACCTTTCTAATGGTAGATTTCATTGCAGATTTCTCCTACAATGCACACAAAGCTGAGAAAAATGGAGGAAAAGAAACATGCTTGCCTGCTAATATACAGGGTGAGTTTTTATGTGTCCCCCCCCCCTAATTTTTTCCGCATTTCCTAAGATATTGACTCCCAACCACTACCAAACATCATTGATTAGCAAACATCATTGATTAGTTGATACTATTTTTTGGTATGGTTCACTTTTTTGGCCGCCATCTTGAATCCGCCATATTAGACTGAACTTTTTTTTAAAGTAAGGGTAGGGTTGTGACCCATCATTTCAACGTGATTTTTTGCGTAGAATAAGACGACGCAATCCGTTTTTGATTATCTGTTTTTGTTCCCAAGATATTACAGGTTTTTTAAAACTAAATTTTAAAATGAGAATTTTTTTAAATCTCTGGTTTTATCCAATTTTTTTCTAATGAATATCGACTTTTCATCACCAGATATACCATAGTTTAAAAGTACTTCATTTTGATGGGACTTAAATTTTTGGCCGCCATCTTGGATCCACCATCTTGGAATGAAATTAAAATTTTTAAATGTAAAGGTAGGGTTGTGACCCATCATTTTAAAGTATTTTTTGCGCTTAGTACGTTGCCGCAATCCGTGTTTCATTATCTGTTTTCGTTCTAAAGATATTAGGGTTTTTTGTACAAATATTAAATCTTTTTTTACAAAATCGCAAATATTTTTAGAACGAAAACAGATAATGAAAAACGGATTAGGGCAACATACTAAGCGCAAAAAAATACTTTAAAATGATGGGTCACAACCCTACCTTTACATTTAAAAATTTTAATTTCATTCCAAGATGGCGGATCCAAGATGGCGGCCAAAAATTTAAGTCCCATCAAAATGAAGTACTTTTAAACTATGGGATATCTGGTGATAAAAAGTCGATATTATTTGGAAAAAAATTGGATAAAACCAGAGATTTTTAATTTTCTTTTTTTGAAATTTAGTTTTTAAAAACCTGTAATATTTCGGGAAAATAGATAATCAAAAACGGATTGCGGCGACTTGTTCTACGCAAAAAATCACTATGAAATGATGGGTCACAACCTTACCCTTACATTAAAAAAAATTAAGTTCAGTCCAATATGGCGGATTCAAGATGGCGGCCAAAAAAGTGAACCATACAAAAAAATAGTATAAACTAATCAATGATGTTTGGTAGTGGTTGGGAGACAATATCTTCAGAAATGCGGAAAAAATTAGGGGGGGGGGGGGGAGGACATTAAAAACTCACCCTGTATATTGTTTTGTTATTATTTCGTAATATACAGTATATGTTAACACAAACAAAAATTATTAAGTGTTTAACTACATTACAAATGCTTTTCACAAGACTTGAAATTCACACAATCCACTCACTTCACCATAACCTAGCAACGTCTACATAAACAACTGACACACAGCTGGTAGCACAATGCTACCAATATTTAGAGAAGTTATATTTTAAGCTGATGTAAAGGCTAAGTTAAAACAAAATTTTGAAAGCTCTCTTAATTTTTAAATTTTTTTGAAAATATTTGTGTGCTTATATGTTTAAATATGCAGATCTTACCAAGAAAGGTAAATAGTACCTAGAAAATATACAAATCGAATAATTCTACAAGCGGGTTTAAAAACTAAGTGTTTCTTGGTGTTCCCTTAAAATTTTAGGTTATTGTTTACATTTTCAAACATGGTGAAAAAATTCAATATTTTGACAATTCTTAAGATATTATTGCTGATCAGAATACTACGGGTAATTTCAATGAACCCAATGGACATACACATTAATAATGTGAAATGGGAAGTACAAATGAAAGCTTGGTATGTTAGTATTGATCAGTTAAACTTCATATCACTCAACAGTTTAAAATCTTTGAAATATAAACATAATAAAAGGGAGTGGCAGAAAAGATCGAAATTACATAGACTCTCATACAATTGTTCTCATTTATTTTTAATATTATTAATTCTTTTAAGTGGTGACATAGAAGAAAATCCCGGTCCAGAGAATACTAGTTTTCAGACTGTAGAATGCTTGGACTTAAATTCCACATCTGACAATAATGTGGGTTCAATGGACGTCAATACTACAAAAGAAAAATGTAAATTTTGCAATAAGTATTATAAAAGATTAAAGGCGCACATCAATGCTTCCCACAAAGAAGATATCAATTTAATTAATGAACTCAAAGATAAAAAAATTGTTAAAAGAAAAAATAATATAACTGATACGAAGAAAATATTTAATGAACCGACCAAAATATGGCGGGAACTTTACAGTGAAGATATAAAGGCATGGTGGGACAAATACTTAAAGGTCCCTGATAATTGCTTGGTTATCGATCCAATGGTCAGTCAAGTTTTAAAACTTGAAAATGACGATAGGTTAATAGAAAAAATTATTGATGGATTGAAATTAAAGAAATACAAGTATATTTTATGTTGTGTTAACAGTAGAGTGTCCGAAGGAAATATTAATGGTTGCCACTGGTCATTGCTCGTCATCAAAATAGATGAGTTTTTGTTTTACCACTTTGATTCTCTGTCACCAATGAACAAATTCTCTGCCGTTCAGTTTGCAAATAAACTAAGCAAATATCTAGGTGGAAAAACTGAAGCTACAATTATGGAAGTACAGTGTTTCAGACAAAAACATAATGTTGAATGTGGTATACACGTTATTAACAATTCTAAACTTGTCTGCTCATGTTTGTTTAATAAATTAGACATTAATAAATGTAAGAAATTCAATGAGGAATTTAGTGTTTCCGAAATATACATTCAGATTTCTTCCTTAGTAGAAGGAGATGGATTTGCATCCAAATATAAACAACCTAATTTAAATAATAGTTCATCAACATATCTATTTCAAGAATTAAGTATAGAAACCCCTGAAAATAAAACTAAACCTTATAAAAATAGAATTTTCCGTAGTAACTTAATAAATAATGATATGATGAACAATAATTCAGAATTAGTAATATCGACCCAAAACCAATCGAATCAAATAGAGACAGTAGGTCTTAAATGTAATGAATGTGGGAAAATATTTATAAATAACAAAGGATTGTCAATACACGTGTCAAAATCGCACCCCAATATTCATAGAAACAACATAGTACAGAAATATGTGCCGCAATCTGATGAGTCACATGTACTTAATAGTATGCACGAAGAATTTGACCAAGCTACAAATGTAAAGTATAGGAATTTCGAACTTGAGAAAGAAATTGCATCATGGTTAAAAATTTTTGAAAATGAAGAGTTAAGTAATGAGAACTTCTTAATAAATATTGAAAGGTTTTCTAAATTTTTATCAACAGCAATATATGAATTGCCCGGTCCAAAACACCCTGGATACAGGTATTATAAACTAAGAAAACAGAAAAAAGATCTACCGCAAAACAGTACATTTAAAAAATCGTCCAATCCAGAGAGGAAGACAAAAAATGAAAGAAAAAAGCGGAAACAAAGGTACGAATATGAACTGATCCAATTTGAATACTACAACAGACGAAGAAAAGCAGTGCAAAAAATAATTGGCAATAATAATAAAGCTTGTAAAATAAGTTTAGAAGAATTGTACAATAGTTTTGGCCAGAGGTTCTCGATTTCAAACGATAATTATGTCATGAATAAAGTCAATCATGAATCACAGAATAATAATGAAGATCTGAATTTCAATTACAACCCCAATATAGAGGAGAAGGAAATATTGCAGGCTGTCAAAAGTATAAAAATTGATACTGCTCCAGGGCCTGATAAAGTTTTGATGAGATCTGTAAAAATAAAAGGAGTCTCAAAAATACTTAGTATCATTTATAACAGAATCCATCAATCAGGCCTGATACCCGAATGTTTTAAGCAAGCCAGAACTGTTTTAATACACAAAGGAGGAGAAGAAAACAATGTTAACAACTGGAGACCAATTACGATATGTTCCGTACTAAGGAGGATCTATGAGAAAATACTTGATAAAAGGATGAAAGAGTATGTTTCATTCAATAAGTTTCAAGGTGGCTTTACAACTATGCCGGGAACCCATATAAATACTCAACTATTGAATGAAATATTAATTTCTGCTAAACAGAACAAGAAAGATTGTAGTATTCTATTTCTGGACATCGCAAAGGCTTATGACAATGTGGGACATCTACACTTAACCTCGGTCTTAAAGTCATTACCTATACCATCTATAATTGTTGAATCAGTAATACAACTGCAAACCCAAAATAAAACACAAATTGAAACATCAAAAGGCAAGACAAAGCCGATAAAAATTAACAAGGGTGTACTACAGGGATCCCCTTTATCCCCGACTTTGTATAATTTATGTATCAATCATATATTGGATCAAATTTCAGAACATTCTATAAGCGAAGAACTTGGCTTTAAAATCTGAAATGACTTGCCCTCCATTAGTATTTTGGGTTTTGCTGATGACACTGTATTAGTTGGAAAAAACAAAGAGAGTGTACAACTACTGTACAATACTATAGATAATTTATTTTCTGAAATTGGACTTACTATTAATCCATCTAAAACAAAGATTATAAACATTGAAAAAGGATTATTACGAGAAGATAATTACTTTTTAGACTCAACAGAAATAAAATCGATTGGAATCATGGATAAAATTAAATATCTTGGGGTAAATTTTTCGAATGAAATAATTTTTGACTCTGAACAAAACATAAAACGGTTAACAGACAAAATTGACAAATTGACTAGCTCACCTTTTTTAAAAACTGAACAAAAAATGTTCGTTTTAGTTAATTTTATCTGGCCTACCCTAATATATCCATTTCAGACTGCACCTTTAAAAAAGATTACCCTTCGGTTTTTTAATGACATTGATCAAATCATACGTTCAACTTTAAAAGAAATTCTGGAAATTCCAAATGATACGCCCAATTCATTTTTTTATAGTTGTTCCAAATTCAAAGGAATGGGATTATCAAAATCAAGATGGGAGGCGGTAATACAACACATTAATATTTGTCGAGTTTTAAAAGACATCAAAAATCCATACCTTGACAAATTAAAAAATTATGACACTGAAGAAACCATTTGCCTCAAAACACTCGGCCTTTATGAAGATGGGCAGCCTAAAATCTCAACAAAAGTTTTAAGAAAAAAATTGAAAGAAATTGAATATGCAAAATGGTGTCATCTTCAGTACAAAGGGAAAGGAGTCATTTTATTTCAAGAGTGTCCAAAGATAAACATAAGTTTAACTAAAGGCTATGGTTTGACCGAGTCAGAATTTAAATTTTACATAAAAATGATAAATGATGTCGCCCCGGTCAGAAGTTTACATGGACAGTCCAAGGACGGGAACCAGTGTCGGCGTTGCTCCGACACTGAGACTCATATAGTTGAAACACTCCCCCATGTCCTTGGACAGTGCCCATTAGGAACTTACTTCGAAACACACGACACCACTCCATAAGAAAACTAATTGCAGATCAATTTCGAAGTAAAGGTGTCTACGAAGTATATGAAGAGGTTACAGCAACAGAGACAAACGGCTCGATAAGAAGGAGCGATATTATTATTCTAGATAGAAAAAAGAGCCAAGGATTTATAATCGATCCGACAATAAGGTATGAGACACATGCTTCTCAACCTCACGAAGTCCATGTAGAAAAGGAAACGATTTATATTAATACCATCCCGTATTATAAGGAAAAATATCAAATAAAAGAATTTAAAGTTTACGGGCTCATGGTAGGAGCAAGAGGAACCATACCTGCCTTTTTACAACATTTTTGGAAAGAATTTAATCTGGAAAGAAAAAATTTTAAACATGATTTCATTAACCGCAGTCAAATTCTCAGTGAAGATTTTAAAAAACCACCTTTATACTATAAGTTAAGAAAATTTTGTAAATAGTATTCTTTGTTTTACAGCAATTTACAATGTGTAAAAAGATGTTAATTTTTAAATAAATTATCTATATATATATACTCAAATATCTTTTAACAGATGTGAGTGCCTATGAAATAGAACATAAAATTACTTGAAGTTTATGTGCCCATATGCGTCTTGATAGTTGAACAGGTTAAAATTGAGAAAGAAGTCATATTTATTTTAAAGGGTTCATTTGTGGCTATTCCGCTAAACTTAATCAAATCTTACTAGTATACGTGTTGCTCGAAATCGAGCAATTTATTTTAATACAATACAAAAGTTACTTTTAGCTCTAAATCAATGACATTCGACCAATCCAATATTGTGAATCTCTTTAATTACCAAAACTACACGTACTTACAGCTGATTATTAACATATGCTTAAAATGTTTTATTCAATCCCAATGTTATTTAAATGTGAAACTTTGAGATTTCAATGGTGGATAGCTCCTTTATTTTCAGTCCGATTCTCATCAATTTTTGGCGGAAACAACTACAGACCAAGCCCTATCCAATGACACAAAAAACTTGAAAATCGGTTGAAAATTGTAGGAGGAGTTCTCAAGACAAAAAAACCTTAGCGTATTAAATAAGTATAGATAAGGTTGATATAAAATGAGAATAATTTATCAAAGATGATAATCTGGCTAATCAAATCTTTAGATTATAAAAACTAATAACAATATAAAAAAAATTTGCATGTAAAGCGGTAAACAAAGATCCTTCCGTAAATTGTGCAAAACTTATAGGCTTTTGTGAATGTAACTTGTAGAGTTAAGAAACTCATTTGAGTACTTCACTATACTCCAGTCAATTCATCAGAGTATTTGTGGGCTTCACTTACAAAGCCAAGTTAAAATTTACCTAGGTGATAAAACATAATCTGATTAAATCAACTGTATATATATATATATTTTTTGAATACATGTGTATAATGATAAAATGCTGACATACAACATAAAAGCCAATACAGTATTTTATCAATTTTAGTATGTAAATTTTTCAATAGACCAAAATGGCACACCAGATGTTTTTTTCCTTTGTTTAAAAAATACATAAAACTAAAGTGATATTTGTTAATGCCTCTCTTTATAAACTTCTATTATGTTGAAATGTAATATGGTCCAAGTTTTATATGGACCAGGTTTTTTATGGTCCAAGATTTTCATCAGCTATTTCCAAATGTTGCAGCACTAAACCGCTGAACCCTATTTCAAAGTTGGGCGTATACGGGTTTTAGCTACATTTGGACTTTACTTTTAAGATAAAAATTTTTGCATCACATTATTTTTTTCTTGATTTGTGTTCCCGCCTTCCCTAGACGATTGGAGACTGGTTTATGTCGGTTGGGCTGTACAATACAACAAACTTTTCTTCCCTTATGTTAATAACTACCGGCTGGTTTCCATTCTTCCATCGATCTCAAAAATATTTATGAAAAAGCAGTACATTTATAATTTTGATATTTCTTAGAAACTTTTAATTTATTGAATAAAGGCCAATATGGTTTTCGGCAAGGAAGGTCAGTTGTTAGTGCTGCTGTGTCATTTATTGAAACGATCATGGATTCAATAGACAAAGGAAAACATACAATTGGCATTTTTATGGACATATCTAAAGCTTTCGACAGTGTCAATCATTATGAGCTAAAAGAGAAATTAGTTAGTCACAGTTAAATCTCTGTATTTGTGATTCTGTACATGTGGTACAGTAAATAGCGTCAACATAGTTTTAACTATTGTAGCTTAAACTAACTAAAATGTTATTTGAGGTCTATCAATCACTTACATAATTAAATATTCCCTTACATTTTAACACAAATTTTGAAACAAAAGAAAATAATTAATATACAAAAGATGCTCCTCAAATAAAACGATTTTTTACATAGAGAGTGTTTAGAGAGAAGTGGACAATTCTTCTATCAAGTATAGAGCTTTATTTATTAAATATTCCTTTAACAATTTGTCAAATTTCTATCCTTCTTCTATCTTTATATTGTTTGGAACATATTTAAAAAATTTATTTCCTATGTATGGAGTCTTGTTCTCAAAAAACTTTAGTCTATGCTCCTGGGTGTAGTCATATCTCCGTCTGGTATTGTAAGGATGTTTCACCTGTTCCTCAAAATTGGTATCTACTATCTAATCTTACTTTATTAGCAAGAAGAATGGCCTCGTCCATAAACTGTCAATATTTTTAATTCTTAAAAGTAATTCTTGGCTGAATCATCATGTTTTAACTTTAGCATGATACAAATTGCCTTTTTTGTTGTTTAAGATTTTTTCCAAAACATACCCTTGGAGTTTAAAAATACCCCCGTCGCAGCAGACCTGCGTACTCAGCGAATTTCCAAATTGGTAGTATTAATTATGACCAGATAAACATGTAAACCAAAAATCATCACAAGCTCATAAATAGGGAAATAAATGTGTAAATATAGGGAATGAGTATGCAGGTATGCTGCCATGGGGAACACCAAAAGTAGGTTTTTAGCATAAAAATTTTTTATTTCGACCATATGAAGCCATATACTAAGTTTCATCAATATCTGTTCATAAATAATGAAGTTTGCCTATTCTCCATATGATTAACATGGGAAAAGAGTATGCAGGTTTGCTGCCATGATAAGCACAAAAACCAAGATTTTTTACTATAAATGGATGAATCTCAACCAAATGAAGCTGATTACCAAGTTTCATCAAAAAATATTAGTTAATAAGTGAAATATTAACACATTCTTATTCTCCATAAGATTAACATTGGAGCCCCAAAATACAATGTACTGTCTTTAGACTTTTTAATATCTCGGTAACCAATGGAGATAGAGCAAAGCTTCAAAATACTAAATTGTGTGTTTTTTTGAGCTAAATCCAATGGTCAAAATAAAAATTAGAAATTTTTAAAAATTACATATGAAAAATGCAAAAACCCATTTTTGGGGTACAAAACCCCCCAAAACTACCCCTTCCGATAGGTCGATATGTCTGGTTTACGAACTCATCCGAATAAATGTAGGATTACACATCTCTACCAAATTTGGTGTCGATCGGACCATTTTTACGAGAGTTATCGTGTCTAGGGACACATACATACTTATATACATATATATATATATATATATATATACAAATTTTAATGACTATTATTTTTGGTCTCTGGGCACCTCAAAACGAAAAAGTAAATGGCCCCGGGCTTAGGTCTTACCATGAGACCTACGGTAATAGCTTATTCCCTATGGGAAATTCGCTAAAAATGACCTTACAGTACACTCTCGTTCATCGGAACTAATGTGGCGGACGGCCGGTTCGGATGTCAAAAAATTCCGATGAAGCGGAGTCCGTCATGAGTCATCATTTCCACCCGTACGGTGACCTATCGTGATTGTATTCACTCTTGTTTTTAAGATAACACAAGAGATTTTATGAAAATAAGGCACTCAAACTTTGAACATGGTAACAATGAACCTAGCCTATAGGAATAAAAACAATGCAGGAAATAAAGATCCAAAATCTTTATTCTCATATTCCCATATTCATATTCCACTCATATTCCAGCAGAAAACTGACTTCCATGTAACACAGGTGCATTCGCGACGCGAGACTGAATGACAGTTTGGGAAGCGGTCGGACCGGATGTTTACTTCCTGCTCCCTACCTCTTTCTATTTTTGTGCGAATACTCCACGGCCTCGTAAATCACATCAATGGGTACAGATTATGGAAAACGCCTGATGACGTTTGATGCAAAATGTGATACTTCACTGTTGTGCGGATAGAACGAATGGAAATTGAAGGCGCTAAAACGGAAAAATTATTTATTTCGTAAGAAAAAAAATTAATAATATACAGATTTTCAGTTCCGATGAAGCGGAGTTCCGATGTCGCCGAGTCCGATGAACGAGAGTGTACTGTATTTGTTTCACGTTCATATCCTACCTCACAAATAGAACCCAATATGTAGAGATAACTAATTAAATTAAAAAAAAACCCCAAATCATGAAAACCTCACCACACATTAAAGTTCTCCAGTTTGGTACAGGGGTGTAAGCCAGCATCTACTTGAATGAGTTTGATAACCAGAATGATCGGACTATGGAAACAGGTTTTTAAGGGGTTTCAAAAGGGTAAAAAATGGGTTTTTTTGGTTTTTTTTACTGTTATTTATAAAATTCAACAATTTTGACTTAAACCATTTAAAAGAGCTTAAAAAACACACAATCTAGTATTTTGAATTTTTAACCTAGCTTAAATAGTTATGGAGAAAAACCAGAAACTGTATGTTATTCTTATAGGAAATCAACAAAACCTTCTATCTTGCTTATTTTTTGACATATCTTGATAAAATTTGGTATGTACATTCATTAGGAAGCAGTTAACTTATATTTGCTTACAAGAGCCATATGGCGGCAATATTACGCGTACTCACCCCCATGGGGTTTATGGGGAAAATAAAAAGAACACCATATTTGTTTGTTAGTCCTGGTGCAAAACAAGTGCTTCTGTGGCAAAAGAAGGCTCTTCGGATAATAGCGGGTATTCCACCCAGAGAAACCTGTAAACCTCTCTTCAGACACTTTGGCATTATGACTGTGCAGGCAATTTTCCTGCAACAGAATCTTTTATATGTGAAAGAACACATAAACAAATTTTCTGACAGGAGAGAGGTCCACAATTACGAAACGAGGAATTGTCAAAACCTCATTAACTGTAAGCCTAGACTTCGAAAATTCTGCAATAGCCACAAATATTTGCAAATCAAAATGTTTAATAAGTTGCCCATGAATTCAGGAACCTGCCCCTGAAGTGTTTTAAAAGTAAATTAAGCAGGTTTTTGACGGAAAATGTATTTTATGATGTGGAAGAATTTTTTAATTTTAGAGGTAATATTCGTTGAGTTAGTTTTATGTTACTTTATATGTACATATTTAAAATTAAGTTTATATTAAATTGACAATGTCTATTGCTCTGAAAGATGCTTAAAGACCAATAAAGATCTATTTAATCTATTGAATCTATTAACCTGATAAACTTTTGTATGTACATTCACTAGGTAGGTTTTAACTTATATTTACCAACAAAACCCATATGGCGGCAAACCTACGTTCTCATCACCAGATTTTATCGGGAAATGGAAAATATACCAAAATTCCATTGGAAATCCGCTGAGTATGCAGGTCTGCTGCAACAAGTGTATTTATTTATAGACCATTAAGAACAATGTTTTTATTTATGTATAATTTATGTTAACTCTGATTTCTATTTATAACATCGTTTATAACAAAAATATGTGACACTATTTACTATGTACTATTTGTACATGAAAATAAATTAAGAGATTCAACTATGACTATGATCCAATCATGTTCAAGACAGCAAGTGAATGATGTCATCTGAAGGGCACTGGAGTCAATAGCTGAGGAACAGGAGTGGACAAAGCAAATTGCCTGTTTGAGCCTGAAATCTTTCCCCTTGGAAGGCCCAGAAGAACGGGAGTTGGCCCTCTGAGTACTTAAATAGTCGTCTACTGTCCCAATTTTCACAGTTTAATTTCCTCCAATATCCCGTCCTTCCCAGGGCTTGCAAAACCTGCCCATTAGAGGCAGATGTGCTTAGCGATTTTGGCCAGAGTATCCTTATCAACCGGTAACCCACAGCAACAGTGTTCACAGCAGACTACCAATTAAGGTGAAGAATAAATATTTACAACTAAATTGGTCAATAATGGTATATTTCAACACTTAATTTAAAAAAATAGTAATTTTAGTGCAATAAACTAATCATTATCGGCATGGATCAAAATTCTTTTTATCATTACGGTACTTCGACAATTCTCTTACCATTCAATCACTCTTTAATCTATCTAGAGAAAAAATTTCAGATTAGGGAAGATACACCTTATTAAGGCTACAATAATGTTTTTATGCAAAACATGGTTTTTACTGTGATCTTGACTTCAAAATAGTGTTTATGCCAGCAAAATCGGACCCCCCCCCCCCAAATAACATTCAAAATTCTAGATTGTGCTCAATATGAGTTTTGAAATGTAAAAAATATTAGGTATCTCAACCCCTACTTTATACAGGGAATTTAGAAGTTTGAAACCTTAACATTAATTTTGAGTCGTAAGTACTTAAAAGTAGGAAGTGGGTGAGTCGGTGGCAAAGTGGTAAATGCGCCAGACTTCGGGACCATGGCAGCGATGTCGTGGGTTCGAATCAGCGTTCTGGGAGTGAATTACCGCTATGCCAGTGCCATTCACCTGTATTGTAGTGGCTTACCCCCTTGCTTTATCTAATATGTTCCACGCACAGATCAACAATGCTGCAAACCCGACCTCAAAAGGTTGATCATATCAGAAGTTAAAGCATTTAAAAATTTTGTCCATATAATTTGAAAGCAAAGATTAATTGTTGCCATATCTGACTCAATCATTCCTTTGAGGTTGTGCATATGGCATTGTTCTCTGTTAATCGGGGCCTTTGATTTGTCATGAATATTAACTGGGTAGCTGAGTGGCTGGGTTGCTGAGAGGTTACAGTGTCACCTTTAAATCTGCAGGCTGCCAGTTTGGCCCTGAGAAAAGTTAGAAGTTTTTTGATGGTTGAAAACTGGAACTAGCTGCCTTTTTTTAATTGTGCTATTAATTAATGATCCTGACAAATTAATCAACTGGCCTTTGTTAGTAACAAAACTACAAATCATCTGATTCATCTCACTCATCAAAAGCACTCAGCAAAATAAGAGGTATGCGCCCTAACAAACCTGGAACAAGCTGGAAAAGTTAAGTATCTTGGGGTCAAAATTGACAGCAAATTACCATGGACTGACCATATAAACAACCAAGCTAACTTAGCTCCGCCCTATATGTATTGATGAGGCTCACGCATGTTTTCAATCAGAACATGGCGAGGGCTGCTTATTATGCCTTTTTTAAGTCGCATATCAGGTATTGGCTTGTGGTATGGGGAACCTTCAAGGCAAACCTCCAGAGAGTACTTGCGATCCAGCTATCTGCATCTTCACTGATTGACACCTAGAGACTCCTGCAGAGAGGCCTTCAAAGAATAGAAAATCCTCGCTGTAATAGATCTGTACATACTAAAAACAACACTCTTTGCTCTGTGAAAAAACCCAACAAGAGTAAATGAAAATTACAACTCAAGAACAGCAAATAACTTTGCTTTGCCAATACATTGACTTGCAATGTTTGAAAAGAAACCCACGCATATACAGCTCTAACTTATGGAACATCCTTACAACCTGAAAGAATTAAGAAAGGAAAGTTGTTGAAAACAATCTTACGCTGGCTCCTCAACCGTCCCTACTAAACAGTGGAAGAATTTAAGAACAGGTGGAAGGATCCACAACCATGGACTGACTAAAAATCACCTTATAGATTCAATATCACAAACAAAACACAAATTTACACTAATACAACATAAACACTATTTTTTAATTTTAATCTGTATTCAAGGATTATAATTAATTAACTTGATACTTACTTGATAAATGATAAATAATTACTGATTCTCATTCCGTATCATATTTTAACTTTTTTTGTGACTATAAATTATGTTAAATGTCCTAAATCCCATATATATAATCACAAAACGTATATTTTACGAGAATGTGATGATTGGGTCTTGTAACATCCTAAACTTAAAATAAAAGTAATCTCAGATTATCAGAGTGTTTCGTTATTTGAGGTAGCTTCGTTCATGAAGACCTCGGATAATTGGGAGTAGGCCCTATACTGTATTTAATGTTTTGGTGAAAATAAACTCAATTATATATCACTAGCTGTGTACCCGTTCTTCGCACGGGGTGTGTGTGCAGTAGGTCTGGGGTATATATCTGGTTTAAGAACTCATCCAAATAAAGGTAGGATTACACATCTCTACCAAATTTAGTCTCGATAGGACCGTTTTTACGAGAGTTATCGTGTCTAGGGACACATACATATACAGAGTGTCTCTGAACTCTCTAACGACCTTTTAAGGTATTATTCCTGGACCAAAGACAAGCCAAAATATCATATGTAAAATTTTCAAAGCTCACAATTACTGTATAGCATACGTGTTGAAATTTTACATGGACAATTCTCTTTGCTCATAAATACTTACTAAGAAACTGTTTTGCAAATATAGTTTTTGAAGCACTTAAGGGGTCCGCCCCACTGGACTTCAGGATTACTTTAGGGCCTCCGGGGTTTAATTTTGACATGGACGCTTCTTTTTGCTCACGAATGCCCCCTAAGAAACGATTTTGCAAATATAGTTTTCGAAGTTCTTTAGGGCTCCGTCCCACAGGACTTCAAAATTATTTTAGGGCCTCCGAGGTCGATATTTGACATGGACGTTTCTCTTTGCTCATGAGTGCTCACTAAGAAATGGTTTTGCAAATATAGTTTTTGAAATTCTTTAGGGCTCCGCCCCACAGGTCTTGAAGATTACTCTAGGGCCCACGGGGTTGAAATTTGACATGGACGTTCCTCTTTCCTCATAGGTGCTCTCTGAGAAATAATTTTGAAAATTTCCTATCGGACTCCGCCCCATAGAACCTCAAAATTACCATAGATCCTAGGGGGTATAAATTTAACGTGGATGTCCCGTTTTGCTAACAGGTGCTTACTACGAAATGGTTTTGTAAATATAGTTTTTGAAGTTCTTTGGGGCTCCACCCCACATGACTTCAAAATTAATCCAGGGCCAACGGATTTGAAATTTGACATGGACGTTACTCTTTGCTCATAGGTAACGTCCACCAATAAGAAACGATTTTGCAAATTTCCTTTAGCGCTCCTCCCCACAAATTCTCAAAACCACCATACATCCTACGGGTTTAAGTTTAATGGAAACGTTCCGTTTTGTTAATAGGTATTCACTAAGAAACGGTTTTTTTTTTTTGATGTTCTTTAGAGCTCCGCCCTACATTACTTCAAAATGACTGTAGGGCCTACAGGGTTGAAATTCGACGTGTTCGTTCCTATTTGCTCGTAGGTTCTCAGGGCCTTTTCTATTTAAGAAACCTTTTCTCACTAAGAACAGCAAAATTAAAGTGTTCCCTTTAATTGATGACAAAGGAGCAGGATTGAAAAATTAAGAGGGAAAATACGAATTCCAGTATTTTAAATACAAGAAATATACGTAATTTATGTTACTTAACCATTATTGTTATAAATTATTCTTTCCGAACCTTGTTATGTTATGTTTGTTTTGTATATTATTGTTATTTTGTATCAATTAGCTTGCTTGCCATTGATATTTTTGTTATTATTGCATAATTGTTTTGCTTGTTTGCTTGTGTTACTCACTATTCAGTTTACAAATTGATCACCTCTGCATTTGTTTATTTGTGTAGATATTGGCAGTTGCACTTTGCACTCTTTGTTTACTTTCGCAAATATTTAACGGTTTGTTTTTGCATCTGCATTAGGATTCATTAGTTTATTGTTGTTGCTATATTGTTATTTAAATTGTTGAAATCTCTTTGTTAATATTTTTCTAACCGCTAAGCACATGTTCTCATTCAATTATGTTAAGTTTTTCATTTCACTTTCGCATGTATTTTCTGATTTCAACTTATGTAAACTATTTGTAGACAATACAGTGTATGTCAAATCTATGTATCGACTTCAGCCGTTGATAAATAAATAAATAAATAAACAGGTTTTGCGAAATTCATTCAGAGCTGAACTCACACCACTTCCATTGTTTCAATGTCATTCTTAAGGAAGTAGATTTTGTTGTTCTTTAAAAAGATTTTATTGCATATTATAAAATAAATTCAATCACAGGCGAATCCGTGATGGGCAACAGCTAGTAATATCTACATTTGACTTTACAATCCAATGTGCTTTTGACTGGCGTTTAATAAAAAAAAAAAAAAAAAAAAATACAAGTGAAAATAAAATTCCTCTTCTGAACACAAATAATTTTTTAAGTTAATTACATTTTCTTTAGACATCTGTATTTACTATGATTTAGTTAAAATACTCCCCGTCGCAGCAGACCTGCGTACTCAGCTTTCCAAATTAGTAATATTAATTTTTACCAGATAAACCTGAAACAAAATTTCATCACGTGCTCATAAATAGGTAAATAAATGTCTACTCTCCTTATGATATTATATGGGGAAAGAGCATACAGGTATGCAGCCATGGGGAACACTAAAAGTAGGTTTTTAGCATAAGCAAGATTTATTTTGACCATATAAAGCCATATAGGCCTACTAAGTTTCATCAATATCTGTCCATTGCTAAAGGAGTTTGCCTATTCTCCGTATGATTAACATGGTACAAGAGTATGCAGGTTTGCTGCCATGATAAGCATAAAAACAAAGATTTTTTACCATAAATGGATGAATCTCAACTAAATGATGCTAAACACCAAGTTTCATCCAAAAATATTGGTAATAAGTGAAATATTAACACATCCTTATTCCCCATAAGAACATTGGAGCCCCAAAATACAATGTACTGTCTTAAGACTTTTTAATATCTCGGTAACCAATCAAGATAGAATAAAGCTTCAAAATACTAAATTGTGTGTGTTTTTTTTAGCTAAATCCAGCGGTGCAAAACCCCCCAAAACTACCCCTTCCAGTAGGTCAATATTTACGAACTCATCCGAATAAACGTAGGATTACACATCTTTACCAAATTTGGTGTCGATCGGACCGTTTTTACGAGAGTTATCAATACAATATACAATGCAGTATACAATATTGCAGTATACAATGAGGTAAGGATAAAGTAATTTTCTTGTAACCAAAAAAATTTAAATCAAATCACTACACAATATACATATAAAAAAGTCCATTAAAAAGTTTATTAAAGTTTTGTTGAATGAAATATTAAACGCTTTGTACAAAGAATGAAAAGAAAAATTATGTACATAAAAATAAAAACAATTGGAAAATTGTAAAGAGAACAAAACATATATAGGCCTAAGGCCTGCTCAGTTAAAAAAATAAACATAAACATATATATTGTTATATATTCCGCAGTGTAATAATAACCAGGTACCTCATAACAAATTTTCAAAATATACAAATTGTACAAAATTATATGAGGAAAAGAATGATATATAATATATGTACTTTATTCGTATATAAAATACATATATGATGGGTTTTTTATAGTATAATAGTTTTTTTTACGACCAAAGTGAACACTTGACATGATGAATGTGGTTTAGAGTAGTAACAAATAAATAAATCATAATAAACTAATGTTACAGCAGCACATACCTGGATATCCAGAGATGTTTACTTGAAGAACAGGACCACTTCTTGAAATTTTATATACACACACATATATACACACACATAGTTTGTATACAGTAACTATATACACTGAGGTGAACTGAAATTATTCAGAATCACTCTCCTGGAGCACTCTTTTCCTCCCATTTTTTATGGGCCTGTAGAAGTGTTCCAGAAGATGGTAGCAATTTTGGTGTACCCCTCCATTGCACCCGGGGCACCAGTATGTAGTTTTTCTCTTTATGTTTTTTTCGAGGCACACCACACAAAGGAGGTTGATTTCCCCCGGTAGTTTTGCCAACTCATGTCTTGGTCCCAGAAAATCACCAGCTGGACCAGGCACATTTTCTGGCTGTGCTTGGTGGTCTGAGGACAAATCCTCAATGATGCTCATGAGGAAGTCTCTGTGATTTCTCTTGTGATCATCGTCAGTGTTCAGCTTGTATAGAATGAACGCATTGTGGAGCGCCATATCGAGAAAGTTGAAGAATGTAAATTCCCATACAATGTAAATTATTGTCAGAGGAATAAAATTTATTATTATTATTACCTTTTTCCAGTAGCATCTGGTTGGTCTATCACAAGAATAGTGATACATTGTTTTATTTTTTGTATCAACCCCCCCCCCCCCCTCATGTGAGCGTTATATTTGGCAATAAGCACCGGCTTTATAGCCTCTCTTCCACCTTTGCTTCTAACCAATTTATTTTCAGTGTGGCAGGCTGTTGTTAGACAATAAACAGGTTTTCGATTTTTTTTCTCCTTGTAGCCTACTAGAAGTATGCTCTTCTTTCTAAAGTATACAGTCTCGCCTACTTGAAGGTTTCTCTGAAGTAAGTTTTTAGGTACGCTTTTAGATTTTTTTCTAACAGTCCCCGTGAGGTAGTTTTTCTGATTAAAAGTGCTTCAGCCAGAGGTATTTTAGTGTACCAATTATCAGTAAATAAATATTACCCTTTCCCCAGAAGATTTGACTTCAACAGTAAATCTAAAACTACTTTTTGAGCTAGGGGATCATCCCCATCAGACAAAAAGTCCTTGCCGCTGTAAAGCTCTGAATGTAGCACGATGTTCGCTGTCACACACCTCGAACTTTTTTATGCCAAACCTGTTGTGGCGCTTATTTGGCATGTATTGTATATACATCATATCATGTCATGTATATACATCTTATTTTTCATTCCAACAAGGCTTTCATCTATGCAAATAGGTTGCTTTGGAATAAAAAAACTGCTTGAACTTAGCATTTAGTTCATCAATGTAAGGTCCGATTTTGTGCCACGGATCAAAACCAGGTTCCCCTCGAGGAACTGCTGGTTCGCAGTTACAGTGTAGCATAGAATTTATAAGTTGAAACATTTGCAAAGACATGTTTTCAGGAAAAAAAGGAGTTCTTTGCGTTCTAGACTGGTCCCGATACGATTCAATATTTTGTTTATGGCAGCATGATTGCAATGAACTTCTTTATTTCCTTAACGGTCACATCAAACCAAGCTTTCAATCTGCTGTGTCTGCGCGCATTGTTCTTGATTCATTAGCATTCTCAATGTTTATTTGTGCGTACTTGTTTGTTTCACGCACAATCATTCGCCATATGGTTTATGTAAAAAAAAAGTATGCTAAAGGTGGGGAGTTACGTGGAGGGCAATTCTGAATTCCTGTCGTGCCCTCTCTAACTAGAAATTCTGGAACCTTTTCTGCTTCTGGGGGATAAATCAACACCCATCTAGGATCATTTGAAATTGGAATAGGCCTAACAATATTGAACAATTCATTGACAGCAGGAACTAAAGGTGAATTAGGCCTAGGCCTAGGAAGGCTAAGTGGATCAGGCCTAGTAAGAACTTCATCTCTCACCTGAGGTTCAAAATCAATGTCTTGCTCTCTGTTCCAATCAGAAACTTCGTCTTCATTGGGAACATAACATAATTGTCTGAACTACCAGAGAAAAAATCTGTAGGACCATGTTCATCATCACTCGACGGTGGGGAACTATCTTCAGGAGTATATTGTTCAGGCTCACTGTCACTAGACTCCTCTCCACTTAGTCTTGGATGAACAACATTTCACGCAAATCACTAGAACGATCGGGGTAATTTATGTCGGGGATTTCATCATCCATTTTCCTCACTTTTAACTAGTTCTAACGTTAAACTCGCAAAAATAAACTAAAACGTAAACAAACAAACATAAACAAGCAGACGGGATATACCGGCACAAGCCACTGTGTTGTTACGACGACGGCGCCAGCTGCTGCGTCATTGTTGATATTTCTTTCTCGTCAAAGGCATTAGAAAAGCCGAAGTACATATTGATCGACAGATTATTCCTTTCTGAACAAAATGAGTACTATATAAAGTGAAACTGGTGCGATATGGGCGCTAAAACCGAGGTTGAACATAACGTCGTAAATGCGCCCGATATCGCTTGCCAGCTCTAGGGTTAAAAGGTGCCGAATATTGATATATATTGATATATTTTGATATTTACCTTACCGAACCATTACATTTCCTAACAACAAACATTTTTTTACAGCATCCCATGGCAGCAAACCTACATACTCATTCCTATGGTGTTTATGGGGAAAATACAAAATCTCAAATTCCTTTAAAAATTCGCTGAGTACGCAGATCTGCTGCGACAGGGGTATTATATTATTCAATTGGTTCTGATCAAGAAAACTTTTTTTAGGTTTTTTTCTTTTCAATTCTTAGCTAAGCTACACATTGAAGTAGGACTAGAGGCAATAAGTTAAATTTACAACTTATTTGTTTCCAGCTACTAATGTTTTTATACAGCCATAATAACTAATAATCTTTAAGCAGCCATCCCATAACTGAACAGTTTATAAATACTCACCTTCCAGCAACACTGGTGGGTTGAATTTCTTGCACGAATATCCCTAGTTCCCCTTCATATTCACTCTTCAATCCGACAACGCTAAATCCAAGACTTCACCCTCTGGTTTCAATAGCTGCAAATAAGTAAAAAATTAAATTGGATGGTTCCTAATGTCAGTTAAAAACAAATCAAACAGACACAATTCATTTAACACAATCCATAAAAATTAAACACTTAAAGAATCAATAAATACTAAATTTAAGTTATTCCATAAGAGGATTGACATTAATCATTTAGCAAAGTCTTTCTGCCAGAATTATGCAACTCGGAAAGACTTTCAATCTGAATGGAAAAGGGGTCTAGAATGCACTTGAAAGAGTTCCATGGAATAAAAATCAGCACTAAGGGTTAAGGTCCATTAGGATGAGTTTGAATATTCAAAATAATCAAACAAAAGAACTCAAACTCCCCTTGGTCTAACCAGAAGCCAATAAACTAGGCTTTAATAAAGATTTAAGTTAAATAAAAAATTATTAATTATGACTTATGAACATTTTTTTTATTTTTTATTAAGTGAAGAAAAATTATTTACCTTAATTGTCTGCACTTCTCGACCATGGGAAGATTGTTCGATGGCCTTTTGAAACTCAAGGGCATAAGATGGAGTGGTGATTGGGGGTAAGCTTGTGTCTTCAGGAGCTGGACTGATAATCTGAGAAGATAAAATAAGCTATAATACTGTACACTATATGTTATTATTTATCTGAGTAATCGTAGGCAATGTTTTTGTCCCATAGAGTATAAAGCCAAAGTGGCCACTAAAGAGTTAATTTCCAAATTCATAACTATTTTTCACTTGTTCACAGTTGTTCTTGACCTCAATAACTTACATTATTGAATGGTTTTACCAAACTTAAACCATGAAAATTGTTGATTATGTATATATATTGTATAGCAGCATGTAGAGCTTGCATGTGGACTTATTCCCAGTCTGTACCAACTGTAATAACGCTCATTTGGCCTTTTTTACGCACTCGTATAGAAGCTTCCCAGTCAAATTTTGTGTGAACTATCAGTTGATCGATGTGTTAAAAATATCACTTCACACGCAGTAAAACCGTCAGTATGGAATGAGCCTTACTGTACTTACAAGACGACTAATGATATGAAAATAAAACACGTCTGTTGGCCTGAGATATTAGATCATAACAGATTCAGTTGTTAGGTTGAGTCTACATTTTAAACAGATAGACAAAAGGTTGCCCCAAAAGAAATTTCATGCTGAACCTAAACAAAACAATATTAAAAAGAAATTACGATTATTTAGTTCATATTGTCCGTCACATGTGAATGGTACTCTTCATTAAAAAAAAAAATACTGGTATCGAGTATCAAAAATCAGTTACAGTAAAATATGTTGGAAACAATAAATAGAATCAAAGTATAGTTGATTAAGAAAAAACTGACAAACAGTCAAAACTACAGCTTATAACACGGTCAATAAGAACAGCCGAAACCGAATCCAAATGCGCTGTCGTAACAAAAGAAATAAAAAAAATTTATTTCCATCATATTTTGAAGTTAAGCATAGATAAAATAATCTTTTTCCCATTAATTTTGATAATTATAATTAATTAATTGAGTGTACAGCTAAAAATTATTTCCCCTCTAATTACAAAAATACACATCGCCTTAAAAAAATTAAGGAAAACATTTTTAGTTTTAAAATTAAAAATGACCGCCATTTGAAAATACAACTCCGAAAGAAAATATTTTTTCTGAAAGCTATTTCATCAAAGATTGAAAACATTGTTTTGATTAGCGTCCATGTAAAATATGAAGTCAATATATCAATCGGTTACAGAAATAAAATTATTCAGTAAAACAAAAAAAAAAAAAAAAAAAAAAAAAAAAAAATGGCGGCTACTGGCTGAAAGAGGTATTTTAGGACATATGCTATTTTTTGGTTATTTCCATGTGTAGAATCAGCTCCTGAAGTTTCTGCACATCCTCGTGAATCATCCTGTACAATCTGTTGGTTATAATAGGCCTATACATAGTATCCGCTTACTCCAGAAATTTGCTAAACCAAATAGAGTCTGGTCCCATTAAGTTCAAATTAGCGGGACTCTAATGTAAAGAAAGTGAAGCCCAAATTAGAGATTGAGGAATGCTATGAGGAAACAGTGACTGCTCAAGAAGTGGACATGTATAATACCCGCAGATTATGATTTATGATTTGACGAAAATTTTAAAGCTAAGAATAAATACAGAAGGGAACACGCAAACACAAGCCCCCCCCCCCCCCCCCCAACACCCTTCCAAACACAAACCCTACCAAGTATGTTAGAAGATGGACAAACTTAAAGTGACATTGCGTGTCCATTATCCAAACACTATTCATCTAAACAATTATCCAAAAGTTTAACGGCCTTCTACTTCAGTGTACAGTATTTAAAGAACCATATACAATATGGTAAACAAAGTACAAAAGTTTACAAATGAAGAAAAAAAGTTACTTACATTTGACTATCGGTTATTTGGAAGGATGGTTTAGAAGCATGGTTTTGTTAAAAACAGTCAATATGAGTAGGAACCAGTTCAGTCATAAACTACTAAGTGTTTTAGGTGCTAAACATCCAGAGAGGAACGCAGTAATTGATTCAAGAGAAAGTGTTTCCCAGTAAAAGATACTCAAGCCTAAAAGTAATTACATACTGTAGTGTAAAAATACATTATGGCTTATTTTCCACAAATTCAATGAAATATTAATCAAAATTGTCTGACCTTCTGTTTGGAAGAGAGGTGAATAAATGATATTAAAATACCTTTAAAATAAAGCATTTTTACTGTAGGCCTGTAAAGAAGATTTTTCTTGTATGTAGGCCTATAGAAAATCTCATCTATTTATATCCCAACATTCATTATTTTTCTGATTGATTAATTTGTAATAATAGCCTACATAATTATTATAATTGATTATCTGAACCACCTGGATGCAAATTAGTTAGGATAGTCAAATATTTACTCTACTGTACACCATGTTGCCAAATGTGACCAACCTGAGGTGAGGGTGAGTCGCCGGAGGAGCTCTGGGACAGCTTGGCCACGGGCACCCTCTGGTCGTCAAACTCGCCGCGGGGTGTGGCAGCGGGGGCGTAGTCCGCCTCGTACAGCGGCGGAGGCACGCTCAGCACCAGGTCCCCACCCAGGCCGATGTCAAAGTCCACTGGCAGGATGGACGGGTGCTGCTGCAGCTGGCCGTTCAGCTCACTCAGCGAGTCCTGCACAAGCCAAAATAAACAATGACCAAAAATGGGGGCGGTTTTGAAATCATATTGCGTAAAATCAAAAATTATTAATTAACTTACCTTTTGAGGTCGGGTTTATGTGTCATATTATTCAAAAAATAAATACCTTCAGAATGATATACAATTTGACATTGGCCTGTGAATTATCCTTCAGGCTTCCCTCTAGGGGACATCCCTGAAGGAAGTCTAAGAGGAAAACTCATCAGCCCATGTTATTGTATGACACACTCTACGGTGAAGACACTGATGGACTCTATTTTTTGTATTTTAAGGTAAATATGACTGAAGGATGAGTATGATGAATCAGAGCTTTGTTACTACCAAGACCACCTCATTCATTTGTTAGGATCATTTTTTAAACTGGAAAGCAAACTTTATGGCCAATCAGCTAGCCCAGCTACAAGGAAAGTGAAACAGAGGGCAATTCTAGCATAATGAGTACTATTTTGAAAAAATCTAGTAGGCCTACACTGGGAATTAAACGTTGGGAACGTTAGGTTTGGAGTGAATAATACACACGTTTATAAATTAATTTCAAAAGAAGTGTAGACAAGACTGAATAAAAGAGTTTGTACATTGTAGATTTTCCTGTGTGAATTTACTTTGAAAGATTGGTGTACTACAAAGTAAAAATACAATTTTTTATAAGATTATAAATTTAATCATTAAAATCTGCTTGCCTACTGCCTACGTACAGCGTACCAGTAGAGCATAATTAAGCTACAACAATATAAAATTATAACCTCAGTCCTAGTCTTTAAGGATCTTAATTTAGTGTACCAAGTTACAATCAAAACTTTCCCAGTGATAATTTTCAAATTTTAAGAACAATACTAACCTGAATAGTAACAATACTACGCAGAATAGGGTTTTCTAATGATGATATAAGGAAGTTGAGATCTTCCGCCGTCTGTGCTTGAAGTTTGACATCATCACTCTGATTGATCGTAAGCTGAATGTGCTCTAAGAGCTGAAGAGCACTTGATATGTCTGCAAAGCATTACGAAGGATTAGACATTTCTATTTACAGCTAAACCTCAAAATAGCAAAGATTTTCTTGACAGATCTACATATCTTATCCGTACTGTTTGCTACGGTAATCATCAGGTACGGTAATCATCATGATACGGGAAGTGTTGCCATGGAAAATGATTACCAACGAGAAAAGTTACCTTGCAAAAGGCTTCATAAGCATGACTTCTCTTATTCTGTTAATGAGACCTAATTAACAGGTTCATTTAAGGGTGCGCTCTACCTCTCTGCGGCGCGTAAATGTAAGGGTTTAAGTTCTCCCTCCCTGTGCACTTAGTTTTTAACCAATTAAAATCCTATTGGTATTATTTTGTTTATCAGATGTTAATACACTATTGTATCGTTTCAAAATTTTTATATAAATGCAAATTTGAAAGTAAATCACCGATAAAGTTTCGTAAAATAAGTGTTTTTCTAGGTCCATTTAAAGTAAGATAAAAATTTTTTTAAAGAAATTTACGACGATAGACTAGTAGATTGGACTCTTATAATTATGAAATCATATTTGGATTTACGAAATATTTATTAGTGCGTGTGTAATTAGGGAGAACTAAAAGGTCTGCAAGCGCCGTTCAAGGCGCTGTATGGTGGCGCGGCTAGGCGTCCAGACCGGACACTAACCTGCCGCTCTCCCACCACTAAATGCTAGATTTCCCCTCTCTTGGCCGGATTGCTTTGGAGAAAATTCTGTTGGTTTTCCTCGCGCGTTGTTGTTCTGACAGCCATAGGCGTCATTTGGGGGGGGCAAGGGGGGGCAGTTGCCCCCCCAATAATTTTGGTGATTTTTTTAATTGGAAATTAAAATTTTAGGTTATGTAATATGGTGAAATATTTATAACAATTATAAACTTCTGAATCAGTCTTTAACAAAATGTCTACTTTGTATTATTTACACAAAACTCTTAAATTCTGCAATTTATGCAAAAACTCTGCAAAGTCTGCAAAACTCATTCTGCAATCGTCATCTGTAGCAGGAAGTCCCTTCTCCGGTCTACCTGCACGAACGACCTGACGTTACCGAATGCCGCCTCTCGGCCGTAGCGCTAGGCGAGTTCCGCGAGTTTGATGGCTGCAGAGGTTTACGGTAATCGTGTTTTAAAATTAACTAATTATGATAGAGATTGACTCTTAACTTTTTGTAAAAGTAGAAAGGCGGATCTCGTCTTCTCTGGTTTTAGAATTTTTTAATAAAATTTATAATTTCAGTTATAACTGTCTAAAATCGTCTGTCTTTCTAGGGGCAAGTTTTATAGATGCAGAGGTTTACGGGGATCGTGTTTTAAAACTACAGTACACTCTCGCTCATCGGACTCGGCGACATCGGAACTCCGGTTCATCGGAACTGAAAATCTGGATATTATTAATTTTTTTTCCTTACGAAATAAATAATTTTTTTTTGTTTTAGCGCCTTCAATTTCCATTCGTTCTATCCGCACAACAGTGAAGTATCACATTTTGCATTAAAAGTCATCCGGCGTTTTCCATAATCTGTACCCATCGATGTGATTTACGAGGCCGTGGAGTATTCGCACAAAAATAGAAAGAGGAAAGGGGCACGGCAGGAAGTGAACATCCGCGTCGACCGCTTCCCAAACTATCATTCAGTCTGTCTCGCGTCGCGACTGCACCTGTGTAACATGGAAGTCAGTTGACTGCTGGAATATGAGAATAAAGATTTTGGATCTTTATTTCCTGCGTTGTTTTTATTCCTATAGGTTCAAAGTTTGAGTGCCTTATTTTCATAAAATCTCTTGTGTTATCTTAAAAACAAGAGTGAAAACAATCACGATAGGTCACCGTACGGGAGGAAATGATGACTCACGACGGACTCCGCTTTATCGGAATTTTTTGACATCCGAACCGGCCGTCCGCCACATTAGTTCCGATGAACGAGAGTGTACTGTAACCAATTAAGATAGAGATTGGCTCTTAACTTTTTCTAAAGGTAAAAAGACGGATCTCGTCGGCTCTGTTTTTAGAATTTTTAAATACAATTTCTAATATAAGCTATAACTGTCTAAAATCATCTGTTTTTCTCGATTTTTATTTTAAGTTTTCCATTAGTTTTGATAACACTACCAAAGTGAGATTACCTAAGTGTAAGAAAGGAAATTTAGCACTGTTATTCTTCTTTAATATGACACATTAGTTGTAGCTCTAGGCTGAATTTAGCAAAAGATAACAGGGTCCTAAAAACCCTTTCATTTGCATCGAGAAAAACGGATGATTTTTAGACAGTTATAGCTGAAATTAAAAATTTTATTTAAAAATTCTAAAAACAGAGCCGAAGAGACCCGTCTTTTTAATTTTAGAAAAGTTAAGATCCAATCTCTATCTTAATTGGTTAGTTTTAAAACACGATCCCCGTAAACCTCTGCATCTATAAAACTTTTTGCCACTAAAAACAGATGATTTTAGACAGTTATAGCTGAAACTAGAAATTGTTTAAAAAAATTTTAAAACCAGAGAAGACGAGATCCGTCTCTCTACTTTTAGAAAAAGTTAAGATACAATCTCTATCTTAATTAGTTAACTTTAAAACACGATTCCCGTAAATCTCTGCACTGTCTGCAGCCATCTAGTGCTACGGCCGCGAGGAGGCATTAGGTAACGTCGTTCGGGCTCAGGTAGACCGGAGCCTTGCCTTGGTTAAACATAACCTCTTTCGTGTGAAAAGGTAGATATAGTACTTTCGCTGATGTCCGATGTTTACACCTTACTTTTGTTTACTTGAAAATCAATCAATTTCCTTACTGATGGGTAATCAAATGGGAAAATAACAAACTTTAAGGACTTGTATTTCCCCTCTTTTTAATGGACAATTTACCAATTCACTTTAGAAACAACTTCACCCCGAGCTCTATCCAATGGCACTGAAATCATTGAAATCTATTGCAAATTGTGGGAGGAGTTTCTTGTACAAAAACCCGTATCACGTATTAAATATGTATAGATGTTTTTGTAAATCATTGTTTATCTTTTTTTAATCACTGAGTAATTTTTTACCTTTCTTGTCCTCAATAACAATTTAATTTTTTTAGGTAATGTAATGGGCAATATACCGTAGCTGTACTGATCATAACCAACAATAGTTAAATGTTAAATGATTTTTTTGTCCCGTATACGGCAGACTGCAAAGGTGCTTTGTCAAAAACTAATTTTTGATAAAGATAAAACAATGTGTTTTACCATACAAACCTATGGAGTTTTAGTCTATGTAGCCGACTGTAACACTTTAGAGTTGTAAATAATATACAATAAAAATAACTAAATAGTTATAAAATGATGTTTTTTATTTTAACGATTTAGCATCCATTAACCAATTAAACCCATTAAATTTCTTAAGGTGTTTTACATCACAGTAACCACTGGCAGTTCCAGAAGAATAATGACTTTATACAAATAGAAACATGTTATATAATCAAATTTTACATGCATTAGGGTATTGTTTTCATGGGTTTGTGAGATTATATTATAAGTTCACATTTTATGGACAGATTTACCTTTTATTGACAATTTTTAGCGAAATTTAAGAGGTTTGGCGTATTTTTGGGAAGGGGGGGGAGGGGGTATGACCTTATGAAAATCTTGTCCCCCCAATCAGAATGCTGAAATGACGCCTATGCGACAGCAAATGCGTTAACGTGCAAATGTCTTATGTGTTGTATGTAAGCGTTAGTGCTTCACAATTACACAAGACTTGAAACTTATAACCTAGGCTAACAATTTAAAGATGCCAAACGCAAGACAAACGAAGAAAACTACTCTACCATTCAGTGCTAAAAGGAAAAGAAGGAAAGGAGAAAATCTGCGTCGTTTGGGTGAAAAAAGATCAAATAAGGAAGAAAACAGGTAATATATGATAATGATATTTAGCTTTACGTTATATTCGTTATAGGCTGAAATAGACTTCTAAAATGTTCAATAAGTTATATATGTGTAGTAGGCTGTGCCTTGAACTTAGAAGTTTATTTTATTTTATTTAACCCTAAATATCTTAAAAATAAATCAATATCTTAATATCCTACATATACACACTTAAAAAAAAAAAAAATTGAAATGGCCATAGGCCTATTACTTCGGAATTTAAATTAAATGTGTTAATCTTTATGAAATGACGAGTGTTCCTAAGTTAATGGTAATTTGATCCGTGTTGTAGTTATTGAAATTGAAGTTACTATTTTATTTACACACAGATTTTGATTTACATAATTATACCTTTATAAAAAATGGCTACTAACGTATGTATCAATTAATTTTAATATTTGTTTCTTATTATGCAAAAAATGTAATTTACAATACTGAACCAATTAATTATAATCTTTATTTTAAAATATTATAAAGATTCCATCTTAATGTTTTTAGGCTAAAAATATGAAGAAAACGTGAAAAAGACGTAAAAATGAAGTTTTTGTTTTACTTATATTTTATTACTTTTTTAACTCATGTTTTACTGAACATTTTACAATTTTTTCAACACAATTTGTAAATGAATGCTTTTTTCTAACCAATACACTAAAAAATGTAAATAAAGTTGAATAAAATATTTTTACCACCACCAGAATTTGAACCTTACAACCTTTCGGTCAGCGTTCTAGCGCCTTAGTCCACTCAACCACTCCGAAAAATTTAAATTACTAGTAAAAGGCTACGTTTAATACTCAACCTTCCTTACACTTCATCCCCCTTTCAATTTTTTTCTTTTTTTCAGAGAAACAGCCATTGACGGTTCCGAATGGTTACATGGAATTAATCCCCTTCCTGAGGAAACACGGAAACATAGGTAGTCCTACCCTCATTCGTAGTTGTTAAAAACTATACTGCATGGAAAATGTATAGTAGGTAAATTTAGAGCAAAGAAATAATTTAATTTTTTTTTAAGTATTAACCATTTGTTGAAAGACATGTTATCCTACTTAAAACGTATTATTTTCCAATAAATGTTATAGTTTAATTTATTGTAGGTAATGTATTAAATGAGAATTTTACTATTTAACCCATTAACGATTACAACGTGTTGGATCACAAGATAATTTTACATTTTTTTTTTTAGCAAAATACCCAGTGAAAGTGAAAGTGATGATTCTGACTGGTTAGCCGGAATTGAGCTCCTCTCTGATGGGACACATAATTTGAGGTATAGTTTCAAAGGTTTTTATTAAACCACGCACACGGAATGTCTTCTGAAATGAATGTCTTCTATAGTGTGAAATGCATCTTAGTAGAACAAGCACTGTTAGTAAGGGCGTTTTTTAAAAAGGGTATTGTATCTAATAATTTAATGTAGTGGTTTCGACGATGAGGAATCTATTGGAGGTGATCATATGACTGGCAAAATATTATTTCCCACCTACAGAAAAACAAAATTATCCTTGTAAACCTTTTTATGGATACTGCATTTTTTAATCTGCTGATAACTGTACACTTTTTTCAATGGTTTTTGGCTTTTCTTTTTAAATGAATGCAATAGTAGAGTTCAAAACATAAAGTAGCCTATTATTAAATGTGCTGACAAAATCCTAAGGAGTGTTATGAAGAAAAGCCATTAGCATTTCTAGAATAGCCCTAGAATAAATTAACATATTTAAAAAATTATTTAAATTATTAGGATTGTGATAACAATCCTATTTAAAATACTCTGTTTTATGGACTCATTAAGAAATATGCTTTATATATCATTATGTTTCAGGTAAAATGTCCAGCAGCAGCTAAAGATTTAACACCGACTGAGGCAGTGCGACAAAAAATTATTAAGTGTTGCACGTTGGACGAAGACGGTGATCTGAGGTTAAAAACTCGCCACGATTATTACTATCAAGTTCAAGGGCAACTTCATATAACAAGAAAGAAGTATTGTTTATTTGTGTTGTGGACACCACATGGACTATCAGTTGAAAAAATTTTAAAAGACGACGAGTTTTGGGAGAAGCACATGGAGTCTCACTTAGTTACATTATATAACAAGTGCATTCTACCAGAATTAATAGATCCACGATATCCGAGAGGACTCCCCTTCAGGGACAGATTTTAGTTACGGTATACTTGATTAACACAATCACTTAACTCTATCAATTACTGTACTTATCTTAAAATGATAAATTTTATGAATCACTACTCGTATTAATTGTTGTATCTTTATTTTTTAAGCTTAAGCCCATCATAAATGTTATGTTTACGCCGCGCAGGGCGGGCGTGTGCAGCGAACAGCCCGGCTGGTGTAGCCGTAGCCGAACTCGCGGGCTGGCAGAGGCGGAGCGGGAGTAGTGGCATGACTGCGCGTGCGAGCGAGGCGCCGTCCTCACCTGCCCGCCATCTTGCTTTTTACCCCTCGATCTTGCCCCCACTCTTGCGATAGGAGTGCTGCGGCCGCGCAGCGGCATTCAACAACATCGTGTGGCGATTTTAGAGCCATGGTAGAGCGCGTCCTTAAATCTAGTTTTAAACCTTTTTTGATGACTAATTGTTAGATAGGACCTACTTCACTTATTATTTTTTATTTCTGTTTTTCTTTTGACTGAGCAAAATTAAAGTTTTGAACTAATGATTAGTGATCCATGTCGTGTAAAGTAAATATGACTGAGGCCAAAGCAGAACTTCTGGACGGTTACATTTCTAGACGGTACATCTTCCCAGCCGAATAATTTTAAAATCATTATACTAGTTTAAATTCATTGTTGGTGATGGTGAGTTTATGTTATGTTTAGTAAATTATTACGGACATTTTCCATCACTGATTAGTAGAAACAAATTCATGACGCTTCAGGATCTGGAATCTGATCCTGTCTTCAGCTAAAAGAAATACCTAGAACATCAAAAAGTTAATAAAAACACACCAGGCAAACCAGGAGAAGTTCATAGCTGAACCTGAAAACAGTCACCAAAAATTGAACACAAATAGATGCACAAAGCTTAAACATAAAACTGTAAAAGCAGGCAAAACAAAGCACAAAAGAAGAAAATGAAAAATATACACTGCGTCAATCAGGAGAGAGCACACAAGAGCCAAACACACGCCAGTAACGCTGGGCACGTAATGGTGTCGCCTCAACAAAACAATATGTTGGCACATCTGGGAACCGGAAACCAAGCCCCAGCCGCTCCAAGCGGTTTAAATCTGACACAAATGAAATGTGACGAAGAAAATGCCCTGAATTCTTCTCGAGAACTGATTAAATTTAACCTGTTGTCCTTTCTGAGCCTTGCTAGGGGTTAACATATTATGTGAGCCTTAAATGTAGTTTTGTCTTGCCCTAATAAGGTCTAGCACAACTGTTACAGTGTATTTTGTAAACACAGTTTTTAGAGTCCTAGGCGCCATTATTTGGTTTTGTTTTTAAGAGGCTTTGCCTACGTATGTCCTGTGTCCAATTTTAAATTTCTTAGCTAATCTTCTAATTATTTTACAACAATAATCCCGGCAAATAAGAGATTGACACAGGTACAAATTTTTCCCTAGTGTTTTCTAACTACAATATATGCACTTTCTACCAATTGGGGGTATCCGTTGCTATTAAAATATTGTTCTACTTTTTTAACTTTGGCTTTTTTCCATCATGATCTGCGCAAAACCTCTCTGCTCTCTCAAACAGTGAGTATGTGACCCCCTCTTTGACAGATTTCTGATGGTTTGACTCAAAATGTAAATACTGCCCTAAATGTGTATCTTGTTTCTGGATAAAGTTGTCCAAGGATAATTTTTTCTACACACACACATCCAAAAGAGATAGTTTATTTTGGTGTTCTTATTCCATTGTTAGCCGGATGGAAGGAGAAGTACTGTTAAGATGCTCTAAGAACTCTTTCAATTTAATGTCTCGACGAGAGAAGACCACAAAGGTGTCATCCACATATCTACATCAAATCTTTGGTTTGATTTGAGCTGAAGACAACGCCTACTGCTCAAACTCTTCCATAAAGTTATAAGCAAAAATAGGCGATAAGGGAGACCTCATGGACATCAGGTATCTTCATGACACAACTCACCCTCAAGCTTAAAATAATTACATTGAATGCATAATTCAAGTAGTTCCATTATCATGTCATTTGGAAGTTTCATGTTGAGTTGTTTTTACTGAATCACTTAGACGAATATAAAAGGTTAGATACCTGCAGTCTGCCGAGTGATTCTGTGGTAATCTTGAAGACTACGCGTTTCGACGGATCAATCCATCATCTTCAGGTCCGCACAAAACTTAAAAAATTCAACACATTCTTGATGGTTACGTCAAAGTTTAAAAAACAAACACAAAACAAACAAAGACGACATTTAACAAAAGTTCACATGTAGGCCTACTTTAAAACATTTATAACTTGATACGCGCATGTCGTGTGCCGAGTCTCGACTGGAGGTTGGAGCTATCAGTTGAACTTTGACCTCAGCTACACCTATTGACGCTGTTGCTCCCTGTCCACTTTAATCATTGTTTCAAACAATATGTTTAACTGAAGTGTACTACGGTCATTTAATAAATCATTTGGGCGGGTTTTTGTGGCTTTATATATTTCATATTGCTCCAGAGCTGTCATGGTCCGTCCTTTTTTACAGATATGTAAAGGTTTAAGATTTGTTTCTAGGTTTGTGTAATTATGGTTGGAGGCTACAAGGTGTTCAGCAAAATTGGACTTTTGTACATTGACAGGTCTGGGGAGATGTTCTTTAAACCTCTTCTCGAAAGAACGCCCAGTTTGGCCGATATAAAACTTATTGCAATCATTGCAAGTTAATTCATAAACTCCTGTTTTTTTGGTCGGATCAATTTTATTCTGATTTTTGTTTAAAAGTTTCTCTAATTTGTTTGATGTTTTGAAAGCTACAATTTTGCCATGTTTTTTCATTTCATTTTTTAGGGTCAAAGGTAATTTCTCGCCAAACTCTGTAGATATATATTCCGGGGTTTCTTTATGGTTGTTAGTAATAGGATTAACATATAATTTCTTGCGATGTTTCCTTATCAGACTATCAATAATTTCAGGACTGTAACCATTGGATACTGCTATGTGTTTCAGTATGTTTTTCTCAGTGTTATAATCTTCTGGGCTTAGTGGTACGGTTAATAAACGATTAACAAAGCTGTTGTAAGCAGCTAGCTTTTGAGCCATTGGGTGGTGGGATGTAGCGTTTATTGTTGTATCTGTTGCCGTGGGTTTCCTGTAAATTTTGAAAGAGAAGCTGCTGTTGGTTTTCATCAGTGTAAGATCAAGAAAGTTGAGGCTGTTGCTTTGTTCCAGTTCCAATGTAAATTTCAGCTTTGGATGTATGTTATTAATAAAATTGTTGAACAACTGAATCTGCCTGTGGTTTCCATCGTATAAAATAACAATGTCATCAACATATCTATAATAAAATGCAATTTTGTTTCTGTAACGATTATTTTCTGTCCATATGTGTTTGTTTTCAAAATCGTTGAGGAAAATTTCTGCTAAAATACCTGACAAAGGTGAGCATTTTAAGCCTTTGAATATATATATATGTATATGTATATACATATATATGCATACATATATATGTGTTTGAATATATATATATGTATATATATGTGTCAGATGTATTGGCTAGCCCCTCACTTTGACTGTAAAACTCATTGTTAAAATTAAAATAGTTTTGTTTCAATACAATTTCTAACAAAACCATTAGTTCATTACGTTCATTTTCGTTCATGCTAGAATGCTGCTTCAAATTATCCATTAAAATTTCTAGAGTTTCCTTAACGGGTACATTCGTATACAGGTTTGTAATATCTAATGAAGCCAAACTGTGTCTTGGGTTCAAGTTTGTATTCTTTATATTCTCTATTAATTCTAAACTATTTTTCAGACTATGACTGTTCACTAATTTGATTTCATTTTTAATAATTCGCTCAAGTTTCTTGGCCAATTTATATGCTGGGGCTGGCATGTAATTAACCAATGGTCTTATGGGTTTATTGTCCTTATGGAGTTTAGGTAGTCCTCTTAATGGTGGAGCTTGTGGGTTGATTTGTTTCAAATACCTAATCTCATGTTCTGTTAGTAAATGTTTACAATTTGAAATAGCCTTATTGATTTCTTTAGTGTAAGCGATAGTCGGATCTTTTGACAACTTTTCAATTTTGTTTTTGTTTATAAATTCTAGAACTTTTTGAGTGTAATCTGTCAAATTCATTATCACTATACTATTTCCTTTGTCTGCTTTAGTTATGTACAAGCTGTTGCTAACTACTTTTTCCTGGATTTGCTTTAGAGTTTTAAGTTCATTAGTGTGGTTATTATACTTTCTGGGATATTTCAACAATCGTTTCAGTTTGTTATTAATCATGACTCGAGCCGTATTTTGTTCATTAGGATCACTAATAGTTTGAATTGCTGCTTCAGCGTTAATGACCTCATTAAACATGCTTTTGGATCCTCTATTGCAAAAATTGTATTTTAAACCTTTGTTTAGCAAAGCCATCTCATCATTATCAAATACAACTGTAGTTAGATTAATAGTCCTAGGATAAAACTTGTGATTTATTTTTGCAATATCATAACTATGTTTATTATTTAACAAAACAGAGATTTTCTTCTTTAAATTTCTCTTTTTAATTGCTATTTCTTTGGTTATCTGTGGTTCTATGTTTGCAAATACATTTGTTAACTGAGCTGGGTGAATAACATTTAACAATTCAATATGTGAATTCAAAAGTAATTTATTCAACATTGATTTTTTCCTGTGTTGTTGCTTGACTTCCTGTTTCAACCAGGCTGACTCAGCAGCAATTTTAGCCTTTCTGGCTGCTATTGATTTATTATTTATCTTAACAATTATGTATTTGGGGGTTACATTATTTTTAATACATTCATTGTTGAATTTGATGTTTTGTGCAGTTTTCAAAACTTTTAATTTTAAGTTTTTGTAAAATACCTTTGTCAGGTATTTTAGCAGAAATTTTCCTCAACGATTTTGAAAACAAACACATATGGACAGAAAATAATCGTTACAGAAACAAAATTGCATTTTACTATAGATATGTTGATGACATTGTTATTTTATACGATGGAAACCACAGGCAGATTCAGTTGTTCAACAATTTTATTAATAACATACATCCAAAGCTGAAATTTACATTGGAACTGGAACAAAGCAACAGCCTCAACTTTCTTGATCTTACACTGATGAAAACCAACAGCAGCTTCTCTTTCAAAATTTACAGGAAACCCACGGCAACAGATACAACAATAAACGCTACATCCCACCACCCAATGGCTCAAAAGCTAGCTGCTTACAACAGCTTTGTTAATCGTTTATTAACCGTACCACTAAGCCCAGAAGATTATAACACTGAGAAAAACATACTGAAACACATAGCAGTATCCAATGGTTACAGTCCTGAAATTATTGATAGTCTGATAAGGAAACATCGCAAGAAATTATATGTTAATCCTATTACTAACAACCATAAAGAAACCCCGGAATATATATCTACAGAGTTTGGCGAGAAATTACCTTTGACCCTAAAAAATGAAATGAAAAAACATGGCAAAATTGTAGCTTTCAAAACATCAAACAAATTAGAGAAACTTTTAAACAAAAATCAGAATAAAATTGATCCGACCAAAAAAACAGGAGTTTATGAATTAACTTGCAATGATTGCAATAAGTTTTATATCGGCCAAACTGGGCGTTCTTTCGAGAAGAGGTTTAAAGAACATCTCCCCAGACCTGTCAATGTACAAAAGTCCAATTTTGCTGAACACCTTGTAGCCTCCAACCATAATTACACAAACCTAGAAACAAATCTTAAACCTTTACATATCTGTAAAAAAGGACGGACCATGACAGCTCTGGAGCAATATGAAATATATAAAGCCACAAAAACCCGCCCAAATGATTTATTAAATGACCGTAGTACACTTCAGTTAAACATATTGTTTGAAACAATGATTAAAGTGGACAGGGAGCAACAGCGTCAATAGGTGTAGCTGAGGTCAAAGTTCAACTGATAGCACCCGCCAACCTCCAGTCGAGACTCGGCACACGACATGCGCGTATCAAGTTATAAATGTTTTAAAGTAGGCCTACATGTGAACTTTTGTTAAATGTCGTCTTTGTTTGTTTTGTGTTTGTTTTTTAAACTTTGACGTAACCATCAAGAATGTGTTGAATTTTTTAAGTTTTGTGCGGACCTGAAGATGATGGATTGATCCGTCGAAACGCGTAGTCTTCAAGATTACCACAGAATCACTCGGCAGACTGCAGGTATCTAACCTTTTATATTCATTTGGAAGGTTGGTTCTTCCTTTCAAAGTTTGGTCATTCTCAAGCAGACTCCATTATTTTTAATGTTTCTGGAACTGACTATATTCACCCCACCCCATAGGCCCCAAAGTAATCTAGAGTCTTGTGGGATGGAGCTCTGAAGGAGCTTTCATAAAATGTTTCTTAGGGAGCACCTATGGGCAAAGTGGATCTTCCATGCCAAACGTCAACCCCTTACCTCACCTGGTTTTTTTTCAGATTTGTTGTGTTATGTATCTATATTTCTGTCACTTTAACAGCTGATTATTTATTTATTATGTTACACACTTGTTTGTTGTTTATATTATGTTTGTTTTAATATGCTGAACTTAACGAGGTTAAATAGATGTAGAGTGCTCAACACATGTTAATTTTATGTCCCCGGTTGATTTGCAACATTTTACCCATAATTCCCGCCGTTTCCTAGGCAACCATCCCACACTTTACCCTCATTTCCTTGGTTACTAGTTTTAGCTATTCTGATTGGTCGCTACAAGCTCCAAAAATTACAGATGATACTTTGAAAACATGTGTTTATTCAATGTTTGTTTTAAATTTAATTTGATTTGGTGGTCTGTTAGCATGCTATTGAAGTTGGTTACCACAGAAACGTCGGATAGGTGTGGGTAAAATGTTAAGTAACTGGTGGGAAAGTGTAAACAAAGCACTGGTTCAAAAAGAAACGGCGAAAATTGTGGGTAAAATGGGACCAATCAACAGGGGACACTTTCCCCTATCTGGTGAGCGCTGTATAATATATAGTTAGCCTCGTCGGCTGAACTACTTGAATAAATAAGTTGTTTCCAATCATAGAATTATTGTGTATTTATATTAAATAGGAATACAAAACGTTTCCTAGATTCATATAAAAAATTGTTCCTTAAGAATAACATTAAATCAAAACTGAAATCCTGTGCAGCGAAGCCCTGATGTAATTTTTCAAAACCATTTTTTAATGAGTAAGCAAAGAAGAACACCAATGCCAAATTTGAACAAATTTGACTAATTTGCCAAATTTGTCGATCTGTTTTTCAGATGCGTTGTTTCCTTGATTTCTATAAAAAATTGGCTGTATGAACAATATAACGGAGAAATTTTGAAGATCTGAGGAAATTTGGCAAAACCATTTCTTAGTGAGCATCTATAAGAAGAACGCCCATGTAAAATTTTAACATTGTGGGTTCTGTAGTTTTTCAGATTGGTTTTTTCTCAACCCTCTATACCCTATGGTTATAGAGATTCTCTGAAACATGAGTGGTATTTGACAAATATATAGTAGATTATGCTTAGACCTATTGTTTTCAAATAAACTCTTCATCTCCCTCATTCATTCAGGTAAATTTATTACTTTCCCAATATAAAGATTATTTCCTATTTGCTTACAAGGCTGTATCGGGTAACAGTTATAGGTAACAACAAATTGTAGGAAAATATGTTGTTTTTAAACTTTTCAAACTATAAAATTAAACACCTGTTTTGGAACAAAAATCCCGAGGATGTTCTAACAAAAACTTGGGTAGGTACCGTACCTACGACTCCTTTACGACACAATAACACTCATGACATATAATAATAGTAAATTATAAATAACTGTTAAAATCTTATCAAAGTGCATTATGATTACAGTTCTTTAGCTAACTTAATTTCATTACTGTCAAATAGAATATATACCCACAAAGTTTATGGATTGAAAATTAATACTATTCCCCCTGAAATACCCAAACCCAGGAATTTTGGGTAAAACCACTAATTTCAGTTGGCAAACATGCTTCCTGCAATACTCCTCTCATCCTCTTCCTTTCTCCATTCACTACAAATCACAAAAATAATCCACCAATAACGCTAAAGTAGAGTGACGATGAGAAATTGTTCTTTCCACTCGGTTTGCAAAATCCATCTTGATATACCGACTAGAAATTGTACCATCCAGAAGGGATCCCATTTCCATGATATTATTTGAGTCTATAAGGCAGATAAGTTTGATAAAAAATTCAACGTTCATAATTAACAGTTTGAAAATTAAAATTAATGGTAGGCTATTTGAACAACCAATAATTTAAGTTCCACATATTAATCAGCATAAAATGTCTTACCTGCACTTAAAGGCATATTGATATACGTTAGGTAGCCTATCCTTATCTTCTAAATCCACAAAAAAAGTGCAATGGTTGAACCTGAAACAAAATAAAACTTGTTAAAAGCTAAAAATCTGAATCTACTACCTACGTATGTTTAATGACGAATAATGTGTATATGCTATCACTGCACAGCTCTAAAAATAGTTGGGCCAGAACCTTTTAATTTGCATAAAGGGTATAAAATAAAACATACAGAATGTTTTGTTTAAAAATAGTTATCAACACGGAATGGAAAAAAAAAATATGGTAGAAAGAAGTGCTGGCTGTTACAAATAACTCTTAATGAAATCTATGTCACCAGTTAAATGTTCCTTTATAAGGCCTACTAATAATATGTGAAATGTTATCAAGGCCTCTGTGGAATGAGTGACTAATCAAACTACTGTCTTTTGAGATTAAGTTATATTATTTTATATTATATATATATATATATATATATATATATATATATATATATATATATATATATATATATTAATTATATATATATTAACAAATTTTTATCTAAATTTATTGCATCTAAAGATATTGAAACTCAATCTGCCTTAAGGCGTCCACACACATCGAACATGCTCAACCCGACGTCTGGACCGTGGTTGACCAACATGTTTGACACTTTGTTGGGTGCTCGGTCAGGACCGGCATAGTCTTAACAAAATTTGTCTGTTCCGATGTCGGATCCAACGTTGGGTCCCATGTCGGGTCGAGCATGTTTGATAGTGTGTGGACCCCTTTTGAACCATGACATATCCTGCTGAAAAAAGCTAGAAGTTATTCATAAGAATTTCTCAGTTGTGAACTGTATGATGGTAGGTAGTCACTTAATACGTACCAATAGCTAGACATTTTTTGCAGCAAATATTTTGGCAAGCGATCTTATAGCTAAAAATAACTAAAGAACGGACGACTTTAACTAGGAAATATCAAAAGGTACAACAAATGACCTGATTAAATTTGAAGGCACTAAGTTACTTTATCTTTACAGAAGATTAATAAATGGAGTGTGTTTTGGGTCAATACTCATTTTGAACAATATGTTTTAATAGCCCGATTAACCCTCCGAGCGCTTAACGTCGATTTTTCGACCCACCATTTCGACCCTCGAGCGTTAGCATCAATTTCTCGACGGTTACAAACGTGACGTAACTTTAGTGAATGACAGAAATGCAGCCATGATTGCTACCGCTTTTACCGGGAGGTTCTAGGCTATCTAAAAACGCCAATTTCAAATGGCAGAATGTGATTGTCTATTTGTAATATGCAATGAAACATCTGGGGAAAAAACTGTTGCCATCTTCTGCCAAATTCGTAAACAACAAAATATGTATTTTATCAATTGTTTTAACACATTTAGTGCTGTGGGAAAAATTAAAAAAACTTCGCTAAGTGCTGAGTGCCGGACCTTTTTTAATGGTTACAAACGAGAAGTGGCAGGGCTTTTTCAGCAAAAATTGTTTTAAAAAAAATCAAACATTTATTTGTTAATATTTTAGTAATTCTTTTTTTTTCTTGCTTCTAAATACCTATCCTATTGATATATTAAGACAAATAAATAAAACAATATAATTTTAGTATTATATAAAATTTGATAAATAAAAAAATATTTTATGTAATTTTTTCCATTCATTATGAAAAATAATATTTTAATTTTAAGAAGTTAGGTTATTTTTCTTGGTTTCATATAAATGTGCATTAAAAAATGAATAAAAACCATATATAAAACATCAATTTACTACCATAGGTAATGAGTAAAACATATAAAACAATATCCAAACAATAATGCAGATTGCAACACGGTTGCTAGGGTACAAAGCCAAGCCATTTTTTCAAGATAACTCTTCTTCTGAAACAATCCATCTCTAGCCAATAATTTATTTTGTTGTTCTATATGCAGTATTTACTTAAATAACCCATTAAACTACTCATACAATGATTTTACAGTGGAAACTTGATAAATCAAATCCCAATGGGAACAGGGAAATTCGTATTTTCAAGTGTTTCGAATAATTAAGGTTCGCTTTATCAAGGTTCATCCTCCTTAAAATTTGAATAATAGAGGTTCGATATAGTACAGAGGACCTTCGGAGGATTGATTGCCTTCTAAAGTACCTTCTAAAGTGCCTTTTAAAGTGTTTTGTACATTGTGCATTGTACAGTATTTCGATAGATAATAATGAAGTCATAAAATTTAATACAAAATGCAAGAAGTACTGTAATTAGTTTTAATTTCAAATTGCTTCTTTGTTGAACCAACTCTACTGCTCATAGCCAGTTACAACGTTATAAAGAAGGGAATGAAGTACACAAACAAAATTACTCATCGGCAGAATTGAGCCCTCCCAGTTTTTTGCCCCTCGGCTACATTGTGTCTATTATTAGAACGGGCTCCCATTCTCTAATCTCACTGAAATTGATTACAGCACACCACAACATACATTTGATTTTCAAAGAACAGTTTAACACGACTTAAAGTTTCGCAACAGTCTGAGTGGAAGTTTGACAGAATAAGGATTGGAATTTCCTGTCGAAACACAACGCAGTAAAATACAGTTTATCATGTTTTGAATCATAACAAATTTCATACAACTTCGATTGATAGACGGTTTCTTGCCAATACTTTGACTTGTAGAGGTGCGGCAGTTGCACGACTTAAATTTGTAGAGGTTTTAGAGCTAAAACTTCAATTTATAGAAGTTTACCTTTACACCGGAAAATACCATCAAACTTCGATTTATCAAGGTGTTTCTCGTAAAACTTTTAAATTGTAGAGGTAAAATTAATATTGCAAAAGATAGGGGAATTAAAGAGAAATAAAAAAAAATTATTTATTAAATATTTTGAATTATTTCTAGGTTAGATTTATAGAGTTTCCACTGTAATTAACACAGATCATAAACACAGATGATAACAATCAGATGTTTGCAAAAAGTGTGCCTTTTCAGATTTCGCAACAGGCAGTACAGGGGAAAAGTTATAAAATACGTAAGATTAATTTAGTGACGAGGCATTTGTCACAAATAGCAGCCAGTATAAGCAAGAATATATACCATGTTATGTATGAAAATGTAAGGGTCTCGCAACGAGATCCTGGCACTCAACCTACATCAACAGCGCGTCTCGCTCCGAGGCACTCAAGCTACATCAACGGCGCCGCGCGGCGTCTCGCTCCGAGACGCGAGGCACTAAAAGGGTTAAGGTTATTAATAATTAAAAGAGTTATTTATACTATTAATTTTAAACCCCTAGCTGGAACATATGTAGACGCAGGGGGTGAGGAGAAATGCTATGGGCATGGAAACCCCTAGCTGGAACATGTGTTCAAGACAGCAGGGGGTGAGGAATGTGACATGCATAGAAACCCCTAACTGGAACATGAGTGGACAGTCCCTTGTCTCACCCTTTCTCTTCCTTCAATATCCCATCCTTCCGGGGGCTTGCGCAAAATGCCCATTAGAGGCAGACGTGCTCAACGGTTCGGCCGGGGTCTCCTTATCCACGAATAACAACAACAACAACTATTAATTTACATTATTGTGGAATAAATTAATATGTTTCATCAAGTTTATGACCTCAAATATGAGAAGGAATTAGTGTTATATTCCTAGCTTGATTTCAAATGTGTCCTTATGGGATTAGGGTAAATACCGGAGGACACATTTTGTTTTATTCGTCATAATTTTTTCAAATGCTTCTTGCCTATATTAAATATTTTCTTGTTCTCCATAAAATTCTAAACAAAATGTAATATCTTGGAATTTTCATTATGTGTTATCAATATATATTTTTGGGGAGAGCAAAGTTACATAAAATATTTTCATTTGACTTTTTTTATTTTTAACCTAACTTATAGCCTAATTTTGGTAACAAAATGCAAGGGTAAGATTTATATTGTATTGTTAAATAGTCCATTTTACCTACTTTCGTATAATACTGTATACAAATTCAGATCTTCTTTATTCAGAACGTACATAATTAGTGTACATGAATGCGTCTTAAGAGTAAATTAATCAAGAGTCAAGAAGTTCTTGAAGGCTAATTTTTGAGTAAATTAGGTATAAGAGTAAATTAGCCTAGTACTATGCTAAATACCCCTCCAATACACTTTACCATATTATATGCCTACCCCTTCTACAAAACCTCTACAAAATTCCCTTAAGGTACGCCTACTATTCTCTTCCTATTAAGGTATTAATACCTTTTTTTCAGTACCCCTATACAATATTTCCTACCGGAGGTATATATTATGGTCACAAAATTCATTAATATTATAAAATAAATAGTTTGTAAAAAAACTCCATTAGTTTCTGTTTAAACTTTTTAATGTCATTCTCCCCTCCTATGTTATTTGGGAGATAATTTATGAATTTTTTTTTTTTCTTACTACACCAGAGGCATTTATTAACGTTTTGACGGGGAACGGTCCAAACCCCAGTCTTGTTACTATCTAACATCGACCAGTTGTTAGAAAGCATCATTAATTAATAGCCCAATGACAAATGGCAACTGGGTCCGGAATCGAACCATTAAAAAGCTACTAACTTTTCTCAGGATCGAACCGGCAACCTTTGGATTCAAAGGCGAGCACTATAACCACTCAGCTACCCAGCCAGTTAATTTGACACTGCTATAAGATGAACATTGTTTATATTTTTCCTTTTTATGTTTATTTTTTATTGTATACTTATTTTTATTTATTATTTAATAATTATGTATAGGCCTATATAACATTACCGCTGAAGGTTTCTTTCATTGCTTCTTACAAACTGTATGGTTTGATAGATATAAAGGCTATAGACTGTCATGAATTGTAAGTAAAATTCTTTAAAATAGTTTTTACAGGATTCTTCTTCTTTAAAGTTAAGTATACAGTGAATAGCCTTGTTTTGAAAAATTAAAATTCTATTTAAGTTATACCTGCTTGTACCACCATATACTTCGATTGTGAGATGTTTGTATTCCATACAAAATATGAGACTGTATGCTACTGTGGCAAAATAAACAGATCTTAGTGTTTCTGTACTGCAAATTAGTTTCAATCTCTTGAGTGCAAAAATGCCAGATGTAATTTTTTTTACAAACATTATTTACATGAGAAGTCCAACAAAGTGTGTTATCCATAAAAGCCCTAAAAATTTCGTTTCAGATGAGTAATTATCACATTCATTGTTTTGTTCTAAATCTTTTGCCTGCAAGTAAAAATAATAAATAAAACATTTATAATAAAGAATAATAATAAAGAATAATAATAAAGAATAATAAATATAAAGAATAATAATAAAAATAATAAAGAAGAAATAATAAAGCATTTATCATTGACCCCACTATCCGATTTGAAACTAATCTTAAACAACCAGAGGAAGTTGATCAAGAAAAAAAGACTATTTACGACCCAACCATACCATATTTTAGGAAAAAATACAAAATCCAAAATATATCTGTTATTGGACTTCTTTTCGGCTCCAGAGGAACACTAAACAAAAACTATTTAAAATTTCGAAGGACTTTCAATCTACCAAAGGCAATGGACAATTATAGTTTCAAGTGTTCTGAAAAGTTCAGTTCAAATTCTAAGGAATCATCTTTTCAACCAAAATTCATTATAAATTTATGTTTTCAATAAAAATAAAAGTAAATTAACTTATCATGCATATACCTACATTGATAAAATTAAAAGTTTTTCTATTCTATACAAAATTTCGTAAAAATATTTTAAATTACACATATATTTGGCACACTTTGTCGTTTTGGCACACCATATATGCATGGTAAGTTGACATATTTTGTTTTTCTCTAAGTAGTTTTCTCTGAATTAGCAAGAGACCATTAGTGTTTAAGGGTCAAAGTCACGAAATGGTATAATTTTGTCACCCAAATTATAAAAGAAACATTAATGACTAGGCCTATGTGTGTTTAAACTTATCCCATGAACAACAAGAGGTTCTTTTCTATACAATTCATTTAATAAAACTATTAAATATGTTCATTGTTATTTTTTTATAACTTTTTGGCTCAATTTACCATTAAGGTCACGGTCTCCAGGAATGCGCTGCATAAATAAGTGACTTTGTTTACATGTTTAAAAATGTTATAATTACATTTGAGCACATGCACACGGTTGTGATTAAGTTATATGAAATAAATTAGATGATTTTAAATTAATAAGACAAATTATTTTGGTTTTATAGAAAAATGTACTTGTGTCACCAGAATTAACTCACTGAGAACAATATTTCTGTAAATATAGAATATTGTAATTCAAATTTGTAACTTTTTAGTTTTACATATATAAATGTTCTGTAGAAATATTGGCGAACATGATCTACATAGTTTCCTGTTTTACATTTGACTATTTTTCCCTCAAACTTACAAAAAACTTGAGAGTTGTTTAGAGTATTATAATTATTTTCCTTCAGGTCACGCCTTTTAAATAATTTAAAAAAAAAAAAAAATAAATTTTTGGTTTTAAAGGTAGAATTATCTGTATCAGTCATAGCTAAAACTAAATACAAGATGAAAAAGTAGGTTTATTTAGATAAATTACAACAAAACATAGCGGATTTACTTTCCAGTCACACTCCTTCCTGTCACAGTTCAATTACTCTATTTATAAAAAAAGACTATTGAATATAGTTTATATATTTGAGCAATTCATAACTAAAAATACAAATTATTTTAAGATTTATAGCAGTGAAATTATTAGGCCTACTGCCCAAATTGTTTAGAGTTGTATTATTATTGGTTTTAATTAAAGCGTGACCTGAAAGGAAACTTAGGTAAGAAATACATGGAGAGTGCATAAAAAAGTAATAAATAGTAAAAATTTAGAAATGATACTCATGATGTTAGTTCATACATTCAACTTACTTCTGGATTATACAAAAAAAATTTATTTTTAATAACCTTTACTTTTAAGTTTTTAACCTCTGAAATTATACAATTTCGTGACTTTGGCCCTTAAATAATTTTTTAAAAATTCCTATAAAGATTTAAAATTTAGTATGCCGAATTACCTTCCTTAAACTTGAATTGTGAATAATTGTCGAAACGTAATTATTGTTGGTAATCGCTATACACATTGGCAACTATAAACTTTTTCCGTAAGTCAAAATTGCAATGATTCTGATGGACGTGCGGTTGCGCGGCGGGTGTTACTGCACATGAACACAAATGGTACTGATGGACTTGGACTGGACTCGTACAGAGAGATTACTTGTCACGAAATAGATGAACATTCAAAGGTTTTTGAGCTAGTGAGTGATGACGTTCATACTAGTTTTAAATTATTCCACATAAATTTACGCAGTTACTATAAAAACATTGACGGACTTATAATCTTACTTGAAAGTATAAAACTACAATTTGACATTATTGCACTCACGGAAGCTTGGCTAGATCAAGATAAGACTCTCACGACCTTGGACGGATAAGACATTCATTTCACTACTGATAACTGGAACAGTAATGAAGGCGTAGTTGTTTATATTAGGTCAGAACTTGGAGTGAATTCCAACCAGATTAAAATAGGTAACTCGACTGGATTAATACTTAATTTTTTCGTACAGAGTAGATATTATACTTTACTTGTCGTTTATAGAAACCCAGCGATGGATTGTGAATCTTTTTTAAATCATTTACAAACCTCATTAATTAGGTTCAGCAAATCGAGTACAACTTATCTCTTTGTTGGAGACATAAATATAAATATACTTGAAGATAATAAAGACGACCACCTTAAAGATACATACCTAAACATTATGTACAACTACGGTTTTACTGAATGTATTAATAAACCTACAAGAGTAACGGAATTTTCCTCAACATGTATCGATCATATATTCATAAAAAATGAAAATACACCAACAATATCAGTGGTTCTGCAAACCTCTTTAACTGATCACTTTGCAGTTCTGCTGAAAATTGACTTGCCGACCAAGCAAAACATGCCAAACGACCCAAACAACACGTACTTAGACTTTCACGCTTTGGGGGAGGGTTTGAAGAGTCAGGCTTGGGAGCATGTCCTACAGGAGCATGATGTAAATAAAAGCTGTGATGCATTCTTAGCTACTTTCGAAAAATTAAAACTTCTTTCAACCCGTCAAAAGAAAACAACAACTCGATTCAAAAAACTTAAACCTTGGATTACTTCTGATATTATTTTTGCTATTCGACGTAGGGACAAACTCAGTAAAATACATAAAAACAACCATTTAATTCAAGACTTAAAACTCAGTTTCATACATTCCATAATAATCTCACCTTAAGAATTAGAAGTTAGCTAAAACCGACTATTTTAAACAGAAAATTGCTGACTCTGCCGGCAATTCTAAAATGTTTTGGAATGTGATCAATGAATATAAGGGTGTAAAATCTAATAAGGATAAGTTTCCAATTAAACATTTTGTTCAAGGAGATGGATTTGGCAATGATGCAGTTAAAGAGGTAGCAAATAATTTCAATAAATTTTTCTCAGAGGTTGGAGCAAAATTAGCATCAAAGTTGCCATCACCGTCCGGACCACCATTGGTAGACGACAACTTATTTAGGACTGGTCATGTTTTCCATCTCGAACAGGTCTCGGATAGCCAGGTGGAGCGGTGCATTAGGGAAATGCGTGGCGGCTCGGCCCCTGGATGCGATGGTTTGCCTGCTTCTATTTTAAAATCCCACTCAGTTTATTTTTTACCACCCCTTAAACACATAATTAATTTGAGTATAACCTCTGGAATTTTTCCCAATTCTTTGAAAAAAGCTAAAGTTATACCTATATTCAAATCAAATTGTAAAAGTGACATGAACAACTACAGACCCATCTCTTTACTCACTTACTCAGTGTAGTAGCTAAAATACTTGAGAAGTGTGTAAAATTGCAACTTCAGAAGTTTTTAGAAGATTTCAATCTGTTATCAAATAGGCAATTTGGTTTCAGAAAATGCAAAAATAGTACAACTGATGCACTATTTTTATTTTCTAAATCAACGTTGGAATCATTAAACAATGATAAAAAACTTTTGTTAATATTCATAGACCTTGCTAAAGCCTTCGATTCAATTGATAGGGAACTTCTTTTTACAAAACTAGAGTGCATCGGGGTTAGGGGCGTGGCGTTGAATTGGTTTAAAAGCTACCTTGGTGATCGTAAGCAGATAGTTTCTATTAACGGGTGTGAGAGTCAGTCTCTCAATATAGACTTTGGGATTGTTCAAGGAAGCACCCTTGGACCATTACTGTTCTTAATATATATTAATAACGGAGTAAAATTAAATATTACTGGCAGTTTAACACTTTTTGCAGACGATACAGCCTTTATTTTTCAACATGATACTTGGAATGGAGTTTACAATTTAGCTTCTCATGAATTATCAATACTTAAGAGGTGGTTTGATGAAAACATTCTCTCCATGAATGTCCAAAAAACCAAGTGTATGCCATTGGCGCTGCGCTGCGCCCCTCAAGCGAGCCGCCCGCCGACCTTAAGCTGATATTGCACTCGTGTGGTGACCTTGGTAACCTTACATGTGACTGTAACGAAATAGAACGAGTATAAATATTTGGGGGTCACAATTGATCATAGATTAAGGTGGGATTTTCATGTTCAAACAATTAAAAGCAAACTTAGAAAAATGATCTTTGTTTTTCGAGAGTTAAGTCAAATACTAAGCTATAGTGAAATAAAAATCGTGTATTTTGCTTATGTTCAATCGGTCATTCAGTATGGAATCCTTGTATGGGGAGGGGCAACGAAATCCGTTATTGAACCACTCAAAGTGATACAGAAATCTATTATAAAAGCAGCTTTAAAGAAAAACTTAAGATATCCTTCCACCTTGCTATTTAAAGATACACAACTTCTTTCGGTAAAACAAATTTTTATAAAAACTCTACTAGTATATACATTTATTCACAAAAATGAAATCATTACTCTGGTTGCCCATGGTTACCGCACGAGGAGTGCGGCTAATTTGGGCCAGCAGGTCCCTCGTGTTTTCAAATCATTTAATTTGACTAATCCAATTTATCTCGGTAATATTTTATATAGGAATATACCAACAGAAATACGGAACCTGCAGGCACCACTAGGCCTTTTAAAAAAAACACTTGACCGCCTGGCTGGTTGAGACTGGTATCGAGAAGTCTGGTTCCTTCTTGGCCACCCCCTACTAATCTTACTAATTTTACTTTACCCACTCACTCTATCACTTTTAACTACAGAACACAATTTACCAAACTTCTTACGACTAGTCATCACTCCGTGTACCCGCCCTCCATTTTTCATCTTTCATTTTTCATTTTCTTTTTAATTTTTTTTATTTTTCTAATATTTCTATTTATTTATATCTTTTTATTTTGACTAAGAAACATAAAAAATATAATCTGTAATGACTCAATATATGTATATATATATTTTAAATTGTACAATAGCAATATTTCTGCTCTGTCTGTGCAGTCCTTATATGCTGTATTTCATTGTAAATATATTATTAATTTTAAGTTATAATTTTTTATATTTAAATTAAGTATAAGATTTAAGTATGTGTACAAGACAACCTAGACTCTGAACTCGGTGTCACGCACATGCCGCAAGGCACATGTAACACCTTAATTTCAGTTTTACTTTATTTTGTAGGCCTACATATTTCCTTGTTTGTTTAACTACTTCTTGAAATAAAATATTTGATTTGATTTGATTAAATATTTTTTTAACTGATAAACCAGTCTTTATCATAGATGTTTCACTTATGCCATCCGTATTAGTAAAACTAATTTACATTTTTCAATATACCTATAATACATTATAGTACTAGGTCATAGGCCTAAAATATATTTTTTACTAATATTTATTCAAAAGTATGCAAAACCTTAAAAAAAGTGTAACCATTGACTTTGTACACTACGTGAGTAGACTTCTCATAGCATAGGCGTGTGTGAAGCATGTTGACGGTGGTGCGATCTCGTGCGGATTCCATCGAAGTACACGTAACATATGATAGATAAATCAGTATTACCACTCTTCTTAACCAAAGATGAAACATTTTATGACTGAAAGTTATGTTTATGTTTTGGTAAAATGTTTTGGCAGCACTGTAAATTCAGCTGAATAATAACAACATCGATGGCAACGACCCTGGTGCGGCGTCCACCGAACTTCCAAATTTTTGCCTCAAACTAAATGCATTGGATGAGAAGTCTATTCACGTTAGTGTACATAGTCAATGGTGTAACGCTCCAGGGGTGCAACATTGAACGCTCAGAGGGTTAACATGTTAATAGTAGGCCTATCGAAAACTCCTCCCATCTAAGGAACCCAGAAAAATTAGAGTAGAATTAGAAACAGGTAGAATTAGACTAGGTTTTCTTATGTGAGTGGTAATCAAAACCTTTTTCATTCATTTTATTTCAATAAATATTTTTCACCAAGAGTGCAAGCAGAATATAGTTAGCTCCTAGATATACTCCAAATAATTAGGCATAGCCTAGGCTAAAGGATATTGCATTTCATTGAAAACATTCTTACCCAAGGTGAGATCACGTTTGCGCAGAAATCATAGGATTTATTTGAAAATGTAACTAATGTAAGCTATGTACACAAGAAGTATAAAACGTTTTAAGTTCACATCTCGAACTAGAAATCAAAACATAAACATACATTTTTCATCACGATTGACATGACGTGAACTCTGGAATGTGAGAAGAAAAAGAATAGGAAAGAATGGAATGAGAGAAAGAACCAAGAGCAGGAAAGCAGGCAAATGAGAAAGATCATTAAAGCATGTTAACCAACTTAAACAAAACGATATTATTTAATTTAAGTGTCTTTATTATAAAAAGAAATTTGAACCACAGATAAAAGTTTTCTCTGTTTGAAATGAAGATGACCCAGAGCAGAGGTATGCGTGTCGCTTTTATATATATATATATAGGCATATATCCCAGCCCAGGTATATATATATAGCCGGAAATCCCAGGCGTTTTAACTTTTCATTCAAATCTTTTATAACAACTTCTAAATTCAAAAACTTCCATTGCCTGCTACTTCTGGCTCGGTTGTCCGATTGACGTCGGGTTTGCGGAATTGTGTTCTGTTAAGTGAGACCTTTAATATGAGATACATATTACCCTATGCTTACATTTAGGATTTTCTTGTGACTCCTAGCGGGCCCTCCCCTATTGGGGCTAAAAAATCACATTGTATCTCAAAATGAAATACTAATGGCCAAATATGGATGTATGAAGTTCCATTCTTCTAAGTCATTCCTTTTAGAAAAAATAAGAGGGGAAGGCATTGAAATTAAATAATGTCTGTACTGAAATGGCTCAAGATCAGAGCCTTTTTTCACTGTCACCATAAAATGAAATACAATATTGCTCGTTATCCTCAAACCGGACACTGTGATATTATATATCATTGTAAAGCTAAAATTATTCTCTACAAACTTTAGATTTATGGTTTTACATATAAACTTCAAACAAAGGAGCTGTAAGGGAAAGTTTTTAACTGATGAAAAGAAAAAAATCAATTTTTTACGTTTGTATCAATTTTGCCGCAAAACCTTAAGGTTTTTGTAATAAGTTGTAATAACATTTTCTGTAGCAAATTTTATTGGGAACAAAATAAAGGCAACTCCACTTCGATTGCTTGTTTCCTTACGAAACTGTAGTTGATTTCGTAACATGCAGCTTTAACTTTAAAGGGGCGTAGGGCGGAAAGCTCAAGAGGGATTTTTCGAGACTTTTGGGAAAATGCACACCTTATCATAGTCTATCAACTGTGAAAAATTCAGCTCCTCCGGAATTACTTCCGACACGAAACTATTTTGACTGGGCTAAAAATGCAAACCAAGTTTATATTAAACAAAAATCAACACCAAGTCAACAACTTCAAAGAAAGTGGTGACAGTAAAATCCATTATAGTTAAATCAAGTAAAAACGATTCGTATTTTTCTTCGCCTTTGACGAAACCAGAAAAACAACCATCACTAAATTTTAAATAATTCCAAATGACAATCACAAATATCCTCCATTTTTTGCAGCATTGAAATTGGATTTGTGTTCCAGTTCAATATTGATATTCAATATGAATGATACTTCGATTCTCTGTAATTTCGGTTGGCTACTACCGAATGACTAACTGGGATGCCGTGAAACCAGCACTATCCGCATTTGGGTGGCGCATGCACAAGAAGTATACTGGATCTTCAACTTTAATTTTGACAAGGATCCCACCAAAATTAAACTGCCGTGAAATTTACGACAGATTGAGCGGCAAAAATATGGTTTATATATAGGCCTATATGGGCGCCCTCAGCGGCGGTTGTCCACTGCACTATTCAATGAGCCAGTCCGGGCCTATTTCTATCTTCTTTGCTTGTAGCGACCAATCAGAATGGCCAAAACTAGTAACAAAGGAAACGAGGGTAAAGTGTGGGATGGTTGCCAAGGAAACGGCGGGAATTATATGGGTAAAATGGCGCCAAGCAAAAGGGGACAAAATTTAACGTCACAAGATGACTGTAGTTCCACAGGTGAACTACATCCAAAAAGAGCAATTTTGCCAGTTTCTGAGACATCCACGGATGTCGCCACAGAGTTTTTTTTTTTTTTTTTTTTTTTTTTAAAGTGTTAAAACATCAACATTTGATTATTTGTTACCTGCAAGTGTTGCCAACGCTGAAGTAAAAACAATTGTTCTCGTTTGCATTGGAGATTGTTTGTCTCTACTATTACTAAAATAAGGAATTTAAAAGTAAACTAGGGTAAAATTTATGGTTGTACAATTGCGTTGAATGATGATTTTTAATTTGATAACTATAAAATGGTTTGTTGTTAACAAATAATTAAAAATTAATGTAAAATAGATTAATATGGTGAATTTACGATAAATATTGTAGCTATAGCAACACTTCTTCACAAGCGTCTACAGCCTGACAGCCGAATATTGCAAAAAAAGTGGCCAGCAGATAAGAATAAGAAATTGACAAAATTACGGTAAAAATTACAGCTGTTTCGATGTGCAGCAGCAGAACTGCAGAAGACCGAATAAAGTAAGGTTATGTTTCCTGTTTTTGTGTTGTGTTTGTACTACAGAGGGGGGACAAATTATTAGACTAAGGTAGTTTTTTTAGCATATTTAATACGTCTGTACAACTTGAAACATAATGTTTAACAAACTTATGGTTTTAGTACTTTGTATGCATTCCCTTGTTCTTAATAAGCATTTTTAGTCTGTTTGGCATGCTGGCAATAAGGTTTGAACAGTTATTTTGAATTTCTTCATTGTGATGCCAAACTTGAATAAGAGTTTCTATAAGCTGAACTTTTGTTGTTATATTGGTTTTGCGCATTTCCTGTTTTACAATCGCCCACAGGTTTTCTATAGGGTTCATGTCAGGACTGTTTCCAGGCCATGGCAGAACGCTTAGCTCCTCTTTTTTGAAAAACTCCTTGATAATTTTGCCATTATGACATGGAGCTCCGTCTTGCATGAAGATGAATTCTCCATCCGGGAACCATTCTTTAGCTTGAGGCAACAGAATTGTCTTTAAAACTTGCAGGTACTGAACTGATTTCATGGTGCCCTCAACAATGTAAAGCCTTCCAGGTCCTTTAGCAGATATGATACTCCACACCATTACTTGTGTAGGGTGTTTTACTGTTTGCCTAACACAGTCAGCATTAAATTCTTCACCTGGCCGTCTTCTAACATACTGAGAGGTCTGGCTACAAACTTGAAAAATTGATTCATCCGAAAAGCAGACCTGTAAAAAAAAGAAAAGCTATAATTTGTACAGTATGCAGGCCACGTAGCTGTAGGCCTAGCAGTAATAGGCCTAGCATTGGTACAAACAATATTGCTCCGGCTTCATGGCTGAATAGGGTAGGCCTAGGTAAAAACCCCTAACGGTAACTCAAGTGACATTATAATGTGTGTATTGTGAGTTAAAAGGTCACTTACCTTTTTCCAATCATCCTCAGTCCAATGTTTAAGGCCTCTTGCCCACTCCAGACGCTTTTTAGCCATGCTAGGGGTTATTTTTTGTTTTTTCCTTGGCCTGCGGGCCATGAGTCCTTCGCTATTCAGCGTTCTCCTAATTGTCCTTGTGGAAACTGTGACCCCATAATCCTTTAAATCTTCAGCTAACTGTTTCTTAGTCTTCCTTCTATCAGTAACTACAATTTTCTTAAGTGTTCTTCTCATTCTGTCATCAATTTTCTTCTTTCTTCCGCATTTTCCAACCCGATTCGGTCCAAAATCACCATTAATTTCTAGGCTCCTTTTGATTCTGCTAACAGATTTCTGAGATATGTTTATTCTTGCTGCTATTTCACACTGGGAATATCGATCTTCTTCTAAAAGTATCTTTACTTGGGCAGTTTTTCTTGGTGTAAGATCACTTTTCTTCCCCATAACCTCAAAATTTGAATATGCGCACCTTGTGAATTATTAATAGGCTATTTAACTTTAAATGTTACCTTAAAACACGTATTAAACACTATAAAACACAACTAAAACGTGTAATTATTCGAAATGTTACTGTACCAATGCAAGTAAACAGAGAAATACTTCCATACATAAGTGAAATGAAAGCTAAACAACAATGAATAGTAAACAGCTGTTTTTTTTTCTGCCAGCCTTGCTGTTACGTATGCAATACTACCAACCTAACATATTAAAATGACAATATTAATGCTAGGAAACATTGTATATGTAAAACATACAATTTTGTTACCGTACAACGAGGTTTTAAATGAGTTATTTGTAATTTTTCAGAAAAATGCACTTTAGTCTAATAATTTGTCCCCCCTCTGTAGTGTGTTTATCCATTAGAAAAAGTTTAAAAATAATTTTTAACTTATTTTCCCAAATTTTGAAAACTTAGTACATAACTTGATTAATTTACGAGTACCGTAATTTTAATGTCCGTAATTGATGTGGTATTTTATTCCATTTGGCATCTAATCTAATAAACTAAATTTCGATGATTGTTAATATTTAGGTTAATGAACTGTTTAAGTTTATTACTTTTGTAAGTTACTCTGTTGAAATTAAATGAAAATAAATATTAATATAAGCAATCCGAATTCTTCAGCATTATTATTGAATTACACCAGTTTCAACACCAAAAAATCATAATGTTTAGCATCTCTAACCTTATATCTTTCTACTACTTAATCAGGCCTAATTAATTAGTGAAACAATGATCAGTTTTGCAATTTACTGTTTTAAACTGTACCCAATAGAAGACTTAAATAAAATGTCAAATTTTATTTAATGTAGCCTATTTATTGTAGGCAAAGAAGAATACAAAATAAAATACCTAATTTTATTTTGTAGTCGTATTTCAGTTATGAGAAGATGCAGACTTCATTTGACCCAAAATGGCATCACACAAATGCTGCCAAATATGAATCAGAAAGGTATTTTTCCCAATTGATTGAGGGATTATGCATTTTTAATATTTCCATAAACCATTGATTTTGTTGTTTAACATTGCTCTCCATAAAAGTGACAGAGGTTTATGGTTAGATTAGTATTATAATACATTCTTAACTCATTATCATTGATTAGATTCAGTTTTAATCACAAAATCAAAATTTTAACAACTACAATAACAGGGGAGTATAACAACGTTTCGCCATAATGAATTAAGCTGTTGCCAAAATCTATAAATATACTGATTTTTAGACAGCTAGCTATTAAGGTAGCCTACAACAAATGAAAATCGCCTTATAATTAAATATATACCATGTATAATTTCAGAAAAAAAACTTTAAATTTGTCCGTAAAAGGGCTAATTACCATAGAACTCTATATAGGCCTACCCAGGAATGCTCACACCGTTATGAGAACCCTCAACCGAGTGGTTGAACTGGATGGAAAAGGGGCAGACACAAGAACGAACAAATTACTGTTTCAGGCAGTGAAGCTCAAAGGAGCGGTTGTACAACCAACTCGTTTTCCTCCCACTGCCACACTAGTACTAGTGCTATTGGCAAACAAACTGTGGGGTGCTTTAATCACTGTCTGACACGTTTATTTACGAAAATAGTAAAATAATAAATTTGTACTGAGGCTAAGTAAAAAATACTCCATAGCCTATTGTAAAAATAGAGTTTCTAAAACGGTGTAGATATTATTCCGGACATCGGAATAGACACAAATCTCTAAAATCTTCAGCAAAACACCATGTAGTCCTTCATGTTTACACATTTTTTCATGGAAATCTTTCTTTTTATTAAAAAATGTTAAATCAAGATTTAAATTAATCATCTACAACTATTTGTCGCTTATAGATTTTCCTGCTGTAGTTATGTTTAGACATGTTTTTAGATAATGGGATTTTCTAGTTAAATATAATGGCACATTCTCGCACAAAACCTTTAGTTGCTCATGTTGAACAGTGGCGGCTTCAGAATTTTCGGCCAGTAATTTTTGGGGTGCTTAAAAAATAATACGTTATATTTTAGTCACAAAAACTATCTATTTTTAATGAAATTTTGACATTGTTTATTTATATTTAATTTGTATTTATTGAGACTAATAACAACATTATTACATTTTGAGGAAGTTTTGAAGGTACTAAAATTGCGTGCGCGCGCGGCAGACGACACGGACAACGGGATGAGGGACGAGAAGCCAGTGACGTGAATGCCATCAGCTGATCGGGACTGTTGACAGTGGCTTCAGGGGGGGGGGGGGCGATCGAGCCATGGCCTCTTTCCCCTCAAGAAGTTTTTGCTAGTAAATTTATTGGGAGTTTAAAATCAAAACGTTAAATTCAGTGTCAAAACCTTGCTCGTTGGTTTAAATTTACTTTTGTTATAAGTCATGCAAATCAGGCTATTAATATTACAGCAACCAACTAAAGGCTATCTCTTCACAGTTAACAGATTCAATAAGAATGCTTAAGCGTAGTATTCTTTTATTTTTGTTTACCTTTCATTGTTATTCCGTTAAAAAAATGGCAACGCATAATACAAATGTTAAAAATTACATTTTTTTAATTTAATTTTAGACAACATTTGATTTTTGCTGGGGATGAGGCTATTTCTTAACTTATGTTTGGCCCAAAACACTATTAAATGCAAAGTTCAAACAAAATCTACCTGCTTTATTTCAAAGTTGTGGAAAATACATCGCCATATAGACACTCCTCGTAATAAGATTTGCGGGGCGCCGGAATTCTACCCCCAGGAAAAGTACCCCCATGAAAAAACGCTACGTCATTTTGACGTCACAGGTATGGGGGTAGTTTTCCGGCCGCGAACTTTTGAAGAGAATACATTATACTCTACTTCAATCATTGGTTACGCACTTTTATAATTTATTTCTATAATTAACAATTTAAGCCATGTTTTGTAAATTTACTAGGGGTGGAAAACTACCCCCGGAATTCTACCCCCGGAATACTACCCCCAGCAAAACTACCCCCGGCAAAACTACCCCCGGATTTCTACCCCCGGAATACTACCCCCAGCAAAACTACCCCCGGAAAACTACCCCCGGAATTCTACCCCCAGCAAAACTACCCCCAATGGACTAGACCGGGAATCCTCCACCCGCGAAAGTACTTCCACGTACACAATTCCTTAAGTATTTAACAATTCTTATTTTATGCACGTTTTCTGGTATTTAAAACATTTCTATTATAAAATAATAGAAATGTTAAGTTTATATTAATACAAAACTTGCCCTTCGGGTGATCTCGTTCTCTACCCTCACTCGCCGTAAAGTTCTATAATAGGCCTATGCTTTAGTTTTATATAACCAATCTTTCCTCAATCCTTTACAGGAATTTAGCTGTATTGTTTTATTGACATCAAATAAAATATATACATTACCGTACCATGATATACTTTGATATTAGGTTTATAATTTTCAGTACCTGGGGGCCAAGCATTAGCTAGGTAAACTTAAACAGTAATAATTTTTATAGTAATATAATTTACAGACAGCCCGGTGCAAAAAGGCTTATTACTTGTTCAAGACGAGCTCGTTCGCTCCACTCACTAGCCTTTCAGCTTCCTTTTCTGTGCTTTCTGACGGTTTCAATGTAGGCCTACGGGTCTCGTGTATATTTGTTGAAACACATGTTGAATGTGTAACACGTGGATTCTAATTATTTAGTTAGCTGGTGTTTGCTTTATTCTTTCAAATGCTTTTGATTTTAAATTCAAATGTAATTCTACAAATTGATTTGTTGTTTTATATGATTTTACATTACTTTTATTCTTATCTTCTTTTATTCTTTCACCGCAGACGAATTTCAGCAACCAATAAATTTTATGTTGACTGGAAATCATAAATCACTTAAAATTCAACGAATTTCAATGGTCAATAACTCAAATTGAAGAAACTGATGTACTAGTTGCTTTAGGATCAGAATTACGGTAACTTTGTGTCTTATTTAGAACTAGAGATATTAATATTAGGCCTAACTAAAAGTGAGTTAAAAAATATTGAAATTTCTATTCTAGTATTTAAATAACACTATGTTTGTTGGCAAGTTTTCGCTGCCTTTTTTTATCAGTATTTCATTAAAATAATGCATACTAGCTTTCACAACCCAACCAATAAATTCCTATTTCTCAAACAATTATATGTTCAGCCAGTTTTCAACAATTTATATTTATTTTTTAACAATTACCGGTATATAAAACAGTTTTCTAGTTTAAGAGTGTTTTGGTCATGTTACAAACTTATAAAAATAACTATCCACATTATATTATATTTTGTTATTTATAACAATACAAATATTTTTGTTTAAATGTAATTGTGGGTGATGGTGCTGAGTTAATGTTATTTGTTTAATGTTATATTTTACAAAACAATATAATAAATTAATGGTATTATTATATAAGGTATTTTTTTTTATAAATTGTTTGGTAAAATGTGTATGCAGCAACTGATAAAAGAAAGCAGAAATTACCTTCAAAGTTCATTCATGTTCAGGTGTTACATAATATTTATTAGATGACAATGTAAGCCCTATGTGCTTCAAACCTAAAAGTTAAAAAGAGGAAAATCGGAATAACAATATTCACAATAATCTGAAGAAATTTTGTTCACTCTGATCACTCGCCTCCGAGATGGACAAGATCTTTACTCAGCAGTAAGATTCTATTACCGTATTACTGGTGCCTGTACTAGATATATTGAGTTATTATATACTTTTCAGACTATCTAGATTTACAAAACGTGAGTTAAGTTACATAAGCATAAAGTGTATCATATCCTATACAGTAATACGAGTAAGTTATATATTTGTATGTGTGTATGTTTGCACACGGATCTCAAAAACAGCTAAAACAATTTTCTTCCAACATTGCAGATAACATAGTTTTGGGATGAATTTAATATAAATACAGGTCTTTATGCAAGAAAAAAATCTTATTTCTTTATAATCATTAATTCTAATTAAAAATTTTTAACATTGGTCTTATGGAGTTAAAAATAAATAAATAAATAATGAAAACGGCAGACTCAACTGTCAAAGTGCAGAATAGGCCTATGTGTTCCAGTATAAACATGTAATTTTGCATGGCAGCCAATTACTAAATTATTAAATGGTACTATTTTATGATGATATAATCTACAATTTTTTAAATCGTACTTCATACTGCTGATTATGAATATTTATAAGAATTAAAGTAATATAAAAGTATATAAAACAACAAATCAATTTGTAGAATTACATTTGAATTTAAAAACAAAAGCATTTGAAAGAAGAAAGCAAACACCAGCTAACTAAATAATTAGAATCCACGTGTTACACATTCAACATGTGTTTCAACAAATATACACGAGACCCGTAGGCCTACATTGAAACCGTCTGAAAGCACAGAAAAAGGAAGGTGAAAGGCGAGTGAGTGGAGCGAACGAGCTCGTCTTTAACAAGAAATAGGCCATTTTGCACCGGGCTGTCTGTAAATTATATTACTATAAAAAATATTACTGTTTAAGTTTACCGAGCTAATGCTTGGCCCTCAGGTACTGAAAATTATAAACCTAATATCAAAGTATATCATGGTACGGTAATATATTTTATTTGATGTCAATAAAACCATACAGCTAAAAGCCTGTAAAAAATTGAGGAAAGATTGGTTATATAAAACTAAAGCATAGGCCTATTATAGAACTTTACGGCGAGTGACGGTAGAGAACGAGATCACCCGAAGGGCAAGTTAGTATTAATATAAACTTAACATTTCTATTATTTTATAATAGAAATGTTTTAAATACCAGAACACATGCATAAAATAACAATTGTTAAATCTCAAGGAATTGTGTACGTGGAAGTACTTTCGCGGGTGTAGGATTCCCGGTCTAGTCCATTGGGGGTAGAATTCCGGGGGTAGTTTTCCGGGGGTAGTTTTGCTGGGGGTAGAATTCCGGGGGTAGTTTTCCGGGGGTAGTATTCCGGGTCTGGTCCATTGGGGGTAGTTTTGCTGGGGGTAGTTTTGCTGGGGGTAGTTTTGCTGGGGGTAGTATTCCGGGGGTAGAATTCCGGGGGTAGAAATCCGGCTAGTGTTTGGTTTGCTATAATGTTAATTTAGAGCGACCAAATTAAATAATAATGTATTTATAAAACTGGGGGTACTTTTCCGGCCGCGAGCCAAAACTCCATGCCACTTTAAGCTCCGCCCCTCGTGACGTCAAAATGACGTAGCGTTTTTTCATGGGGGTACTTTTCCTGGGGGTAGAATTCCGCTACCCCAGATTTGCGCGCAGCAGACGACACGGGCAAAGCGACGAGAAGGACAGTATTTTATTGGTGGTATTATTGATTATTGTGAAGGTAGGCCATCGTCTGGTCGAGATTGTTGAATAGAGTCATAGCCATAGCCTTCTTTTTGGAACAGTATTTTTTAAAGATTGTTTTAATAACAGTACGGTATTTCAAACAGCTTTAATTTTTTATTAAGTGCTGAGAATAAAGTTTGAGCTGTGATCATTTAGAATTGATGGAATAGGCCAACCATAGGCGTAGGCCTATTTTTGTTTTACTATGGGGTAGATCGTGAAGCTATACATATGTCGGATTTATATGATCACTTGGGAACCATAAGGGACTAAAGCGTATTAGAGGGGAAAATAAATTTCAAATCTCGTTTTTATGAAAATAATACCTGATAGGGGAGAGCTCAAAGTCAGAGTTAATTTCGATAGTCATGACGACATTGGCCCAAGGTTTTTTTACCGCTAAGTGCATTTAACAAATTAACACCTATCTGATTTATTATTAAAACACAAAATACCTATAATACTTTAAACATTTACTTGATTTTATATCAGTCTGTTTAGTTCTACTGCTTAAGAAAAGCATGTAAAATCATGAGTCTCGACATTATAACTCCAACTGACTGCAGTTATTTGCGTAATGTGTACTTGGTTTCTGCTGCAACCCACCAGATTGTATAAATACAGAAACAGGAATGAAAATACCCCATTTGATTTACAATAAGAAAATTCCCCTGAAAACTAGTTATGTATTTATGAAGATACATAATCACTCAAACCTTAAAATTAATAATTGTTAGACTGGATTTTAGTAAATCTTTATAAAAACAGTGATCGTTTTGAGAAATTCAGAGAGATTAAGAGCATTCTTGTCAATTTGTGTCTTCTTTTACTGAAGTTAGGTTTCAATGAGATAGCTAAAATAATATAGTTAGATTTATCAAATAGTTTAAAAGTAGGCTAGATTATCCCTATATCCCTTTCATCTGGGGAAATAATACTAGGCCTATTTATAATGGAAAATAATAATACCACCACAGGGATCAGCAAAAATACTACCCCCCCCGCCCCCCCGTCACCATTTCCTACCCTCCACCCTTCACGATACCACAGATCCCCCCCTGAAAATCGGCTCTGGAGCCGCCACTGATGTTGCATTTCCGCCTGCCCTTCAGAACAGGGGTTGCGGTTTATGGTTCGATTTTTGCCTTGTATGATTCCAGGTGTTATATTTGTGCTCCCTGTTGAGAACTGTATCTGCCTATTGAGCGATACTGAATTTGGCATCACCAGCGCCAGGACAGTCACGTGGTACTGGCTGGTGGAGCGGGGGGGCTGAGGGGATGTCTGCAACTTTTGTTGCACCGTAAATTATCACTGCAACATTTGTCGACAACACTTGTTGCCAACATTTGTTGCAATCCTTTGATCTTTACCGACTCTCAGTGGAAAACAAAAATATAGTTGCCAACACCTCAAATCTGTCTGCAACTTGAAATGTTGCAGACAAAATTAGAGCTGTTTTAATCTACGCAACAAAAATCTGCAACTTTTTGTTGCCAACTCCAGTGTAAATGGGGCTTTATAACATCCCTTTTTTGCCCATGATATGACCTTTGGCACACATACTCAACAGGAATACCAATGTAAATTTTAGTAAAATTATAATAATATTAAACAACATTATTTTTTTAAACAACATTATAATATTTGTTTTATTAGTAAAACATAATAAAACAACATAACTTCCTTAACAAAATTCACAGCAGTTACCTGTTACAGTCCAGCTACAAAATATCCACTTTGTTCATGATAAGTCATTAGCAGGGGTAGAGTTCCGTGTACGCCTTATAATATTTATTTTAATGAAAAAAATTTTATGATATTAGCATACGGAAAGTAAATTGATAGTATTTGTTTAACATTATGAAACTGTTATAATGTATTGTAACGCTCATTGTCATTGTATGCTATTTATTAGAGAGTTTTGGCAATGTACAATAAATTTTTCAATAAAAGGTAAACTATATTATTTAGTTTTATATCAATATTTTATTAAAAATAATAGCATTAACTCTATAAATTAACTGAATAGACTTCCCATAGTACAGAAATGTTTGAAACCAATTTACACTTGCAGGATCAACTGTGGCGAGCATAATTTCAAGTGAAATAAGATGGTAAATCACTACCACTCTTCTTAGCCTAGGATGAAACATTTTATAACTGAAGGTTATAATTATATGAGTGGTTTTATATCTCGCCTTATAAATTTTAAGTTATTGGTTCAATAACACTAAAAGCTTTTCACCGGTTGGAAACTGGACCCAGCTGCCATTAATTGTTGTAAACACAAAAATTTAAAATTTACCCTTTAGTACTTCAAAACCCCTTAATATTTAAAAATAAAAAATGTGGAATTCATGAGTTAAACCAAAAAAGTGACAGAAGTACATCAATTCTATTTCCAAAGTAACTATTTTATGATACAATATTTTATGAAGAAATAATGGATGGACAAGGTACGGGGTGGGGTTACTTTTCTAAAACATTGGTCTGTTGTATCTAGGTCAACATCAAGATTAAAAAATGTTATATTCGATCTGAGACAAAACGCAAATGAAGTTAATTTGAGTATATTTATCAAGCCACAGTATATTCACCATGAGCACAGATACACCGAGCCATCTGTACAGAGAAATTTTGTATTCAGAGGCATAAATTGCTAAACAATACCAAACTAATAAACTTTATTTACACCAAGATGAGAAACATGTAAATTAGTTCATTCTAAAATTTTAAATAGGTAGAAATATTTACAAAGTTTAAAAAAGGTGAACAAAAAAAACATATTAGATAAATTTGTTATGAAATTTAGGTGAAAATAACTGAAACACAAATATTTTTACGCTAAAATAATTCTTAATTTATAACAATCAATATTAAAACATAATATCCAATTGGATGTAAATAATTCAACATAACATGGTTCATTGAAGACCGTCCGATATAAAAACTTTTAGTAAGAAGAAGGTTTGATTACATTAATTCTGTGAGGTAGTGTTGAGTAGAATTTCTGCCTCATTATCCAATTCAAGGTCTGAAACAAAAATATACATAAAGTCCAGGGGTTTGCTTTATAATTTACAATTACTACACATTTCATCTTGCAACATATAGTTTGATGGCAGATCAATAAATTCAGGTAAGTCAATGGCACATTGGTTTGTGTGCTGGACTTCGGAACCATGACAGTCATTTTTCCAGTCGAAACTCAGTTATTCTGAGTACTTTTCACAATTTTCCCTAACTGTTAAGTCCTCGCCCTCTCCTTTAACTAACATGTTCATACAGAAATCTAGCCAATGTGGATGAGGTAAAGTTAGGCAAAAAAACTGACACACATGAAAAAATTTGACATTTTTCATACTTTGTTAGGTTATCATCGATGTAATTGTCCAAGACATGCATTTGACAAACTTGTTGAGGAGGTATATCCAAACCATTGTAAAGGTCACATCTCCATAATGTTGGGAAATTTTTTATTTCTCCTCATTACATCCAATGTATACAGAACCGAATAAGTAGGGACATCCTTACGGGGAAGTAAGAACGTTGTCCCTGAAACACAGGTAGCACCACCACGACGTAATTTTTATTCAAGGATCATGCTGATTGGTTAAATAGAAACAGATGGCTAGAATAATTTTGCAGACGTTTGTTATTGTTTGATTTTTTTTTTTTTTATTTTTAACAAATACGCTAATTTTGATATTTGAGAGGTAGATGCAGCGCTTCCTGTGAAAATAAGGAGAAGTAATCCTAGCATCAGCGCTTAATTTTACTCTGGTTTTCGGGGGCAAAACTAAAATATTTTAATATGGGATGTCCCTACTTATTCGGTTCTGTATACATTGTTACATCTTACATAATTGGCTGTTTTCTTGTTAAAGGATTGGCCTTTATTGTTAAGGATGTAGGCTACTTAACAATAAAGGGTATCATACCAATCAATGCTATGTATCAACTTTTTAACCATTATGATTTGCTCCCTCTCAGACGTTGTAGAGCCAAAATGACGATCATAAGCAGTGGCTAGCGATGAACCTGCATTGAACAGACAATAAGACTGGTCTTCTGTCAACGAAGGCCCTAACAAAGTATAAATGGGACCGTAAAAGCAACAGAATCTGTCTAGTGACCTAACTTCCGTGTTACATCCACCATGGGGCGGGCGCGAAACACCCAACAAAACACATAAAAAATAGAACACTAAGACAAAGTTTTAGAAGACATCCGAAACCGAATAGTCCGGAAATCTTCAATTGAACTGATATATTTTAGTTATATAACATGAGACAGTTTGACTCTTGTATATTTTTTCCATGGGAAACGCCCGGGGCTGAACATTTCATTTCCGGAATACTGCGGCCGAACCATCCGAGGCCGAACTAGAGGGCTTCTACTGTATTTGATTAACCATGTGTACGTCCTACAGGTAATTTTATTCTCTAACTCACTTGCAAGGTTTTGTGGGGTGGTTTTAGGTAGGCGTACAGTAGACTGTCTCCACAACTACAGACTCTGGTATGACTGACTGGGAGCTACTTGTATTGCAGGGTCTTTGTCCTCAATATCTCCACTTTAATCAAATCTAAAACATAAAGATTGTTGTTTGAGTCTCATAACCAAACTGAACATGGTAACTGTAAATCAATATAATTTTTCCTCATTTGTTAGTAACTTAAATTCATTAAATAATATATAATTCTACTGCATTAACGACTGGGGTAAAAGATTTTAAAAATGAAAATTTATTGGCATGTAGAAACAACTACACGTCAGAATTGTATAAACATGCAGCTAGCTAGAAGTAAACAATACTGTGATTTTATTAAAATACAACTAAGTAATACAGTACCGTACAACATTTTTGGCATCGAACACTCTGAATCAACTGTACAGAAAGCCTTTTTTCCTATTCATAAACTTGTTCATTTCTGATCCTTTACAATCACTTTTACTGTCAAAAATATATGTAACTTCATCTATTATTTCTGATTGGCGGTATGGATCAACAAAGTTCGGTTTATGGGTTCTAGTGCAATACCAATTAAACAAGTTCTAACAGGAAAAACATTTTTTTCTTAATTTAAGACTTAAAAAAAACAACTTAGGTGACTTTGCTGGATCGAAAAATAGCCTACTAGCCCATGGACACAGAAAAATTATGAAAAAAATATACACTACCCCCACAATGCCACCCAGCTCTGTGTACCCCGCAATGCCACTTCCCTTCCCACTACCTGCTCAGACATACCTATCTGAGGCAGGCAGGTTCTAAGTTTAATCTGCGTGCATCATCTCTGATGTAAAACTTACCTCTCTGCTTGACAGAGTGGAGTAGCCTAAGTCGAAGACTGTCGGCCTGTGGCAGCGAGTTTACTTTTTGTTTACAAAGAGTAGGCCTACATTTTTCCCATTTTTCTTAGTAATTTTTTTAGCATTTACCTGAAAATTCAATTAATTGTAAAAGATTAATCTTATATTATATAAATTACCACCAGCAGATTGTTTTCACATAAGAAAAAGTAAGGGAAAATTGAGTGATTTTTTAAGCCTATATACTGAATAGGGCAAAGTTATCCAAAAGACTTTAAATCTGGATCATTATTATTGTTGTGTCTCCTCAGTTAATTTCTAATAAAATTAAAACTTTCTACTCTAATGCAGAAACAATCAAGTTAAGTCCACTTCTTCCAAGGAAAATCTACCACTACCAACTGTTAACTACCTATCCAAAAGTAGTTTGATCGCGAAAAGAGTCTCAAGAGAAAGTCAGTAAGCACAAAGAAGTAGGCCTTTTGAACCGTTTATCACCCGGGAAGATGTTCACGAAACAGTTTATGCCCGGGAATGCAATCGGTCTGGCTCTGGGGGTTTTTAGGATAAGACATTTTCATGTCTGAAACAAGTAAGCATGTTAATTCACACCAACAGACTTTCTGCATGTTGTATAGGTTAAAAATTTTGTTGCCAACCCACCATAATGTATTGTTTTGTTGTCCCATAAGTTATTGTAGTATTATATTATATTCATTATTGTAAATTGGCGTATGCCGTTTGTAAGTATAAATAAATAAATAAAGACAGGTGTAGTTTCTTAACTAGGCTAGGTACCATATCATATGAAAATACCGATTACTGTCAAATACTTATATAGCTTGACAAAATTTATTCTAAATTAATAAACTATCAAAACCTACACTAATGTATATATTAATAGGCAAGCATGTTTCTTTTTGTCCTCCTTTTTCCTTAGCTTGTGAGCATCGTAAGAAAAAACTGAGCATAGGTTACCATTAGAAAGGTGGTGTCCTGCATATGAGCAGAATAACATTTTAATTCACATCGGCCCCTGGGCTACACCCTAGAGGCTAAAGTTTCAATGCAAATCTTATGGAAGAAGGGCAATTGATTGAATATATAAACATAATATATACCTAGCATATAAAATATGTTATATTAGGTTCTTGTATTTGAATCTAACTTAGCCTAAATGTAAAAATAAAAAGCCTAGCAAAGATAGAGGTATAGTTTCAGTGATTATTTTTGTTATTTTTTAAAGTATATTTTGAACCGATTGTTTAACTTAACTTATATGATAGATAAATCAATCTTCTCGACTGATATTTTCATTCGATAGAGGCCTATGGTAGCCCAATTAAGAAACAACATCCAACAGGACAATCGAGAAATAAGTCTTAAATAACTAATATTATTAACTGACTACCAACTTAATCTGGGTGAGCTAGGCTATTTTTGATGGTGTGAAGTTTGTCTATTGATTTAATGCTTCATATTGAAGAACCGGAATAGTAATTTTATGAGAACCAACAAAGGATAACATAAAAATGGGGGGTGTGGTACGTCAACGTTATAAACCTCCTTATACAACTTTAAAATAATGGGTACAGTACAAGACATTGCCCTACACAAGAACCATCCTCAGCCAAGCTAGGAAAACTGACTTTTTGTCATCTAGTTTTCACATACTATGAGGACTACTTGTTGACTGTATCGACTAAATCTGAGCTAGATCATCAATCATTGAAAGGACCTTCAATTTCATCTTGGACTGTTTCGAATTTTTATAAATTATTGTACTTTGTTCATTGTACATCTTGTTAAATTGGCGTCTGCCACTGAAAATGAATAAATCATAGGGGCCCTTTTTACACGTAGTTACAGTTATGATTTTAATGTTTTCATAAAAAAGCACCTAGTTAAAGACAGCAAGTCCGATAAATAAATAAAGAAAAGAAACTAAATAATTTACCGTAGCTATTTTTTCAGTTTATATGTCCATTAAACCATGAAATGCCTTGCAAAAAGCAGCAGTAATGATCTGAATCTACAGAATTATTAAACATACCTACCAAACTTTCTTACGTTTCAAAGATCCAAACAACCATTGTAAACAAATACAAATCAGACGATAGTAAAATGACATTTGGCGCCCGAGTTTGGTGTTCCTTCTTCTTCTTATCTGCCCTTTCTTCTTCTTATCTGCTGGCAACTTTTTTTTGCAATATTCGGCTGTCAGGCTCTAGACGCTTGTACACTTCTTCATCCCCTTATTCAGTCAGCTGTGTAATTAGTAAATATTATAACTTAACTTGAATTCCAATAAGACTTTATTTGCCATTAGATACATTTTGTACAATAGGCTCGTCATTCAATAATTAATTAGTCCTACCTTAATACTAAAATTAGTAAACTTCCGTTAACTATAACTTCCGTTAACTAAAACTTCCGTTTTAGTTTTAGCGCTTCATATCCGGAACAAAAAAAAAAAGAAAAAAACAGCTATTCCGCATTCCTTAGGAAGAAGTTGTGCTTTTCCTCTACCGACCTTGTTTTGAGCACTCTATATCTATTTAACCTCGTTGCTCCATGCTATTCTCATGCAAGATGACCGTAGTGCCACAGGTGAACTACATCCCATAAGAGAGCAATTCATGGGGTGTGAGTTTCTACGACATCTGTGGATGGCGCCACAGAGTTTTTGTCGGTTGAAAAACGTTGCCAACGTTGCAGGAAACAACAATCGTTCTCGATTCCGTTTGAATTTTTTTGTCTCAACTATTACTAAAATAAGGAATTTCAAAGCAAACTAATGTAGAATTAATGGTTTTAGATTTACCTTGATTGATAATTGTTAATTTGGTCATCACCCAATGGTTTGTTATTGTTATTAACTAATAATCCAAATGTAAAATAGAGTAATATGGTGTCGTTACGATAAATATCGTACCCGTGGCAAGACTGCTTCATTCTCTTTTTCAATCAGCTGTGTAAAGGTAAATATTATAACGTAACTTTACTTCCGTTTTAGTTTTGACGCTTCATATCCGGAACACAAAAAATAGCTTTACAGCTGACCTTAGGAAGCAGTTAGGACCTTAGCAGCTTTTTCCTCTACAGACCTTGATTCTCATGGAGGACGTTTTACCATTGACTATTGACCAAAGTCAATGGTTCAATTGCTTATATTCAGTGAGCTTTTGACATGTTTTTTTTTTTTTTTTTACTAACAACTGTTTTATTTTTCAATTCGATAAAAATTGTTCCCCATGTTAATCTTATGGTCAAACAAGGGCTTCAAAATTAAAATATCAAAAATCTAAAACCATTCTTTTGACACCTCAAAAGTTAAAATTGGTATAGAAATAAAAGAGGAGTTGTGTTTACAAAAAACTCCTTCACGAATTATATGTAGATGTAAAACCTTGTCAGCTTAGAATTATGCATGGTTATTTGCATTTTGTCAACGTTACGTGGTTGATGGTTTGGAATCAGTTTCTCCACTACCTGAACTAACTGTCTTCTGAAAATCACATAGGCCCCTATGGCATTGTATTGTATCCTTGTGAATTGGCAGAAACAAAAATGGGGAATGGCAGAAGATCAGTCATATACAGCTGTGGTGCGGAGTTCCAGACTATGACTCACGTCACCGAGTGCCCTTTTCATTTGAGTGCTTTCCCGGAAGTGCTGATGGGCCTGCATTGTGAAAGCGAAGCTGGGCTGCAATCAAGGTCTGTAGAGGAAAAATCATAACTGCTTCCAAGGTCTGATGAATAGCTATTTTTTTGTGTTCTGGATATGAATCGTGAAAACTAAAACGGAAGTCAACTTACGTTATAATATTTACCATTACACAGCTAATTGGAATAGAGAACGAAGCAGTCTTGCCACGGGCACGATATTTATCATACGACATACGACACTATGTTACTCTATTTTACATTTGGATTATTAGTTAATAACAGACCATTAGGTAATGACAAAATTAACAATTATCAATGAAGGTAAATATAAAACCATATATTCTACCATAGTTTGCGTTGAAATTCCTTATTATTTTAGTATTAATTGAGACAAAAAAATCTTCAACGCAAACGAGAACGATTGTTGTTTCCTACAAAGTTGGCAACACTTGCAGGTAACAAAGAGTAGTATGTTGATTCTTTAACACTTTTTTAACCAACAAAAACTCTAAGGCGACATCCACAGATGTCGCAGAAACTCACACCATTGCTCTTTTGGGATGTAGTTCACCTGTCACACTACAGTCATCTTGGGCTGCAATGGCTTAGCTCCCTGGATTTAGCTTTATAGGGAGATCATAAATGTTAATTTTAGTTTAATTTTAAATGTACTGACGCAGGTGCTTTGCACTGCAGAACATCTTTTATTTATTTTATTACTATTTTATGTTGGTAGCTGGCTATGATAGCCATACGATATATACATTAATTTATCGGATGCAGTGAACTGCTTACTTCCTTGTTGTTTTGGCATTGACAAAAAAATCTTGTTTTAATAGTTTTGAAAAGTAATCAAGTAAGCATTGGAGAATGGTAGTTGCTCAGTTGCTGTTAGTCATATCATTTTCTTTTCGGAGTTTTGCGTCAGTTCGTTTCAATAACAATTTGCAAATTTGGGTCACGTTTGATTTTTCACTACAGCAATTTCGAAGCAAGTAATCGGTAACTTATATATTGTATTTAAAACAAAATAAAAATGAGTTTTCTTAGTAAAGTATTCGGAGGGAAGAAGGAAGAGAAGGCCCCGTCTACAGGAGAAGCAATTCAGAAGCTTAGGGAGACAGAAGAGATGTTAATAAAAAAACAAGAATTTTTAGAAAAGAAGATAGAACAAGAGTTACAGGTGGCTAGGAAAAATGGAACCAAAAACAAGAGAGGTTAGTAATTTTTTTTAGTTTACATGGGCCTGGGTTTTGACTGAGTCAAGGCCTAGTCCTAAGGCCTAGGGCGTTTGTCATGACCATAGGCCTATTCTAGCATGCCTAGTCCTGCTTAACCCTAGGTTGACCTAGTGATAAGATCACCCAGACCCCCTAAGTCAAGGGCCTATCAACAGTACAATTAACCCTCCAAGTGCTACGTATATTAGTCCTTAAGTGCTGACCATTTTTTAAGTTTCGCGCAAGCATTTAAGCAAATGTGCATAGGGGCCTAATACTTATTAATTATATGAAAAGTATATCATATTGCATATCAAATTGTTCAGAAAAATGTCTACTATTAGAAAATATGATTCATTAGATCTTACTTACCATTTATTTTTTTCCAAATTTCTAGATATCAAGGGGTAGTTTTATTTTGTTACCCTCGTCTTCAGGTTTTTCCATTTCAGGGCAAATTACATAGTCAAATAAAAAAATCTGAGATAGCCAAAATGTTGAAAATTTTATTACCTTTCCAGTGATATATAATGTTTATATGTTCTTAGCAAAAAAAGATAACATAACCATAACAATTTGCGATGTAACTTAGCAGCTGTACTTCAGACGACCAAAAAACAGCTGATGTTGACAAACAAGTTAGCCAACTTTGATTTTCCACTGAAATATGTATTGAACCAAAAGTATTCAGATAGAATGATATTTTCTCTTCAAGACTATATGAAATATATGCCGATCCGTCAATAAACAACGGATCTGTGACGATCGTAGTAAACCCTTGTAAATGCGTCGCGATCGCGACGATAGCGCTATACGCGTTGCCGAAATGCGTCGCGATCACGATGTTTAGCGCTTGGAGGGTTAATCAGATCTCTGAACAGTTTTCCTCTTTAGTTTTACCTAGCCTATATCTTCTTTAATTACCCAAGCTTTTTAATTATAAATTTCTTAAATATTTTGTCTTTCAACAGCTGCAATCCAAGCATTGAAGAGGAAGAAGCGCTATGAGAAACAATTGCAGCAGATTGATGGCACATTGTCAACAATCGAGATGCAGAGAGAAGCGTTGGAAGGAGCAAACACTAATACTGCTGTGCTTACTACAATGAAAAATGCTGCAGATGCTCTCAAGGCTGCTCACCAACATATGTAAGTAGATTTATATATAAGCTTAGACTAGTTCCTTCTATTTAGTCTCCTTGACCTAACACTTTCAGTGCCAAGGTCTGACTCTAACCACACTTGGGAGAGAGAAAGCAGGCCGCGCCAATTTCCGAGTGACCTCAGACACTGTCCAGCTCTGTCGAGTACTGGCAACGTTGATTTGCATTTGTTTTAATGGACAGTTACCCACTATACCCAGATCCGTTTCAGGTCTGTACAGTCACCGCCCAATAGGGGTCTGTGGTGCACCGAAAATTCGGGACAGGTACGGTACAAGACGATTTACCGTCATCGGTTAAATATGGTTAAAGGCATTGGTACAAATCTGGTTTATTCCAGATTACAAAACTGTAAAAAATATTAAGGTACCTTATCTAGGCCTACTAGGCCCCATTTATATTAGACTTTATAAAAATGAAATAAATCAATATTTTGTTGTTGTCTTTTCATTTTAAAGGATTAGGCCTACTGCATACATCCTCATCGCTCAGCATCAAGATTACAACTGATGATATAAGTCTAGCGATAATAATGGTCACCGAGTCCAAGGAAAGGATTACCGTATTAAGCTTACAATTCGTGATTTTGATAATCCTAATCGATCTTGGTAATCGTGATTTTGATTACGTTGGGTCCAACGTAATTTTGATAATCACGATCCTCAGTGATAGGCCCTATGTCTTCGTTTCACGTTGGAATGGTTTCGTTGGCAACAAGAGCTCATAGCGGCATAACGCCTAATCAATTTAGTTACATTAGCCTTCATTCAGTAACAACTAACTTCAAAAAACAACAGTGTGATGTGATTACTCGCCACCAGGAACGCTCGAGTCAGTAAGGACTAGGACAGTTATTTAACTAGAACTGTACGAAAGATTAGAATGCGTATTGATGCTGTTTGTCAATATATTTACTCGGTTGACATAGGTTGTAAGAAAACGTAAATAAACAAATACGACCAAACAGTACTACAGTTTGACAAATCAGTTTTAATTACCTACGTATAGTGTTAACTATAGTGTTAAACTATAACAACGTGTTTTAAAGTTATGCAGCAGTTTATAATATGCAGCGATTGTCGACTGCCTATTGAACAGATGTCTTAACCTAAAATTGAATCCGAGCATACCCGGCCTTCCCGAGTTGGCCGAATACATTCGGAATCGGCAATAAATGGTATTCTTTCGCTTTGCGCAAAGAGTAAGACCGTCTAAAAGCTGTTTGTTTACATTAATGATTTAAGTTAGATTAGAAAAAACTAGAAACTTTTAAAAATTTTCAATTTGTTTACAACATCAAATTGGTTTTAAAATGTGGGCAATGTTTACGCAATTACTATATTTTACATCGTTATATATCTTTCTTTTTGAGGTTTATATGTTGTATACAGACGTACTTTAGTGGCATTTACTTTCTCGTTATACTTGTTGGCATTTCTTGGATTGTTTTTGTTCCATTCATTACGCTTGCTCTGTCTCATCCAGGCCCACTTCATCGCGTCTTTGTATGATAGTCGCCCTGGAAGTTATATGGAATAAATTTAAGATTTTAATAGTTAAACAAATTTGAAGCATTATAGGCCTAGTTTAGTTGTAAATAGCCTAAAGATTGTAATCATGAGTGATATTAACACTGGCGATACCTCTCCAATGATGACATCTGCCGCTTCTACAATAGTCCTACTGTGGCTACTTAGTCCTAGCCTAAACTAATTATATAGTTTTGAGTTCTGTTTAAATTTCTTTTGAATTAGTTTATTCTTTTATATGTTCGAATATATGTAACTTACCTAAATATATTAGTATGTAAATTTAGGTAATTAATTGGAAAAAGACTGATACTGCATGTATGGGCTTCCTTTTGAAAATCTCTTTATGTTTGTAAGTTTTTATCAGCTAAAAATAAATCTATGTTTTCAATTATTATTGTGATGCTGCTACTCACTCCATGTTCATTTTACTACTTAGCATTAAATTGATTATCATCAGCATACATGCACAGGTGTGAAGCACAAGGACTTAAACTTAGTGATTAGCGTACCGTACCAACTTTGTACCGAGAACCAAAGTACACAAAAATGTACCGTACCGAACTGCACCGACCTGAAAATTCTTGTACCGCAGACTCCTAGCGTTTAATCCAAAATTTTCTCAGTCGACGTCCAACCAGCATTGAAATCAGTTACTAAAAGGTTTAAATTACCTGTTACTGCCAAGTGATCCTAGATTAGGTGAAGACGACCTAAGGTTTCGAACAGCAGGTGTTCATTTTCAAGTCTGACATCAAGTAAAAATTATTCCTCTTCCACTTTGAGGTGTGAAGAGTTCGTCAAATAATAAAATCTACACATACCTAGACACAAACACTCACAAAAACATTAATTTAAAACACTGGCCAAAGTACAAAAATAAAAACGACACATGAAATGGAACGCCGGCGGCGGGTGGTGAGGCATGACTGGGCAAGTTGATTTGGTGCCGAACCGTGCCATGTCGACTGTTGACGTCACGTACCCTTCCTCGCCCTTTCCACAACTAGATTGTTAGTTACTACTTGTTTATTCTTAATGTTATCTTGATTATCTTTTATGAATTGTAAAGACATGAATTTTATGAGTTACTTGTTGTATAGGGATGTGGACCAAGTTCATGACATGATGGATGACATAGCAGAACAACAAGATGTAGCAAGGGAAATATCAGATGCCATCTCCAATCCAGTGGCATTTGGAACTGACGTAGATGAGGTTAGTCACATAAGAATAATGATTTTTTTTTGTAATGGACGATATTTGAAATACCTCAATCATGTTAGTATTTCAATAATAACCCCGTCGCAGCAGACTTGCGTACTCAGCGAATTTTCAATCAAATTTCGAAGTGCACATCAATCAATCAAAATATCTTTATTTATATGAATTTATACACTGTATAACATAAATAGTGTCAATGAATCTTATGACTAGCTTAAAATTAGAAGAAAAAACAAAATTAAAACACAATAATTCTGCTTGAATAGCCTGTTACATCGAAACTGAAAAAAATCATTGTGACTATGAAAAATATCAGAAAAAATTCTAAAATTAGAAGCCCTGTTCAAAACATTCATTCAGACTGTACAGGGTGTCTATAAAAAACCATTACAACTCCAAACAACCATAACAAGGTTTTCAACCTGAAACTATAAAATAAAAATACAGGAAATAATTTCAAGTTTTTGTACATACTAAGGGGTTTACCTAAATTCAACGTGCCTCCCATTATTTGCTCGCAAGTAATCAAGTCTGAATTCCAGTTCAGACCAAACAAGTCCTAAAATAAGACCATTTATTCCACCAAATGCTCTCCCTATTCTTTCTCTGAGTTCTTCTTTGCTATTCACTATACTGGTATAGAAACGGTCCTCAACAAAGCCCCATACAAAAAAGTCACACAGGGTAATATGTGGTGACCTAGGTTAAGATATTGGCCCATCACGGCCAATCCAACGGTTTGGGAATGACCTATCCAGACAATCTCTAACAAAGTCTCTCCAGTGCGGAGGAGCACCCTCCTGTTGAAAAATTACATTTGTTTGTAATTCTTCTAGTATTGGAAAAGCAAAATTCTCCAACATATCAATGTAAACGTTTCCATTGATAGTGTTTTCTTGGAAGAAAAAGGGGCCAATTACTATATTGAAACCACTCCACACCAAACATTTAATTTTTCACTGTCCCTGGTGTGCTCTTGATACCAATGGGGATTCTCAGATCCCCATATCCTTACATTTTGTCTGTTTACTTTATGCCTGCTCGAGCCTAGCAGGCAACGAGCGGCAGACGACACGGGCAGCGCATACTTGGGGGACACACACAACATTCACTCTCACAAGCACACATCTATACTTATTTAATACGCTAAGGGTTTTTTTGTCTTGAGAACTCCTCTTACAATTCTCAACCGATTTTCAAGTTTTTGGCGTCGTTGGATAGGGCTTAGTCTGAAGTTGTTTCCGCCAAAAATTGATGAAAATCGGACTTAAAATAAGGCCGCCATCCAACAATTAAATTTGAAATTTTCCCATTAGAACAACATTGAGATTGGTTTGAGCATTTTAAACATCTGTTAACGTACAGCTGTAGTTTTTGGTGATCACTGATATTCACAACATTGGATTGGTCGGATTTCATTGATCTAGAATTAAATGTAACTTTTGTATTGTATGAAAATAAGTTGCTTGATGTTGAGCAACACGTGCACTAGTCCTACTTAAACTACAGTTAGCTACATATTTACAATGACGTTGAAATTGTATCATTGACAGCCAATTCTATTTACATCAAGGACAAAAATATAACGATTACCTACACGATTCTACGATGAACTTATATTACCAGTCATTTTTTTGCATCCGCCAATTGAGTAGCCACCCCCTTCCTCCCTCGATCGTCAATCCACAGCACACGACCGTCCAGTGTCCAGGTGTTCCGGGACCATGTATCACCGCCGCTGCTCGTTACACTTCCATCCGCCGCGCTGTCAGATCCTCGCGGATGGTGACTCCAGTCCACTTCAGTTTTTTCTTAGCAGCGAACACTTGCTGCCGAAGGCAGCACCCAACGAACTGTATGATGATAGGCCGGTGTCTCTGTGTTCCGTCTGCAGCGGGAGAAGGCTCTTTCCCCACTCGGTGGCTTCTGCAGATCTCATTCGCAGGCAACTCGATGTCAAGCCCATCCCTGCAAAGTTTCTCTACCAGCTCGTCTGTATTTTCAGAAGGAGTTTCATTGATGCCGAATATTCTCGAAGTTGTTACGGTGCTGGTACTGCTCAAGATCATCGGTTCTGTCGGCGGTGCTAGTTTCAAGTTCTCTTAGCCTTGTCCTCAGGTCGATCACCTCAGTCCAGAGTTTCGTCACCTCGCCGCTGAGTGGTTTCAACACGGCTGCGACTGCCTCCTTGACGACAGATTTAATTTCCTCATTGAGCCGAGTGATCAGCACAGACAACACATCTTCACTAGAAAGGTGTAACTCCACGGCGCTCTTGATAATCGCCGGGTCAATTTCGTTGTTTACATTCGGCATGGTCACTCCTGGCGGACTTATCGCAGACGACGAGGACAGTGAGCGCTGTAGGCTTCGCTTCTCAGATGAAGATAACGCGACTGGCTTGCCCTTTTGCACCGGATCGTAAGTTAGGCGGCGATTGAAACATGAAATATTAATACATTTATCGTGAATAGCTTGCAAAGCACACAGTATCTACACAAGTATATGTCACTGGATTTCGCGGAAATTTTCACTGAATGCACAAAATTCTTGAAAAATACCACTAAAAAGTACAAAAAACACGGAGCTGATGTGTAACACGTTTCACTAAGGCAACGTCATCCCTTCTCCTTGACGTTCCCAGATAAGTACTTTCCCAGATAAGTGAAAAGTAGCTTCGTCTGAGAAAAGAATTTTTCTTAAATACCGGTAGGTATTATCTTGGGACAACCGATTTAGCAGAGTAACAGCAAATTCTCTTCGGAGAATCCTGTCATTTGCGGTAATCTTTTGCAAAATTTGAAGTTTATAAGCACGGAATTTAAGTGATTTGAGGATTATGTTCAACTCACGCGCCGCACATCTCGTAGATTTTTTTAACTGTTCACAAATGTTTGTTGAACACGCCGCACCTCTTCATCACTGACACGGGGTCGACCGTTCCCTTTTTTGTGATGCAAACTGCCAGTGTTCATAAACTTATAGTACCAAGCCCTTATAGTTGGTCTTGAAGGAGGATTCCTATTGTATCTTGTCCGAAATCTCCGTTGAACAACAACATCAGACTTGATTTCAATAAACCACTTCGCACACTGCATTTATTAATATTACACAAATATTACTCTCTGTGACGTCGCAAAGTAACTCGAATTTCCTTAGTAATATTTGTTAAATTTTCAAAAGTCCGAGGTATGAGAAGCCTAATATAAACTATTCAACTAAACACTTACCAAGTTTAAAGAAAATCGATTGAAAAACGGCGTCCTAAAATACCATATAATATATATGGTATTTTATAATAGGGGACTAAAATACCATGTTTTGCATTAAAAGCCATATGATTAACATTGCCGATTATGATTAACAATGGGCTACTGGCACAGGGATGAGGATGACTCTTAATTGCAAAATAGGTCAGCAATTTGCTCAGTGTGAAATTCAAGGCTTATAGAGGATTATAGTGTGCTGAAAAATAGTTAGTAACAATATTGCTCATGAATTCTACATTTAATTTTAAATCTATATTGCTTATCAAACTTTCTTAAGCAAAAAATATTTTTATAAAAAAAATAACTGAACAATTTTTAATTTTTAATCATCAATGCTGCATCTGTGTTCAGAGTTTATCATATGTGGAATGCAAGGGAAAAAATTTAAACCCAATTGTTTATTGCTGTCTGGCTGTCAAGTGACCCCAGTTGATAACTTCGCCAAACTTTCAATTAGCCAATGCAACTGCGACATTTGGAACTATGGCATGATAATGATGCATTATCAGTTTTTTTACTCGGTGTATATATAAGAAATCAGTACTGCCAATGGGTTTCTTGAACTGTGTAATAGTGAGTGTGATGCAATTTTTCCGTTGATGTTTGAAAAGTTGCAACGGTCTGATGTGATGCATGAGTGAGATCATGTATGTTTTGATTAAACTCTCTTTTAGATTACAATTTATAAATTAACCATTTAGTAAGTTACTTATGTATACTGTTGCCTGTATTAAATTTTAAAACAATATAATTAAAAAAAATTCAATAGAATTTTTAAAACTTTAAAATATTAAAAGCTGAAACTGGATAGTTTTGTGTTCAGGGCAATTATTTAAACAATAAGACGTTTTATTGGATTTTTGGCCAAAACAACATTAGCAGTGCCAAACACTACTTGTTTTTCCAGCTTTTGATGATTAGTATTAGTTTGTACAAATGTGTTAGTAACGAATAACGGACAATATATTGCATAGCTTTCCACATGAAATATTCTGTATTGAACTCCATTTTTTGTTTAACTAGCTGTTTCCTGATACGGCTTCGCCCGTGATTGAGTTTATTTTATAGGTAATTAAGCTCATTCGCTAAGCTCACTCGCCGTCAGGTTTAGCTCGTTCGTTACGTTCACTCGCTGTCACGCTCACCTTATATATAAGAAATTGCTGGAATACCTAAAATTAGAATTTTTCATTGAATTTGTTTCATAGCAGTCAATAAAAATAGATAAAATAGAGATTTTCAAATTTTTTCCAAACTATTGTATGCCCTCTGGGCCGGAGCACTTTGGACAGATTTGCACCACACTTCACACAAACCATCCTTTAATAATGCTCAATAATGTTTTAAAGTTTCTATACAATCTGTTAAGCGGTTTCGGAGTCCATAGGCAACATACATATCTACATACTTCCTCTTTTATAGATATAGATGTAAACCTCGTTGTTAAATTAGATTGTTACCTGTTCCTCTTATCTTTTTAAACAACTAGTTGTTGCCCGTCGATACTCGACGGATATAGCTCCATTAGTGGTAAATGAAACGCTACAATAGTACAAACATGTACGGTAGTCTGTAAAATGTACTTCTTTGAACTGCCATACCAAGAACAATAATATATTTTACAGAAAATACTACGATTTTAGTTGGAGCGTCGGAAAAGTAGGCCTATTCCGTAAAACCAATAATGTTGCATCCTTGTACTTATAGGCCCTACTCTTTAGTATTTTATAAACATGTCAATTTGATTGTTTAGGTAGGCGCAAACCTAATTAGCCTAAGGAAACCGTTCTATTAGGTTCAACAACATCAGAAATAAGTAGACTAACATCCACCTGTAGGCCTATTGGATACATTGTTCTTAACAGTTTTTTTCAAGAATTAGGAAAGGCCTAGAGTGTTGTAACTTATGATGGTTGGCTTTAACAAATATTGGTGTATTAGGGTAGGATAGAACGAAGAGAAACCATTTATAACCACTTTCATATCGCAATATATCTGCTGTAGTGTGCAAGTTTCAATAAATATCCAAATTTAAAGAAAACAAATTTATTTCACAGAAAATTACATAATTTTAATTGGAGTGTCTGTCAAAGTAGGCCTATAGGCATATTCCTTAAAAACAATAATGCTGCACCCTTACTATGTAACACAGACACTCTTTAGTATTTTATAAACATAAAAAATCGATTGTTTACTTAGGCCTAAACCTTGTAGCCTAATCAAAGCGATATATTAGTTAACAACATCAAAAAATAAGCAAGCCTAAACTATCAATTTGTAAACTTGTTAGTTTAATAAATAAGTTTTTTGAGTTTGAACAGGCCTATAAATATTTTAATGTACCTATTTTGCTTAAAAGAAATATCGGTGCGATCAGTAAAACATTTATTAGTGACGCCGTTATTGGACACACTACAAAAAGTATATTTGTGAAGATCGGTCTGGAACTCGGTCCGTCTGATTTGGAGTAAGTCACGCTACCGACTGCGCCACAAATACTGCCGATAAGCGAAGTAAATGTAAAGCATTACACGTTGCAAACGACAAATTGATTGCACAAAGAATTTCCGATACATCCGTTTCTTTTAATACAAATGTGAGCAATTTGTTTAAACTAAACCTTTACAATTTAGTCTTAATTTTAAAGCAATCAGGTATTTTACATAATTAAGCAACTTTCTTTCCATTTAAAGGATAATACATCATAATAATTGTAAACCTTTTTAGGTACTGACTATAATAAACCAAATCCTTCATGAACTTTTGTTCATCCACTCTGTATTTAGACAAAATACCTCGTGTGTTTACAATCAGCTGATTGAAATCGTGTAAAATAAATAAATTGTTAAGGTTTGAAAATGTCGACATTTTTAATTTAAGGGAGTATAACGTTAATTATATGATTAAGCAACTTTCTTTTCATAAATGACAATACATCATAATAATTATTGTAAACGTTTTTAGGTACTGGCCATAATAAACCAAGTCCTTCATGAGCTTTTGCTCATCCACTGTATTTAGACTAAATACCTCGTGTGTTTACAATCAGCTGATTTAAAGAGTGTAAAATAAATAAATTGTAAAGGTTTGAAAATGTCGATATTTTTAATTTAAGGAAGCAAGATGACGTTAAAGTAAATAAAATCTGCTAATATACAAAGGTTTACGTTTTATTTGGTACAAACTGCGTGTAAATTGGTCCAGTGGAAGTCTTAGACGAACTGTCCAAAGGATTGGAAATGTTGGCCTTTTTCCCCATGTTAAATCTCCATAAGAAAAGTTTATTTTTAATTTTTGATAGATTTAACGTAAATATTTTTAAAATACGAATAAAACCTGCTAATATAGAACCAAAAACGTTTATTTTGGTACAACCCGCATGTAAATTGGTCCAGTAGAAGTCTCAGACGAACTGTCCAAAGGATTGAAAATGTTGGCTTTTTTCCCCATGTTAAATCTCCATAAAAAAAGTTTATTTTTCATTTTTGACAGATTTAACGTAAATATTTTTGAAATACAAATAAAACCTGCTAATATAGAACCAAAAACGTTTATTTTGGTACAACCCGCATGTAAATCGGTCCAGTATAAGTCACAGACGAAGTGTCCAAAGGTTTTTTAACTTTGTGTTTTAAATATATAGATTATTAAAAGACCAGGGTAGTTCTAATGTTTAAGTGTTCTTTTTATGCTGATGCATGGACTCAACAAAATTAATTTTTGTTTTATAGCCTATATTAGTTTGCAGTTTCCTTTTTTTTATTTATCTTTGCTTTAATTGTACATATTAGGCCTACTAGAGTTCTGCCCATTTAGCCAGCACATAATAACATTAGTCCCAGTACTGATAAGAGTTATCTATCAAGACCAGGATACCAACCCACACAATGGGGTGGGCATATATATTTAAAGTATGTTGCATTTAAAACTATATCTACAACCATTGACTAACATGTAACTTTTCTTACAATGAATTTGTTTGCTACCAAAAATTGGGACTGTTTCATGTCCCAGTGTCAGAGACACTGAAATATTTATTAGCTATAATTATTCAGCTGGTAATACACTTGTATTTCATGTACACCAAGAGAGATTGCAATATTGTAAAGTTTTTATAAGTAGGCATACACCTAAGCTGTGAGAAGCCTATACACATTAGTGTAGTCAATGCTACAAATATTTGTTAGGATATAGATACAAATAAAAAATACACATTTTTTCACTTTATTTGTAACTATATGCTGCTTTAACACAATCTTCTCAGGTAAGCTAGCTCATTGGCGGATCCAGGGAGGGGCGGAAGGGGCGCTCGCCCCCCCCCCCCTCCACCGTACGGAAACTTTTCAAGCAGTTTTACCTGGCCAATTTATATCTTTCCATAAAACTTTAAAAATATTATAGACCTTGTATTTCAATATTAAAAATTAAACAATTTCTAAATGCATTTTAAAGTTGTTTTATTAATTTATAACACCATATAAAACGAAGTATGAAGGTTTTGTGCAATCTGCGTGTGTGTTGCAATCATTCGAAGGCTGCATGTATACCATGCGAAGCCGAACCGTCGAGAGTGTCAATTAGCGCGGCGCATTGTTGGCGAGCCCGAAGCTCTGAAGCTAACCTCGGTTGTTGGGTTGTTTCAGCCATTCGCGTGGTTATATTTTGGTCTTAAATTGTAAATAAACTCTATGTACTTTTAAAATGATAATGAGTGATTTTCATGAAAAACTGTTTCTTCAAAGACAAAATTAGCCTAACGTAAAAAATGCAATAATTACGGCGATTTTTATAAGCTTTTTGACGGTGATACAGACGTTCCCCGAGGTCGAAATTCTGGTTTACCATCTCTGTACTATCGCAAACAATGCAAAAAAAGAACCTATAAATAACCTATGCAGTGCACCATATAGGTTGTAGCATTGATTTCGTATATAGTTTTACAAAATATTTATACTTAATAATTATGTTTCGTGGAACTAGTTCAACTATAGTTCGATCTTTACAAATAAATGTGACAGTGACAGCACATGATTAGTAAGTATGATTGGAAGATCGGTAACTCCTTATTAATCTTTTATGTCATCTATAAGAAGAAACAGAAGTAACCAAGCAAAACTTTTTTTATTTAGTTGTGAAAAAGCGGTTTACCTTTTCGCAAATACAGTACGCTTACATCTTCACATTTTTAACTCTTTTTAAATAAATTTTATTGATATAACTGGCTAATTCATACTTTTCATTTCCAAATACGTCCTTTTATCAGTTTTTACAGTTGAAATCTAGACTGCGTTGCACTAAAATTTCTGTTATCTTACTAAATGTAATGAAAAACACGTTTCAGACATAAACTTATGCACTAAGATTTAAATTTACGTAAATGTTCGTGGGAATAAAAACAGAGAATACTCTGACTCCAGACCATGACGTTTCGCTTCCTCACCTGTTTACGCGACGTTCAAGGTCATTGCACCCCCCTCCCACCCCACCCACGAAAACAATCACCACGATGTTTTGAGTTGCTATTGCCCTCTCGTGGAAACCGCCCCCCACGTAATTCGGTCCTGGATCCGCCCTTGAGCTAGCTGAATCCTATCTCCTGTTTTGTCTACCCAATCAGCCAAAAGGCTCTTGCTTACAAACTAACCTTAATGTTACAGGTATGTGTACACTTTTACAAAACTTTATTTAATCGAGTAGTATTTCTTTTCAATTAGAAATTTATCAAAGTGTTCTTAATTTGTCTACAATCTTGTACATTTCTAAATTATTTTGTAGTGGCTTTTTAAAATTTAATCCCAGCATTTGATAAAAATCTCTAAATTATGTTTAGGCAATACTTTTCTACATTTATTTTGTTCCTTGGGGTGTACTCATGGTTTGCAGCATGACTATTAAATTGATTACTGTGAATTTTAATAAACACTAACACTAGTACACGTGTTGTTCGAGTACGTGTTGTGTATACGTAGTGCATGTGTTGAAATCGAGCAATCTATTTTAATACAGTACAAATGTTACTTTAGCTGAAAATCAATGACATAAGACCAATCCAATAATGTGCATATCTGTATTCACCAATAACTACACGTATTTACAGCTGATTATTAACACATGTTTAAAATGCTTTATTCAATCCCAATGTTATGGTAAATTTTGGATTTCAATGGTGGATAGCGCCTTTATTTTCAGTCCGATCCTCACCTGTTTTTGGTGGAAACAACTACAGACCAAGCCCTATCCAACGACACCAAAACTTGAAAATCGGTTGAAAATTGTTGGAGAAGTTCTCAACACAAAAAAACCCTTGGCGTATTAAATAAGTCTTTAGATTATACATTCTAAGATATAGAAAATAAATTGGGCTTATGTTAATATTTTCAAATTGGCAAAATGTCTTCAAGATTCAAGATTTTTATTAGTCATAAGGCATACAAAGTTGATGCATTGGACATTGTCAGTAAGTCACACCCTTAATAAATATAAATCTCAATAAAAGTTCGCATGAAACCTAACTAAGTTAAAAACATCCAACTTAATTAACAAATCAAAGGTGAGCAGTGTGCAAAAATTCAGACGTCATCCGTTGAAACAGTAATTTGACGTAAACACTAAAAAAATATATAGTCTTTTGACAGATCCATTGTTTTTCATTTTTTAAATAATTATTAAACACCTTGTTTTAAAACTAGCAAATCAATAAAATTTTTCTCTGAAGTCCCTCCATGCACAATTATTCCATAAGCAATGTGGGATTGTACGAGAGCATGAAAAATGGTTTTTAAACAGTTAACTTAAATCACACAGTTAAGACATAATTTGTAAAGCAAATAACCATGATTTTTTGCAATATGTCCAACATGTTTGTCCTAAGATTTTTCTCTTGACAAATCTAGGAATATTGTATAATCAAAATTATTGAGCTCTTTTCCGTCTGCTAGAGTTAGGGGGGTGTGATAATTTTAATTTTGTTATATGGGAAAAGAAATTAAGTTAGCTTTTTTCTGTTTTTAATAACAACCTGTTTTCATTGAACAACTCTTAAAGGTTTGAACGATTTAATTAAGCCGAAATTTCAACTTGATTTACAGTTTTTGCAAATATTATTAAATTTCTATCATCTGCATAAAATGAGAGTTGATTTTTTCTTGACAGTTCAACTGGTTAATAATGTTTATTACTGAGCATATAAACAATTAAGGTCCTAACATAGACCCTTGGGGGACACAATTTTTTATGTTTTGGATTTGGGATTTTATCTTGTCATTTCCTTTAGTCACAAGTAAAAGAAATTTCTATGTACTGTTTTTGGTTGGAAAGATAAGATTGAAACATTCCATATGATGGTTATTTAGGATTCCTAAATAAATAACTTTTTAAGTGAAATACTTTTTTAGCCAATTTCTACTAATATATGTAAATATAGAATGTATTATGACTTCAGTTTGTAAATCTGCCATGTAGTTCATGTCGTGAGATTTTTACGTGTTTTTGAGGAACCTTGTCTGAGCTTTTTTCTCCAAAAAATCAATATTAAAATCTCCAGTGATAATAATATTTAACCGGGCACATATAACTCTTATCACTTATCATTTGCTGTCTTTACTCACTAGGCCCAACTGTTTGGGTCCATTTTTCATATGTATTGGATACAATCTTTGTGTCAATTGATTAGGTAAACGCGTCTGTGTTTTGAAAGTCTTGTCAGTCATCCGGTCTGGGGATTTTTAAGATTTCTGCAAAATTATAAATTAGGCTTTACGAAGCAACAAATGTTAGCAGGAATCACGAGTATAATCTGTAATATGATTTTCATCTAAGTGGCAAAGTAAATTTAAAATTTATAACAGGTTTAAAGCACTTATAAGGAAATGGTGTTTTCCCTTGTCATGATGGTTTTTTGCTAGATGATAAGATATTTTAGTCCTTTCTGTTATTCTTTGAACTTCAGATGGATGAAAAGTAATTGAATAAAAAATTTAAAGAATGTAACCGATAACAGTTTTTTTCTTCCTTGGATATATAGGTTTTATTGAAGATTAAGTTTATGTGCCATTTTGAGACATAGCTTATGCATTTTTGTATTTTTAGCTCATACAAGAGATATATTCAAGCTCTTCCAGTTTATCGTATTTAATAAATGATTACTGAAATGGTTGTTTTTTGTCTAATACTCCAAGCATAAAATATGTTAATGTTTTAAAATGTTCAATAATTGTCTAAAAACAATGTCTGATTGTGTTTTCTGCATTAGCAGGGGCCGGGGTGTTTATTTACTGTGGTATTCCAATAAAATCATACGGTACCACTAAAAATGTTCCGGATTGGCCTAAAAAGTATATGTGGTAGCCCTACTATTGATTGTTGTAATTTTTTTAGGATGAGTTGGAGAAAGAGCTTGAGGAGTTGGAACAAGAGGAGTTGGACAAGGAACTGCTGGGAACCGGACCGACCGCTGACCAGCTGCCTTCTGTTCCCTCGGAGGAAGTTCCTGTGCCAGCCGCGAGAGCAAAGACATCTGGTATGTAGACAACAACAGCGACATCATGAATAATAGAACTGTTATTTTTCATAACCTGTCGCTGTTTGAGAGCGAACGTAACTTTATAGGACCAAATTTTTCTCAAAAACTGCCATCCAGCATTAAAAGCATCTTAGAGCTTTCACAATTTTAAACAAAACATAAATAATATCTTATTTAAAAATGTTTTATTCCATTGATAATTACCTGGTTCTTACCTAACCAGGTAATCAGCATTAAGTGTAACCTAATCCTATCCTTTGGCTGTTGCTGAAGAGAATGTATGACTGGTCCCATGCATAATGTTGGGTCAACGGGACGTCTCCGGAGGTATGATACTTACTTACTTACTTACTTGATACTTGAATCCTTCATCGATGACTGGAAACACCAGATAGATTGTGTCATAGTTAGTTAGCTTGTTGGCCTACTAGTTTTAAGTTCCCTTCCGGTAACTAAAATAGTTCCTCTTTATCAATTTCTCTCATCGAGTACATAGGCCTATTTATTAATCTTGAGTGGATAGTGCCCTTAAACTTAGTTATGTCCAGGTGTCTAATTTCAACTGGTAGGTTGTTGTAAAATTTCACTGCTGTGACTGGGAAACAGTTTTGGGTTTTTGACAGCCTACATGATGGGATGTTGATGTCTCCTGCTCTTCTAGTGTTGTACTGATGAACATCTTGTCGTTGTCCGAATGTGGAGTAATTTTCTCTCTTGTATACTAGTGAGTTAAAAACATATTGGCTGCAAACTGTAAGAATACCCAAACGTTGGAATATAGGCTTGCAGTGATCTAAGTAACCAGCTGAAGCAATGATGCGTAACGCCTTTTTCTGAAGCAGTAATATTTTTGCACATGCCGGGTAGTGGCCCCACAACAGTATCCCGTATGATAAATGGCTATGAAAAAGTGTATGGTATACTGTAACCAGATAACGCTTAGTGACCACATGCTTGAGCTTGTTGAGAAGAAATATTACTCTGGAGAGTTAATTACCTATCTGGTTTACATGATGATCCCAGCTTAGTTTTGGGTCCAGCCAAAAACCAAGAAGCTTAACTGCTTCAAAATTTATATCAGGGACATCGCGCTTGAGGGAACAAACAATATTTTGAATTTTGTCTTCATTTAATTTTAGCTTGTTGGCAGTGAACCAATTTTTGGCCAACAGCAGCAGATCTTCAGCTTCCTCAAGGACTTTGTCAGCAGTTTTCCCTCGTGTCATCAGAGTAGTGTCGTCTGCAAACAGTAGGGTCTGTCCATCCAATTTCAGGTCATTAATGAGGACTAGAAATAACAGGGGCCCAAGAACCGAACCTTGTGGTACACCATGCAGAACTTCTCTACTACTAGAAACAGCACCATCAATTGCGACTATTTGTATCACCTATTTGCGACTATGAAGGTATCATCTAAAATATTTCATATCTGATCTATGAGCATTGCTCAGCAATAACAGTAGTCCACCTGAGATTTAACCAAAAAATCTTGGTTTAAATCTGCACAAGTCGAAATAAAGATTTGAGTACGATAGCAAGAAACTGTAAGTTCCATGACAGAAGGGCATTTGAATAATTCAGTACGCATCTCTTTTTATCTTTGACTTAACCTACAAATCTTACTGTGTGTTTGAATTATCTTGATTTTGTGTCAACTGGTAATCGGCAGTAAATTTAAAGCTTTCCTTACCGTAAACTGCTTACTTGTCATAATGTTTTAATTTGTAAAATAATCTTGTAACATTTGTCCTTAAATTTAGTATAAACCAATTTTCAGAAAATTTATTTACTGTTCATTGTATTAACAGTGAACAGTAAATAAATTTTACTAAATACACATACATCTGAATGTTTTTGTGCTTAGTAAGCTATGCTTTTGAAGTGACAGGAAGCATTGAATCTTTTAACGGATGCTGCATCCAAACTAAATGTGTTTTGATTGCTAAAAATTTGCTATTATTTATGTTTGAGTTTGTTTTCATACTTGACTACTTTGGACTGCACTTTCAATTCAAATTGTTATCATGTTTCAGCCAAAGCTGAAGAAGAGGATCCAGACTTGAAGGAACTATTGGCCTGGGCACATTAGAAGATGCGGTTTCTTCTAGATCCAGCCTTGTTGCCTCATTTGCAGGAAACTGCCCTGTTTTATTCAATCGCCTTTAACGATTATATTATTTATGTATTGAACTATATTAGAAAGCTTGTATTTTATAATGGTCCTAAGAGTGTTAAGTATTGTTGTACAGGTAGTGTTTTCGGAAGAACAAAGCCGGAAATGGTTGTACTTACGGCTGTGCAACTTTTTGCTTTAATACGATTTATTATATTGGGCAAGCTTTTTCCAAGTTAAATCTATTAATTGCATATCAGCTAAGGTTTTAGTTTTAGGGACTCTTACTGCATATAAATAAATTATTTTTTTTAGAATATTTTGGGTTTTTAAGTTAAGATTCATTGTGAGTTGGGCTTTAAAAGCATGATTAAGAATTTATTTCCTATATAAAACCATTTATTTGTTACCTGAAAAGTGTGATAGGTTTGTCAGTTGTAGGATAATTAATCTTTTATTTTATTTTATACCTTGCTACGTGTGATTAAAAGCTATTTTTCTCCAGGTTTACCTTAACTTTTAAGCACTATATTCATTAGCAGTGATACAATTTACCAACTCAAATTGAAAACTTTACGTACAAAAACAAAGTAGTTTAAACTTAGCCTGAATCATGTGAGTTTAAAATCGGATCGTCATACAGGATCTTGTTGGTTCATGGAACAGCAGATACAGAAGATTACTAATCTCTTAAAATTAATGTAGTAGTAGACTTGAAATTACATGTGTGCAAGGGGAGCACTAAGCGAGCACCTGCTGTGCTCTGCTCACACTCTTACTTACTCAATTTTATCGAAACTAGCCACAATGAAGTGGTTGCATGTGATAAAACGGCAGTTTACCTAGAGACTTTCAACTGCTTCGATCAGGCCTACACTGTAATGATTGTGGATGCTGAATATTATTACACACTTTTACCAATCCATCAACAATATAATTGCATTTTTGTATAAATACAATTGTTATACTTCCTTCAAAACTATGAAAAGAAAACGAGAATTCATCCTCCTTCTATTTTGGTTCCGTAAAATGGGTCTTAAAATATTGGAGCCCAACCACATGCAGGTGTAAAGAATGAAAAGTCCTGCATGTTATTTATCTTTGATACACTGTTGAGGCACATCGATAGGTCTAGTTGTATTTAATATTATTATAGGATATTGTTGAAAGATGTTTAATCAAATATAGATTAAAAAGCTGTAATGTGTATTTTTTATATTAAATGTAACATAATTTTTGCTAATTCATACCCTAATCAAACTGTTCACCCAAATATAATACACTAAAACATTGTAAATTATAAAGATAAGAGTTGCTGTACATCTTGTAAATATTATGAATGTGTATATTTGTTCCTTCATGGGATGTGGTACCGTTTTAACATTAAAATGTATTTGTAAGTTTGCCTCAGTTATTCTTTCCCTTACTCTGCATGATTTCACCTTAATAATTTAATGGACATGACTAGTGTATGTGATGCCAAACACCGTTTTGAAGAAATGTAGTAGCAAGATGGCCAGGTTTGATCCATGACTGTCACATCTTCAGTTCATGCAAACTGAAAAGGGATTTAAAAGGAGGGAATTTGAAGAAGTATACGTGTTGCCTTGGGCAAATTTATCTTTTGATATCTAGGGGCATGAGTTGGCTGAAATGTATGATAGGCCTACAAAACACTTTTATACCAAACTCATTCACTATCAAAATCCAATGTAAGTGATTTGTATTTTGGCTTATAAAGATATTGTAGCCTATTAGTTTCTCTCCTTATACCATAGTATATGGAAAAAGTATTGATTTAAAAAAAATTTTGAATTAGTTTGATGATGTATATATCTATTTTGGAGCCCCCTTGCCCCCTATAAATATGCATATGGAGAAAGTATTGATTTCGTCAAAATTTTAGAATTTGTGTTGTTGGTAAATTTATCCGTTTTGGTGCCGCCTGAGTCCAGAATAGTGGTTTTCAGAGTGATGTCTGTCTGGATGTAAACAGAGCTAGAGAATGCCCTAATGGTCCGATTTTAATGAAATTTTGGTATTTAAATCCAAATTCACAATAATTCCTGGTGTTTTTTTTTTTTTTATTTTTAAGGGTAGTTTACCTTTAAAATCCTAAAAAAAACATGAAAAATCAAAATTTCTATAAAACGGCCCTAACGATTTTTATTAAAATTTTGTAGTTTATTAAGATTAAAATGCTGAGTAAAATGACACGACCTGCATTTCCGAGAAAATGCGCATTCAAAAGTTATAGAGCAAAATGTGTTAAAAAAAACTCAATGTTCTGGATTTGCAAAATAGCTGTTAGCATGAAATAAATTTTACTTATCACCATTAAATCTAGCTCAAAAAACTAAACAATCCAGTATTTTGTATTATTGCTCTACGTCAAGTGGTTGCGGACAAAGTTAAATTTTTCGTTTAGCGGTAAACACAGTATGGTACGTTGTTAAAAGTCACAGACTCATGTAGAGTAAAACTCGTGCTGCTCAGCTGGTAGCTAACCGACTGAGCCATCAAGACATTCATGTTTTGAGGCTTTTAACACCTTTTTATATTATATTAGAGATCGCCTCCTGATCGAAATTCGATCAAAATTTCAGTTGATCTGGACCCAAGAAGCTTAAAAACATTTTAGAACTAAACATCTGTTCTTTCTAATTTTCTAGCAGTTGTTTTTACAGCAGCTCTCTAATGATTCATTCATTTCTATTTTCTCCATAAGATTAACATTGGAACTTTGAAAGCCTGTGGGGCGTATCCCTGGAGTCCGATGTGAATTAGAATGTGGTTCTGCTCATCTACAGGAATATACCTTTCTAACGGTATGCTCGGATTTCTTCTACGATGTACACGGGCTGAGAAAAAAGGAGGAAACGAAACATGCTTGCGTATTAATATATAGATTCTTGGGAGAAAGTATGTGTCAGTTATCTGATAACGTTTATTTTATCTAACAATAATCGTTTCAATGGTTTGTGTTAGAGCTTATTACTGTTATTTTTTATCATCCCTAAAATCAGGTGTGCGCCCACCCATTCTGAATGGTGAGTGTGGTTTTACATGTAAAAATTATATGCTTATTCTCCTGAAACTGAATGCTTATATCAAAAATGCCAAACAAGAATCAGAACAAAGACACTAGAGAGCCTGGAATATGCGTAACTCAAAACAAGCTGATAAATATTTTTGGCGACCATGACAGTCCGTACCAAAACCTGTCCATCCTCAAAAATCATCGAAGCGTTATTAATGCCACAATGAAAGTCCGCACCAGGAAGGTTTTGCAGTGGCCTCAGGTAGTCTCCCATCCACAGCGCCGTCTTACCCCTATTTCTCTTGTCTTTTGCCTCCTTGCTAACTCTCTCACCACTTCCCTTAGATCAGTGCAGGGTTTAGCTCCATTGATGATTTTGACATTCCTCTATTGATTACCGTCGACCCTTGGAAGTATTTGATGCACCGATGGTCAGTCGGGTGCCCTTGTTCCCAATTTTTAAATCGCACGCGGTCACTTGTTCCTCAATACAGTAAAATGCGGATAATCTACTGAGACAGTAATTAGTTACTTACAAACAAATACCTTAAGTATTTATTTTTTAGGTTATATATGAAAGAATGTAAATTTTTTGGAGCGGTAATTTGGATGAAGTATTTAAACTGCAAAAAAATATAATAATAATAATAATAAATTTTATTCCGCTGACAAATTTACATTGTATGGGAATTTACAAAAAGTCTTTCTATCTGATTCACAATTTAAAACTCACAATTCCGATTTTTCAACAAGATAATTCATTTAATGCTCTAAACTTTTTCAAGTCTTTTAATTAATTTCAATTGCTTTTTTCTTCTTCCTTTCTTCTTCTTTCTTCCTTCTTCCTTCTTCTTTCTTCTTTCTTCCTTCTTCTTTCTTCATCTCTACATTTATTCACATTGGTTTGTTTGCCTATCCCTTAATTTTGATTGGTTTTTAATTAGGCCTATACTCTTCCTTCCTTGAACTTTCCTTTTCTCTGTTGTCTCCTTTTCAGTTTGGGCGTCTCACCGAGAACAAAACAGACAAGGACGAAAGAGTGTGTAATATTTATGATTTTATTATTAAAGACAATTATGTACATATTTGTTATTTATGAATAAGTTTATTATTATGTTATTAGGTTGTAAATTATCTATAGATATTTGGGTTTTTTTCAATAATATTTTAATTAAATTTTATTTTACCTATCAATTGATGGGAAACAATCAGCATCACTACAGCCCGGATGCTTGGGATGCGTCATATTTCCCAATAAAATGATAGGAAAATGAATTATTTATGAATTTTAAATTCATATGTAATTTTAAATATATAGACTTAAGTTTGTAACAGTTTTTGACCTGCATATGCAAATATATAAGTAACAGATAAGAAACACCTAGTGATACAGCCTTCTATGAAGAAACAATTAAACTGATAAATAGTACAACATAATAAGTTCAATAAACCAGTAACATCATTTGTTGCGATGAATATTGGCTTTTATGAACCGGAATCTATTAAATACATTTGTCTAAAATATAATAAGAGTTGTCAACATTTATTCATATCAAGATATGTTGTCGTCAAAGTTATCGACGAATAACACGAAAATCACAAGTATGGAGAGTAAAAAATGTATATTTAACTATACTTTATATAAAACCATTAATTTAAGGATGATTCCTAAATTGTGTAGATAGTCAATAAAATGTTTTCTAGATTAATATCGTCTACCTACACAGCCTGTAATTTTATGCAAATAAGCCCTGTCCGTGAGTTGGTAATGACATTGGTGGTTTCAAGTTATCACGGGGGTAATGTTCAGAGTATGAATTGTGATGACGGGGGGTATGAGCGTGAGGGGAGGTAAAAGTGGAAGGAGGAACCGGCGTGGCAGGTGCGGACTTTCATGGTGTCATGGCGGCCGCTCCCAGGACTGGTGCGGACTTTCATTGTTTTTTATAGCGACTAAGAACTGGTGCAGACTTCCGTGGTCCCGATATTTTTGCGGATTGTTTCCAGATCAAACAGTTTGTAGTATTTAAACTGTAGACACATGTAAAGTTGTCAACTATTAACAGTTAAGTTTACAGTTTTAACACTCAAGTGGATTTTCTGTAATTAGTGAAGTTTTTATGTGATATATGCTGGTAAACTGGTATTAAAATATTAGGCAATGTTCATAGAATATTTAATATAACAAAAATCCAAAATTGGTTAATATTCTAAATAGATTTTTAATTGGGATCAGAGGCCCGCCCCATCGAATCAATGGTACCCAACTATAACTGTCTTGTCTGGCATCTCCAACTTGAGGAACTATCAAAGGCGACGTTCCTAACATCAAGGCTAATATCAAGCCCTGCACGGCACCATGTGTAACATCCATCGCCTGCTGCCTATCTTTGGTGTCATAGATCAATGTTCTTGCCCGCAGGTAATCTCCAATACTTGCCCGCAGGTAATCTCCAATAAGCCACAACAGATAGAATGCAGAAGGTGCTGCTCAACACGTCCAATACATCGACCCATCTTGTCGAGTTGAATGTATTCTTGTCATCAACAAGTATAATAAGGAAGAACTTATCTGCAAGAGAAATCGTTGTGGCTCTCGGCTCTTTCCATGGCAATTTGAACTGAACTTCAGCAATACTGCAGTTGATCACTCCTTACTGTTGGAAAGATAAACCCTCAGCAGAAGGTCCAAGGCAGAATTCAGAAGGGGGAAAAAAATTTGCTGCCCAAACGAATTTTTTTTACCTCTGTACCGAATTTCATCAATATCGGAGGTTCCATTCGAGAGTTATCGTGTACACGGACAAATCGATATATATATATATATATATATGGATTTTAACAAGAAGTGTTTTTGGTTCATACCCAGACAGCACGTAAGCTTAAACTAAGCTTGGTTTTAGAATATTTTTAGCTTATTAGACCAAGCTTAGTTTTTGGAGTTCATTCCAAACTTAAAATAAACTTGGTGTAATGAAATTGTGTTACTACACTAACCCCAAGCTTGGTCGGAGCTCATTTTAAAATTGGTTTACCAAGTTTGTTTTTAGTCCATAAACTAAGCTCACAACAAGCTCACGAAAGTGAGTTTAAAATAAGCTGCGTGATGACGTCAACATTTATTCTGGTCTGTGCATGCGCTCTGCCCCGGGTCATTGTTTTCAAACCCCCTCCAACGGTCTTCTCTCCTACACAACAGCTCGCCACTTTAACGACGTCCACCAAGCCATCTTGAAAAACATGTTTGTTGATGTGCAAGATTTTGTTCGACCTACAAATAATTTTGCGTCTGCCTTTATAAGTTTGAATTATTTTTTTAAGTTCTTGTTAAGGTAAGTTTCAAAAGTTTATTCATGTTAAAAGCCTCTATATTTCCAAATAAACTAAACAAATCCGTATGAACTTGACCAACATTTGCCATTTCCATGCAATTTAAGTTCACAATCCCGAAGAGATATTGCTGAAGAATTTGGTTGTATATATTAATCTAAAATATCGTAAATAGCCAATAATGTATTGTTTGCTTTCACAACTAACAACTTGCTTGTAGGATTTTTTCAGATCAATCAGTAAGGTTATGCTACTGTTATTAATTCTGAAAACATCTCTACAATCTTATGCTGTAAGGTTTGATAACAATATATTATGTTGAAATGTTAAGGGTATTTTGTTAACACAACGATTACCCTATACCTTATCATATACAAAATATTAACTTTATAGTTCTTCTGCTCAACTTCACACCCATTAAAATCATTAAATATTTCAATCATAATTTATAAATCGATGTGTAAAATAAATTGTGAAGTGGTGGAGGTGGCAAGCGTTGGCCCAGTTGATTCACTTTTTTCATTTGTTACTTGAAAATATTGGATTCATTCATAGGCTATGAATAAACTTTTGAGACTCGTCTTTAGAAGAATTTTAAAACAGTACAAATGAAATACATGTCTAATAATACATTTCCTTTATTTTTGTACAAATATTCATCCCAATGGGTTTTTGACAAACTATATATATATATATTATCTACTCAAGTTTGGAGCAACTATAAAATGAGCAAAAATAAACCTAAAACTAGTTCACTCACATATATCAAAACCAAGCCTAATGTGAGCCTAAACCAAGTTCACTCACCTAAGTTAAAACCAAGCCTGATGGGAGCTTAAAACAAGTTCCCACCAAACTTAATATGTGTTTAGTAACGCCCTGATTTATGAAGCTTGGTTAGCCAAGTTTGGAACAAGTATAAAATGAGCTTAAAATGAGCCTAAAACCAGTTCACTTACCTAAGTTAAAACCAAGCCTGATGGGACCTTAAAACAAGCTCCCATTAAACTTAATATGAGCATCTTTAATCAATGCAACTCTGGAGCAAGTTAAAAATGAGTTCAGGACAAGCTTAGAGTGGGTTTGGTTATTTGAGTTTGGTGGGAGTTTGGTGTTTAAACTTGGAATGAACTTGGGAGTGGGAGCTTGGAACAAGCTCATGAACTGCCAACTTCGATCTTTAAAACAACTCCAAACTAAGCCTATAGACTTGGCTTCCCAAGCTTAAACCAAGCTTGGTAGCTTGGCTTGTTGGACTTGGAACAAGTTTGGAACAAGCTCCAGAGGCGGATTTGGAAATTTGCCGCCCCTGGGCTATTCAAAAAGTGCCGCCCCCTCCCCCCAACATAATTTCATAATTTATATCCACAATTATTGCCCCAATTCCTAAGCTATTTCGACGGGTGGGGACATAAAAAGATGAAAATAATGATGAACTTAAAATTTAAAAACTAGAAATCAAAGATTTTGCTTTGCGATGCAAGAACTACCAAAGTGTGGCTCAAAGCATAGCTATTAGTGTTTACCTGGTTCTTTGACCAATCCGAGACACAATAACAAGTGTCGTTGCGAACAGTCGAAAACTAGCCTTTGTGCGCGTGCGTAGTTCACGGCCGGTGGAATAGGGCGGAATACTGTGACCTTCGTTCCCAGTCCCAGTAGATTTTTTAGGTTTGTTAGACACGTCTGAGTGTAGCAATAAGAAATTGGCCTAGTGATTTTAATCTTATTCTAGATACAAAACCACATAGGCCTACTACAGTATTTAAAATGAAGTATTAAATAAAGTGAAATAGCTAAATTACGGCTATTTATGTGTTTTCCCGTTAAAGTTTGGAGTAACAATAGTGTCAATAGCAGTATCAATTATCACTGCCACATAACCTGACATAACCTCAAATCACCCACCCCGAATGCACTGGTGCAGCTCGGCGGTGGCGGATGTCTAATTGTATAGGCCTGCGGGGAAGATGAGGGGGTGGCGAGGTGGTGGATGGTTCCTTTGCGCCGACGCATGGATCGCTACCGTGACAAATCAACGTAGTGCTGAGTTCTTCCAGCTCCTCTTTAAAGCTCTTTAATGGCCCCTTGCGATAAGATATTATGATCTCGCTTAGAAAATAGTCACTCTCGGTTCTCAACTTTTTGTACTGTACTATTCTTCCAAAAAATTTCCGTCTCCAATAATTTTAGTTTTTTTTTTTTAATTTGAAGCCTAAAAATGCCGTTTTTCAAAATTTGCCGCCCCCCGAATTCTGCCGCCCTGGGCTATAGCCCATTTAGCCCATATGTAAATACACCACTGACAAGCTCCCTGTGCTGTTGGGGTAGGGACCTCAAAATGAAAAAGTATCATAATCCCAGGCTTAAGTCTTACCGTGACTACTAACAGTATAATGGCTTCTTCCCCATATGTAGGGGAAATTCACTACTACTATAGGGGAAATTCTCCAACAGGGAATCTCTTCTTCCATATTTGAATTTGAGTGACCATGGCAGCTATGACGTAGGTTCAAATCCGCGGTCTGCCAGGAAGTCTGAACAGTACCAATCACCTGTACAGTAGCAGCACACCCCCTTACTTAGTCTAATTGATCCGCATACACATCAATGTCTATGTCATGTCTATTATACTATCAATGTACTAAGACATTGACTGCGTTACTTCTCTGGTAACAAATGCAGAATTAATTATCCTCTGTAAAAAACCCCTTGACCTGTCCAATTCCTTGACTCAAGGACAACAGACATAAGAAACAAAAGTCTACAAGGCAAAAGTGAGGCAAAAAAGGCCTGCCAAACTCTTAAAAAACCAAAACAACTTTAGGGTTTCTGATTCTTGTTTGACATTTTTTGTATAAGCGTTCAGTTTCAGGAGAATAAGCAGATAATTTTTACATGCAAAACCACACTCGCCATTCAGAATGGGTGCACTCCTTATTTCAGGGATGATGAAAACAAAAAAACAAAAATAGTAATGAGCTGTTACAAAAACCATTGAAACGATTATTGTTAGATAAAATAGGCTACAATACCTTTATAAGCCAACATACTAATCATTTACATTGGATTTTGATAGTGAATGGGTCCTGAAATAAGGGAGGAGTAGCGTTAACAAAAAAAGGGCATCACGTATTTTATATATATATAACTAGCTCTGTACCCGTGCTTCGCCACGGAAAATTCTTCATTATTACATAGTACCTTTATATTGAAGAGATGGAAATATCCAGTTCCGCCAACGGGGAGGCTAGGAAACGCTCGGAACCATATTTATAATATATACATACAATGGGGAGTTTGATTTCGCAGGCCCCCTTGCCTCTGAGGCCTTAATACTAACAAAAGAACAAAATCACACCGGAGAGTTTTTTAAGACAGTTCTCCTCGCCTCTGCCAACAAACAAAATAAATACAGAACAACAAAATATATACAACAAAATATATTTTTATACAACAATGGAAAAAAACTCTCAAGTGCTAAGAACCTCTCTGTACACCACATTTTTGGTTCTTCCCTCTGGTTGCAAAATGACCAAGCTACCAGGAGAACTCACCCTGGAACACGCTACGTACAGTTGGCCATGAGCAAAACAATCACTCCTCGGATCCACACCAGCTACTTTCAAACTCTGCCCCTGAGCCTTGTTTATTGTCATGACATAACAGACCCTCACAGGGAATTGCAGACGTTTAAACTGGAATGGGTGGTCTGATGGAATGAGAGGAATGCGGGGTATGAATACAGTTTCGCCTTGGCCTACGCCTGTGAATATGGTAGCTTCGATCACAAACTTGTACATGGATTTCACCTGCAGCCTAGTTCCATTACACAGTTTTGGTGGGTTAAGGTTCCTAAGCAACATAATGGGTGTGCCAACCTTCAGGTGAAGGACATGAGGAGGTAAACCTGGTGGGTTTAAAGTGTGCAAAAACTCAACGGGATAGTGCACAGCATCGTCTACTCTTACGACAGAGTCAACTGATTCGTAAGTTACTTGAACAGATAGCAGCTTATCCAGCAAGGCATTGTTGATAGCATTAGCTGTGTCGTTTGTAGGAGTGAGAATCGCTCTTTCTCGAAGCCAAGAGGTGGCTTGATGTGAACGTTCACCGATGTTGGGGTATATCCTTTCAAACAAAGCAGCTGGATTATCAACGACGTCACAAAGTTTTTCTGGAAGAATTATTTTGCCACCAGTCTCTGCGATCCTGCCATCGCCAATGCTTAAAAGTAGCTGGGAAAACTCCTCTGCCATCAAGTCACCATGCAGGTGTACACGCATATTTACGTTCAAAGATAGTGTTTTGAACCTTGGGCCATAGGTATGACGACTTTAGACAGGCTTTTACTTCATCTGCTCGTGTTCCACGTGGCACAACGGGAAGAGTTTGCCTGAAATCACCTGCCAACAGCAACAGTAACTCCACCCATCAGTTTGGAGTTATCTCTCAAGTCCTTGAGCGTCCTGTCCAAAGCCTCGACCCCTCCTTTATGTGCCATCGTGCATTCATCCCAAACTATGAGTTGTGATTCTCGAAGCACGTGAGCTGTTCCACTCTGTTTAGAGATGTTACAGAGGGCCGATTGAGACTGGCCGAGGTTGAGTGGAAGTTTGAAAGCAGAATGTGCTGTCTTTCCCCCGTCAAGCAACGTGGCTGCGATACCCGATGACGCAACAGCGACGGCTATCTTTCTTCCACTTCTCAGTTTGCTAAGTAGCAGATTGATGAGAAATGTTTTGCCAGTCCCTCCTGGGGCGTCAAGAAAAAACAACTGGCCGTCGTCTGAAGCAGTAGGCTACATGTAGTGATTGTGTCATAGGCTATCTTTTGCTAAATTGTTCAGTCTCGGAACGTTATCAGCAACAAATTTAGCCAGTAAAGCAACGTCATAAGATAGCTCCCTTAGATATTCCCGATTGGTGTCTAGATCATCTTCCTCCCTTGAATTTGAGGGAATGCCAAAATTTGAAAGGTGTTTACCGGACATTGATACTACTAAATCTTCAAGAATAACCAAACACCTCTTGTAAACTACTGCTTCAATTCACATTCTCGCCATCAACCTGTAAGTAAACGGCATCGACATCACAGACACATAATCATCCCTGCTCTGGTAAAGCTCACATTCACGTGTCATTGAGTACATGTGTAACCTTTCCCAGTTAGCAGAGGCATGATTAACGATTTCAGATCGTATATTTGAGGACTGTGCGATGGATCCTGTCATCGCATGTGATAAGGCAGAAAAAAGGCATGCGCCATCACTAGGTATAATAACAACCCTATGACTGACGAAAATGCCGTTTATTTCGAGAAATTCTACGTCCGCCATGACCGTAGATAAGCTTCAAATTAGTTCAAAAACTTTCCGAATCATGTTTACGATCCAACATAACCTTAAAACTTATTTTTTACTCTAAAAGTAAATAAAGTATGTGTTAACAGCTGTTGACGAAATTAAATAGCAGACAACTGCTTTCATCTTACCTAGTTATCATCTGCGATAATGTAAACAAAAAATCAAAACAAATTATTCTCCCTACTCGAACTCCACACGAACTTTGACCCTCTGTAGGGCGGCGCCCATTTGGAATTTTCAAAAACCGTTTCTTAGTGGATGCCTACACCCTAAAAGGAACGTCCATACAAAATTTCAAGGTTCTAGATCTAGTAGTTTAGGCTGTGCGTTGATACGTGAGTCAGTGGTATTTGACAAATATATAGTAGAAGAAGATATAGAATAGATAGATTCCTTTCAAAAACATATTTACAGTAAAAAAGGAAAAAGCTTGGAATTTCTAGCCATTTTACAAATTTATGATGGCTAGTACAACAGGAAAAATAATCAAATGTTAATCTTTGGTCAAAGTATCAGATAATCGGCGGGCGGCGGGTCGCTGCAGTTATTTTTGCCAATTGACGACATTGATATTCTCAGACAAGGTAAGGAGTTAAGATAGAATTAAGCGATTTTCTCTGATATAATCCAATTTTAAAAATCTTCAGACGGAAAAGTCTTAAGTTTTGCTGGGCCGATTTTAGTAATTAATGTGTTATTGTAAAGCTCTCTCCCAGTAGATGTGCAAATAATTATGAAACCATTTTTGTTGTTAGGAGAATTCATAGTGAAAAAATGAAGAAACCACGTTTTCCATAAGAAATACATTGAAAACAGGGTTTTCACATTTTTTATTTGGAGACATTTTAGCTGCCTTTATAGAGTACTAAAAATTTATTTTTTAAATCAGCAGCTGAAATTTAATGTTAACCGACTACTGAAAGTCAAAATTTGTGGAAAATAAAAGTCGAGTGAACTGAAAGAAGTAAACGTATTATATAGCCAAACAATTTTAAGTTTAATATAATATTTTTTAAACACACTTTTCGAACATGGGAAAAATTAAACCCCTCTCGTCCCAATTTAATTTACCAATTCACCAACAATTGGAACGTTATTTCACCTCAACCGAGGAAATATAGGCCCTACTAAAATTATTGCTTTCGATGTTGAATTATTAGATAAAAAATATTCAATTGATACATTACATTATAAAATAAACGTTATAAAATGAATTTAGTACGTAAGTAATATTCATAACTTAATTCTTATCAATCTTACAAAAATATTAAAAAGATAACCTTTATATTCAATATTAATTTAAAGCTTTTAAATTTTATATTGGTTCATCAGTTTTTTGTTGTATTAAACAAAATGAAGCCGCTTTTCTTGCAGTTGAAAAAGTTAATTTAGCACAGTTAAAAGTCAAATGTATAAAATGACAACTTACCTAATCTAGTAAAAGCAAATCAGAAGAGAGTTGAAGAGTTTTTGTTGGGAATCGATTTCGAGGGCATTTGACATAAATCCTTTGCATTGCAACTGTTCTTCCTTCATTCAAATTAAATGTTTTACATTCTTTTCATTTCCTACATCAGGCTTTTACAAATTTATAAAATGTTTAGAGAGCTACATTATTTCTTTCCCCGCATACATATGGTTTACACCATTTAGCATGATTTTTCCAGAAGTTCAGTCTAAAAATATGTTTATTTTTTTTATTTTTACTTTCTTTATATTAATATGCATTATTCCTTTTACTAGTACAATTTGTAGAATTGTTCTTTATAAAATTGTTAGTCTAATAAAGATGATTTTATTATAAACATACTTAATATACCTAGTACACCGTAGAACTGTGCTTGGTTTTCTGTTTGACCAATTTTTATTTGACATCATTAAATCTCATAATAAAAAATCACATGACTTTTAGTGGAGGAGGTTCAGCAATTAACTGATGGTTTTCGCCTGAAAGGCCTGCACACTTTTTTTATACCAACGTAAAAAACGTTTTAGATGGAGGTGGACCAACGGCTTGACGTGAATTCCGAACCACGGGATTGGCCGAAATATCTTTTTGTTCCAGAGCTGGGACTTGAACTTGGACCAGCTGGGTGATAACCCAGAGCTCTACCACTGAGCTACCTACGGCCGCTGCCTAATAAATCTCATGTATCACATAGACACAGATTCCTAACGTTGTAAATGCAAGTATGTTTATTTAATTAATTTTTGTAAAATATTTCTAGATTTAACGGGTTTCATTGCAAACAATAATCCTCAAACTTTTTAGCCTACAGTTCACATAATTTTTAAGTATAATAGTGAAATTTTACAAAGCGCATGAACAATTAATAGTATCAATGTATAACAGTGTAAATACAATTAATTGTACATTTTGTTAGATTTTTAATTAAAACTAAGGTTTTGAGTTCAATAACTCACTATTTAATCCCTTTAAAATTTTTATTTAAAATATTTCCATCTTGATTAAATTGTACATTTTTGTAATAAAATATTAAAATCGTGTATAAAATGTCCGGTTATTGATATATTGTTAAGATGTAATAACCAACCAAGGTGACTGTAGGCCAGGGCCAGGTGAGCCGCATCCCATAAGAGCAATGGTGTCACTTTCTGCGACATCCATGGATGTCGCCTACCGGCAAGTGTTGCCAACAAAACAGCAAACAACAATCGTTCTCGTTTGCATTGGGGATTTTTTGTCTCAACAATTACTAAAATAAGGAATTTCAAAGCAAAATAGGGTAGAATTTATGGTTTTAGATTGACCTTGATTGATAATTTGTAATTTGGTCATTACCTAATGGTTTGTTATCAACTAATAATCCAAATTTAAAATAGAGTAATATGGTGTCGTTTAGATAAATATCGTACCCGTGGCAAGACTGCTTCATTCTCTTTTTCAATCAGCTGTGTAATGGTAAATATTATAACGTAACTTGACTTCCGTTTTAGTTTAGACGCTTAATATCCGGAACACAAAAAAAGCTATTCGGCTGACCTGGGAAGAAGTTATGCTTCTTCCTTTACAGACCTTGATAACCACCTTCTATTAAATCACTGTTAGAGTTAGAATCCCATAATTTCACTACTCTTAACCTTCCAATTAATTATTCTTCTATCCTTTTTGCCACGTGTTTCGTAATTTAATATCTCCAAGTCACAAAAAATGAGGTTTGTAATGATTATGCCTACTTATTGTCCCACCAAAATTTGAAATATAAAAGGTCAACAGAAGATTATGATTAATCTTCTAATTTTATAATAATTAGATTTAAATTATTATGATAGTTTAATTATTACTTAAATGGCATTTTACAACATCACAGTTAAACATTGAATTTCTTTTTTTATGAAATTAACCTTATACTGAGTTTTATGTATTATTTTGACGTGAAAGGTGGTACACTTCCATAGTGAATTACGAATATCAGGATCGACTTCGAAATGAATAAGTTCAAGTATAACAACCAATAAGGTTTTATAATATATGATGATTACATAATAATCGACCGAGACCGATACTTCTGCTTCAGAGGCCTAAACTGTACCTAAACGTTATTGTTGATACTAATACAAACAATAATTATTTTGCATTCAAATATAAAAAAACACTCAGAGACTTGCAACATACTACACATGTATTATAGCTTTATTGTAGTTTTTAAAGTGAAACCCTTTTTAGTTTTTCTTTTTTGGAACCACCTCAGTTTTATGATGGATGAATATTCATTATTAAACTTAATCAACGAGGTTAAACGGCCGTATCTAACTTCGTTGACCCTAATACTAAATGGGAGCACCTGTTTAATGTGGAAAAGCGCTAATATAAAAGTTAAACAACAGTTGCGCCATTCACAGCAGTGGTATGCTTTATCAACAGATTATGAATGTCGGGGACACTCAGTGCCAGTGGGTAGCTTGCCGCCATCAGCAGTTTGTTGTGGCGCTTTCTCAATTGATCACGGTGACATTGAGACAGCTTCTGTGACGAATTGGCGCCGATATCCTCCGAAATATTAACAATGACACCGATGTTGCCTGCTAAATCATAGCGAGACGTTATTGTAGGGTTTTGAGGACATTTTAAAATTTTTGCAGAATTGTACCGCACCGGGAAATTGACAAGTATGTCTGCTTATTCCACCAGGATTCAATATTAAATATTTTGAAGGATAATTACATACTTTTTTGCATTAAGTTGAACAATAATTTTTTTTTATCTTTCCCACATTTGTAGGCATATAGTTTTATGGATTTTTATTGAATTTTATAATGTAGTATTTATTTATTTAAGATCTAATTGCCATATAAATTGATTTATATGGCTAGATCACATCAAATATACAATATAAATAATTTTAAATTTATAATTAAAACTAAATATAATAAAAAATCTTCAATTTTGTAATAGCAATTTTGTATTAGGTCTTTTTTCAAAGTCTTCTTAAAAGTTTTATTACTCCTAATTTCTCTGAGTTTTTCTGACAGTTTATCATAAATTTTGACCATCATATAGGTTGGCCCCTTTTGGTAAAAAGTTTTGTTGCATGTAGGGGTGTTTATAAAATTCTTGGTTCTTGTGTCATAATTATGAGTTTCCATTCATTGTTTATATTATTGTGAATAAAACAAGCAGATTGTAATATGCAAAGCAAAGAGAAGGAAGTGTTAAAATTTTGTGACTTTGAAACAATGGGCGACAGGAATTTGTTCTTGGAATGTTAAAAAATGATCGCAATGCTCTTTTTTGTAATTAAAAAAACTCTTTGAGCGTCACTATTTGTTTCACAGAATATTACGCCATAAGCAATGTGTGACTGTATATAAGCATGAAATATTAATTTTGGAATGTTAGTTTTACATGTTTTTTTATGTAAAAAATGTTAGTAATTTTTTAGTTTATAAATAAAAATTGAATAAAAACTTATCTTGGTACCAAACACCTAATCCATAATCATGAGTACAGATAATTTTTTAAAAGGATCCACATACCAAAGCTAACCTAACCTCACATGGGATGTTTTGGGTTGACAATAAAACTTCTAAGCCGTTTGAGCTGAAATGTTGCATGAAGATGGTAAATTTATTTGAGGTACGGTACAGTTCACATTCGCGTGTATAATTCTTATAACGCTCAATCCAACTACAGCTAACTCAGACTCACATTTGTGTTTCTTTTGGACTACACATTTTCTGAGGAGTTTCATTTCGCTTAAATGTTGGATGCGGACGGTAAATTTATTCAAGTTCTATAGTATTTAATATTTTGTAAGCTCAGTTATTCGATAAAAAGAGTTCTTATTTTCTAATAACAATTTTAGAGAAAATTGTATCAAAGAAAAAGTATTCTTTGACTTCAAGGCTTGAACACGTAAAATAATAACACAAAATAAATTAATATATGTACTTAGATTCCATACAATTGATGTGCTCTTTAATTCACAAACTGTCGCGATTAACATTTACAATAAGTTACTATAATTTTTAGTACATTATAATTCACATCCTACCAATGCGACAGCTTTATATCTGAATATAGGCCTACAATGGTTTTTAATTATAATACATCAATAAATAAAGTTTTATTGAAATATCAAAGTGATATACTCATTGAAAATGTTAAAAAAATAAAACAAATACATAATTTGTAATTGAGAATTTTTAATGATAAAACTGTTGTGTTCTGTCAGTAAAATATTAGACATCAATTTAATACTCTTTGTTGGTTAAAAAGTTTTAAGCTCCCACTTTAAATGATTGATTCTATATTTAACCTTCAAACCTAGATAAACGTTAAATAATCAGTTAACTGCTTACTTACAAAGTTGGTGTTATTGGGAGGGAGGGGATGTTTACATAAAATAACGTAAACGGTAGTTTAGGGGATCAAATCTAATAAACTTTTCTTTAAAAGACTTAAATTTAAAATATAACCAGTAGACTAAAGAAAAAAATATATAATATAGATGGTGATTTTTCTAAAATCCAATCAGCCAAAAAGCCTCGCCCAGGCCATAAAACAGCTGTGACCATAAACCCCGCCGTCCTCCAATAGGCCTTTCAACACCACAGCTCTTTGTGTTAACCCAGTTTGTCCGTGTTAACTATCCCACTTATCCATCTTAGTACCTATTATCATATATATTTAGTCAAAGATTTCATTTGGTTTTAAAATCCATCTTAATATCAGAATCAGAATCAGAACTTTATTGTCTTTAAGCTCATAGATACAAGCAATTGACATTGTCAACTTGCTTGTACAATGTCCTTGTATTGGTCTTGATTTATTTTCATATCCTCCAGAATGCACAAAAATTTGTTACGTGGTGTGAAATGACATAAATATTATTCTTTTTGCAACATTTACTTAACATTTAGAAACTATCTCTAGCATTCTCAGCATGCCTCATGCATGTCAAGAAATTTCTTTTCTTATGATAATAATTTAATCACGTTTATAGTTACCGGGGGCTAATTAAGTACCAGGGGGACCGAAACTCGGTAAACTTCAAAACTTGTAAGAGGATCTCGTTCGCACCGCTCACTCAACCCCATCTTAACGAGCTAGCTTCTGCTTCGCTCGCACGCCAGGGTATTGCACTTTGGCATAGGTGTGTTGACCTAAGCATTTTGAAAATGTAACACGTTTGTTCATTTATACACTTTTGTTGCTGTTTTTGCTTAAATTAACAACAAAAATATCCATAAGAATAACTTTGAAAGGCTGTAGGAATGGTTTAAATCTTTTCCAGCAGTCATTGAACCAACTTCAACCGCGATCCTCTTGGTAGAAACATCCATATAAAAACAAATCATAAAAAATCCTACAACGGAAAAGTAATTGTCCGTACAACCAGTGCTTGTTTTATTTTGAGTAACGATTCCGACATAACCGTTGTTTATGGGAGGAAGAGAATAATTTTACTAACATTCTTATTAAAAAAAGATCGTGTATTACCAAACAGTTAAAATCATATAAAAAATACATTTTTTACATTTTACTACCTTAATGAAATAACCCAATTTTATATTGACATTTTTTGCATAGGCCTAAGCCTTCTTTATTAGCGGCTTACAACCCATAATTTTGGCTTTATATTGTTTTGTAAGTTGCTCCTTAAAGGCTTATGCTAAAAACTTGAGCGGTTTTTATGTAATAAATAAAAAATAAAAAAAAGGTTTACATTATTATTGAAAATATTTTAATGACCCTAAAACTTTTAAATATCAAACACACTTTGTACTTCTTTTAGACTTTGTTAAAATAAATTAACTGAATCGAAAAATATACAATTTTACAGTGCAGCTGTAAAGGTATCTGATAGAAATGACCGTAAATGATTTTTTTAGATTCGCTACTACTTAAGATTATAAATGTAATTAATTAATTGTGGAGGTCTTCTGACTCTTCAGAAATACCTTTAAAATATCACTGATACACAACGCTATGTAAAGGGTAATTTTTGTGTTTCACTTTAACAAAACCTTTTTATAAACCCTGAGTTTAGCAATAAATTCTCTGGTTCTTCTGTCCAATGTTCGTGACAAATATAATTTTTTGTAATATAATTAACAAATTTAAATCGAATGATTGAGATGTTAAGTCATTAGGTTGAATTAAAACTAACTTAAGAATCATTCATAAACGCATTTTACAAAAAATACTTTCGATGATTAAACTAAATCATAATATAAATTATAGAATTACATTTGTACTTCAAATATAGAACTCATAACATTTTTTTTTTAACTTAGTAATTTTTGGTATGAATGCAATATTACCAAGATGGTATTTTAAATATAACAGAAGTGACTATATCTTTACTTATTTCAATAAAGAGTGTCATTTAAACAGCAACTTTTTCTCGTGTAACTTCCCAGAAAGGAGAGCCAGATTGGTGACCCCAGATTTAATCAAACTGGTGGCGACAAAAACTTTTCAGCTTTGTCCCTTTGGCCCTTTAAAGCCTTAACACTTCGCCTCTCAACAAGGTTTAAACTTTTCGTAGAATGACTTCGCGGAATCACGGTGTCAAATTGTATCTTGTTTGCAGTTTTGTGTATTGCCACGGCATGTTTAAAGTGTTTTATTAAGTGTTTCAGTAGTCACTATTATTTGGAGATAATAGTAGGCGTAGGCCTAGGCCTAACTTTTCCTTTACGCTTTACAGATTCAAATTCATACAGTTGTACTGTATTTAATTATAGATGGACAATACAACATGGACAATAAAAATTAAGGCCGCAATGGTTTAAATTATGTCTTAAGAATTTTCGCAAGTTCAAGGAGATTTTAAATATAATATGGAAATATAGGCCATTAATTACTAATAAAAATTATTAATCATTATTAAAATAATAAGAAATTTATATTTAACTAGAGGTGAATATATTGAGGGGCTGATTATTTTTTATATATATTATAGATACGTTTCTTGAAACACTGATATACTCTATGGTGCGTATTTTATTATGGCGAATTGTATTATATAGGGCTAGGCCTAAATAGTTTAAACTAAATTTGAACTTTTGTCGTAGTTTCAAAATAAAATATCACGCAAACATTTTTGAATCAATTTAATTTCCACAATTTCCTATTTTCTAAAAGTGAAAATTCAAAAAAGATCAAGACTCTGACAGTCGCCAGGTAAAGTTATTTTGAGTTTTCGTGCTTCAATAAAGCGTGAAGTTGAATCGTTTATCGACCAAAGTTAGGTTATATAGTATAAAAAGTGGTTAGGTGACTGCTATTTTTCCAACAGTAATGACATATTAAATTTTCAATTATAATATATTTTTTAATTCCTAGATAATTTTAAAACTTTCAAAGGCGTAAAATCTAATTCCATGTTCACCTTACATGCCTTACTTCCGGAATCTTCCGATGTACATACAACCTCTAACGCCATGATACATAGAAAATGTATAGTGACCCATCAGTGTCCCTTTTCCATGTTAGAACTTTTTCCATTTAATTTCTTTCCTCGGATATCGTGTTATATAAACTAACTTGGTATCTGAGTGTTTATAAAGTTTGCTTTAGAATCCGAAGGTTACCGTCTCGATACTGTATGAAAGATTATAAGCTTTTTGAAGGTACGAAATTGGACCCATGGCAAATGGACAATTGTGTTTGTCCATTCTGCTCCTGGAAAATAAGTTAGCTGGTCTTTTTCAGCAAAAAAGCAACACCGGATGTGATCCGATCCATCACACTCATCCACACGAACCATCACCCTTCATTCATTTCATTTTTAAATACGCGCAGTTTGCGTTGGTATTTTAAATAAAGTACATCACGTTAGATGACTTTTCCGAGGTGTTTCTTCTAGAAAAGAGTATATAATTAGAGTTGCTCTCTCCAACTTGTGTTTGAAAAAGCTTGAACAAAAATAGCAAGGCTAACGATAGAAGAGTATTTATAAAATACTATAGTCCGTTTTTTTAAGCCTGATCCTTCGAGGGAGAGATGGTGGAGGGGGTTTGTTTATACTTGCTACTATCCCATTGGCTGAAGCCTTTTGGTTTTTTTGTTGGTTTTTTTTGTTGTTTTTGTTTTATTTCACTGTTGCATACCAGCTGGTAATTTTACATCACAACATAATGTGTATCAGTTTTACGATATTATTGGTAGCAGTTGTTTTTTAATCAGTTTACTTTAGAACTGTTACTTTTTAACAAGGAATAGGCAATGAATACAGAGTCTTATAAGAAGAACAGACCCCATGTTAAATTTTCTGCCGTTTTTTTTAATTGGGCAACTCAACACCTGGCTGCACTGAGCGTTGGCTGTTCCGACTGCTCTACGCGCCCCCACGCCTCTCATTGTTGTAATTAATTGGGCAACTCACCACCAGGTTGCGTCAAGAGTTGGCTGTTTCAAAGTACGGACTGCACACAGCTGGCTGTTCCAGTTACACTACATCCCCCCTCCAGCCACCGCCGCTAAAGCACCAATTCTAAATTACAGCGTTTCATTGCAAAAAAAAATAATCGTTCACATTGGAAATTGTAATCTTTCATAGTAAAAATTGGGCTACCACTAGGCCTAAATAAAAATAACTACGGTGTTAATTTAATTTTAGATCTACGATCGTTATGAAAAATATGTAAAAACATTGCGAAGCAATTTCTTTCAAATTAATCACATGAAAAGGTTGGTCTGCGAGAAAGTTTTTTTAATTATTGGTTTGGTAAATTTTGTCTTTGAGAAAGTAGTTGAGAAATACTTACATTTGCACAGTTAATTTAAAGTTAGCCTAATTTTTAAAACCCATATTACTCTTTCTATGCTTATTCAAAGGTAAAAGTTTAATTGTTGATTGGCAGGTAGCCGTGGGCCATTCCGACGGGCCGTGATTAATTAGCTTGTAGTTTTGTAATTACAGTATATTAAGTTTACTTAAATATCAATTTTCCTCATTAATGTTTCCAAAAAAGTATTTAAATGTTTATTGGAATGTAATGACTCATTCTATAAGTTTTGGATTTTAAATTACTTAAATGTATTGAACGAACATGGCCAAAATATTTAACAAGACCTATTAAATCATTCATAAAAAAAGCTGTGGACGAAAGCTCGTTCACGTTAAAAATTTTGTTTTAATACAAGGTAGATATTCTTTCCAGGTCGGTCAATAATCCATAAACATTAAACTCTCGTATCTTACATATCAGAAAGTTTTTTCTTGTCTAGGAGCTACTACCGATTAATTTATTAACTAATATTCCAATGAGCGTTACATAGTTGTAAAATTTTATTCATTAAACGATGTGCAAAATCAATTTTTTACCATCATACAATTCCGCCAATTCTGCCTTTCCAAGAAACATTATTTAATTTTTCCCTACAGAAAAGGCTGATGACATGGGTAGGATAGCGAAAAATCTGACTAAAATTACATTTTAAACCATTAAAAATTATTGTTGCATGACCTTTTGATTGAAATTCTAGAGTACATTCTGGTTCTAACGTTCACGTTAGCCACACTTTAACGACATTGTATAATGTTAACGGCGAAAACTTAGAGGGTTACTTTTAATTAATTATATAATTTACATTTACCTTTAATAATTCATTCTTAATTTATTTTTATTATAAATCAACTTTTTTTATTTTTTGAAATAGCAATTTCATAGCACTGTTACAAATGAATGTACAGGATAACAAATGGTTTCATAATTTTTATTCAATTTGATTTAATATTTATGCGACCATGAAATTTATTGAAGAGAAAGTAAATTACAAACTGGATTATACTAATAATATAATAATAAAACAGCTCGATATTATTTTTGTTAATGAACCCAAAGAAGTCTGGGGCTCAAAATAAGTAGACTCCTCGCTCTGCGATCTAGCGCCTTTAATATAGTTTAGAATCGAAAGTTTCGCAAGATTTTGTGTTTATTACTGTTGAATAGCCTAAATTTTGTATGAGTACAGTATAGGTTAAAAAAGTAATTTTCAATTTTAAAATATTTAGCATTACATTATTTATTTAATCCTGATTTAAAATAATATATCTTGTTTAGAAAAACAAGCATCATAGAATACTTCAGCATTGCTAGACGAAATAATGGCTATGTTTAATTCTATAGAGTGTAAAAAATTATAAGATTTCACAACTATGTGCTTAACAAATATTAAGTAAAAATAGATAGTCAATACACCTTGTCATTCTTATGAAATCATAGACCGAACGATGAATTAAGAGAGGGCGAGACTCAAAATGAATTTCTTCAAGGCACTATTAATTCAATTGCCAACGATCAAAACATTTAATCGTAAATTACTCAACTACATGATGAAATTCATCTAAATGTCAACAACTTTCCCGCTGAAAGTTTGTTTCTGCCCCAAAAATAAAAAAATTCCTCGCTTAGTAACTTTTTAATGTCAAACTAAATAAAAAATTAAAAGTTTCCAACTTGTAAATTACATATATTTCACAAATTAAAAAATATTCATATTGTTAGATTCTGCATTTCATACAGAAGCCGAATATATACGTTTTATAGCATATCAACCAGTTTGGTTAGGTCCAGGGGCGTGTAAACGGCGGCGCGCTATCCTTAAATTAACGCTGATTTCGCCGTTGATGCTAGGTTGAAGGGGGGGATTTCATGTAAAGGAACGGCACAGGAGTACAGCGCGCGCAGCCTGGTGTTGAGTTGCCCAATTAAAAAAACCGGCAGAATTAAAGCCATAAGGTCTGTTCTTCTTATAAGACTCTGTATTCATTGGAATAGGTTTGGCTTAAAAATATATCAGCTGACTAGGAGTTACTGAAAGATATTATAACTTATTTAAAACGTTATTTGAGGAAATCTGATACTCGACAAACGTTTGTCACGAGTTTCATTGTGTTGTTTACAGTTTAAATTTTTTGTTTACAGTTTAAACCCCTCCCCACCCCAATTTTCTAGAGAAGGATCAGGTTTAAAAAAACGGACTATAGTATAAGTGTTGCTCGAAATCGAGCAATTTATTTTAATACAATACAAAAGTTACTTTTAGCTCTAAATCAATGACAACCGACCAATCCAATATTGTGAATCTCTTTAATCACCAAAACTACACGTACTTACAGCTGATTATTAACATATGTTTAAAATGCTTTATTCAATCCCAATGTTATTTAAATGGGAAACTTTGAGATTTCAATGGTTTATAGCGCCTTTATTTTCGGTCAGATTCTCATAAATTTTTGGCGGAAACAACTACAGACCAAGCCCTATCCAATGACACCAAAAACTTGAAAATCGGTTGAAAATTGTAGGAGGAGTTCTCAAGACAAAAAAACCCTTAGAGTATTAAATAAGTATAGATTAGGGACTTGGAAAAAGGGTATTTTCCGCAGTCTCTGATCGGTTTGGCTGGGGACTAACCATGGTAACCCCTCCTGTAGAGTTTTTGGCTGTAAGCGAAGGAACTCCTCGCCCGGTGGGCACTAGTCCTAGTATAGTGAGTTTCCTCGAATGAGAGAGTCTTTACCTTGGATCATACCTGAGGCTGAGTGAGGTTCTCTCCCTTCCGCAGCCAGGCATACAGACCATACATTACAAACATTAACTCTGTCCATTATTACAAATCCCCTATTAAAAAAAATGAACAATATTCCAGGGAGAATGTCTTTGAGCTTTGAGGCGAGGGGGCCTCAGAATCTCCCTTGAAACAAATAAACAAGATGTTTGAAGACTCTTTTTATCTCACTGTTTGTACTGAAATACAAGAAATCTATGCGTGGAATAGTAGTTTTCATCACTAGGAGCAAAAGTGGGTCTTTTTGGAGCGCAATCGTGTTTTAAAAACGAGGCGCAGCCGAGTTTTTAAAAACGATTAAGCATCAAAAAGACACTTTTGCTCCGAGTGATGAACAACGTTTTTTATCATAATGCGAAATTAGACTTTTTAATCGTTAAAAATATTAACTACAAAGTGGTATATTCGAGGTTATATTTACAAAGTAAGTTATATGCAGTGTTTACATTACTGTTATTTAAAAACAATGCTCTTTATAACGTTTGAATTTCAAAATTCTGCTTCTCAACATTAATAAATCAATAATATTACACTTAGCAAACAGCTGACTTTTTAGTCCTAGGACCTAAAAAATTCTCCAGATGATTTTTCAGTCCTAGGACAAAAAAGAATCGGTTTTGGTACTATTGAGAGAACAAAAAACCAAGGTGACTGTAGGCCAGGGCCAGGTGAGTCGCATCCCATAAGAGCAATGGTGTCACTTTCTGCGACATCCGTGGATGTCGCCACAGAGGTTTTGTCGGTTAAGAAATTGTCAAAAAACCAACATATTACTCTTTGTTACCTGTAAGTGTTGCCAAAGCTACACCTGATGACCTTAAGGTGATGACCTTTAGGAAATGACAATCGTTCTCGTTTGCGTTGGGAATTTTTTGTCTCAACAATTACTAAAATAAGGAATTTCAAAGCAAAGTAGGGTAGAATTTATGGTTTTAGATTTACCTTGATTGATAATTGTTAGTTTGGCCATTACCTAATGGTTTGTTATCAACTAATGATCCAGATGTAAAATAGAGTAATATGGTGCCTACGATAAATATCGTACCCATGGCAAGACTGCTTCATCATCTTTTTCAACCAGCTGTGTAATGGTTAATATTGTAACGTAACCTGACTTCCGTTTTATTTAGTTTTGACGCTTCATATCCGGAACACAAAAAAACAGCTATTCGGCTGACCTGGGAAGAAGTTATGCTTCTTCCTTTACAGACCTTGACAAAAAACAGGCTGATTTCGTGCAGAATGATAAAAAGTATTTTGCTATTAAAAACGACGGGGTCTAATGATGAGGGTAATGGTAGATTTTGACACTAACTCACGAAATTGCTGCCAAGGTTCCGAATTCCATTGTACTATCCACCACGCTAAAATCTTTTAACTTTCAGAACTGCTAAAATAATCATATTTTAACCGAAATAACGTGCTTAACCGCCATATCCTATTTTTGTCAGGATAAATAATGAACCGAATGAGGAGGAACTTTGCTAAATGATTGCACCCAACTAATGATACGAGGTGCAGCCGGGAGCTTGAACGCTGCACACTGGTGTAGGCTGTGGTTTCCTAGGTCACATAGGTATATGCTGAAATTGTTTTAAAAAGAGAACTCCCTTTTTTATAGTTTAAAACCTAGTTCAGATCGTACATTATAGTACTATTATCAATGGGTTACTAAAATACGCCTCTAAAATTCAAATTCAAATTCAAAATTCTTTATTTGTAGTGGACAATAAAATATTGTATTACAAATGTCATTTTTTTACAATAATACTTCTTGTTATACATAATACCTCAAAGAAAAAGAAACCTTAAAATAATAAAGTAAAATAAATAAGCATTTTAACAAAACCCTTTTTTATTAGATTTCTAAAAACTCTTCAACCGAGTAAACTGCTTTCTCCAGGAGATATTTTTAAAGATTATTTTTAAATGATTTATCAGTCTGATTTTCTTTTATTGTCACTGGCAGCTTATTATATAATTTAGGACCAAGATTTTGAGGAAGTGTAGCTGAAATTGAAAATCTATGATCTGTTTGCCTATGTTCGTTCCGGTGTCTGGTGTTATACGAATGGACATCAGCACCATTTTGAATTAATCCATATTTAAATTTATAAAAAATGATAATTTCGTAAATAAATAAGGATGCTAAAGTTAGTATTTGTAGCGATTTAAAAAAATCACGACATGATGTTCGTCGGTTTACTCCAGCCATTATTCTAATTGCTCTTTTTTGAAGTCTAAACACGCGTAACATTGCACTTTGGGAAGCAGCACCCCAAAGAACAATACCATAATTTAAACGGGATTCAATTAGCGATGTATAAATTAATTTTAAAAGAAAAATATTTTGGTATTTAGCAAATCTGCTTAATAAGAACAGTTGTGATGACAGTTTGGAACATAACTGTTCCAAATTAACATAAATATGTATTAACATATGGTGTCCATGAAAAATTTTTATCAAAAACTAAACCAAGATATTTATTTTCCGAGGTAAATGGAAGCTCAAAATCATTCATTAAGATCAATGGATCAGTCTCAACTGATCCGTGAAAAGAAGAAAATAATATGCAATTTGTTTTATTAGGATTTATATGTAAGTTATTACTATTAAGATATTGATACAGATTTGTCAGTTTAAGATAACTTTCAACTTCTAAGTCTGCTAATGAATTATTTTTTAACAGAATGGCTATGTCATTTGCGTACATAGTGAGATGCAAGTCAGGGAATGTTTTAGTAAGGCTATTAGTATATAGTAAGTATATAATCGGACCTAAAACTGTACCTTGGGGAATTCCAAAGTTTAATTCAATAGTATTTGACTGTAAATCATTTATTTGGACTTTTTGTAATCTAGAAATTAAAAAGGATTTTATCCATTCTGAAGGTGGCCCCCGCACTCCAAGATTGAAAAGCCTATCAAATAGTGTATTATGCTCTATACAATCAAACGCTTTTTGTAAGTCCAGAAATATTGCAATTGCTTTACACTTCTCATCCAATGCATTTATAGCTTTTGTGGCAAAATTAACTAAGGTGTCAGCTGTGTTTTTTCCCTTTACAAACCCGAATTGTTCTTTACATATCAAATTAAAATTTAGCAAAAAGTTTATAATTCTACTAGCGAAAACTTGTTCAAATATTTTAGAAAAGGTGGAGACATTCGCAATTGGACGCCAATTTTCTGGCAGTTTTGACATTCCGTCTTTAAATATTGGGCGAACTATTGTTTGTTTAAGTTCCTTTGGAAATAAAGCTTCTAAAAATGATGCACTTATGATTTCTGAAAGAGGGTAGGAAATGTAAAATGCGCAAGAACGAATAACTTTATGACTGATTCCATCATATCATGCAGCATTTGAATTTTTTATGTTCATAATTATTGCATAAACCTCGCGGGGGTCAGTTGGATTCAAACGGAATGTACTTGGACAATTTACTTCAGTCAGTGAGCTTACTAAGGGTTCTGTTATCAATGTCCTCTTCTGATTACCCACGTTTGCAAAGTAGGCTAAACATTAAATTCCTCGGGACTCGGCTTATCAGCAGGTATAGAAACCGGTTTCTTTTTTCTGCAGCTGTCTATTATTGTCCAAGCGTCTTTAGAGATGTTTTCACTTTTACTCAGTCGTTCGTAAAAGTGATGTGATTTAGCAGCCTTTATAACTCGTCTGTATATTTTTTTATAATTTTTGTAAAAATCAATAAAACGTTCTGTTTTATTAATTTTTCTTTGGAAATTGAGTTCTTTTAGTTTCTGTGACGAGACCCGGATACCTTTAGTCAACCATGGTTTTGCTAAATTTGTTTTAGATTTGCCACTGTACCTTATGGGACATGCCTGTAAATAGTTGTTGATCCCTCCAGATAATTACCTGTAAAAACAAGTATATATGCCTGCTCCTAAAGATAAATGCCTGTAAAAACATGTTGATCCCTCCAGATAATACCATAGTGAAACTGATACTTGTATTAAATATTTGGGAGGTATGAGACATTAACCAGTTTCCACGCGTGCCGGATGCCCATGCCGTGCCAGCCCATTCACCATCCGCGTCGCTCATTCACGCACCCGTGTACCGGAGGAGGCGAGGAGGCCCGCGGCGCGGTGTAGGGCGGTGTGGGGGGTGCGCGGCCCTGCGCGCCCGTTTATCGACCGTCAGTGTGCCCTCAGCCGCGCCATGCTCCGTCTCGTAGGGCTGGCTCTACTGGCCCTCTGCAGCCCTACGGTCCAGCAACATGACAACTCCTCGGACCAGTGGGCCAACTCCAGCCTGGAGCACAAGCCCGAGAAGGATCCTCTGTTCCCGGAGGATCTGTTCACGATGGAGCAGCGGCGGAACGGAGCGGTGGTCTTCCACATTATCGGGGTGATCTATATGTTCGTGGCGCTCGCCGTGGTCTGTGACGAGTTCTTCGTGCCGTCACTGGACGTGGTGATAGAGAAGCTCGGCATCACCGAGGACGTGGCCGGGGCCACCTTCATGGCGGCGGGTGGCTCCGCGCCGGAGCTCTTCACCTCCGTCATCGGTGTGTTCGTCTCCTTCGACGACGTCGGGATCGGTACCATCGTCGGTTCCGCCGTCTTCAACATCCTCTTCGTGATCGGCATGTGCGCTCTGTTCTCCCGCACCATTCTCACGCTCACTTGGTGGCCGCTGTTTCGCGACTGCACCTTCTACTCGGCGTCGCTCATCATCCTCATCATCTTCTTCCGCGACAACCTCATCTACTGGTACGAGGCCGCGGTTCTGTTCTCGGTATACATGGCGTACGTTAGCTTCATGAAGTGGAACCAGCAGGTGGAGCGATTCGTCAAGAAACACCTGTACAAGAACAAGGTGACCCGGGTGAGGAGCACCGACCAGCTGATGCCATCGGTATGTTGTTTAACCTCCTATATATACTACTGTAGCGTAGCTAAAGTAAAACATAAAGTGTTTAACTGATTTAGTTAGGCCATAAGTTCAAGTATCTTGGGTTATGTTGCTTTGGAGGCAAAGCTCGAATTTCACATATATTAGATTTAGAAAATTACTAAAATAAGTTTACATATACAGAATGGACGACAATACGGAGAAACATTTTTTCCTCATTAAGAAAACTTTTTTTCCTCACTAAAGAAACATTACTTTTCCTCATTTAAAGTCAGACCTGGGAAATTCAGCATATTCCAGAGTCCAATTGCTCAAAGGCAGAGCTGAAAGTTCCCTGGTCTTAAATTTAAAATTTTATTGCAATTAAGAGTCCAAGCTCAACATACCATAGTATTTTTTTTAGCCGTTCTTCGCATTGCAGAAAATGGTTGGGGAATGCTATTTTGGGAAGTAAGTTTGGCTTCAAAATAAGTTATTCTCAGTTTAGTTTGAGATGAATTTGTTGCACATAAGTAAGTAAATTTTATTTAATTTATATATGACATTTGAGAGGGCATTTTAGAATTGAGTTTTTGAGCAATTAGGTTGAAACTTAGTTAAGAACATTTTTTGTTGATATTTCACCTACCAAATTTACTGAAACTAAACACTTGCTCCCTCTAATGTTTTAATCGCTATGCTTATTCACACTAATTTTACTGACCTTTAATAATTTTGACTGTTACGCGTGAAATTATATTACCTGTAGCTAGCTATAAATTACAATTTGACCATTTAAAGCTTTCAATATAGATACTTGAATGGTTTTGCTATGAGATCACATTGTAGACACTTTAATTGAAAATCTTGTGCGTTAAATAATTTTCAATACAGGATCTATAGTGTGTTACAAAACTCAGACAATTTTTTACTGTTTGCCGTGCTAGTTCTAAAGTTGAAATAGTCTTTATATAATGATTGTGCATGGCTAATTGATTTTTACTGTTGAAAGTATTATAATACAACCCGTCACGATTAACAATAGAAGGCAAGATATAACAGGACCTTAGTTGTTTGTTAACCCCTCGACCTCTGTTAATGAAGCTTTGAATAGGCTCAAATGAGTTTTAACACATTGTTTACTAACGGTGATTGAAATGGAAACTGTAGTTCTCTGTTATAGTTTTATACATTTATTAAAACGTATTAAAATTATTTTCCTATAGAATTAATTTTTCAGCGACAGTTACGTTGTTAGTTAGATGGCTTAACGAATGGTCATACTATCTACAACAGAGTATTAAAAATATTGACTCACTTATCTAGCTCCGGCCACAAAGAGTACAAGATCAGCTAAGTAGCTAATTGAATTAAAATTTAGTCTCCCCTAGTCAACGTTAACCTAGGAAATTCAGAATATTCCTGAGTCAATCTAAAGGCATTACTCTAAATGCAATATCGCTGCAATTTTTTATTTTTACACCTTTTTTTGTAAAAAAGTGTAGTATAAAACATATTTAAGTACCACTTGAAGTTAACTATGTATGACTATTAATATAAAAATATTAAAACGGCTTGTTTGAAAATAAAGATATCTACGGATTAAGTAACAAATTTAATCAGAGACATTACCTAATAATTCATGTATACATAAAGATTTCATTAATAAATTAAGGAAACTCTCTTGTACTTGAGCCGATCAGTGAACGAAATGAAATCGACCTGAGTGTTTTATGTGTTACAATACTAAAAGTGGATGTTATTCTTACCAATTCTAGTAGGTAATAAATTAACGTATATCGAAGAATAATAACAAAGAGTAGCATAAGAAATACGTAAATCAGAATATAAGTTTTTGGATTAAAAAAGGGAGAGCGGGGCTAGTTTAGAGTTGAGATAGGGGCAGATGATAGAAACATTATTTACAAAAATGATCTTATCTACACTTATTTATTACGCAAAGGCTTTTTTGTAACTTCTTATAAGATAAACTCCTCCTACAATTCTTAACCAAATTTAATTTTTTTGTGTCGTTGGATAGGGCTTGGTCTGCAGTTGTTTCCACAAAAATTAATAAGAATTAAACTTAAAATCAAAAAATTTAATTTGAAATTTTCCCATTTGAATAACATTGGGATTGAGTTGAGCATTTCAAACACCTGTTAATGTAGAACTGTAAATAAGTGTAGTTTTTGGTCACTACTGATATTCACAATATTGGATTGGCCGGAAGTCATTGATTTAGAACTAAATGTAACTTTTGTATTGTATCAAAATAAATTGCTCGATTTCGAGCAACAAGTACACTTGTGCATAAAAAAAACGGATGACTGAAACAGCGTCACCGTACAGTAGGCCTAGTGCAGCCTTACGGGTAGTTTCAGACTCAAGCAAAAGGTGGTTAGCGTAATGTGTAACCAAATGTGTGTGGTTTCAAACCTATTTTTCTTTCATGTTTGAGTGAAAAAGTGGGTTAGTGTAAACCAAACAACAGACGAAACCTGTCAGGTCACATTTAATCAATGGATTTTAGGGACTATTTTCTTCAATATATCTATCGGTTTTCATAGTCAACGATTCAGGGCAATGAACACTTATTCGTTTTTCAAACGTGTTTTCTTCTTAACAATTGAATGAAACACAAAACTAAAAGACATTATAGTTTTGCAGAAACCATTATAATGAAACCATTATCATGCACCATGCCATATATAGAGAATATAATATTCCTACACTAAAAAACTTTGGGCCGCCATGTCACCAGACTTGCGGTGGTCACGTGGTCAGTGTCGGGGTCTGGGAAGCAGTTGGGAACCACGCGTAGGAAAATAATTTGAGATATGAGAATTTGAGTCTGAAAAACTAGAACTAGAATGAGATTTTTGGAATCTAAAACTATTTTTTAATATCCTCTTACATTGGACCCTATTTTGTTGTATGGGGTGTTTATAAAAGAACCAACTAATGTTAAGATTCTGCAGTAGGCCTACCCTAAATATTAGATTTTTATTCACATAAGACTAATGCTAAATTTGAAAAAGTCCTCTACACCTTTAATATTGTTCAAAAAAGATTCATTTTTGTTTAATTTTTAATTAAATTTTAATATTTAGGGGACTGTGGGATGAAAATCACGATTATAAAGCGATTTATGAGATTAAACTACTGAAAAAAGCGTCATCTTCGATCAAGTAATGTTGAAATAATTTGTTGTTTATTAGTCAAACGATCAATGATATAAAACTTAAGATTTTACGATGCCCTAGATATTATATTAAAATTTCCTTTAAAATGACATAAAAATGAATAGTTTTCGACTAAAATAAAAGCTAACTTTCAAATTCAACGTTAACGTATGACGTTTCAAATTCAACATTAGTCTTATTATGGGAATAAGAACTAAGGCGGTACTGCAGACTTTCAAGCATTATTTAAATTGCACGAATAAAAATATTACTAATACATTATGAAAGGAAAAGTCTCCAAGTTTTTTGTGCAAAATAGCAATTCAGTGTAAGCAATTTTTTCCTGCAAAGGTTAAAATAAAAAAGTTTGCCCCAATCCTTTTACCAGCTGTAGAGACATGGAGGCAATAACTACAATAACTCTTTCATATGTAGACGTTTAAAGTCAAGAATAATTTTAATTTACTGTTTATGCCACATAATGGTGGTATAAAGTCCCTGTGTCACTTGATGGTCATAGGAGAGGGTGAGTTATTTTGTTCCTGATATGACCCTCTTTGAGATGCTCATATCAGGACCAGACATAGACATAAACGCCTTGCTAGGCATCGGGTATCTGATTTTGTAGCATAGAATAATATGGTAAAAATGTACTCCTGTATTGTTTTATTAATAAGAGAGAATTTATTTATTATACAAGGTTGACTAGGAAAAATAATTGGGAAAACATATTTTTTATAAAAAAAATTAAGACAATGAAGGCTCTCTTTGGACTTTAAGTTTTATAAAAAAATACTTGTGAACCTTCCCTTTCTAAATTTTAAAATATGTAAGGAATTATTTTATCCTGTGTAATTTGAATACCACTTTGAATCGCTTTGTTATTTTATAAGCCATTGACAAAAATTGTCAAGTCAATTATACAAAGTGCATAGATTCTTATAGTAAATTAAATAAATTTTGAGCTATGCTAATCAGTTGAATGAACGTTTCAAGCGTTATATTTTTTTCCTATGATAATCTTTATTCAACTGTATTAATCCAGAATTTAATAGAGTTTTTCCCCTAGTGATTTCCCCCATACAAATCCAGCCAGTAATATAATTTCAAATTTTATCTTGAAGAGAGATAGAAGACCCTGTAATGACACTTCTCCAATATTTTCTAATTTTGTTATTGGTATTTTGTGTTATTGTAATGTTAAACCGTGAGTAGGAATGTAAAATTGTTATTATTTTCTTTTAATTCATCTAGTTTACTTCTAAAAAAAAATATACATAGTCAAAGTAATTAGTATAAAATAGTTTTTCTTTGAAATTAATCGATTCACAACATAATAGCGAGGTTTCGATGCACAACTACACTTTCCCTGTGCGGAGAGAGACGCCAGTGAGTGGCAGCAGATGTTTCCCAAGGCCAAACAATCAATCTCTGGCCAATCAGTCTAGTGTCACTAATAGATTACTGGCCTTTTAGCCCCGACTGGCCGTCCGTCTTGTGCCGTGCCGGCCCCCTACCATGCCCCCTCCCCCTACACGACTGCCCCCTACTTTGTTGCCAATCCGCCTGATGCGATCTGCCGATTATTGACGGTGGCGATCGGTCTGATCAATTACTTATATTGATTTTTGACCGTAGTTAAATCAATGTTATAAAAACAATTTGAAAGATATTTCATTAATTTCAGTGTCTCAAATACATTTCTCACATAGAAAAATAGGCAGCGGCCGTAGCTCAGTGGTAGAGCTCTGGGTTATCACCCAGCGGGTCCGAGTTCAACTCCCGGCTCGGGTACAAAAAGATCGTTAGGCCGCTCCCGTGGTTCGGAAGTCACGTTAAGCCGTTGGTCCACCTGCATAGAAAACAAAAAAGTGCAGGCAGGCATTTCAGGTGAGGAGAACTATAAGTTAATTGCTGATCTCCCTCCACTAAAAGCCATACGATAATTAATTTAATTATAGAAAAATAAATTGACTTTTATATATCTTGTTGCCAGTATTAAATATAATATAGTATCGTTAAGTTGTTGTTATTTTATTACTGAATATGTTATGTAATAGATATGAGAAGGTGAACAAATCTGAAACATGGTTTTTTTTGTATATAACTGATAACTTGAAAACTGAAAAAAATAAATATTTGTTATCTTATTCTTTCTGGAAGTTTTGTTTATGTGTATTTAAACGCCTGTAGCATTTTTTACGTTCTGATGGGAATTGTTCCATGGGAATTGGTTGATGGGAAGCCGGTCTTGTTACTGTATAACACCAACCTGTTGTTAGATAATTCATTTATAGCCCAGTGACTGGGTCCAGAATCAACTTTGAATTGATCCGGACACGAAATAACTACAGCATAATTAAGAGATGAGCACTTTAAAACTCGGATACCAAGTCACTTTATAGCACAGACAGATAAGTTAATTTCCGATAAATTCCATATGCCTATTCAAAAGGCCCTGAATTGAAACTGGGACAAATATCGTTCCCAGAGTTTTTAGGCCTACATTTGCAATAAATTACACTATGATACACTTCAATGAAAATATTAAGCAAGTACCAAATCTTTTGAAAAATTAAGCAAAGGTACTAACATTTTTAAGGCGGTACTAACATTTTTTAAGGTGGTTAAAATTTCTATAAAACTGTTTTACTTGAAAAATAGTTTACCCCTAAATTTTAACTACGTATCAAGTTACATGTTTGTTTTTGCATTTTGTTTTACTTTTGTGTTAAGTAATGATGTACAGTATTAGGTTAGCAATAGCAATGATTTAGTGAACATGGCCTAAGGATTCGCGTGTGTGATGTTTGTGAAGGGATTTTTGTTCGGCGCGCTTAGGACGGAATGCACATGACATGGATTCACCTTTTGCGCCCTCCACACCGCATCCAAAAGGCGGCGACCATGGTAACGGGCTCTGGATGAAAACTAGAGCTCGTGCTGCGTGGCGTGCAGCCGTGGCGTGTTTTGCTGTGCACGCGGATAAGCGTGAATGGTATAATAAAACCATTTGCGCTGTCACCACGTCTCTGCCACTGACCGGAGCCTATACTCAATTCGACATCGTAATCCTTGGCGTCTGTCTTATTGGAATCGGACACCATCTGTGCTAAATGTACCTATTACTGCATTTTCTTTGTCCTACATGCTAGACCTAACGTTAAAGGCAGTTTCCAGCTTAAGTAACCTTACGTCAATTTGTGTGATTCCCTACATTCGCCACTTCAAGGATAACGTTTAATTCTGCAACGAAACATATGCTGCATTGAAAAACATTAAACTAATAAAATATCACACTGTATTCAGTTAAACAAACGAAAGAAAAAGAGAAAAAGTACAACTGAAAATATTATCACTCCTAGAAAACATTCAGCCACGACTGTCTGGGAACCACAATATTTAAACTGTAGAATGATTTAGAAGTGGGGGTTTAACAAAAAGGTGATTACAATGGAGACACACTCAGCGCGACGCGACATTGATGTATAGTTGGCGGACGCAGTTTCTGTCTACATCTGGTAACATATGGCCTCTGGGCGGCGCTCACGGTCGCTGTGTTCATTTTATATGGCAAGACCATCTATAAAGCGTTTGGATTTAAGAGATTTTATGTTGAGAATATAACGGATTGGCGTTGCGTGGATTCTTTTAATGCGGTATTTTGTGTTTCAAGAATGTTTTGAACGATTTGGAATTTACTTATAACACCTGTACAAACAATAAGCTTTGATTAAGTCTTATTACTAACCTGGTAAAGTAAATAAGGCTTTTAATTCTTTTCTTTTAACACTGCTGCTTTTCTACAAATACCAATTTTGAGTCTGTGCCAGACTTATTATTAGGAAAATTCAGTCATTTACACTCAAATTTTGGTACAAAACCTACAAAGATATGCTACAGAAACTCAGAAGTCTGATCGTGTCACCAGTAGAAGTCAGTTTTACTTCACTAGGTGATGATTTCGTTTAATTCTAAAATATTCTAACTATTCTAAAATGCCATATTCAAAGAGTTAAACTAATGTTTGGTGGTGAAAATGGGGAGGTGAAAATTTCAAGACAAAAAAAAAAAAAAAACAAACAAAAACATTTCAGGATTTAAAAAGACACATCTGAATAATTTTTTGTCTCAATCATCGACAGTCCCACAGATCAGTGCATAGGAGTAATGATATTCTAACATTTCCCTCCATTTCAATTTTAGAATCGTTGACTTTTTTAAAGACGGATATACACCTATTCGAAGCCAGAGACCTTCCTCTCCACAGTTACAACATAAGAAACAATAGTAACCTTTCATATCCCAAATCCAGGACCACGTTTCATCAAAACTAAGCCTACTCCACCCGTGTTAAAAGGTTCCTATCTCCTTTGTTAAAAGCTGAAGCAGACTAACAAAAATTTAGACATGATTTAAGGAAGTTTTTGGTCCAAAAGGAATTTTACAGTGCCTTGGACTATATAAACAATAACTCAAGGTAAACAATTGCAAATAATTTGATTGTATTATTATCAACACCTACTGTTAGTTGTTTGTTTGTTATAAGAATGTATTTTAAGTTGTTTTTTTTGTAATTGACTTATGCCATGTAAAACCCTTTATCCTTTGGCAATAACAAATTTCTGATTTCTGATTTTTGGCTTAATCTGCAAATTAGATTCAAAGGAGTCCGGTTATATTTCCCAAACTTTATAACCTTTTGCCCTAACTAGAGCTGTATCCGTCCTTAGCTTTGAGACTGTTCAGATTGATCATTGTACAGCCTTAACAGTTGAACAGTTCCAGGAAAACAAAATACAAAAAGTATTAAGTCTATCGTTTATTTTTAAGAAATGATAGAAAAAAATAATTACAGTTAAACAGGGAATCAAAGTGAGTTAACAGAAGGAAGACGTTCAGATAGTAAATTGCACAGATATTTATCTATAGCCGATTACAAGTTGGAGCCATTAACTTTGCGGTCTAGTACCACAGTTCCGGAGCCCCGGGCAATGCTATCGATCCTACGTGTCTAATGCTTTGAGATCTTTAGGCGCTGGGAGTACGTTAGAAAATACCATGTAACTTTTAACATTTTCTAAGGAAGAGGTTGTTCACCATAGTAAAAACTTTTGAAAGTTTTAATGTATATCACTACTTTGAGACAGGGACCTCACATAGTGGGTATTTTAACCTGAAATGAATGAGAGAAGAGTGTAGGATGATTGAGGCGCGATCTTGTAGTCTTGTTACTGTCTAAGGCCGACATTCTCCTTAGATTAGTGAACTACAGTTTAATGTGGGGTTGGAACAACAATTTCAACTTCATATGTTATACGAATTGGTCTAATTATGAGGATGGTCTTTATGGATGAACTAGTATAGAATTCAGAACAAACAAATAAGGTGTGAACAATGACAAAATAACAATTTTCAACCCAATTGTTGCTAAGTTTGATTTCAATAGCGATTTCGTCGATAAATTCAATAGTTAAGAAACTATTCCGATGATTCGTCTTTCAATAGTTTTAAACTTTAGCATTAATTTTTGTCCGTCGCTTTTGTACAACACTTGAATTAGATTATAATTTTTTTGATATTTGTAAACGACCATTAGTTTGATTTGTGTTTAACTTTCCTTCAGCTCTCTTCTTCTATAACATCGCGGACATTTTAATGACGCCTCAAAATTTATGTCATATTAATCCAGTGGGGTATAATTCTCTTATTTTGAGCAACATTTAACGATCAGTTTATTGAGATCAGTCTTGAACGTGGGATGAGATATTTGGGAGGTGATTATCTTAGGCTGATTGGGCGCTGCTCGTTGACCTTTGTAATCAGCGACCCCGGCAATTAGCTGGGAACATTTAAACTACCTGAAAATTACAACACATTGGTCTGCCACTGATTTTATAGTTTTTTTATGTGATTACAAAATAAAGTGAACATGCGAATAATGTATATTGAAAAGAAAGTGCAAGATAAATTGATATATCAATATTTTTAATATCTGTTAATATTAAAAATGTATATCATGGTAGATATGCACATTGATTGGAATCACAGTATCTACAATAATTATGTTGAAATCATAAAAATAATTTTTTGTTTTAGGGCTATTTTTACAATAAATGTTAAGAAACTACTCATTGAGTTTGTTATAAAAACGATAACCGTAACAGTTTGTCAGTGAGATTATTAGTAGATTAGGTTAATTAAATAATTCCGTTTTTGAAATCCCATAATTTTACGAATTTGTACTGGATTTTACTCACATGTCTAAACGTAGTAAATGGAGATGCTAAATTTAACTGATTTATTTACTTGGTACATGGGGGCCTTACAATTGATCGGTTAACTTAAATACTCCTTGTAGTCATAGTAGTATCATTCAGAAATTGTACTCTAAAATGCAAAGCCCAAAAACCTCTTTTCTTTAAAGACGTGCTATTTTGCTCCGATCATTCGCCTTTCAGGTTGATTTAATGTAGGACTAAGGGCGCTGCACTGTGGTATGAGGTTGATGAAACTGTTACACGTGAATTTTTCCTCTATGGTTAAGAGCTGGCGTCATCGTTGTTGCTAATTATTTTGTTTTGAAATTCAATTGCAATTCTACAAATTGCTTATTTATTGACTTTACGTTTATTTAACTAAATGGCCATAATCACCAGTGAATTAAGTACTATTTAATAACTGAAAAATTATTTTTATTATGAATGTTAACATTTTTAGGACTTAAATTCAAGAATATAACGAAATGAGATTTTTCCTAGCCTAGAGACCTATATATATATATATATATATATATATATATATATATATATATATATATATATTATTAAATTTGAAGAAAATCGTTCGAGCCGTTCTTGAGATCCGTGTGCACACATATTGACATAAATACATATATACAAATATACCTTTCTCGTGTTAGAGTATAGGATAAACTACCGAAGTAAACTGATTACACGAACTACTGTATGAAAAAATTAGTACGTCATTACCACTAGCTTACAATATAAATTTTATTGATTGAGTATTTACGATAAGGAATAAAATTTGTCACCTACAAATCATACGCCATAATTTTAGACATTGCCTATTTAATAGTTTATAAAATGTTCACGCAAGTTTGTTGACTCAAGAGTTAGGAGTCAAACACTCAATCACATCGATAATTCAACCACGTTGTCGCAGTTGGTTCGGAACAAGCGGAGTGGTTAGCGACAATGCCAATTGATCCCTGTCTAATGCATGACAATTATCAAACATGGAGCTTCCTTCGTCAGCGTTCACATGACAGGGGCATCTTATGTGTTGCTATACCGACTGCAAGTGACTGAGAAAACTAGCCTTCAAAAAAAGTTTCTTATTCAATTTCCTTACAGATGAAGAAGATGAGGTAAAGTAAATGTTAGGTACCATCTTTGATGTTTACAATAATTAAATTAAAAGGGTGTAGTAATATAAAGTTCTCTTACTACATGAGAGCTCATTCGCTTCACCTATTTCTCTTTAGTATTATTATTTCGTTTCCTTAGCGCTCGGTTCAGAATACAGTAGGCCTACTACAGTATTACGCATTTTAAGGATTTATTCTGTTGTATTCGAGACGATTCCTGTTGGTATTGTTGATGTATCCTTCATTACTGGGTCTCAGTAAAATAAATAAATAGAATATATTTTTAATTGATCAGTTAATTTATTTATATTTGTAAAAGAGGATGTTGGTATATTTGTATATTTATATATTTGCGATCGATGGACTCGGAAACCACTGGACCGTTTGTCATGAAACTTGGTACATACATGGAGAATTTCATGGAGAAGGTTTATAAGCCATTATTTTTTTTGTATAGCCCTAAGGGTGTAGCCCCAGGACCGTCATAAACATAACGTACACATGTCAGGGTTTAAAATTCTCTTCCAGCTGTTATCATGGAAACAATCAAACCAATTTTCCAGGTTGGCATTGCCAAGCATGCTGGGTATCAGCAATGTATACAGAACCCAGCTATAGTTGGGGGATGACTTGTTGGCCAGCTAGGGAAAAAGGGATTGAGGAGAGGTTACCCCTACCATAGTGATTTATACATCTCCTATTGGATAATTTTTAATGTCTTATTTTATTTCAATGCTATTTAACAGCTGGGTGGGGGTATTTTCCCGTTCACTAGCCATCAAGTCATTTCCCAACTATAGTCTATATTTATCAAAGAGGATGTTTGTATCTTTGTATATTTATATATTTAATTTGTGATCGGTGGACTCGGAAACCACTGGACCGTTTGCCATGAAACTTGGCACATATATGGAAAATTTCATGGAGAAGGTTTATAAGCTATTAGTGTTTGCATAGCCCTCAGGGCTTAGCCCCAGGACAGTCATAAACGTACCTATATCAGGGTTTAAAACTCTCTTTTAGCTGTTGTCATGGTCAATAAAGAAATTTGCAGGATTGGTACATACATGGAGAATTTCATGGAGAAGGTTTATAAGCCATTATTTTTTTGTATAGCCCTAAGGGTGTAGCCCCAGGACCGTCATAAACATAACGTACACATGTCAGGGTTTAAAATTCTCTTCCAGCTGTTATCATGGAAACAATCAAACCAATTTTCCAGGTTGGCATTGCCAAGCATGCTGGGTATCAGCAATGTATACAGAACCCAGCTATAGTTGGGGGATGACTTGTTGGCCAGCTAGGGAAAAAGGGATTGAGGAGAGGTTACCCCTACCATAGTGATTTATACATCTCCTATTGGATAATTTTTAATGTCTTATTTTATTTCAATGCTATTTAACAGCTGGGTGGGGGTATTTTCCCGTTCACTAGCCATCAAGTCATTTCCCAACTATAGTCTATATTTATCAAAGAGGATGTTTGTATCTTTGTATATTTATATATTTAATTTGTGATCGGTGGACTCGGAAACCACTGGACCGTTTGCCATGAAACTTGGCACATATATGGAAAATTTCATGGAGAAGGTTTATAAGCTATTAGTGTTTGCATAGCCCTCAGGGCTTAGCCCCAGGACAGTCATAAACGTACCTATATCAGGGTTTAAAACTCTCTTTTAGCTGTTGTCATGGTCAATAAAGAAATTTGCAGGTAGGCAATGCAAACCATTCTGGGAATCAGATAGTTAATTTAAATTTCAAATAAATGCGCTTACCTCACCTCTTAAACGAAAAATCAGATTTAAAAGTATTATTACATATAGTACAAAATTTAAATTACGGTACGAATAAAATTTACTTACTATTTTTTTTATCTTCTAAGACTAGCTTCTAAGACTTTTTTTATCTATTATTTTACTAGCTGTTGCCCGTCACGCCTTCGCCCGAGATTGAATTTATTTTATAGGTAAGGTAATAAAATCTCTTTAAAGAGCAACGAAATGGAATTTTGCAAAACCTTTTCTTAGTGAGCACCTTTCAGCAAAGAGGAACGTCAACGTTAAATTTAATCCCCGTAGGATTGATGTTAATTTTGAAGTTCTGTGGAGCGCAGCCCTTAGGCAAATTTGGAAAAATCAAATTCTTATTGAGCCTCTATGAGCAAAGAGGAACGCCCATGTCAAATTTCAATATAATAACATAATATTATAGTTATTCAATAATAATAATAAGCCTTATAATAATTTCGACATCGTGTGGGCGAAGCCCTAAAGGACTTAAAAAACAACATATGCAAAAAATTTTCTCAGTGAACACCTATTAGCATAAACGAACGTCATCGTTAAATTTCAACCCCCTAAGATTTACCATAAATTTGAGGTACTGTGGGGCGGAGACTAAAAGAAATTTGCATAACCGTTTCTTAGTGAGCACATATGAGTAAAGAGGAACGTCCACGTCTAATCTCAACACTGATGAAACGATGGCAATTGTGAATTTCTGTGGGGCAGAGCCCTAAAGAAAATTTGCTAAACGTTCCATAGTGAGCACCTATGAGAAAAGGGAATGCTGATTACAAATTTTAACCCCGCAGGTATGTGAGATTCGTTGTTTCCTTGATTCAAATTTAAAATTGGCCACAAGGATATTTATTTATTTTTAATATTTAATATTAATATTTATTTTTAAGTCCTGTGGGGTGAAGCCCAAAAGGCCATAAAAAACTATGTTTGAAAAACCATTTTTATGAGTAAGTACCGATGATGAACCGAGAGGAACGTCCGTTTAAATTTCAATCCAGTAGGCCATAGAGTAATTTTTAAGTTTTAGTGGGGCAGAGCCCTAAATAATAAAAAAAAAATATATATCAGAAAAACCTTTTCTTAGTAAACACGTATGGTACAACATTAGCAAAGACGAGTGTTCTTGCCAAATTCAACTCCGTAAGCTCTATAGCAATTTTGCAAACCCGTTTCTTAGTGAGCATTTTTGAGCAAAGAAGAACGTCCATGCCAAATTTCAACCATCTATACCCTATGGTTATGGAGATTCTCTAACACATGAGTGAGTGGTATTTGACAAATATATAGTACCGTAAATAACTTTGTTATTTAAAAATATTAGAAACATTAAATTAGTTCTTAGTGCCTCAAACAACGTTCACACCTTTGTTATGGCCACCACAACCTAGAATATTGATTTTTATAAATGTAGAATATTTTATTTAGGCTATATAAATGTGTACGCTACGCCAGTGTGGTTTGCGTCGGAGGTACGGTGGGCTGTGGCGGTGGATGGTAGGCAGGGAAGGGAGCACAAGCACCCTCGAGCTGTTCGATACAACGCCAGTGTGGTTTGCTCGGTGAGCGTCGGAGGTACGGTGGGCTGTGGCGGTGGATGGTAGGCAGGGGAGGGAGCACAAGCACCCTCGAGCTGTTCGATACAACGCCAGTGTGGTTTGCGTCGGAGGTACGGTGGGCTGTGGCGGTGGATGGTAGGCAGGGGAGGGAGCACAAGCACCCTCGAGCTGTTCGATACAACGCCAATGTGGTTTGCGTCGGAGGTACGGTGGGCTGTGGCGGTGGATGGTAGGCAGGGGAGGGAGCACAAGCACCCTCGAGCTGTTCGATACAACGCCAGTGTGGTTTGCTCGGTGAGCGTCGGAGGTACGGTGGGCTGTGGCGGTGGATGGTAGGCAGGGAAGGGAGCACAAGCACCCTCGAGCTGTTCGATACAACGCCAGTGTGGTTTGCTCGGTGAGCGTCGGAGGTACGGTGGGCTGTGGCGTTGGATGGTAGGCAGGGAAGGGAGCACAAGCACCCTCGAGCTGTTCGATACAACGCCAGTGTGGTTTGCTCGGTGAGCGTCGGAGGTACGGTGGGCTGTGGCGGTGGATGGTAGGCAGGGAAGGGAGCACAAGCACCCTCGAGCTGTTCGATACAACGCCAGTGTGGTTTGCTCGGTGAGCGTCGGAGGTACGGTGGGCTGTGGCGGTGGATGGTAGGCAGGGAAGGGAGCACAAGCACCCTCGAGCTGTTCGATACAACGCCAGTGTGGTTTGCTCGGTGAGCGTCGGAGGTACGGTGGGCTGTGGCGGTGGATGGTAGGCAGGGAAGGGAGCACAAGCACCCTCGAGCTGTTCGATACAACGCCAGTGTGGTTTGCTCGGTGAGCGTCGGAGGTACGGTGGGCTGTGGCGGTGGATGGTAGGCAGGGAAGGGAGCACAAGCACCCTCGAGCTGTTCGATACAACGCCAGTGTGGTTTGCTCGGTGAGCGTTGGAGGTACGGTGGGCTGTGGCGGTGGATGGTAGGCAGGGAAGGGAGCACAAGCACCCTCGAGCTGTTCGATACAACCACGCCGGCTTTTGTTCCCAAACCCGCGTCTCAGACTTGAATTTTGCTTGGCTTCCGACCCAGTAAACACGTTTGCTTTAAATGGTATCCCTCTCAGCTGGTCGCCGGGGCGTTACTCGCTAATATACACTCGGTTGAGTGGTGTTCCTTTAGCAGCATTTTCTTGGTTACTTTGAGGTTTTCTGGAGGTCGTTGTGAGTGAGTAAATTAACAACGGGGATTATTTCAAACTGTTTTAAAGCTCAGAAATATTAAAAATTATCAGTAATCTATATGGATAAAAAGAGAATAATTGTCTGAATGTAAAACCTAATTGAGTCGTTATCTATACATGTATGTAGAGAAGTTTTGTTTCTACTTAATGTTGTTTACTTAACGACTTAATGTTGTAAAGTTCATACAAGGGCTAAACCTTTTTGACTTTAAAATATCCGTGCTACCTTTAGGGACACAATGTTTTTATAAGCCTTGTTTTTACTGGAATAGATGTTTTTGAGACTGTTCATGAATTATACTTCCCATTGGTACTAGGGCGAGTGAGCAAAGTGAATAAGCTAATCACAGGTGTGGGGTAGTGGAACGAAAGTTATCGGTTCTCAAATTAATGTACACCTCCATGAATTTTCAAGCTAGTTTTAGGTACGTATAGAAACTACTTTACATTCTAAATAAATATAAAATTATATTATATTCTAAACAGCCTTAATAGAAATTTTACTTAAGTTCAACCAATCCTCCTAATCCGTTAAACTCGCAACCAATTATAAGAATATAATAATGAAAACATATTGCAGAGTTTAAAATTAAAATAATGCAATTCGTATTCATCAACTTGAATTCAAATTTACATTTTATAATGACATTCAACAACAAACATTTCCCAATTGTGTATATTTGATGTGCACTCAAATGAATTTCTCCTTCAGGAAATATTTCATACGTATACTAAAATATAGTAAAAAATAATATGTAAATTTTTAACAAGTTTTTGATCTATTAAAAAGAAACCCAGTTTATAAACTTGATGTGGGGTTGTAAGTTATAACTTATAACTCGGGCTGCGCTGAGACTGCTCGAGTTTGAGCCGCAACACAAACGTGGGCGGCTGTGGAGAGCAATGCTAAACAATGCCCAGTATTGACCGACCCCCGGGCGTCTTGTGAGAGTGAGAGGAGCGACTCGAAAACTCACGACGAGGGCTGTAACGTGGGTCAAAACGCGTGGTACGTTTTGAAATGGTATTGAAATGTCTAGTGGAATGTTATTCCGGAACGTAGGACTAAGTACATGTTAGCCATTCGGATATTTTAAATGTTTTTGTGTAATCACGTCTATTGAAATATGCCTTTTGTAAAAAAATGACAAAGATATTTTTTTAACCCTGGTAAATTTTTCCCACCCACTTATTAGAACAAAAACATTCTGACATTGAACTATTCTAATTCACAAGCGATGCAAAAACGTGTGCATATGAGAAGTGCAGAATCGAGCCCCACGAAATGAAATAATTAATTTGATAAAATATAAACTAAAATAAATCTTTGATTCCATCCGGACCTACACTCTTTTGAAAGTTATGATATCAAAATGTAGATAAAAACGCGTTATGGAGTAAAATCACTTAATTTTGAAATATTTCAAGATAAAAGTCGCAGTGGAAGACTTTATAACAGTGTGATTATCAGGAAACATATCTCATTTATTATTCGTATCTGCACATTATATTCAAGATTGCGGTCAAGTCTGGTTTTATGAGGGATGATCGAGGTACTAGTGGTGGAAGGGTTTCCAGATTGCGGTCACATCTTGAGCGATAATTACTCTTCGCGTTCTTAGAAGACCTATTCAACTTATATAACAAAGGGATTTGACCATAATCACAAATCAAGCCTATTTAGGCCTATATTCAGAGCAGCAAAGATTCTGAAATGTGGTATATGTTGCTGAAACTCAAATGTTCATGTATTCTACCTCTTATTTCAATTTATTTGTACATTAGAGAGTTTTTGCAACATACTATACATATTGCGGTAAAAGCTTAACGCTATTAAAAATTGGCCAATTTTAGAACAAAACGGTAGTAACGCAACATGGTTAAACTGAATAAATAATGTGCAGTACTTGCCATTGAACACTGTCCAACCAGTTTTTGTAACTTCAAGCAGAAAAAATTAAATCCACTATTATTTAGGCCTACATAGTGTTTAGCGTTTACTGTATTGAATTACCGTGCATGTAAAAACTTTTTTTTCAGAAAAATGTATGCATTTTATTGATTTCCCAAGGGATATGTTAACGGTGGATTTGGCGTGACCTTCCAGTATTCTGAAACATCGAATCTAACAACATGTAGGCTAATTTTTTATTTTATTTATAGCTTTGTCAATAACCGAGTTTAAAAGTCGAAAAGTCTGTAATATTCGAGGATTGAGAGCGAGCATTAATGCAGCCTTGCAATACTGATGAAATACAACTTGAATATGTTCAACGTAAGATAAGCGCGTTGACAAAATATTTCCATCAATGGGAACCATGTTGAAATTTAAAAATAAAATTTATATCCACAAAAAAACTTTAGAATATGTATGTTATTTTACGTTTATGAAAGTTTCATAAGTATTTTAATAGAATTTTTACACAACAACAAAGTTATACAGTTGTTTTTGGGACACGACGTATTTTAAATGTAGATTTAATCTAATTTAGGTTAATTTAAAACGGTCCGATTACATTTCCCTTGACGACTAGCTTTTGTTTTATCCCTTGAGCACAGTTTTGCATGACTGCCTCGCGTTGCAAGCTAGAGCATATTACTTATGTCACCCAATTATTTTATACCAACATCCACTTCAATCATTATTCTAGAACTCGTTTTGATTCAAAAGCCTAGAATTTCTTACATTAAAAATTAAATTAAAAGTATTCTACTTAAGGCAGATTTTTTATTTATTGTATATGCTACCGTATAAAAATAAATTAAAGTTATTTTTATGAAGATGTAGCTAGTAACAATGGGTTATTATTACCTTGGACTAATAAATCAAATTGCAAAATCTGATCACACGGCTTTTACTACTGTAGGAAGGTGTATAAAATATTCAATCATTGCTATTTTCCTGGTTTATGAGGTCTTGTAAATCAAAGAGAAGACTGTGCTCTTCCTCTTTCCTTTCTTCCCTGCGGCTTCTATCCCTCTTCAACGGACAACCACTCCGCTCAAAGCTGTCTGGAGTCATCCCCAGGTTATCCTCTTCCATCGAGAAACCACCGCCAGATTCCTCGATTTCAGCCACTTTATGTTCTAGATCCAACAACCTTCTCTGCAAGAAGCTTATGAGACGCAGTTGACTCTCTTCTGACAACTCAGTCTCAATTCCTTGACTCTGCAGAGCAACGTTTACTCGGGCGATTTGATTCTCTACCTCTTCCAATCTTTGCTTCAGCCTGTCTTCCCTCGATGTGTTCATTAATGGGAGAGAGACTGAAGACTGTGGTGGGACGGTAGAGTATCTTCTAACTGGTGGTTGTGAAGTAGATCTGTAGACTGGCTGAGATCCTGGCAGTGGTAAAGTCCTAGAAGCTGCAGGTGTATAAGTTGCAGGAGATACATAAGCTGGCAGAGTCGTTGATGCAAAAGGTGAAGCAGGTCGCCAAGGTTGAGTGGGAGGGGGTGGGGATGGATAGTTGATACCGCTTACGTCTAGACTCATATTGAGAGCTACAGGGTTGGAAACTCCAGGTTCAACAAAACTTGAAGCAGCCAAGGGGCGGAAAGATTCATCTAGACTTCCTCTCTTTGATCTATTGGCTTCCATTGCTCTTTGACGCTCTGCAATCTGCTTCCAATCAGTATAGACTTGTGCCCCTTCACTATCAAGTACGGTGGCACTTCCAAATACCTGTTGTTCTACTGTCTTATTTGGGTCCAGCCCACCCTTATTATGTTGCCTAATCGACACAGGAAGGTCGTCCTCATCGTCATCTAATACCTGTCTCTCAACCACTTCCCGCACAACTCTTGTCTTACCCTGGTTTCTTGACCTATCCATGTTGTAATTTAGAAGTGGTGCTTGTCAACTGGACATTTTGAATGGTTTTGTATCCGTGGCAACCATTATTGAATAAATTTAAACTTATTTGACTTAGTAATCTTAGTAATGGAAGGGTCTGGAAAAATTAGAGTTATATTTTAAGACGGTACGGTAGTAAGTATAAAATTTTGTTATCCTCTAATCATAATATAACAGTAACATTTTTAAAAATAGAAATATTGTAAGTATGGTTTACTTTATATTTGACCTGGATTTTAAAGCCAAACACAATTCTCACAGAAATTAAACTAGTAACCCTAAACTTTATGCAATATTACACTTTAATGTAAGCACTGTACAAGCAAACCTTTTTTTATTGTGGAAGGATTTTTTTGTTGTATGGCGTTTTTGGCTACGAGTAATCGATTGAAACTGATCACAAGGCCGGGAATAAATTGAGTTTCCTTCATACGGCCCCTCACAGTGCCCAAGGTCAAGTAGGAGCTACGACTATTTAACCACAATCATGATAACTCTAATGATAAACAAACGTGTTACTATTTTAATTCGTGTTTTAAAAAATAGACTAGTGTGTGCAGCGAATGAGGTCGTCTTGAAAAGGAATACATATATATTTGGTCTCGGAATTTCAGCGTATGTAATCCCAGGGAAATAATAAGCTAGGCTATGTGTTGTTTTATAATTTTAAAAGTTTACCGATCAAATGATTGGTTAAGATATTTTTATTTAACACGTAGTTGTCACTCAAATAAGATGTCAATTGAAGAGCTGACAGTTTGTGTGAACTACCGGTCATTTCACTCGATTGAAATATGTTAGAGTTGAGGGGGAAAAGGACAGTAACTACTTATTATAATGCAAAATCCACAGTTTAAACTTAAAACTTTCAACATTTTACACGTAGTCCATTATATAGTGAATTTAGTAGTCCTAGGAATAATGTATTAAACAACATTTTATTTTATTTTCATGACACTTATAAATTTAAGCTCAAGTTACCAGGATGTATAAGTTTATCCCGACCAATTTACGGTATGTCTATTGATATTGTAATTATTGGAATCTGTGTTGTATACAATACTATAGTAAGATGCACGAAAATAGACCGATGGAAATTTAAACAGCTGAGTCCCCCCTCACCCCCTCTCGCCCTGCAATGTTGTCATTTGTGGTTATGTTTACCATGTGTTATACAGTGTAAAAATGTGTTTCAGAATAAATTTGGCAACAATGTATCGACTCTCATCGGACTATTTTCGTGCATCCTACTATAGTGTACATGCTGCTCGAAATCGAGCAATTCAGTTACTATACAAAAACATTTAATAAAATAAAACATTTCATTTCCTATAATAAAGAAATTTTCATTTTCTATAACAACTCGTGGTAAACATTTTTTGTAGGCCTACATACACTTTGCCATCGTTACCAAGATGACCGTGGTCTTTTGCGTAGCTTAATACCTTTAGTGACTTACAGGCCGAAGCCCCTAGTCAGCTGCATTTACAAATTATTCAAATAGTAAGAATTAGACCCTAGCAGAATGCCGATGTTTCGCCCAATAATTCCACGTAATAATTTCAATCTTCCTTTTAGCCAAAACCTTAATTTGAGACCACTTTTAGTTAATTCTACAACATGTGAAATGCCCACAACTTTGTTTGATTATTTTCCGCATAAATATGCAATTCATTCACCAAGTACACGCCTTGGTTTAACATAACCCCTTTCGTATGAGAAAGTAGATAGTACTTTCACTGATGTCCAATGTTTACACTTTACAGTTGTTTACTTGAAAATCAATCAATTTTCTTACAAATGTTAATCAAATGGGGAAATTACGAACTTTAAGGACCTGTAGGGTCTTTCCTTTAATGGATATTTACCAATTTACTTTAGAAACAACTTCACGCCAAGCTCTATCCAATGACACCAAAATCATGAAAATCTTTTGAAAACTGGGGAAGGAGTTCCTTGTACAATAAACCGTGAACCTTATTAAATATGTATAGATTTATAGATTCTGTATTATTTATTGTAGGCCTATATATATTTATAAAATAGATTTTATGGTAGTGGTTTTGATGTGATAATTGATATTGTCTTTCTTGACTCTGTATTTATTGATTCAGTGTTTTCGATATTGTGTTTATTGCCTCTGAAGACTCAATTGGTAGACCACTGATCAGATTTTGAGTTAGTGGGGAACAATAGCTTTTAGTCTGCATAGAGGGTGAAAGGGACCAAGTTTGCTAACTGAGATGAACGTGGTTGTTCATAAAGCTAGCTAACTTTCGGCTGACCTGCCTTTGATGGCCAAACTTCAATCGAAGCCAAATTTTCTAAGAGTGTGGGATAAAAAATAGTTCTTTTCAGAGTTTATAAAATGGAAATGCTGTATATTTTTTATACATAAAAAAACACAAAATAATATGATATGTTACCTAACATCGACATTTTTGTTAGTGAATTTACTTTCACCTAAGAATAATTAATGGTACATCAAAATAAACTTTTTTATTGAATATACAGACAAGTTTCAAGTTGTGTAAAATATTGAATTCGAGTTCCACGTACTGCGTATTGAGGATGTAAATAAGCTAATAAGATAATAGGCCTAATAGGAGAAATAATACGATTAGAAAAAATCTCACAATAAAATAACATGTTAGAATTGAGTCTCGGGGACGGCAGATCAGGTCGGGATGATTCATGTTGCATGACCAGAGATCACGCGACGGATCAATGCCCAGCCTGATTTGGCCTCAACATGTATACGGTACTGGCCTCAACCGAGGCAAAACATGATTGAGAGAGGGATACACATCAAGTTGGAATCAAGTCTCAAGTCTGTAGGGTCGGGATGACTCATGTTGTATGACTGGAGATCACGTGACGGATCAATGCCTAGCCTGATTTGGCCTCAACATGTATACGGTACTGGCCTCAACCGAGGCAAAACATGATTGAGAGAGGGATACACATCAAGTTGGAATCAAGTCTCAAGTCTGTAGGGTATGGATGATTCATGTTGCATGACTGGAGATCACGTGACGGATCAATGCCTAGCCTGATCTGGCCTCAACATGTATACGGTACTGGCCTCAACCGAGGCAAAACATGATTGAGAGAGGGATACACATCAAGTTGGAATCAAGTCTCAAGTCTGTAGGGTCGGGATGGTTCATGTTGTATGACTGGAGATCACGTGACGGATCAATGCCTAGCCTGATTTGGCCTCAACATGTATACGGTACTGGCCTCAACCGAGGCAAAACATGATTGAGAGAGGGATACACATCAAGTTGGAATCAAGTCTCAAGTCTGTAGGGTCGGGATGGTTCATGTTGTATGACTGGAGATCACGTGACGGATCAATGCCTAGCCTGATTTGGCCTCAACATGTATACGGTACTGGCCTCAACCGAGGCAAAACATGATTGAGAGAGGGATACACATCAAGTTGGAATCAAGTCTCAAGTCTGTAGGGTATGGATGATTCATGTTGCATGACTGGAGATCACGCGACGGATCAATGTCTAGCCTGATCTGGCCTCAACATGTATACGTTACTGGCCTCAACACAGGCACAACATGATTGTAAGAGGGATAAATATCAAATTGGATTCAAGTATCAAGTCTGTACGTTTGGGTCGGGATGACTCATGTTGTATGACTGAAGATCACGCGACGGATCAATGGCCTGATCTGGAATCAACTAGTGCACGGTACTATCTTAAATTCTTGGGCACACAACAGTAAAGTATACAGTAGTATAAGGGGCTAAATATACCATAGTTGACTTGGGAAATATGTGGGTTTTTACAGAAATTGGGTAATAGCTTTATTTTTTCAGAAGTAAAATGGCTCTTTATAGCCTTATTAGTTATTTTCCAGGAATATTTTAAGCAAATTTTGGTTAACAACATGTACGAATACATGAATTCCAAATTCGATTAAATCGTGTAAAAAATAAGTAGCTAGGGACTAGTAGGGGCAAAGGCCCCTAAAAATCCAATTAGTGATATTGTCTCCGAAAATAAGTTTTAATTCATCACCCCCATACACAATTGTATCCTATATTTTCTCAATCTGTAGAGTGAATATACAGTTTGGATTTTTACATAAAATACTACCCGATCTTGACGAAAAGTTTTGGTTGTATTAAATTAGTAATTTATCAATAATCCCCCTCGTATTAAATTTCAGTATTCTATTTTGTGAAAAATTGCACTATTACACTGAGTAAAGACAGTATATTAACCATTATATAACCCATACAACGGCTAAGCAACTTTTAATTAAGGTATTTGCAGCATACAAAATCATTCTACTAATGTTTACCAAATGACATAGATGGGGTCAGGAAGAAGAAATCTCCTGTGGATCCATAATTTTCCATGACTATTGGAGTTCTCCTGTTATATCCTGTTAAATGTAGAGATGAAGAAAGAAGAATGAAGAAAGAAGAATGAATAAAGAAGAAGGAAGAAAGAAGAAGGAAGAAAGAAAGAAGAAGAAAGAAAGAAGAAAAAACAATTGAAAAGGATTGAAAAAAGTTTAGAGTATTCAATAAATTACCAAAAATCTATTTGAAAAATCCGGAATTGCGAATTTTAATTGTGAAACAGATAGAAAGACTTATTGTAAATTCTTCATAAAATATAAATTCCCATACAATGTTAATAATTGTCAGCGGAATAAAATTTATTATTATATAGTACATTACCAATTTGAAAAAGTTACAACTAATGACTATCTACACTCAAAATATCTGCTCAATAACCAGCTGAGTTTATAGTACATACTATTCTCTAGTAGAACATCTGCCTAATCAGACATGTAAATCTAAAAGTCTTCTTCCCATTAGATGAACATTGGAAATTTAAGGTCCAACGGGGTGAAGCCCAGGTAACTTTTGATTCTTCTGGTATTTTTCCTTACGTCCTTGGAATTCTCAAGCTATAAAACGAGCCATCATACGTTACCCTATCTTTCTTCTAACGAGATGTACTTCGAAGGGACCGATTCGCTTACGGAATTGTGTATACATATCAACAAAAAAGAAAAAAATCAACATTCAAGGAAAAAAATATTCACCAGGCTCTTAAATTGCTTCGATGGTAATATACTGTGTAAACTTAAAACTATAATATTATTAAGAGTACTGTGATAACTTTAGGTATAATGCAATGATGCCATGAGATTTCCACTTGTATTTAAGTATTTAAAAAGCTTCGTCAGACAAACGTGTGAAAAAGGTCAAGAGGCGACATATTGACTTTGTCTAGCTTCGTTGTGTGGCAAGTTTCACACTTGAGTTTTACTCGCAGCCATCTTTAGAATACGAGAGGTAATTTGATGTATGCTTTTAACAATTTAAACATATTTCGATTAGGGTTTTTTTTATTTCTAATTCAAAACTTGTTCATCAGCAATTTCCATGTAGATTTTTATTTCACATTGGTTAATAAATAGTTGCTATATTTATTTCAGTATCTATCTATACTTATTTAATACGCTAAAGGTTTGTCTCGAGAACTCCTCCTACAATTTTCAACCAATTTTCAAGGTTTTGGTACGGTTGGATAGGGCTTGGTCTGTAGTTGTTCCCGCCAAAAACTGATGAGAATCTGACGGAAAATAAAAGCGTTATCCACCATTGAAATCTCAAAATTTCCCATTTAAATAACATTGGGATTGAATATAGTTATTTGTGCTTCTAGGGACTAAAGTACAATATTTTCTCCCTGAAGGGAAAGTGTTGTCGCCCGAAGGCGAAGCCGAGGGCGACAATTTTCCTGAGGGAGAAAAGTACTTTAGTCCCTTGATGCACACAACATTTTTCCTCCACCTACACGAATAAAATTGAGGCCTAATAGGCCTACCGTAGATAATTTAACTTTACCTTCATATGATCCCTTGCTCCGTCAAGCTGGATCTGTCACATCAACATAAAAACACACAAGGTAGGCCATATCAATTTTGAAGAACACGAAAAAAAAACAAAATATAATTTAAGCCTAGTCAAAAGTTTTACACTCATGTTTTGGACTTCTTAGGTTAATAGCCTACCCAAGCAAAATGTAAACAAACACCTACACTGCCACGGCCATGTCTAATACTAGAGATGCTGACTGAATGGTCAGCAGTGGGTGAGCAGGTGAGCAGCAGCTACAGCTGCTATTAGTCAACAATGAGTAACGAAACAAATACAAGTAACAGCTGACTGTGGCTCATGTTCTTTTTAATCTATCTTTTAATGTTATTCTTATGTAACTAACTTTAGCCCCGTGGTACGAAAAAACTCGAGTTTTCCCTAGGTAGAATGATTAAGTATTCAAAGTCACATGGGATAGAAATTAGTACTTTACTACTCTATTCCAAGGAGTAAAATACGGCTTTAGATAGTAGGTAGAGGAAAAAGCATTTTAAACATCTGTTAATAATCAGCTGTAAATACGTAAGTTTTGGCGATTGCAGATATTCACAATATTGTATTGGTCGGACGTCAATGATTTAGAGATAAAAGTAACATTTGTATTGTATTAAAATAAATTGCTCGATTTCGAGCAACACGTTTACTAGTGTATAATAAAATTGAATAGCGGTCCGGTAGACGAATATTGTTTCTTGTGTTGTAAGAGCTGCCCATGAGTGTAAAAAGTACAATTATTTAATGAATAAGAATGGTTAAATATCGATTGCAGTTATTACCCTAATGATTTTGTTTGTATTCAAATGTTTTATATATGTTTGTATTAATGTTATATACGCTTACGATAGGAAGCAATAACCGATTTAAACTCTCTGCAAAGTATTGAAAGTAGTCGATATGTAAAGGAGGTGTTCAACTTCAACTAACTATAAAAACCTAGTAATAGTTCTAACAGAAAAAACGAGTTTAAACACATTTTATAGCCTTAATATATGTCGTTATTTTAAATAAGTTAGTATAAAAACTTTTGAAAATAATAAAAAAACTAAACACAGCACTATCTATAAGTTATTTTTAAGATAATTGTACTTGAATAATTATAATAGGCTATTCATGAAAGCTTGAGATATAATTAAAGCATTCTTAATTAATAATTAGTAAAACAAAGTTGTACAACATTTCGAAATCTGGAATCTTTATCTAAATTTTAAAGGAATTTATGCCAATAGTTACATAAAATGTTCTCAATAAATATGTATCCCTTTTGACGAATGTAAATTAAATTCTTTTTGTTTGGTAACTCAAATGAATTCAAATTGATATCCAGAGTTTCTTCAATAATATATTTTCAGCAATATTATTCAAACAAAGTCAAAGTTGCATTGAGATCGACGAAAGCTGCAAAGGTTCCAAGAACGAGGATAAGGTTGGCTACAATGAAAAGTGCCGTTGGGCTCAAAATTGTTGTCTTAAGAAAAGAATTGAGGTGTTGTCTTGCCTCCCACTCCTCAGCTACCCAAGCGACCTTAGAATACAACAGCAGTCGTGTTTTCTTGTCTTGACTACATTATTTCTATTTCTATTTTTTTATTTTATTTTTAGGGTTAAAACAATTAGAATTATTTATAATCTCATTAATCCACTTGTAAACCGTTGTGCACAATGTTTATATGACTGAAATAGGTATGTTTTACCTATTACATGTGTTTATATGTTTATATCTTTACACATGTTTCCAAATGACTCTGTCATGTTCTTATTTTGTAGATTTCTGTTTTAAAATTCATATATAATTATATTTACTAAATTAATTTATATCCAAACAAAAGACTATTAATTTTCATTTACTTATAATTTTTAGTTAATTTGAATGTATGATGTCTTAATTTTAACGCCAGAGACATTTTTTTGTAATTTGGGGTTACTCATGTTATTTAACTGCATGTTATAAAAATCCATAAGATTTATAATGAATCCTTCGAACTTCCAATCTGAAATTAATTTTTACTGTAAAAACACACACATTTAATTACTTCAATACGAATTTAATGCCATTAAAATAGTTTATTTTATTAATTATTCTCAAAATTGTTTCGAGAAACTACACAGATTTATATTTAACAATAGGTTTTGTCGTACTGAAACAAAAGTATTATGCCTAATGTAAATTAAAGCATAAAGAAACAAGGAAGCAAAGTACAGGAAAGGGGTAAAAAGACTGGTAGTCTTGGTAACACTGTTGAGTTTCCCCCCTCCTCCACCGGAAGTATAACTTCCCTCCCCCTCCCCTAGATGAAGGTTTGGTTGTGGGTATTGGGAGCACTATCAACCTCCCCCCCCCCCCAACAATGGGAGCAAGGTTCACGCTCGATACCCGGCATAGAAAATCGAAACCGTTAGAATTCTTTTTGATACTATGAACAGTATCTCATCGTCTATTCTCATTCCCTTTTAATTACTTTTGTTTTCTTTATGTAATTTTAGAAAATTTTCTTACCTTATTTTTATTGAGGTACTTCAAATTTTAAAATTATATAATAGAATTGATTATTTATTTGTCTCTTTATCGGTGTTTTTAAACTAACGAATACAAAACGAAACGATAACACTCATTGTGAATTACATATTCGTGATACATAAAATTAAATTTCAGTTATTCAGTTTGAAACTGTTTGAGTAATCAGAGATTCAGCCTTGAAGGCTTAGCAAGATTCAAGTCACCCAAGTTTTGATATAAATTGAAACTGACAAACTGAGTTTGAACTGACTGAAGTTTGGTGATTGAAACTGACAATTTTATTTTTGTTATTCTCTAGAGTATATACATGCTACATAAGTAATCAAAATAGAAAACGGGAGGTAATTTAATATCCATTAATGATGTTTAGGGTTTTAAACTTTAAACAATAACCAGGGTGGATTTAATCAATGGAAACGGGCGATAACTGCATTAATATTCGATGTTTGAAAGTCAGTTTTGGAATTAAGATGATGATTGAGAGCATAATATAACTACCCATAATGAAATAATGATCCATTTTATAACAGGGGTTTAGTAAAATGCAATGTCAGGAAGTAAAGTCTAAGTAAAACAAGTTGTAGTGAAGTTTTTAATAAAAAATAAGGCCCAAAGAACATCTTAACTTAAAAAAAGTGAGATTAAACGTTTGCCCAAAGTTATATCAGATTCTCTGGAAATATTCAACCGCAGTTGTGTGGGAAAGATACCGGCATTACGGTGATAATCCCGTGCTCTCCCTCCCTCTCTGGGTACGGGTATGGGTATCGGTTGGGGGGTGGGTACCACCGACCCGACCCCCCTCCCCCATGATGGGAGAGAAGGTTCCCGCTCAATATCCACTTTGGATAATCGTGCATTCTTTGCATAAGTACGAACTTGTTTTGTTGTATTATTCTCGCTTTTACTACTTTGAACTAATTGTGAATAGAAAACGATTTATACAAAACTTATTTTCCATTAACTAACAATTAGTAAAGTTATATCTATTTGACTATATTTTATACAAAAAAAAAAAAAATAAATAAAGTTATTATGGTAAGGCACAGTAATTGCTTAAGCCTTAAGCTAATTGCTTAAATTATACCTATTGAAAAAAAACATACTAGTTAAATAAATGTATGTATCCCTCCAATACTCTAAAAAGTAACTTAATCCCCATTGGAGTTTGGTTCAGTGACTCAAAATGAATAAAAATTTGGGGGTCATGGTGAATCAATTTGGCATCATTGAGCTTCACGTGGCTTTGTGACAACCGAACGAGACAAATAGCAAAGGTGTGATCGCTCCACAGGTAATTAAATGTGTGGTCAATGAGTAATAATTTAGTTTATTGCTGACCGATTTGAAAAAAGAAAAGTTTTAGATTTAGTTTAGGGGATTCGACATAACAAAGTTAAAACTGAGATTTTTGAGCAAATGCTGTCATGGACTCGGTCCTTATTTGAACATACATGCATGATGTCTTAACTCTTTGCGAACACAAAAAATAAATTTTTTTGAGCATACATACATATATATATATATATATTATATATAATTATTATTAATATAATTTTAAAATCAAAATTATATTAATAATAGTATCCCTTAACTGTGAATTTCATCATATATATATACATATACAGAGCATACTATTAAATTTTTTTAAAATTACTTTTGTTTAATCGAAGAATGTTTGTACTTATTGTAGTACAATTACAAAAACTGCAAACATTAAAATAATTAGTGAAAAATTAAGAATACATTAAAAATTTTCATGTTTATAGTTTTTAGTAAGGCAGGACAAAATAAATTCAATTTACAAATTTAAATAAACGATTTTTGGCTATAATATTATTTTACAATGATGTAGCCTTTAAAACTCATATTTAGCTGAATTTTATTATTCGATTAAAATAATAATTAACTGCTGAAATAAAGTTAAATATTTCGTAAAAAATTACCGGATATTGTAAAAGAACCTTGAGAACGTTCTGATTATGACATATATTTTTTCCTTTAAAATTTCTTATCAACCAAGATTTACAACTAAAGTACCAGGGGAAGTAAGCTTAAAATAAGCTCGGTAAAATTATTACTTTAGTTCTCACACAAAGCTCGTTCGCTTCGCTCACTCGCCCTCTTCTTTTTTAAGACAAGTTCGTTCGCTTCGCTCACTCGCCAGGCCAATGAGTGCTGCACTTTGGTGTAATTTTCCGAAACTGCAGGTTAAAGATTAACACTCCGTTGGTCGCGCCCCTTACTGTGACACCAATGGTCGCGTGGGGTAGTGTCGTACCCCACGTGTTTTTTTTCTTTTAAAAATAATCTTACGTTACTTTTTCTTTAATTTATGTTGTTATATGTTATTTAATACATCTTTGCGTATTTCTGCTTGCTAAAAACACAGTTTGGGTCTAGTTTATGGAGTAAAATTGTTATAAACATGTGAATAGGGTTTTGATAAAAAAGAAAACGCGGAAATGCACACAAATAATTTTAATTTTAGAGAATAAGTATAATTAATAACATACACATGTATTATTTAATAATATATAAATATATATATATATATATATTTATATATATATGATATATATATATGATATATATATATATATATATTTATATATATATATATTTTTATATATATATATATATATAATCTAATAATACGTCATCCCTAGCAATGTTTTATTTCTAGATGATCCTCTTCTATTTCTTTCGGATCTTCAACTTCCAACACACTTTCATTGTCACTATCGGTTTCCTCCAACCACAATCGCAACTGAGCAGTACCACCTTCACTCATGTTTGTCATAGAACCGAACTAACACGGACGAAAAATATGCAAACTATTGTTCAAAGTGTGGCACAGTTGGTCGCGTGGGGTATGCCGCTACCCCAAGCCATGCAGTAGTATTTTGAAAACAGTGTGAGCAGCCGCACAGTTGAGTCAGACATCTGAAATGACACTGACGTCTTGATGAAGAGTTGAGGGGAAGGTATTGACCTGCTCAAGGTCAGGAGTGTTGCCAACTGTCAATGATCAGCAAAACAAAATCACTGGGGTATGGGACTACCCCGCGCGACCATCGGAGTGTTTTAACACATTGGTTTATATCTACAGCTATCAGCTGTTTTTTGGTGAATTAAAAAATCTCCATAAGGATAACATGGGAACTTGGAATAGTTCTAGGAATAAAATCGGATTTTCCCAGCCATGGGACCAGCTTTCGGCGATTCGTCGTGGCCAAAACCCCCATATTAAAAAAAAAATATAAACAATTCTTGGAGCAAAAAAATCTTTGACCGTACAAACATTTTGCTTGTTTTACAGTATAAGAAATACGTTTTTTTCTTACGTGAAATTATATTGCAGTTGTAATATTGTAGTTTAAATAAGATTTTGTTTAGTTTAGTATACATACTTACTCTAGTAAAAAAAATCAATTATATGTTGTAAGTTACATTCATACTTATCAACAGGTTTAAGAAAAATCTTAAAATTTAAAAAAATTATGTAGTTTCATATAAATTATTTCTATTCTGCACATGTCAGTAAGCTATGAAATACAGGTTGCCGACATTTCAGTTATGAGTCAAATACAAGTCGGTCGATAAGACGTCTCTACTTGTCCTCTGTCGCGTTAGACAAGTCAGCGACGTTGCTATCCGTCGATTGAGCGATCGATCTTAAGTTACTAGGGTATTGGGAGGTTAAGAATTAACTTAAATAACACTTTTTGGATCGGTTGCAATGGTCTCCTTACCTTTTACTCAAAGAGTAAACGTAATTATCAAGTTTAGATAGTGGAGCTAGGCTACCACAGTATAGCGTTTTATAACATTCTGAAAACTGGATGTTTGTAATAAAAACAACCTTTTGAAACAGGTAGGCCTATTTCGGTCCAAAATTCTCCACAGTACCATAAGCGATCCCCGGTCTTCATTCCGGGCAGTTGAATTCCGTCTGGACTTCATTGGAACAATGTTCGGTAATAATGTTGATATTAATTACCAATTCTATGCTTCCTTTGGATCGTCTTGAATATAATTGTTACTGTAATTGTTTTTGAAGTGTTCTTGTATTTTTTGCCTCTAATTCATAATTTCCACGCGTCTCTCACTGTATAAAACATTTTTACCAAAGCTGACCATATAAAGTATGAAACCATTCAAACTTCTAAAAATAGTGTTTTCAATGTAAAATATACCCTCAATACATGATTGACAGCCAGTTATTGAAACACAACTCACAGAATTTATCTTATTATTGTTTATTATACTCTTAAACAAGCTCTGTTTGTACGAGCAAATTTTTTTTCCCTCCAAGGAATTTTTATTCTTTAGTTCCCTCCAAGGATTTTTGATTTTTTAGTTGAATATGGGGGTTTTGGCCACTAGAAATCAATTGGAGCTGGTCCCATGTCTGGGAAAAATACGGGTTTCGTTCTGGAGCCCTTCAAAGTTCCCATGTTATTCTTATGGAGATTTTATTAATTGAACAAAAATCAGCTGATAAGTATATATAAACCAATGTGTTACGTATTTAACCTGTAGCTTAAGAAAATTATACCAAAGTGCAGCATCCGTTGGCTTGGCGAGTGAGCGAAGCGAACGAGCTTGTCTTTAAAATCGAAAAGGGCGAGTGAGCGGAGCGAACGAGCTTTATATGAGAACTAAAGTAATAATTTTACCGACCTCAAGCTCGGTCTCCCTGGTACTATTAAACAAAATATACTATCAAAGAGTATTTTTTTTTTGCATTTTACGTGTTTGTAAACTGTATATTAATTAAAACAAGATAATATCCGTCCAAGAACTTTATTATTTTATGTTTTTTTAAGTACCGGATGTCCATAAAGTCTTGCCCTAATAAAGAAACTGAATAGTGTGAAAAAAGTGGTGGTAAGATAAAGTTTTATTTTCAGTTTTAACAAGTCACTTCTTAAGTTTTTTTACAGCTATTCACAAACTCAATACACTTCAAAGTGTGCGCCTTGGGTAGCCTGCAAATCTCCTAGGCGACTTTTTACAGTTAATTTTTATTAATATTTTTTCAGTTTCAAATCACATTTCCTGAGTAACTGACGTCACTGTATTTATTATTTTGAATTTTAGAGTTTCTATATTAGGCAATGGGGAAGAACAAACCAACTCTTCAACAAATCAGAGGACATAATAAAAATCCAGACAGGTCAAGCGTGGTGAATTAATTGGCGGTTTAAAGATGCACTAGTAACTTACAGATAAAATTTGAAATGAAAATACTAACCATATTTACTTGAATAAAAAATTTTATACATGGTTGAATGAAAACATCATTTAATGTTGTGTTTGTAAACAAGGAAAACGAAAGGAAATGCTTAGAGAGTATATTTTTTTCTGTCAATCAATATTGTATAACCCCCAGCAAATCATGGCATACAATTTGTTTCTAGTGAAAGCTTCAATGACTAATTTCAAAATTGAAGAAAATAACATGGTTAATCAATTCTACATAATTTTATACAAAGATATTGGCAACTTAAATGACGTAGATTACATATAGAGATGAGAGAAGCTGAATAACTCAAACGGAGATCAGAATATTCATAAAACTGCCATTGCCGATAACGAGCGTTCCAACTAACAGGAAGAAGTTTTAATTGGCAAGCCTGAAGTAATTACAGTGACTTCATCTTTTGCTTTACCATCTGGAAGATAACAAACGTGCTCTTGCCATTCGTTCTTTCACGGGAGTTGTAAAGGACTTTTTGAATGCGCGAAAGAATACTGAAGTTTTACATTTAATTTGTTTTACTTGATGTTATATAGCTGATGTGCAATTTGTTGTGCAGCAATTTGTGCATTATTTGCAATTTGTGCAAAATAAGCAATTAAATGTAAGATCATAAAAAACACAGTTTGCACAAAAACAATAATTTAAAACTAGAAATTAAATGTATATGTTGTAGTTCAACTTCGCTGCCACAATTTTTGGTCCAAATAAATTGACTAACAAGTCAGATATCAATAAATTGAGGTACTTTTATTGAGATAGTTTTACTTTTTCGTAAAAAAAAGACAATTGTTGTGTAGACGAAAAACTATAAAAATCATGAAATAGGGACCTTTTTTACGGTTTGAGGGCTAAGAACTAAGGGCTATGAAAAACTAAGGACTTAAAGCCGGGTCCGCACTGGCCGAACATGTTCGCCGAACAAAATTCTTGAGAACTTTTGTTTGTTCGTTGCTAACATTTTAAAATGTAAATCATATAGCCGGTAATAGTTCCTTAGGAATGTTTGTTGATTTTTTGTGTTCGCTGGACAAGTTCGCTACGAATGTTCGGCCGGTGCGGACGCGGCTTAAAAACTTGTTCGAAAAAAATTGGCATATAAACAGTATTTTTCGAGTTTCGTGGCAAACGGCCCAGTAGTTTCTGAGTCCATCGATGTCAAATTTATAAAGGGTGGAAGAAAAGTCTAGAAACGGTTTAATATCTTTGATATTATTTAACTAACAAAACTAAAACTTTGCAAACTTGTTTTGAGTCTCAAAGTTTACATCCCAAACTACTTAATGTCCTTGAACCTCCAAGGCGGAACGGTTCACATGGAGTCAGAAGAAAATTTTTAATGTAAGCACAGAACAATACTCACATCACATTAAACCTCTGTATGGATAGAGAACAATGCCACAAACCCAACCTAAAAAAGACGTTAGAGTTGAAAATGGCAGGCGATCAAAATTTCAATTAAAATCATATTGCCAAAAACTAAACACAAATGCAATAACTCCTGATACAGTTGACCTTTTAAGGGTTTGTTGAAAATTACTTAGAACTTTAAAAAATTCAAAGGCTTTTAAAATTATGTATTATATGTTGTAGGCCAAAGAAGGTTTTTCCAAGACTTCCGTTAGGGGACGTCCCTAGCGGAAGTCACCGAGGAAACTGCATTTTCTTACGTCATATGATATATCATTTTAAAGGGCGTTGCATTCTGAGAAATTTTCCACAAACCTGGACTCGAAGATCTAGTGTATCGGAAGTTATTACATTTTTTAGGTTTTTTTCAATATGATTTAAAAGCAAAGTTTGATCGCCTGCCATTTTTACTCTGTCGTCATTTTAAGATTGGGTTTGCGGCATTGTTCTCTATCATAGAGACCTTTATTTGATGTACATATTTTCCTATGCTTACATTTAAGATTTTTTTTACTACTTGTGCACCGTCCCCCTTGTAGGCATATTGTTTTAAAGGACAACAAGTAGGCCTACTTTTCATCACACTACATCGATATCGCCTGTTTTCGACCCTCACTTCTATACCAACGAAACACCTGTTTTCTCGGCCTAGGCCGGTAAGGGAAACGGTAGTAAAGAAATATAAAAGGTAAAGAAATATAATTAGGTAGGTGACAACAACAACAACAACAACAAATTACCAAATCAGTGACGCAGTTGGTAGTTCAGCTGATAGCAACTGTCAAATATATATGACATAGATTGGCAAATGGTGATTTTCCCTCGGAATCACCTGTAGTTGTCACCTAGCGTTAGAATATTCTAGTTTCGGTGGCCATAGCTGATGTGAAGTGGTTGCCTAGCAACCAGAAACATACGCATTAAAACTCGCTAGGTTAGTTGAGGTTATGTTTAGTTTGTTATAAACTAAAAAAATACGTTTTTCACTTGTTTAGAATTTATTGAAGTGTATAGTGTGATGAAAAATATCGTTCGTAACTCGGCCAAAAATGTTTTGCCTGCTCTCGATCGTTTCAAGTTCTCGACTTCGTCTCAAACTTTTTGCAAAGTTTAAGTTTTGTTAGTTGCATAGTTTTAAAGATATTATACCATTCCCAGACATTTCCCCCACACTGTATATTTTTGTATGTGATCATAATTTTTTTATAAATATAGATTTATTTTGTTCAATTATCACATGTTTTAGTATTTATAAATCCTGTTACAATAACAGCACTGTTACAATAATTGTGAGACTGTTTAGTAAACTAACTTCCCACAAAAAAGGATGAAGACTACGTAATCAATGTTACTATAAAAGATGCATATTGATTGTAAAACTCGATATAAAGTGCAGCAGCAATTTATGTAGAAGTGTTGTTGTTCGTCGATGTGAGAGAGCGAAAACAATCCAACCTTTCTGTAAACACGCGAACATTCACGACTATCTTATCTATAAAAATATTGTTTACTTTGATAAAACTTTTTACATAAAATATCGAGTTCTATTAAACTATGGTGTGAAAAACAATGTGATTCAACATTTTTTACCTTCATCTCTCATTAAAAAAATTAGGGGGCCTACTATAACGAGAAACTGTACAAGTTTTCTATTTTATTTTATTTTTATTTGCTTGTGTATCTACGCCAGTGGTATTTTTTACGTTTTTACTTGGTATGGTCTAAAGAACCCCCCCCATGTTGGCATTGTATAACCTCGTTGTGTGTTCATTTTCAAACTTGGAAGCCGTATAGAATAAACGAGGTAATTTGGACACATGCCGAACTTTATTATGAATTATTCCTCGCATTGAAAACACAAGTTACAACATTTGGTTATCTGTTTTCACCACTGGTATTGGAAAAACACGTATGAAGTCATAAATACTACGTGACTACGCTCATGTTGTGGACTTTTATTTTCGAGGTTTTATAACAAGAATTATTATGATGTGTAATATTATTGCTCCTTAAATTCAAAAGTAATAGCTTCTAAATACTGAAAGAAATGTACTAAGGTAATTCGAACAAAATTAATAAATAAGATAACAATTGCAGTTGCAGCTAACACTCGCTACAACTGATTTTTGAATCAATTGACATTGATATGGTATAGTGATGGTATCCGGCAGGTGGCTTATCGACAACAGTTTCATAGGACCCGACGTTGCGTGCTGCAGCGGCACAACTCATCAACTAACTCCGCTGTTACTCAATAACGGAGCCAAACCGGGCCAGCTGACTGGCGGAGGCGAACCATCGGGGCGCCGGAATTCTACCCCTAGGAAAAACGCTACGTCATTTTGACGTCACAGGTATGCGGGTAGTTTTGTGGCCACGGACTCATGGAGAGAATATACAATTCCATAGAAAAATTAGTTTTTCTATGATTAAACTCTAATCTGATGGTTACGTGCGTGTATAATTTATTTCTATAGTGAACAATCCAAGCCATATTTTGTAAGTTTACTAGTGCTTGAAAACTACCCCCGAATTCTATCCCAGGAATACTACCCCCAAAAAACTACTCCTTCACGTGCGTGCGCCCCGTGAGCAGCAACCCTGTGTGACACTTGACTGTAATGTCACATAACGTTATGTATTTAAAAAAAAAACTCAATTATATTATACTATAAATTGTTAGAATACTAGAACATGTTAATAAAATACCAATTGTTTAATACTAGAATTTTGTACGTGCATGGATGTACTGGGGGTTTCCCGGGGGTAGGATTCCGAGTCTGGTCCAGTGTGGGTAGTTTTGCTGGAGGTAGAATCCGGGGGTAGTTTCCCGGGGGTAATTATTAAATAATAATGTATTTATAAAACTGGTGGCACTTTTGCGGCCGCGAGCTAAACTCCATGACACTTTAAGCTCCGCCCCTCGTGACGTCAAAATGACTTAAATTTTTTTCATAGAGGAACTTTTCTGGGGGTAGAATTCCGCAAACCCGAAATATCAACTACTGGGACGACTGGAACGGTGGATGGAACGACAGGGAAACGATCCACGGCCGCCATCTCATACAATTCAACAATCAGCAGTGTTGTCCATGCAAATGTTTTAAACTAAAAGATTAACTTTAATACAGTATAAGTGATGAAGTCGTGATGAAAATCGTTTGTGGTGTGAACTATATCAGATAATTGATTGCTTTACAAAACCAATTACTCATAATTTTTTATTGTATTTTCGACATCTAGTAAAAAAATGTAAACAAATTTCATAAGCAACATAATTTAATCATTGTTAATTTAAGTACACGATTTTGTATGATGTTTTATCACTATTCTCTTAAAATAAATAAATAAAACTAGTTTACCTAAGATAACGTTTTTAATCAGAATTAATGTTTGAACACCTTATTATATGCTTATTTAATGTGCTACCTTATATGTGTTTAATTATATGCTGATTTAATAATATAAGAATAAGTCAACGTTATTTTCTTAAAAAAAAAAAAAAACGTTTGGATGCAAAATCAAACTAGTTTATAAGATAATAATTTATCTGAGTTTTTTTTATTAAGCTGACACAAATTGAAACCCTTTTTCGAATAATTTTAAGTAGCATAAGTACGTTTCATGGTTTATTTATTCCTCGTTGTTAAGCAACAACAAATGAAGTAGTAAATTAGTTTTGAATGCAAATATAATGGGATTTATACCAATTTTCACAAGGCATTTTATCTAAGACTGTCGTGGGTTGTATTCTTAGATTGAATTTCTTAAGTTGCACTTGTTATGAAAAAGGAAAAGATTGCTTTTATTGCATGACTTGTTCTTATAAACTGGTGTACTTCGTTCAAATCGACCATTACCACTGGCTTGACGCAGACAACACGGCAGGTATACTACTTTGATCAACTAAAGTAACAAATAAATGTGGCTATGAGTATTATAGGGGTATACTAGGAATTTACAAACAGGAACCTATACTGTTTTTAAACTAACAGGAATTAAGACTTTGGCGCTAAAACTCAAACCAAAAAGAATTATAAACTTTTGCAAAACGTAATAATCTCTAATAATTAAGCTATTTAATATAAGTGTTCGAAAGTGGTGAAAGGTTGGCGTCTCCAAGAAATTCACAGAATTTTAGTAAATGTAGCTTTTTCGCTTACAGCTTTATAGCAGAAAAGTTAATTTCAGTATGTGTAAAAGAGGTAGGATAACACACTTAACAAAGTGTTTTATTTTTACGAAGAATCTAATATATTTATTTTTTTATTTAAGTGATGTTGGGATGGATGAAAATGAATCGACGTTTGTAAATTCTATAGGTTACATTAAATATTAAAATAAAATCATCTCACAGTAATACATTTTCTCAACGATATCTATTTATATTTGTTTAGTTTATCGCTTCATTGTAAAATCCTATTTTTATAGGCTGCTGTCCCTCCTAGACCACCACCATGTGATTACTTTCAAAATTAAAGAAACTGTATTTGCAAAAAAAACATCAATAAATAGGCCTATATCATGAACCATACTCATGCTATTTGAAATTAATCGAAAAAGGATTAAAACTTTTGTTTAGTTAAAAAAAAATAAATGAATAAAAAAACTCTGTGAAATTATACAGTAATTTTGGTACACCCCATTGATTAACACTAATTTAAATTTAAAATATCTACCGGAACTGGCCTATTTGGTAAAAAATTAGTTTATTTAAAATACAACCTCCCACTTTTCACGTTTTTTTGGATTCTTGAAGCTTTTGTAAGGCGATTTAGTGGTTACTATTTTAATGATGGAGGGAATTATGCATCCTACAGACTTTGAATGGATTAAGGCCCAAGGTTTTTTATGTTCCTCATCATCATAACCGTCAGAGGTTTTTACTTCCGGTCATTCCGTTTCAAATTCAAAATATCGCCGTCGAGTGCTAATGATGATCTCTACTTCGTGCAGCTTTAAACAGAAGTTTTTTTTAATAACTAGGTCCAACATATACATGAACAAAATCGACCCAGTGTGATATAGCCTAATTTTCATCCAGCCCTATCTTGATGCTAGAAATACAAATGCAATTATTATTTACCACATAATAGACTACGTGTGAAGCAATTACACCGTGGGTCGCCCATTGTTTTTACTCGTTCGGTTGTCACAAAGCACGTGGCATTCATTGTTGCCAAATTGACTCACCGTGACAAACGATATATTTTATTTATTTGGAGCCACTGAACCAAACCCCAATAGAGATTGTGTTAGCCACTTTGTTTGAAAATTGGAAAATTCAATTCTACCAATAAATCAAATCATGTCATATGACAACGGGTAAATTTCCAAGAACACATTGTTTATAGTTTTACAGTAATTATTATTATTAAATGACGTAAAAAATGTACAGACCATTTGGAACTCTTTTTTATCGACACAAAAGTCTTACTATGCAGCCATGGGTAGCCATTGCCTATATAGTTTCCTGTCTGTACATAGTTTTTGTCATGTTCTAATATCTATTAATGAATACCAGCACTATTATCATTAATTAATAGTTATTGAGAATATTTATCCATCTTCTTATTTCTATAAGGGTTTCGTCTGTTACGTCTCTTTTTCTCTCGACCTACTGAACCGATTTTTAAGATTGAGGTGTCATTTTAAAGCTTAGGATATAGCGCTTGGGCGAATCATTATTAAAAGGTCATATCGTTTCGGGCTTCACCCCCTCGCCTTTGTTTTATTTCTAGAGAGCGCTTTAAAATGTTGACCAACTTTCATTGTACGACGTTTATAAATGTGAATTACTTTCAAACGAATTTTTAAGCCATATTGTAAACAAAAATAGATATCTGTCACTTCATAACCAACATACATAGTTTAGATGAGTTTCTCTCATACAGAATCATAAAAAATGCGTAATTTGCGCACGGGCCACCTCGTTGTATTAAATCTATATAAAAATATATTTGGTATTTATATACAGGGTGTTAATTAATTCTTTAAAAAAAAAATTGTGGACTTAAACTTTGGATCAATACAAACAAAAAACGTCATACAAAGAGGGGTCTAAAATGCTTTGTCAAGCCACTAGCCACATTTTTTATACATAATTTTTATTTCCGTGACGGATGGTTGTATTCAGTCCATATTTGGTATCAATATTTATCATACAAACATCTAATTTTAGGAAAAATATTTTTTCCATATATATTGTCAAAGTGGTGGATATTTTAAATGTTTAAACTGAGATATCTCAAAACCGGGAAATAGTATCAAAATTTCACAAGTGACAAAAAAGTGTCAAATAAAATTATCTAACTTATGATACCAAGTTTGTAAGGACCAAACAACAAATGAATAAATGTCGAATAAATGATTTATTTCCATTACTTAAAAATAAGTGACAAAAACAATATAAATGCTGGGAAATTAACTGGTCACTTGTCTAATAGTGTGGCCAGTGCAGTAATACTATACAGTCTCTAATCGTTTCATATCAGTCTAGCTCACTTGATAATACGTCCTGTGGTGTCTAAGTACCTACCTACTTAAGCTTGATTACACAATCCGTCATACAGTCAGATAAAAATGGTATATATTCTTAGTTTTTCTTTTATTTAATGTTTTTTTCTATTGTGGATAACCTTAAGTTTTCGATCGTGATTATGTAATAATCAAGAAAACAATTTTGGAAAAAAATTTAAATGAAAAGTAAATAATAATATTTTAAATAAAAAAGAAAAAAACATTGATATTTATTACTAAGCCATTCTCACTCACATACTCATTCTCCCGGTCCCAATAGTCTAATACAGTACTACCAGGACCAACGCTACGTCGCGGTCGTCGCACCGAGACCATCAATAGGGGGCTGGTAGCCCTTTGCCGCAGGGCCGTCAAAGCTCTGTCCCTGTATGGTCCAGCAACGGACGTTCTTAGTCACTTTAAGTGAAAGTTTAATGCTCATACACTCATCCACTAACACATACTCAAACTTAATACTGTGTTATAAAAATGAAACAAAAATTAGAACATAGTTTTAATTTTAACTATTGGAGGTACCTATTTTGTTATTTTATAAAATATTTAAATAACAAGTATATAGTTTAACGGCTTCATTTTCGGTGTTTTAAAAGTTATTGTTAAATTCCAGAAGCTGTTTATAGTAAATGTAACTAGGACAGAAGCAATTATATTGAATCTTAATAAATTACAAACCGAGGGCAAGGAAAAAAAAAAACAAGTTGTACTTATGCAAAGAATGCTCTTTTATCCAAAGTGAATATTGAGCGGGAGCCTTCTCTTCCATCATTGGGGGGGGGGGGGTGGGGGGGGTAGGAGGTGTGTGGCCAACCCATACCAGTACCCAGAGAGGGAGAGAGAGCGTTCGGGATTATCACCGTAATGCCGGTATCTTTCCCACACAACTGCGGTTGAATATTCCGTAGGATCAGATAAGAACTTGGGACAAATGTATAATCTCACTAAATACGTTTGTGAAAGGTTAAGATGTTCTTTGCAACTTAAATAGTTTTTAAAGTAATTAGACACTACATTACATCCGGTTTTACTTTAACTTTATCCTCCCGGATGTCGTATTGTGATATTATTAATTACAAAGAAATTTTTTAACTCTTAAATTACTGATAAAATTGAGTTCTTATATATGACGGATCCATAAGTATGTATTCTTTATCAATTGTATAATAATTAATAAATTACATTACTATTAATTGATTTAGTATATTTAAGTAGTTATTACTCGGCAAAACTTTTTCAGATTAAATTAACAAGGCTATAAATTAATCTACATTTTCTACTGATACATGGGATTGACTATCTTCTGCTGGACTAATTGATCTAAAATCTTAATTTACCTGGGAGAAAGATCGCTCCATTCCCGTTCTCCATAAGCTTTAGGGCTTTGTCCCAGCGGTATTGCAAGTTTCAATGTTATTCTGGTTCACAATATTTTTTCAACTGTATATAAATAGATTTTTATAGGTCGAAATTTAAACATGTATACAACAGAATGCAGCACGTGTGGCCAACCACATTCAAGTACATTGTATTTAAAGTTTTTCTTTAATTCAGTTGAATTTTAATAAACTTCTTTTATATTTGTTCTTTATTGGGTTGGTTTGGTAAATAATTTTATGTAAGGGGCCTTGACCATAGAAAAAACTGTGTAAATACTATACACAACTTTGAGTATTAAATTGTGGTTTTTATGGTTAAACTGCAGTGTTGTAACTACTAATAAAACTTATTATCTATTTTTTACAGTTTTCCCTTTGATCGTGTAAGTGCAAATCAAGAACAATTGTATTGTTATTGTTTTTGTTGTTTGTATTAATTTAATGTAAACTTGATAGTACTGAAATTGACAGCGTAGCCTACTAAAAAGTTTAAATATAACTCTTAATACCATACAACAAGTGTGTGAAACACAATTGCCATTGCCATAGAATATATTTTAAGAATCAGCGTTCCTTACCTGACCAGCTTTTGATCCACAAACACTATTGAGTTTGAATACGCACCCCTCACAAGAAGAAATCTATAGTTCATCCAATGATAAAAAGAAAGCAGAATGAAGGTGTCATAAATATATTTCTAATGAAGTGTTATAGGAAATTTTACAGTGTTTATAAAATTGTATGTTAGAAAAAAATTAAATTACATAGCTTTAAAATGTATTCTTATGAAACTTTCATAGATACATAAAACATAGGCCTATAGCTTTTTTGAAAGTATCTGAAAAGTATAAAACACACGTGACTGCCTGTACGGCAAGGTTCCAGTCCAATAGAAGTTGGTCGATGAAGTCTTACTACTTTGTTCTGCGTTGTACCTTCGACTGTCAGTGACGGTAAATCTGGGCCAAAACTTGAACGATATTGGAAAATCCATAACAAGTTCAATAACAGCAACCTTTTTCTTTTTGTCCATCATAACACGTGCAGCATGCCTAATCAGTTCTTAGCTTATTGTATCAGTTTGGATATTAAGAAATCCTATACTATAATACGAGCAATGTCTGAAGAGAAGTGTGTTCCACGATCTCGAAATCTAGTGGGTAGATTTTGATTAAACTTTGAATTTTTGCATTTAAGAGTGTTTTGACCCAAAAATAAATCTGGAAAAAGCATCAATCCCAGGAAAATCGAATTTTGTCTAAATTTAAGTTTAATAACAGTAATTTTGAACATTGGTCTTATGGGTTGTTGTTTTGGTAACGAAATAACAACGAAAGGTATACAAAAATAAAGGAACATTAATGTTAAGGGGACTTTTTGAAACAGCTGTTAACTATGAAGAGGTATAGTTGGTTGTTGGGGGGAATTTAATAGCTCTATTACCGTGACACTACATCAAAATAGAATTAAAATCAATGAGCAAGGCTCGGTTAACCTGGTACTGTGTATAATATAAAAACCTAAGTCATACGATATTTCAACAATATTTCTTCAATGCTCTTTAATTTGTTTGTTGCCGGACAACTGTACATTTTTTCATTCTTATGTACCTTCTATGACGAAAAAGAAAAAATGAAGAATACTCGAACAGAAGTTAATAGACTGTACCAAATGTATAAACTAACCAAATAAATAAATGTTATAAATTAAAATAACATAGAATGAATAATTTGTAACATTTTGATGCTAAAAATTAAAATATTATAATTTCTTTTGAATTCCATTTTTTACTTACGGTATTTTAATTATTTGTTGTAGTAGCGGAATCGACCCCTCACTTTTTCCTCTTATAAACAACTAAGATTTTTATTTAAAATTAAAAACCTCTATAAGCTGTTGCTTTTACGGTGCTCATCAATATGGCAGTGTGTTACCAATCCAACTAAAATAAGTTACCAACTATGGAAAGTTTAATTTTTTACTCCTTGAAATGGTTTAGCAAAACTGCAGATTGCCCAATTAAGATGTTGTGACTGTAGACCATTTTCTTGCCATTCCATTTAACTGAGAGTGCGTTCCAGTTGTACAAGTATGATAACATAACATTTTACGTGTGATTCTGGTGCATTCACAACACTGATGATTGCCCAATTCAAAGATGGTGTACGTGGACCGCTTTCCTGACGTTCCATCCACCTAGTAGTGCGTTTTAGGTGTCCATGTGTAATAACAATATATTATACGTGTGATTAAAGTTCATTGACAACACTGATGGTTGATCTTAATTCAAAGATGGTGGCCTTGGACAGTTTTCCTGTCATTCCATCCATCTGAGAGTGCGTTCCAGCCATAGATATAAACGAAACATAGATATATCAGCCATAGATATATCAGGTTAGCTAACTGAGATGGAGAAATAGATCCCCACCACTAGTTATGGTTACGCCGCCGCCGCCATGCCGCGGCATATGTCAGCTGGCAGCGTTATTATTGGTGCGTCGATTTGTTTACATTCTTTTATTTCAGCTGAAATTGTTATTATTGGTGGATTCACTGCATTTTTGTTTGTTTATCTTCTTTTACTTCCCAAATTGACCACAACTAGTGGTGGGGTAGCGGCTCGTTTTTGCAGCACGGTGTTGGCTATCCAGATGTTTTATTTACATCTATGGTTGCAGCTGTCCATGTGTAATAACATTATATTATACGTGTAATTCAAAAGCCTTGACAACACTGCTGATTGCCGAATTCAAGATGGCGTCCGTGGACCGCAGTTCCAGTCCCCGTTCTAGTTGCCAAAGTAGTCGATGGTTCGAACCCGCCAGTCAGCTGGCCCGGCTCGGCTCCGTTATTGAGTAACAGCGGAGTTAGTTGATGAGTTGTGCCGCTGCAGCACGCAACGCCGGGTCCTATAAAACTGATGTCGATAAGCCAGCTCCCAGATACCATCACTATACCATATCAATGTCAGTAAATAGTGAGAAGATATTATACGATATATACTTGTGAGCATAAATATTTTCCTATAATGAGAATTTATATTTTAGTTTCGTAACTTAAATACCAAATTTAACTGTTTGTAAAAATTATTGCTGCTTTGTAAGTAAAAGTTTTGAATTGCAGGGACTGCACTATTATACTGCTGTTTTGTGGAGCTGTGACTGTACCGGTTTTTTGTTGGATTTTAGATTGCGTTACAAGATTTATTTTACACAATAGGATTCTGTCGGTATGAATATTATCAATGTTGATAGATCTAACTCTTAAATAGCTGTCACATTATATATTGAATCACATCTTTCTAATCTTACACCAGCTCTTTCAAGGAAAGGACAGCCAGGTACACAGCAAGCCACCACAGCATCAAACGCTCATTACTCATTCTCAACCCACATTGATTGTGGGGTCATTCTCGACCCCACAATCTCCACAGGAACCTGGACAGCAGATTTAAATTCAAGCAGAAGTACACCAAGCTGAACAGACACATTTTTATCGGAAAAGAATCTGAATTTTTTTAGAAGAGAGTCCATAAAAAACCAGAAACTGTAATACACAGAGAAAGAGAAAATCACATAACAATTCCCCATCAAAATATAAGAGAACTAACAAAAAAAGTAGAAAAGCAAAATTACCTACTTGAGGAGACTAACCCAAGTATACTTATACTGACAGAGCATGGCCTCTTCAATAAAGAACTTGAAGCCACCAAGATAACTGGGTATGTCTTAATAGCAGACTTCAGTCGAGAAATGCATAAACTCGGGGGTGTGACACTCTACTCAAAGGAAGAATATGTCAATTCCATCCAACCAATCGACATCTCCACCGTTAGTCAAGAATCTGTGTGCGAAGCTGCAATGGTGAAATCCAAAACCAAAAAGCAAGATCTCCAAATTCTAGGAATATACCGACCCCCAGGTGAGAATGTGAAGCCAGCTATTGAAATTATGTCAGATAAACTTGAGATCCACGAAGCCCATAAAATAACAACTTTGATTGTAGGGGACATAAATATTGACAGACTAGAAAGAAACCATAAAAATTAACTACTAGAGGAAGAAGTAGATACTCATGCCATCACAAGATATCCTTTACCAGCCACTAGAATAACTCACAACACAGCCACCTCCATCGACTGTGTATGCCACAACGTACAAGAACAGGATATAGAAGCTTATGTAATATAAACAGGCCTGTTCGACCACACAGCACAATTTTGTAAATTAAATTTAATGCTTGAAACCAGGAAACCTCAAACCACTACAAGGAGAACAATAAGTAACCAAAACCTACAAAACCTGAAATACTTCTTCTCAGAACAAAACTGGAAAACAGTACACGAAGCCTTTGACACCGACATCACATTCGATAGTTTCAATCACCTGCTCAAGTTGGCCTTAGACACAACTTGCCCACTGAGGAAAATAAAAAATAAAAAAAAAAAAACAAAAAAGGTTTTAAGATGAGGAATCCCGTACACTGAAGAGTGTATACCTAACAGCTCTTTACAAGTTTGAGATGACTGGGAAAATTGACGATAAAATAGATATGGTGGACAATAAAAGAAGCTATGACTTACACTTAAGGAACCTTAAGCAGTTATCAACTCACAACTTCACTGAACAATCTGATAACAAACCAAAAGCACTCTGGCAAGTAATCAACACTGGCAGAAGAGCAAAACTGGAAAAAGCTCCAGAAATGAAAATGAAAATAGATGGATAAATAGTTTGCGACCCAGTTTTGATAGCTGAACACTTGAACATTTTTTTCTCCAAAATTGCAGATACAACTCTGATGCTCAACAAATATACTAAAGACAAAATAGAACACATAACTCCCCAGAAATATTATGCCCAGCAACTCTAGTTCTAACTCCAACAAATGCTAAGGAAGATGAAAATATCATAAACAGTTTAAAGCCAAAATCTTCTGCTGGTATTGATGAATTCTCATCCAAGTAAAACACTGCATGGACGAACTCATTGCTCCTTTAGTCAGCATAATAAATAAATCACTTGAAAAGGGTGAATTCCCCTCAACACTGAAAACTAGCAAAGTATACCGTAAACACAAAAAAGGTTCAACTACAGAGCTCCAAAATTAAAGACCAATAACTCTAGTCTCCACCTTTTCTAAAAATCATAAAAAAAATCGTTCTTGCCAGACTTATGAAACACCTAACCCAACATGTCTTGCTAACTGGAAAACAACATGGCTTCCTTAAAAACTAAATATACTACTACGGCTCTGACAGACTTGATTGAATTTTTTATTGAACAAATTGATATTGAACAGTTTGTTTCTGATATACTCTGGACTATAGCAAAGCGTTTGACTGCCTCAAACATACACTGCTGTGTAGCAAGCTGGAGAGCCTGGGAGTGAGTGGCTTGGCTAATAAATGGTTTAATAAAAAGTTATCTTGAGGGCCGCTCACAAGTTGTTGAGCTACAACACTCAATAGAAAACCAGGCACACACTTATCGCTCCAAAGCTCAACCTCTGACAAGAGGAGTACCTCAGGGATCTGTCTTGGGCCCAATACTCTTTATTTTACTAACAAACGATTTCCCAAATGAAATGCTGACCCAAAACACAACCACAGTAATGTGCGGACGACACTACCCTTTTAATCAGAAACAATACTGCAGATGAACGTTCACTAAGCATAAAAAGGGCCATGAATATTGCAATAGAATACTGTGGAAAAAATGATTTGGTCATTAATCCATCCAAGACAACCCAGATGCACTTCTCAACAAAGAAAGACATAGTACAAAATGCAGCATATCTCACAGAAGCAACTCAGACCAAATTCCTGGGCATTACGCTTGATTGTAAGTTCACCTGGACCGAACACATAAATGTGTTGTACAAAAAAATCAGCAAGATTATTTATGTTGTTCGAAGAGTTAAGTGTATTGCAGGACTAGCAGCACCCAAAACTGCCTATTTATGAAGTACTATTATAGTGACATCCATTAAATAAATAAATCCATACCCATAAAAAAGCAGTGTTAATAGAAGTATTGGAATAAAAATTAATGTTAGGGATTATTGTTTGGAAGGGGTAGACTTTAAATTAATTGATATAAAACATTCGGAAAGGAAAGAGTTGATGAATGATATGTTATGATATATTGTGGTAAGTATCATTCTAAAAACCACCAAAATTAGACATAGTGAACGTTACTGTAAAACATCTAAGTTTTGATTACTCAACGTATAGCTTATGAAGAAAGGAGTACTGGAGTACATTTAAATTACCTCTTTATTCCACACAAGAATGTCTGCCGAGTAAAAGTCAAGTGTGAAACTCGTCACACAACGGAGCTAGACAAAGTCAATATGTCGCCTCTTGACCTTTTCACACGTTTGTCTGGCGTTGCTTTTTTAGAATTACCATGGAAATTTTATTTCAATTGGGCATAGTTTCAATATTAATATTTTGGAAACCTTAGTAACTTTGTATTGTTTATGTACTTAATAGATTAGGAAATAGGTGTTAAAACACAAGTAATAAATAATAATATAGCATATAATTTAAAAATGAGTACCAGGTTGATCGAGCCTTGCTCGTAGGTCTTAATTCAATTTGATTATAGTATCATAGTAATTAGGTTTTGGAGTTTACGCCAACTATAACTCTTTACAAGTGACAGCTATTTCAAACCAATGCTTGATGGTAGCAATCTTTTTTGTTACCTTTCGTTGTTACTTCGTTGTCTTGATGGCACTTTTTTACATAAGACCAATGTAAAAAATTAAATTTCAAACTCTTTTTTTAGATCAAATTCAATTTTTTTTTTTTAGGTTGAGGATGTTTCTAAGCCTTTTTTGGACCAAAAAACTCAAATGTAAATTTCAAGAAAAATCTACTCGTTAGGTTTTGATGTCGCGGAAAATACATAGTTTCGGACACTGCTCGTATTATAGTATTGTATTGTAAACTTATTTTGGGCCAAAAAACCCTTAAAAGCAAAGTTTCATAAAATCTGCTTGCTAGATTTCGAGATCGCGGAAAATACATCGCTTCAGATATTGCTCGTGTTATAATATAGGAACTACAGACCTCAAGGTGAGTTTAAATTACCAGAGGTTGACAACCAAAAGTTGTCGACTTTTTCTGTTGTATCCAAAAGGCTAAGGTCAACAATTTTTGGTTGTCAACTTCTGGTTATTTAAACGCAACTTTTTAATGCACTTAGCATATCATTTATATTAACGGTTCGGTTTACAAAAAAATCCTTTTGGGAACATTGCCTTGCACGTTCCACTGTAGTTGAAGCTCAGTGTAAGTTATAGCTTCAAATTTATGATAATTCATGTTGTACTTACATATAAGTTCAACAACAAGAAATGTTTTTACAATATACCAATCAACTAACCAATTTACATGGATGCACATATTTAGACTAACTATTTTAAACTAACCAATCTAGTGTGGCAACAATTCGGTTTGAACGTAGGTTTTATGTCGTGTGAAAATATCCCTCTAAAATGAATATTCACACTTCACACTTTTATGGACCCAAAACCATAAACTAAATGAAAGTGGTTCAAACTGTAGCCCGCATCCGGCCTACCTTTGTAATGCTCTGCGACCCGAGCGCTCCGCAGCCGCGTGGACGGTGTTGGCTTTATACTATGGGAATGGTAGATTACATTCAGCAATTTGAACCTTTTTAAATTTGGTCAGGGATCACATATGATAAAAAGTGACTTTCCTGTAAAAATAGGAAGATAAAACATCAGCTATTGATCATTTAAAATATTATTAATAAATAGCCAAATCTAACCATTACCATTATTCGATGAATTGAATTTGGATATTACGAAATTGATTTACATGTCTAATATTACTTGAAATAATTTCTTGCCCACACAAACAATCAAGTAAAATTGAATATTGAAAGTGTTTGTCACCAACGTAATATGGCTACAAACTATTAATTAAGCCTCTGTAGTCAAATTATAAAAGAACAAAACTATACCATTATACAATTCGTTTAAAAAAATTTATCATACGTGGAGTAAAAATGATTAGTGTAAAGTGTTTTATGCACAAAATGGTTTTAAAATATTTATAATTTGTGGAGTAAAAATTATTAGTGTAAAGAATAATGGTTTGTTATGCACTGTTACTACGAGTGGAATAATTGTTTTAAAATAATGAAAAACAAATACTAAAACTTAAGTGAAGAGAGAAAAAGTTGAATAATACCTGGAAGGAGATACTGAAAAGAGGAAAGGGACATTTAGAAACCCTTTCGCGAACTTGTTCCTCAAGCACGGTGACTACCAGTCCAAACCACAGCTCGAAGATTTGATGCTTGTTGACGTATTGCGTGGCATATATATTTCACATAATAAGAAACTTTACTTAAATATATATATATATATATATAAGTCAGTATATACATAAATGAAATCAATTTAAATCATTAAATAATTAATCTACACATCTCCCCATTCAGTAAAATAATGTAACTTTAAAGCGATATATGCACGTCTAGACCCTAATCGAATGATCCCTCCTATTCATGTGGAAGAATTAATGGCAAGATTACGTTTTTTATCTTCCAGATGGTAAAGCAAAAGATGAAGTCGCCGTAATTACTTCAGGCTTGCCAATTAAAACTTCTTCCTGCTAGTTAAATTGCTCGTTATCAGCAATGGCAGTTTTATGAATAGGCCTACTCTGATCTGCGTTTGAGTTATTGAGCTCCGATTATCTTTTGTTATAATCGCTGTATTTGTCTTTGGCAATGAAATTGCTACGACTTTAACTGCTAGTGAATATCAACTGCTGGTTAAACCGAATCATACTGCTCATATTTTCTAAATAAATGGTCAAAAATAATTTTAAATCCTGCATTATACGAAACATTTATGGGAAGGCTGCAAGTTATAGGGGTTTTACTCTAGCATGTCTGTAGTTCTCTGCTTTATAGGCTAACCTACCTCATCAGAAAGACCGAATATATTTATAAGTTTACCAATAGATTATTATAGTATATAATCGTCCTTTTAAGAGCAAAACATAAAACAAATACTTGGCCAATTACTTATTTGACAAATATGAACAGATTACAATCAATAAGGAAGTAGGCTAATATCGCAATCAAGACATTGTTAGACAATATCAATACATTCGCTGAAGTGGAGTAGGCCTAAGTGATGAGTAATCTTGGATTACCAAATGGTGTTTGATTGCTTATCGATCTTACGTTTTGCCAAGCAAAAACTCTTTTATCAATCTAATCGAGCTTTATGTCGCTTCTTTATTGTGTCAAAACTACAGGGTCTTGTAATTTTAACTATATACCTTGTAGTCAGTTTCAAGCACAAACATAATCAGTAATTACCGAACGGTATAATTGGTTTATTCAGCACCAGAAGGAATTCAATTACCTACTACAGAGTCCTGGGGTCGTTTATTTCCAGCCTGACAGAGGCACGGGAAGGCAGGACTGAGAAACCTATCAGCCCCTCGGCGTTACGACAAGTACAGTAGTTGAAACTGGTCATTTCCATAGGCCAGCAAAGTATCGATTCTTCGATCCCATTATAGGAAATCAATATCAAATAAGAAACAAACAGAAACAGTGATAACAAAAACAACAAAGAGCTCTTCTGTTATTACAGATGACACGAAATATCTTGGCCCCTGGCATACTCCACTACTGGATACAAATTTAGACTAAAAACAGTCTGCAACATCTTCGCTCTACTCCAATTGTTATATCTGTTAACGGCCATCACAGACCATACATTCTATGATTTCTGTACGTTCTTTTGACACGAATGATAAAACAATGAGTGAAATGTAAAATCAAGGTTTTGTGTTTTTTGTAAGTAATTTAATAGTTGGCTAGGTAAAAGACTTTTTATTTACTTTATTTTAATATATAGGTAATTTTATGTTATTAATAGTTTATAACTAGCATTATCTATATATAATGCTACAGTATATACAATACATACTGTATATGTACCTATACATATAATACTGTAATATTATATATAATATATAATATTATAAAAAAATGAAGTTAGTGTTTAATATTGTAAGGGAAAAAATAGACACAAAATGTGTTAATCTGTGTATTCAAAAACGGTTGATTCAAACAATTGTGGGCAATAAGGTTATTTTTTCATATTTTCAAAAGTCGGAACTTTTATTGGAAAATCTTAATTTTCTCAGAAAACAGGACCTTGTGTTGATAATCTAATAACAATTTTGGATTCTGCATAAAATTTTCAATAATAATAACAAGATAAATCATGAATTTAAATGAGTTATTTATTTGTAATTTTCGTTGGAAGATAACAAAATAATTTTTTATAAAATTTTTAATCTTCAAAAACATTTAATAAACTGTAGCGACTTGGTCATAGGAGATCTCAAATATTGTTAAAAACTTTGGTATTTTATTGGCTTGAAAATGATGTGTTAAGGTTTGATCATAATTTTTGTGAAATAATCAAACTTCTACTAATTCAAACAGGCTTAATCCAAATGTTTAGTAATTTATTACCTTTATTAGTAAATCACAATTTTATCAATAATGAATATTTACTTTTAATATTGTAAGTACATTTTTATATTCTCCATTAAATTTTCTATAAAGAAATCAATAATGATGAAGCTTAGAACGCAGCACTTAGATTTAAGGAGAAGAATTCCCATAATTTGAATCACGAAGTACCGTTTTTATGCTTTTATTTTGATTGCTATTTTGATGTTTATGGCTTATAATGTGTAAATGCCCGTGACATGAAGTTAAACATTCTATAACTTTTGGATTACAACAAGTAGGCCTTCTTACATCATCGTAGTGTATGTATTGCCTAATATATCGCAATAAAAATAAAAAAATTCCTTGATACATCATAGAGTACTGACTTTTGAAAGTTCACATTTTCTCACACTTCAACCAAAGTACGAACTAAAATGCTGATAAAGGGCCCAGAATGTTATTTTATTAAAATAATTTTACAAATACTAATGTTTGATTCATGCATTCATTACCCTTAAGTAGACTTTTAATTAATTCTTAAAATACTTTACATAATGAAAAAGCCCAAATCACGAATTAGGGTTTTGTAAGTTTGAGAATTCGCCTCCTTAGTCATCGTCAAGTCGTTGTTCAGCCTTTTGATTTCAACCATTATTTATAGAAAATTTTGAGGAGAATATAGAAATGTATTTACATTCTTAAATTAAATGATTCATTGTTTATAAAATTGTGTTTTATCAATAATGATAACAATTTACTAAAAATTTGGATTAAGCCTGTTTTAATTAGTATAAGTTTGATTATTTCACCTAAATTATGATCAAGCCTTAATGTGTGATACATCGTTTTGAAGCCTATAAAATAATGAAGTTTTTAACAATATTTGACACCTCCCATGACCAAATCGATACAGTTTATTGAATGTTTTAAAGATTAAGAATTTGATAAAAAATATTTTGTTATCTTCCGACGAAAATTACGAATAAATAAATGAGTTGAACTCATGATTTATCTTGTTATTCTTATTGAAAATTTTATGAAGAATCCAAAAATGTTATTAGATCATCAACATAAGGTCCTGTTTTCTGAGAAAATTAAAATTTTCCCATAAAAGTACCGAATTTTGAAAAATATAAAAAAATACCTTTATTGGCCACAATTTTTTGAATAGATTTTTTAAATACACAGTTTTATCACATTTTGTGTCTATTTTGTTCCCTTAAAATATTATACACTAACTTCATTCCACCCTGAATATATTTTTATAAAATGGAAATATTTGATCGTGATAATTTTGACTGTAGTTATTCAATTGAACATGTTTATGCACTAATTAATTTTTTATAAGGCGTTTTAATTATAAAACTACTTACAAGTAATTATAAAACCCTATCAGCCCTATTAGCTATTAGTGTAAAACGTTACGTTTTACACGTAATTTGTGTGTCTGCCATATAATGATGAATCATGTGTAGACTGTGGTTATTCGTATAGCCCAATATCTATCCATTATAAAAATATAATAAATAGACCTAAATAAAAATAATAATTGTGGGAGTTTTTTTTAAAGATTTAAACAGCATTTTCCGAAACGCACTTAAACTAATAAAATTATTAATGTTTGCCATTAAAATAATAGTTATTAATTTTGCTGATTATTTTTACTGCTCTACCTATTTATTAAATTAAGCTTTCCATTTCATTTTTGTGTGTATAAAAATAGTGAAACAGTCGTGAATAAGGTCATTCTGTACTTACCCAATATCCTGGTATAGAACTTGTCCAGATTGACTGTCGGAGGCAACGCAGCTCAAGTCAGGTGCTCTATCGACCGACTTTGGTTGGACTTGTGACTTAATGCGTAGGCGAAACGCACGTGTGTTTTATGCTTTCCAGATAACTTTAGCAATCGAATACTTCATTTTGTATGACATAAGTTTCATAGCACCACAATTATGGACTCTTATAAAACATTTTTTTATATTTGCCGAGGAACTGTTCTTTATATTTATGACAAGCTGTTACCAAGGAAATGAATACAATTGTTTACACTTACTTTTTACAAAACCTCATTGTGTGTTGCTATTTGTAAAAAAATAATATATTTATATTTTTTCAGGTAAGTGTAATTGGGATGAAAATACATAAAGCGGTCGTAAGTACTGATACATTACTTATTCTATAAATTAATCATAGTTATGTATGAAATATCTCTATTCCATTTTAACGAAACTTATGGTTTCATTAAAAGTTTAATCTCTTTTTCGATACAGAATTAATACATGATTTCCGTTAGTAAAATTAGAGAAATTGTATGAAATAGATTTAAAGGTTATTTAATCCATAATAGTCATCTGAAAAAGTTCCAAAGTATACTGTATACTGATAGGAACTATCACAAAACAATTAAATTCCTGGTGTATATGAATCTAACTAGGTTTTTATGTTGTAATTTTTTACTTCTGTTGGAGAGTGATATAATTTATTCTTGGGATGCTATTTGGTTGTTTAATATTAGTTTCTTAAAACGGTTTAATAATATAATACTAGGTAGGTGTAAAAGCTGTAATTTTTTATATCACCCTCGTCCCTGACTTGGTGGGTTGTGAAAAATCCATGGAACAGGCATTGTTGCCAAATTTACTCACCGTGGTAAACGATATTTTGTTCATTCGTAGCCACTGAACCAAAGATTGATATGCATTCGGATTACTTTAGGCAGTCTGTTTGAACAGTGGCATTTTTTGAATCGAGCAATGAAATCAAATAAATTCAAACTCAAATGTATTCAAACAATTGCGAAGTTCATAGTATAAGTGTACTATTAAAACAAATCATAACACTATACCTAGTTTTAAAAGTTGTATAAATAATAGCTTATGTAAATATTTTATTATTAAACCTGAATATAATCGCTGAATGCCACCCATTCAAAGCCTAGCCACACAAATGTTGCTTACTTGTATTGTGTAGTATAGTTAAATGCATTGCGATGAAAACTATCACTCATAACTCGAGTTGAAAGTGTTATTTCCTGCCTTAATCGGATTTTCGGAATTCTGATTTTTTCCTGCTCTAATCGGACCTCACCCGCAAACTTGATCACTGCCAGAAAACAGCCACTTTCCACTGTAGCGATTAAAAAAGCTATGTACTTGCTCTCAATATTAGGCTAAATAAGCAGAAGAAAATGGTTTTAAGTACAGTGTGCCTACATGAGCTTCTGCGTGAACCAATGTTGGTCATGTGTAAAATAATGAATAAACTATCAAAAAGAAGTTCCCAAAGAAAAACTTCCAGTAACTGATCAATCGATTTTGTTGTTTTATAATAAACATTTTCAAGGTGTTAAGCCTTCCCCCTTTTTTATTTCTCACTTTGAAAATTAAACACACTCTGGGTTTTAATTTCAGTTTATTTTAATACTTCATGTCCTAATATTAAAAACGGGTTTAATCTCTTCATTCATTAGTTTTAAAGACATCATAATAAAGTAGCCTACTTTAAGATAAGTTATTGATAGTTTATATATTCAATTAAAATTCAAAATCAAATGTAAACTAAGGCCGGGGGCAAGGATGGGCGAATAAAACCAAGATCGTACCTATGCAAAGAGTGTAAGGTTATCCAAAGTGGATATTGAGCGGGGGCCTTCCCTCCCATTATGGGGGAGGGGGGTCGAGTCGGTGGTGCCCCTCTCCCCCCAACCACTATCCATGCCATACCCGTACCCAGAGAGGGAGAGAGGGCGTTCGGGATTATCACCGTAATGCCGGTATCTTTCCCACAAAACTGCGGTTGAATATTTCCGTACGATCAGATTAATACTTAGGATTGAGTTTTATCTCAGGCATTAAGAATTTTTTTGTAAAGATAATTTGTTTTCGAAATGTTTACAGATTGTAACTTAACATTTTCCTTCTTTGTATAACTTTATAGATAAGTTGAAAGTGTCTTTAATGTTTTTACCACCACCGTCATATGTTAGGATGTGCGACAAAAATATACAGAGTTATTCGTAAAGAAGTAGGCCTACACACGTTTTATTCAACCAGTTAAAACAGGTTTATTCAAGAGGAAATTAAAAAGTATCGTTAAAAAGAGGACATTTATTTCAACTTTTGCTATACAGTATATAAATGTTGTATATGTGTTCCTCGGGTGGCACGGTAGACTGAATTCTAATTCAGTGGGTACGTCTGACCCTATGCTATTTCGTACTGTGAGGTTTGGTTAAAAATAATTTATTATTTTGTCAATAAAACAAGGCATTTTGGAATAAAGCAAGCTAGGCTGTCTTGGGTACGGAACCAAAAAATAAGACAAACTACACCACCTGAACACAAGTTAAACTAATATTTTATTTAATTTCGCTATTTCAGATGACAAACAGACTGTGGAAATTGCATTAAAAAAATACTAGAGCTCTGTTGTCTTTAAGTACACAATAAAAATAAAAATAAAATTGATTGAACCTTAAGTAAGATTTATAAATTATAAGGGATTTTCATTATATTGACGTTTAGTAGCTGGTGGTACTGCAAAATGTATATAATACCTTAGGACGTTAGTTAGGTTTTGACAGTTTTTTAGTCATAATTTCATGTAAACAAAAACATTTTACTATAAAATTTAATTTATGATATTAGTGTGAATTATGGGTTTTCTACAGTATAGATACAAGTTTCGCTTCCTAGAACCAAGTTATTTTCAAAGTTTAGAGAAATCAGTTGCAGTCGTTTTGGAGTTCAATATTCAACTATATGATTTCACCTACATCAAAAGGATAATCTCCGAAAAAGTGTGAATTAAATTTATTGGACGACGTTTGATGGTGAAGCTTATTTTTTTATCGAAATCGTAAAACATATTTGTTTTTTGTGTGGCTAGGCTTTATAATATTTAGAGGTTCATACCGTATCAAATTTCGATTTGTTCAGACTTGTCAGTTTTAAATGTCGGTACTCAAAAGTATAATAAAAAATGTAATATTTTACAAAGCTATTTGTGGTAACCACTAATTGATTACTTTATACTTTGGAAAAATATGATAATACAGATATTACTGACTTCAGTCATGGTTGTGGCAACTTTATTTTACCTAGAGAGGAGAGAAGCTGAAAAATTCAAACTCATATCAAAATATTCATAAAACTGCCATTGCCGATAACGAGCGTTTCAACTAACAGGAAGAAGTTTTAATTGGCAAACCTGAAGTAATTACAGCGACTTCATCTTTTTCTTTACCATCTGGAAGATAACAAATGTACTCTTGCCATTCGCGGTCTTTCACGAGAGTTGAAGAGAGCTTGATTAAGGTATGAAACAATACATCACACCTTACAAGATTATTATTGATTGTTGACTTGTCATTGTGCTCGTACTGTCTATAGTCTCAATGATAAAAATACTATAAAAATACATGGAAAAAAATTATATATAGTCTCAATTAAATAAAATTTGTTTCTTGTTCTCTTCCACCTTTATCTATCTATTTAATAGGCAAGCATGTTTCATTTCCTCCTTTTTTCTCAGCTTGTGTGCATCGTAGGAGAAATCCGCGCACACCGTTAGAAAGGTATAGTCCTGTAGATGAGCAGAATCACATTCTAATTCCCATCGTACTCCAGTGCTACGCCCCACAGGCTTTCGAAGTTCCAATGTTAATCTTATGGAGAAAGGAGAATTGAATGAATCATTAGACAGCTGTTGTAAAAACAACTGCTAAATACCCCCGTCGCAGCTGACCTGCGTACTCAGCGAATTTCCAATGGAATTTCAGATTATTTACTTTCCCCATAAAAAAAAACACCATAGGATCGAGTATGTAGGTTTTCTGCCATTGGGTGTTGTTAGAAAATCTAAGTTAATCAATAATCGGTGAATGTAAACACAAAATTGTATCAAACTCTGGCAATTTTTTATTTTCCCCATAAACCCCATGGGGGTGAGTATGTAGGTTTGCCGCCATATGGGTTTTGTAAGCAAGTATAAGTTAATCCTTATATAGATAATGTACATACCAAATTTGATTAAGTTATGTCAATAAATAAGCAAGATATAGGGTTTTCTTGATTTCCCATAAGAATAACATGGAAAACACATTTTTGGATTTGCCCCGTAACCAGTTATGCTATGATAAAAATTCAAAATACCAATTTGTTTGTTTTTTAAGCTCCTTTAAATGGTTTCAGTTAAAATTGACCAATTTTAACTATTGAGGTCCAAAAATGCTAAAAACTCATTTTTGACCCCTTTGAAACCCCATAAAACCCTGTTCCCATAACCCGACAATGCTGATTCGCGAACTCATGAAAATAGACCTGGTCTTACACCTCCATACCAAATTTCATCAAAATCGGAGGTCCCCTTCAAAAGTTATCAGTACCACGGACACATAGATAGATAGATAGATATATAGATATATAGATAGATATATATATATATATACATATATATGAAAATGAACGAATGGTATTTTTGGCTTCTGGGGACCTCAAAATGAAAAAGTAAAATGGTCCCGGACTTAGGTCTTATCATGGCTACTACCGTAATAGCGTATTCCCTATAGGGAAATTCGCTAATACTATAAAAATACATGGAAAAAAATTATATATAGTCTCAATTAAATAAAATTTGTTTCTTGTTCTCTTCCACCTTTATCTATCTATTTAATAGGCAAGCATGTTTCATTTCCTCCTTTTTTCTCAGCTTGTGTGCATCGTAGGAGAAATCCGCGCACACCGTTAGAAAGGTATAGTCCTGTAGATGAGCAGAATCACATTCTAATTCCCATCGTACTCCAGTGCTACGCCCCACAGGCTTTCGAAGTTCCAATGTTAATCTTATGGAGAAAGGAGAATTGAATGAATCATTAGACAGCTGTTGTAAAAACAACTGCTAAATATCCGCGTCGCAGCAAACCTGCGTACTCAGCGAATTTCCAAAGAATTATTGTTTCAATATCAAAGAACTTTGTGGCTATATTATATAATTAATAATCTTTACAGGGAAATATAATATATTTAATGGCATTATATTTCTGAGTAAATTATTTTTATTTAATAATTTATATATTAATATTTATATTGCAATAAATGACTTTTTTAACAGTAATAAAGGTGCATATCCAAAGCTTCAATGGAAAAGGAATGATTTGTTTACAAATAACAAAACATAAACACTTCAAATTTGACAAATATGCAGAAGACAGCTGATCAGCTGATTAGGAACAGATACCTTATTATCTCCCTCTCTCTTGCTCCCATTATACACTTATTTTCCATGAGAATACCATGGGATTTAGCATGTAGGTTTGCTGCCATGTGGGTTTTTGATCTAATCTTAATTACTCACTACCTAGTGAAGGTTCATAAAAAATTTTATTAAGGTATATTGATAAATAAGCGATTTATATCTGTTCAAAGATTTACCCATAAGAATAACATGGGAAACTTGATTCGAATTTTCTCTAGAACCAGTTAAGCTATTTTAAAGATTCAAAATACTAAATTGTTTGTTTTTTTAAGCTCTTTTAAATGGTTTTGGTTAAAATTGATGAATTTAGAAAATTCAGCCCCAAAAACGCCAAAAACCCATTTTTGGCCCCTTTGAAACCCCATAAAACCCCGTTCCCATAACCCGACATGCTGGTTCGCGAACTCATGAAAATAGACCTGGTCTTACACCTTCATACCAAATTTGATCAAAATCGGAGGTCCGCTTCAAAAGTTATCGGTACCACGGACACATATATATATATATATAGATATATATATACATATATATGAAAATGAACGAACGGTGTTTTTGGCTTCTGGGGACCTCAAAATGAAAAAGTAAAGTGGTCCCGGGCTTAGGCCTTACCATGGCTACTACCGTAATAGCGTATTCCCTATAGGGAAATTCGCTAAAAATTAGGAAGAACAGATGTTTTAGTTATAACAATTTTTAAGCTTCTTGGGCCCTGATCAACCGAAATTTTGATCGAATTTCGATCAGGAGGCGATCTTTAGTATATATAATTCCGTAAGCGAATCGGTCCCCACGAAATATCTCGAGTTAGAAGAAAGATAGGGTAACGTATGATGGCTCATTTTAAAGCTTGAGGGCCAAGGACGCAAGGAAAAATACCATAATCGTCAAATGTTACCTGGGCTTCGCCCCATTATACCTTGAATTTCCAATGTTAATCTAATGAGAAGAAGATTTTTAGATCGAACGCGTGTGATTAAGCAGATCTTCCAGTATTTTATCATAAACTCAGCTCGTTAGTGAGCAGATATTATGAGTTAAGATAACCATATTGTTATAACTTTTTTAAAATTGGCAATGTACTATAAAAAAGGAGAACACGAATAGTCATGAACGGATTACGGGTCCACAGGAGATATCATCTTAGTGACCCCATCTATGTCATTAAGGGAACAGGAGTGGAATGATTTTTAATGCTGAATATACCAAAGTAAAAATTGGACGTGACATGGTTGATATACACGTTGCATTAATGGTTAATTATCTTTACTCAGTGAATGTTGTATAGTTATCACGTTACTGCTTTATATATTGGCTATTTAGTAGTTAAGAGTTGAAGAGTAGAATAATTTTGTTGGGTATTTATTTATTTTCTACTGAATCATTATATTTATGTACACTACTGTCATTGTACTGTATGAGGAATATTTTGTTTTGGTTTTATCCATTCTCTGCTTCTTTTGTACGTAGGTCGTAGGCAAACAAAAAACAACCATGAATCCATTAAGACGGGGAGCTTTTCATGTAAATGATAGAGTGCCAACTAACAATATATCACTCAGTGTTCATTGGCAGATGGGCATGTGGACACTGGAGTACCGTGGGTGAGGGGGCATGGGGGCACGATGATTGTCGGGGGCACTGGGGGCATGAAGAGCACGGTGGAGGCATGGTGAACATAGGGGCACATTGAGGAACGCAAGAGGGCAAGGGAGCATGGAGGATTCGGGGGTGCAGGGTTTAGGGGGCACTCTGGGTGGCATAAAAAAGCACTGGGATACGTTTTGGCGGGGGGTGTGGGGACACAAGGAGCACAAGGGGTGTTGGTGGAAAAAGGGATAGATGGGCTTGGGGGGCACGGAAATATAGGGGGCCCGGGGCACGTGGCGACGCGGGGATAGGAAGGCACAATGAGCACTTGGGGCGTCGGTGACACGAGGCAACGGGGGGCAGATGACAAGGCGGCACGGGGGAGGCTTTGGGGACATATAGGGCATGGGGAACACGGGGATGAACGGTGGACATGTGGACAGGGGCGTACCGTGGCTGCGGGGGCATGGGGGCACGAGGATTGTTGGGGGCACTGGGGTTAGTGGGGCATGGGGGCGAAGGTGGAGGCATGGGGAGGAATGGTTGTCATGGGTGCACGGGGATATTGGGGCTTGGAAATGTGAGCATTGGGGAGAAATGAGGAACATAAAAATGAGGCACGGGGGTCACGAGAGAACTGGGGGCATGTGGGCACGGGAGAATGGGGGCACATTGTCATAAGGGGGCATGGGGGTACTCGGGCCCCCGGGAGCATAGGGGTACAAGAGGCACGGGTCAGGAGAGGTGAACGGGGGCACGGGGAGGCATCTTTTTCATGGTGTGGGGAATGGGGGGCACAGGTGTCCAGGGTGAAGGGGTGTACAGTATGATTGGGCTTATGTTGTAATGAACTATTCTATTTACTTGAGTTACAAACTCATCATGAACATATTTAAGGTTAAAACTATTTTTACCACGTTCGGTAGTTCAATAGTGCAATAATTTGTCTTTTTTCCACAAAATAGACTACTGTATTTTTTACAGGGGAAATTATTGATAAATATCTGATTTGATACCGCCAAAAGTTTAATCAAGATTAGGAAATATTTTATTAGAAACCCCAAACGTGTAAATTCACACTACAGCTTGAGAAAAATACATTAATGCTTCAAGGAGGTGATAAATTGAAACTTATTTTTGGAGACAACGTAACCATTCTTATTTTTAGGGGCCTTTGCCCCTACAAGCCACTAGTCTGTTTTATAATTATTAGCCTATGTCTAAGAGGTTGGTAAATTCCAGAAATAAATCTCCATATCTTTTATTGGCAAAATTTTAACTCAGTGCCTTATGGTGGATCTCCTACTATTTTAATGTATAAAATGAATTAACTTCATGTGCCAAAGCAAATTATAATTATAATTGCATGTAGAATGCAAATTATAATTTTCGAAAACTATTATATATTTCCTTTTTCAGATACTTTTTCTTTCTGTCTAATTGTAGATTTAGGCCCATGTTCAAATTTCGCTTTCCCAAAAGCTACATTATCCATAACATTCTTATTAGATTGCTCTAGGTGGAACAAAAATAACGGACAACAACTAGTTTAGTTACCGTAGCTCAAAAATATATTGTCTGAACGATACAAAAAATTTTCCTGAAAAAATAATAACTGAGAAATTGATTAAAAAATCTGACAAAATTTATTGCTTGGCCAATATGATATTGGCCAATATAATAATTAGTATTAGTTACTATAAGTTTTTGTTACAAATAATTGACTTAACTGTGTCGTGAGATTGATAAGTTGCGAGATGACATACTATATAATCGGGCTATGAGATGATGAGATACTATGAAACAAAAACACTTCATTGGTTAATTGATTTCCCCTAATTTACAACATGCAGGTTAGAATGTCCAGTAGAAGTTTCACCAATTGTACTGCGGTCACTTAGTTTAGTGTGTTTAAACCGATCTTAATGAGGTTTTCTTGGTTTTAATATCTCCTCTTTCATTATGACTTTTTTCTAGGCTTAGTTTAATGATGATTTGCGGAAAGTGATATACAGTTTTCATGAAATAAAGGAAAACTTTTATGTAAGATACCCACTTCTTTTGTGTTTAGTTGTATCTTATAAATCAACTTCTATATTTTCACCTTTAAAGATAAATTATTTTTATAATATTTACATCTACGCAAAATAAAAATTCATTATACTTATACTGCTTCAAACTTTTCTTGGTATGTAGTAAAAGCTTAAATTGATAGTATTCAGGTATTACTAATAAAAAACTATAAAGCTTGCTGGCGGTTTTACGTCAAAAGCGTAAAATGTGAGTACTAACCCGACTATGAATGTCTAGTAAATAAATAGTAAATGATAGACAGTGTATGAAATATACAAGCAACACAATATGTCAACAAATCGTCATCAAGTCGTCGAGCCCTGTTGTTTGTACTGTGAGTCTCCGTGTGCTTGAGGAACAAGTTCGCTGAAAGGGTTTCTAAATGTCCCTTTCCTCTTTTCAGTATCTCCTTTCATGTATTATTCAGCTTGTTCTCTCTTCACTGAAGGTTTAATATTTTTGCAGTTCCTTAACACAATCGCTTTAACGTAAGTTCACTAAACGTCAGTATTATTTTATTTTGTATGTAGTTACGCTAAAGGAATTTTTTACATTATGACAGGAACTGGTGTAAATCCAGCTCTTGTGATATAAAGTCTACCCATTGTTGAATGGCATTACTAATTACTGTAATAACCCAATAAAAATGACAACTTGGGGCCAGACCATAGATATATACTAAACACCTGGATCGGTAACTCAGTGTTGCGAAAACGAGCCGTTACCCCCACCACTAGCCAGTATTCGTGGTCAGTGTTGCCAACCCTGAGCGAATAATTATGTAATGTAATTTAAATAAATAAAATAAACTACAGTAATACTGTATTTCTTAGTCTTTCTTACCTATGAAATGTTAATTCCAGCCTTTGGAATGTGCACAAGTACATTCCTTAAGCTGCACAGTACCATACCACCTTACATCATATAAAGGAACATTTAAAAGAATGTAAACAAACAAGAATTCAGATGACGCACCAACAATAATCATGTCAGCTGATATTCAGCCCGGCGGGGCGGCGGCGCAGCGGCTAACGCAGTATTAACGCCGCGGCGGTAATACTGGCTAGTGGTCGGGGAAGCCGGCTCGTTTTTTTAGTTCTATTCCGCCATTTCAGTTACCGATCCAGGTGTTTAGTATGTATCTATGGGCCAGACTCGACCTTGTCGGGACTTGAACTCGCCATCTCAGCACTGTGAGGTGGGCCCTAACCGTTCTTAAACGTTCTTCTTCACTTTAAGTGAAGTCCTATGATAAAGTCTCTAGGCTTAATACACTTCACTCCTTACAGAAAGTAATAAACATGAATCCAACTATAATTTCAACTAAGAAATATTTTATTTATTTATTGTTACATAATTCTGGGTAGAATACAAAATTATAGACAAATTTATTTTATGGAAAATAGTGGAAACTACTAAACCCCATCAAAACAATATTGGGTAAGCTTTTTAGTTTTAATTTTCACTGAGCTGACATAAGTAATAAATGGGAGTAGATTGTATGCTTATTAATCTGAACTGATATACTTTCTAAGCACATACTAATGAAAACAAAAAACAATTTAAGTAATATAACGTATTACTTAATACACAGCCATTTAAGAAATATTACATTTTATAATTTTTTTCTAGTTGACTCCTTTCCTTTGTGTTATTTAAGCAATATATACAATCTATAGTCTAAGTAGTTCTACAATATTCATAAAAAATGTGAGTCCACAAGTCCGGAAGCAATAGGTGTTTTCCTGAAATGCGGGGTCCCCACCACCGGCCCACGGGTCATCACAAAGGTGGGCCGGATGCGGGCTTCATTTAATTCATAGTTGTGAACATAAAAATAGGCAAGACTTAAAAAAATTAAGTATAATCCATTTGTGATAGTGAATCTGTTCTCACAAAAGGAATATTATATTTAATTTTTTATAACCATCACCTATTACCACTAGTAAAAGAAACACTAATAATTGACATATCATCGTGCTCTTACTGTCTACATTCTGAATGATAAACTAAAAAACAATCATTGTCAAAAATACCCCCGTCGCAGCAGACCTGCGTACTCAGCGAATTTCCAATGGAATTTCGGATTATTTACTTTCCCCATAAAAACACCATAGGATCGAATATGTAGGTTTGCTGCCATGGGGTGTTGTTAGAAAATCTAAGTTAATCAATAATTGGTGAATGTAAACACAAAAGTGTATCAAGCTCTGGCAATTTTGTGTTTTCCCCATAAACCCCATGGGGGTGAGTATGTAGGTTTGCCGCCATATGGGTTTTATACTTATACTTACTTATACTTCTTCAGTCGTCCCGTAGACCACATGTGCGGCATGAGACCAGTCTTCTTATCTATTTTTTATTCTATCACAGTTCAGTTGAACCAGGTCATTCAGGATGGGTGGGTAGGCTCAGGTTGGGAAAGTTGGTAATTCGTAAAAACAACTATTGATCAAGTATGATTTGAGTTTTGATTTGAATTTTTTGGGACAAGCAATCTCTTTTAAATATATTGGGAGGCTGGCAAGAAATTTAAGGCCGATGTACAAAGGTTTTTGTTCAAAGAGTTTTAGATTGTGCTGAACTGAAGGGTTAATTGCTCTATTTCTTGTATTGTAACCATGAGAATGTGTAGGCACCAGATTGTTGTCTTTAACGTAAGTTATGGTCTCAAACATGAAAAGCGAGGGGACTGTTAAAATTCCTAAGTTTTTAAAGTGACTGTAACAAGACTCTCTTGGTTTGAGACCAAGAATGCACCTTACTGCTCTTTTCTGTATTGTAAAAATTCTATTGAGATTGTATTTACTTGAAGCACCCCATAGTACTATGGAATATCTTATATGGCTTTCGATTAAACTAAAGTAAACTAGTTTGGACAATTTTCTGTTTCTTAAAAAAGCAATGTTTCTGAGGACAAAAATGTTTTTTGACAAAGTTGCTGCTAACTTATCTACTTGGTCTATCCACCTCAGCCCACCGTCCAATCTCACTCCAAGGTAATCAATTGAATCAGAACTCTGAATTTCATCGTCACCAAGAAAAACAGAGGGAGGAGAAATGTTAGCTCTCATCGATTGTGCTGCACGTTGTACAGTGGAAAAATGTAAGAACTGGGTCTTTTTGGAATTGATTGTGAGATTTATGTCAGAGAAGGCTTGAGAAAGTGTGTTGAGTTTGAAAAAAGTTTGTTGTTCGAGATGATTCAAGTCTTTACTTCGAGTGAAAAGAGATGTGTCATCTGCGAAGATAGTTAAGCTATCACCGTCAAGATGATTTGGAATGTTATTGATGTAGATCAAGAAGAGGATCGGCCCCAGTATCGAGCCCTGGGGCACGCCAGATCTTAATTCACCAGGATTCGAAAAATGCTTGGCGGATGTGCCTTGCTTGTTTCTGAAATCAATTACTGTTTTTTGTTTTCTTTGAGAAAGATATGACTTGAACCAGCTCAAAACTGTGCCTGAAATGCCTAGTTCCAGAAGATTGCTTAATAAAATTGAGTGATTGACGCAATCAAACGCCTTAGAGAGGTCGACGAAGCAGCCAATGGCCGTCTCGCCACCCTCCAAGGCGTCGATGCATTTCCCTGTAAAATCAATGAGAGCTAACTTTGTTGACTTTTTGCTCTGATATCCAAATTGTTTGGCAAAAATGATGTTGTGTTCAACTAAGAAATTGACTAATCTATTACAAACTACTTTTTCAAGGATTTTTGAGATTGTTGGGAGGAGTGAGATGGGACGGTAGTTCTGAGGTAGATGACTGTCGTCTTTCTTAAAAATAGGACGGACTAATGCTAATTTTGCACCATCAGGAAAAACTCCTTCAAGTAAAGAAACATTAATTAAATGAACTAATGGGCCTTCTAACTCTGAAAAACAATTTTTAATGACTTTGTTGGAAATTTCGTCCCATCCTGCTGCATTACTATTGGACATTTCTCTAACTACACTACGTAATTCGACATTTGAAACAAGACTGAATTCTGAAAATTTGGTGATTGCAACCGTATTGTTTGAGGGTGTGTCATGACCTGAAAGGTTAGGCCCAGTACTGACTTTGTTAGAAGCATCAGCAACATTCAAAAAGTATTGATTAAGGAAATTACTAACTATGAAAGGATCATCTTTACATTGTTCATTTATTTTAAGTACTAGGTTAGGTTTGGTTTGATTTTTCAAGTTGTTTCTTGTTTCATTAATGAAAGACCAGGCTGTTTTGCTCGGATTCTTCGAGTCGCTCAGCTTCTCAGAGATGAATGAAGATTTGGCTTTTTTGATTGCTTCTCTGTAGTTCTTCTTGTCAGTCAAATATTTATTTCTAACATTGACATCTTTTGTAGCGATCCAATCAGAGTAAGTATTTAATAGTTTTTGTTTTCTTAATCTAATGTCATCTGTTAACCATTTTAATTTATTTTCCCTCCTAGGCCTAACCTTTTTTAATGGGCATGAGATTTCCAGATGGTGTTTGATTGTAACTATCAAGCTATTGTACAATTCATTAACGGTTGTTAAGTTATAAAAAGTGTCCCAAGATTCCCAGCTTAACCTAGTTTTCAGCTCTTGGATTGAAAGGTCATTTATTACTCTAGTTTCGGTTTCACCTAAATCAATGTGCTTGATTGTTGGTATTTCCATTACTATGGCTAAATGGTCTGAGACCAAAGATTCAACAGTGTACACGTCAAAGTTATTAAGATTTGTGGCAAAGTTGTCCAGAATGCTTTCAGAATTTGGGGTGATGCGAGTTGGAGTGTGAACAGTTAATCTTAAACTAAAACTACTCAAAATACTAGAAAAAATGGCAAACTCGACCTCATGTTGTTGTGGATCAATGTTAAAGTCACCAGCCAATATTACTTGACGGTGACTCATGACCGTGGATTGAAGATACAACTCTAATTGTTCAAAGAAAAGTTGGAAATTGTTATTGTCAGGGGGTCTGTAGACAACAGAACAAACTGTGAGTCGCCCATTCAATTCAAATCTGAGTTCTTCGATTTCGAAAACTGATTCAATCGAAAACTTGTTGCTTTCGAATAATGAGGTAGAGCCTACCTTATCCAAGATGAGATCGGACTTTAAGAAAACGGCTACACCACCCCATAACATGTTCTCTCTGCAGAGAATGCCATACAATGAGTAACCGAGTAGGTTAATAAAGTGAGCATTTGAGGAAGAGATCCCATGTTCGGAGACCAAGAAAATGTCAACTTTTTCATCCTGAAGTAAAATTTCAATTAATTCTTTTTTTGTGTTAAGGGATCTTTGTACGTTCAAGTGCAGAATTTTTAAATGAGAGCTATTGTTAAAGATGTCATCAACATTTCCGCTTAAATTTAAACTACAATCTAATTGACTTAAGGATAAGGTAGGCAAACTGTGTAGAGTACTTACATAGGCTAGCCTAAAAAAAGACTGACCATAGAATTTCCTACGAGATCACAGATGAGTTTCTTGCCTCTAGAATTTAAGTGTAGACCATGTCTTGTGTAGTGGATTCGATGCAGGGCAAAGTTCACAGGAATGAAACACCATCCAAACTTATCACAAAGTTCCTTAAGTTTTAAATTCTGTTTCTTAATGAGGTGATTGCAACTTTCATCATCGTACCGGTATAAAGTCTCTACTATGGCAATACGGTTAGCCTTGAAAAGATGAGCATTGCTTTCCAATGTGCTGATCACTGAGTCAATAGAGTCATCAGTCATGCAATTCACACCACCAAAAACTAATTTCAGTTCATCACTACTATTCACAATAGTTGATTTGGTCATACTATTAACTACACTATTTACATAGTACTTCATGGGTGTGCCAGGGAAGAGATCTACACATACATTCAGGTCAGACTTAACAAAATCAAATTTTGGACTACAGTTGGATACTTTGTCCTTGATGTGAGGACGTAGATCCCTTACATGGCTATCTCCGATTATTCTAACGCTCGACAATTTTTGGCCAAGACAAGGGTTGGGATTTTTTACTGTGACTGGTGCCTCACAAGCTAATGGTGGATTCAAACTAGTACTAGGCCTACCTTGTGATTTTCCATCCTGAACAGTGATAAAATCACCACACGGGTCAGTTTGTGTGCAAACACTTAAAACTAAACTGGACGGGTTGGGAGACTGCCCAGTTGGGCCTGTAAGTGACAAGCTGGTGTGGGAAGGACCATTATTTACAGACCTTAACAAAGCTATTTCATCTTCAAGTTCCTTCAACTTACTAGAGAATTGTCTATTTTCAGTCATAAGCACTAAATTGAGGTCTCGAACTTCCAAAAGCTCTTGCTTGATATTAGAAAAATCTCTGTCTTTTTGGATCAGTCTTCCAAATTCAATACATTTACTACAGACATATGGATCTTTTTTCTTTATCAACTTAAATATGGTTTTCTTTAATTTGCTGCATTCCCTCCAGGCATGTACCCAAGCCTGACATATGTCACACTGAACGCTATCGCTTTCTAAGTCGGCAATGGCTAAATCACAAATATTACAAGTTACAATGGTCATAATGAAATGATTTATTTTAAGCTAAGATTTGCGATGATCAATAATTGTTAAACTTAAAACTATGACATGTGATTCAAAAGATAGGCTTACCACGCCAGCTTGTCTTCAGGCACTGGAATGACATTTTATGGTCTGAAAGAAATCAATCTGTTACCTGAGAATGTGGGGACTTACTCCGTGTTCGAATTGGGTTGCAATTTTGAGGCTGGAAATCCAATAATTTTAATTTTGTGACTCGAAGCAACAAATCCGAGGTTGATCGGTGGAAAAGTAAAGGATAGGTAAGAGAGAGGAAGCTGAAACCTGATTGGTCGACTCGTATGAAAGCTGATTCCTGGTTGGTAGTATTTTGTAAGCAATCATAAGTAAAGCCCTATCTAGATAATTTACATACCAAATTTGATTAAGTTATGTCGATAAATAAGCAAGATATAGGGTTTTCTTGATTTCCCATAAGAATAACATGGAAAACACATTTTTGGATTTTCCCCGTAACCAGTTATGCTATGATAAAAATTCAAAATACCAAATTGTTTGTTTTTTTAAGCTCTTTTAAATGGTTTCAGTTAAAATTGATGAATTTTGAAAATTGAGGTCAAAAAATGCCAAAAACCCATTTTTGACCCCTTTGAAACCCCATAAAACCCCGTTCCCATAACCCGACAATGCTGGTTTGCGAACTCATGAAAATAGACCTGGTCTTACACCTTCATACCAAATTTCATCAAAATCGGAGGTTCCCTTCAAAAGTTATCGGTACCACGGACACATATATATATATATATAGATATATATATATAGATATATATATATATATATATATATATATATATATATATACATATATATGAAAATGAACGAATGGTGTTTTTGGCTTCTGGGGACCTCAAAATGAAAAAGTAAAGTGGTCCCGGGCTTAGGTCTTACCATGGCTACTACCGTAATAGCGTATTCCCTATAGGGAAATTCGCTAATAATATACAATTTCAATGAAATAATATTTGTTTCTTGCTCTTTTCCACAATTTATCATTTTTATAATTAGCCTATGTCATTTGACATATTAAAAGTACATGATTACAAATTAAAAAGGCGTCAATAACCTATTAAAACAAGACATTCTGGAAATAAAGAACTATAAGAAAATGTAGTTTTCTTGCTTTATTGTTTGTTTCTTTTAAAATTGTGTGAAACCGTTCATTCATACCAACGACTAAACAAAAGTAATAATAATAATAAAACATACTATTATCAGGGATGTTCAAGTAATATTATTTTATGCAATCGTAAATGAAAGTTGCTTGATGCTGAGAATACAGTGTATAACATAAACTAATTATGTTTCGTACCTATGATTTATATTTGAAATGATTTGTTTTAGTTTACAATTTTATAGGATTTAATAACTTAATGAAATAAATATACCGAAAAATCTTTAGAAAATATAGTTTTAAGATAAAAAATTAGTTGTAATCCAATTTTTTTATGAAACTACGAATTATTGTAACAATATATTAATTACAACATGTTTTCTGAAATGGAAACAACATAAGTTTTTTTGTCATTGGTAAATATTTTAAATGAAAATGTGAACAAACCCTAAAATTTATTTAAAAAACTAACCAAAAATAATATTGATATTTATTATAATAATTAAATTGTTATTTTTTATTCGATTTTGTACGAAAAAACATAATTTTTAGGATCAATAAACCTTATTTTATAGAAATACAAAAAATAGTTTTTAGTTGAATATTGATTTTCAAGACAGAGACAGCAAATGTCAGGATGAGCATCGACTGATGTGGAAGTGTTGTTCCACGGAAATGTGAGCTTGCGAAAACAGTCGGACCTTCCGTAAACACGGTGAAACATTCATGACACTCCGTCATCGACGGAAAATAAACCGCAAAATAAAAGTCAGCTACTATAATAGTACCTGTAAGTTTACCCAAGGCATTACACAGATTTTAAATTTGAATAATACAAATACTGCACAGTAATATTCGAGGCCCCATCGAGCTGTAGGCGAGTTTTTAATATTTTTTGGAATTTGTAAACCAATCATTTCAATACAATGGCAGGTTTCGCTATGCAGTTTTATTACCGTTAACAAATAATTATTTATTACTTTATTTGGAAACACCAAGATAATTATGATTACAAAAATATTTAGTAAAATAACTTTAGGATATTATAATAAATGTGCTAAATAGCGTGACATTCTTATTTAGTGCTCGGAAATTCCATGGATGGTGTTAAAAGTTCCATGGAAGTTAAAAGTTCCATGGAAATTCCATGGATGATGTATGTATAAAAATAAAATTAAAATAATAATAACTTGAAACATTTAAATGAGACTCTTGAATCTGCGTTTAATGCAACGGATAGGAGTACGAAGAAGTATGAGGTAGAGGTAGATACGTGCATAAGTATTAAAAGTCTATATTAATAGAACCCAAAGCCTCTAACCTGTAATCAAATGTACAGTTAAATATCAAATAATAAAATTGATCATTAAATACTAACACAATGTTGTAAAGCAAAACTTTTAAAACCAATTCGGTCTCTCAAGGACGGGCTTACAAAATAAAATAAATTAAAATACCTTTGAAATAATGTGGGCAATCTAAGCCTGTGAAAGTTTTTTATAAGCTAAGAAACAAAATAAAACGTCTTGGGGATCGATTTACCAGGCGCATCCGATAGCTTATGATATTTAATGAACTATTTGTATTCAGAGTTATTTTCTACAAACTAACACCAAGTACTGTGTCGTAGTAAGACGTCCAGCTTACTTTCAAAATAGATCGAATACTTTCAAAATAAGAGAATGAGAATTTGAGATCGAGAGTAGGGACATCATTAGAGTGAAATAGTAACGATCAAGTTTCTTCCTCCGGCGGAACATAAAGACTGATGTGTTTCTTGGCTCACACGAGATAGAGCTAATGACTTAAAGCCAGCCCCAACTCCCTTACGTGTGACCTTGATGAAAACTTTTCTCGGAAGTTTTTACAAGAATTACTTTTTTACAAATTTTAGTAAGTTTAATTTATTTCCCTCCCATTTTGCATTACCTGTTGTAAGATCTGACTATTAAACAGACAATGCAGAGTAGAATGATAAGATTTATTTTAATTAACACTTTGAAACTCTTTCGAGTTTTCTAGGTTTGTTGCATTATAAATTAAAGTATCATAGATAAACTAAAACCCTATTTTTGTCAGATTTTTAACGATAAAGTGCTTACATATTTGTATTTTTGTTATGTGATGTCATGAGGATACTCTTACCTACACAAATTAAATATTATATATAATTATATATAGAAGTTATGCTACGTGTTTAAAAGGTTAACGCCTTAACAATTTGTTTGAAAAATATATACAAAATTCTCGGTAAGTTTGAAATATTGGTTTTAACGGATATAACTATAAGGGATACACCTAAAGAAGTTTCGTAGAGATTGGTACATAATATTTGAGTGAGTATTAAAAGAGTGAAAGTTCTTTAGAAATCTTTCCCATTGACAGAGACATCCAGCCCCGCACAACGCACCAACTGCATTTGGCCATTAGTGCTCTTGAAATTCTCGTTTGCCCACTTAACCGCCACGTTGATGAAATATTTTACACAAGTTTTCACATAAACGTTCTCATAAATATCCAGTTAGTGAATTGGTTTTCAGAGAGGTTCTAGGAGTTACTATTTAATCAATAGTTAGCGTATGGCTGGTATGTTCACACAAAATACTAAACTAAAAACATTACTGAACACACTATTTTAAATTCTACTCAAATTTGATCACTTTTTATACAGGAATACGTATAAAAATAACAGATCAGTACAACAAGACAAACACGTTGTATATTTAAAAGTGTAAACTAGGCCTACTAACTACACAATTGTTTTATTGTAATAAAGATTTTAAAATAACTGATTAAAAAAAAGCTCACAATATATTTCTGCACATTTTAGGTCTAATATAAAATGTTGTTATACTTTTCAAAATTAGTCCAAGGTACAAAATGAAGACTGCCTTCAAAATAATCAAACTGTTTTACTTCGCGAGATTAATATTAAGAATTCACATTTTAATTGACCAGGAATAATTCCAGTTCAAAATCCTAGGGAAATTATGTAAAATCCCAATAAAAGAATCAAGCCTCCATAGTATTTTATTATTTTTAATTTTGGGTAACGTCGTTTAATTAATGGCATGAAGAATAAAACTAACGTTTTGTACCTTTATACGGGTTTTGTATGAAAACACAAGTAAACAGCTGATAGAAATATTATTGAAGCTCAATTCCTTTTTTGATATCGAGGAATTTAGATGTGTAATACGAGCCAGATTATGTGCAAGGTCATTAGTCTATCGCTAGTCTGCCAAGGAGCACATTAGCGGCAAATGTCTCCATCAAAGTCAACCGCCGCACCGTCTTTGCTTTGCCATAACACTAACACTTGAGCGGAAAACACAGTATCGTCTAGTGACGGTCGTCTAGGGTGAGCGACGGATTCATTTAGGTTTTAACAAATATTAAGACGTTTTAAAACAATTAAGATTACATGGATTAGTTTTTGTAATATGCATTATGTAAATAAGTTTGTAATAAACAAATAAAAAAACAACCCTTTGGTAAAAATTACTTTGTATTTCTTTTAACCAATGAGATTAATTAAAATTTTAAATATTTATACCTACTAGAAAATCGTGTTCAATTGAAACTACCCCTTTAAAATATATTGTTTTTGAAAGGGTTTTTTTCAAAGAAAAAAAATATCTGAACGAAGTATAGAGTCGCAAGAAGTCGCTGCAGTCTTGTTTGCCGTACAATCATGATGTGAATTGCCGACTACACCGCAAACAACTTTTGAGCCTTAGTTCAGGATCATCTGGGAAATTAGAAATGCAGAGTCTGTCTGCCATGGAAAACAAATCAGTTTCAACACCGTCCTCCTGTTTTTTTTTTAATGCTGTTAAAGTTTGGTGCATTAAAGAATAAGACCTCATTGGGAGCTTCAAAGAAGACTTTCGGATCACAGGGAAACTAGGTTTATATGTTGGGTTTTATTGAAGTTTGTGTATTTTATAAGTTATGCACTATATCCATAGTAATATAAATCAATAGCAACAATAGGATAAAGTAGTATAGTCAGGATCTAGGTTTATTATGCTTTCACAAAAAAAAAAAAAAAAAAAACGAAATAAAATAAATGCTAGATAATGCTTAAGATAAAAAGTGAAAGATATTCATTTGAATATAATAATTAAGTCTTACACATAGTGGATTTAATATTTTCGTTTTTAAATCATTACAGAAATCAGTAATGAAAAACCTATCTGATACAATTCTGTAAATTAGTGTTAGTAGCGTAGATGTAATATAACATGAATTCAAATTAGTGGCTTCCCACAAACCAAAATAAACGACGCGTCAGAGTTACACATTTCATGTAGACTAATAACGGTAATAATTAACTCAGTTAAATTCAAAAAGGGACTGTACAATATTCAGGTCCCTTCTTAATTGAGTGAAATATTTTCTAATTATATAGAACTAAAACCTTAAATGACAGTAAAATAAAAATAACCAGGAGCCTCACACACTTTAAAATTCTTTAATTATAGTTTTAAAATATCTTAAAATTGTAATGGACTGATTAAAATGTGAGAAGGAAACAGTTAAAACTATAATAAGCCATAAATAACACTTACCATTTACTAAACCCATTTTAAAGGGTGTTTAAAAATACAATGGTGATTTTATTGTTCTACATTCGTTGTGTTAGAACAGTTATATCTAGAGAAAGATTTAAAAGCTAATAAAACATATTAAAGAATATAATATAAAGATAGGAAGCAGATCATATAAAAAATAAATTTCTTTTAAATAAGGTAGAGGCACCACAGCTTTTTGCTGAGATGATATTGATCGAGGAAGGGTTTTCTGGGTTGGAGTTAGTGGGAACTCTAAACACTAACCCAAGACAACATTGCACCTCTTGGTCTGGCCTAGTTTACTGTCAGTAGCTCCGAGTCGGTGAATACGAGTTAAACCTGGCACCTATAATGTTGATTAAATTTTTTTATATTTAAAGATATATTAATAAAATTATTAAACTAAAAGCAACATTTAATTACCACGTAATTATTAACTTTCTTAGACTTGCGTATTAATTTCGTGTTGTAGGTCTATCTTTATTTAAATTACTTGTAATTTTTTAACGACCAAATAAAAGGTTCAACTTAATTTATTAATTAATAACATAATACTTTGGTAAGAAATTTTAGCACAAACTCTCCAGCTCATGTCTACGCATAGTTAGACATTAATTATATTTATATTGAATTTCATCAATATACAATATTACTTTAAGTTGAAAATGCGTATGCGACCATATACAACAGTTGATAGGATTAAGCAACTAAATATATTAACAGATCTCATCATCTCACTTGACAAAATTTATTCTTGCGCAAATGACACACAAGCGGCAATAGTGAACGTTCAACCCTGCTCTTGCTACTATCCAGCATAAACCGATTATTGAATGACTTTTACTAATAGCCCTACGACTAAATGACCATAATTAATTCCATAACCACCGAACCGGCCACCTCAGCATTGTGCGAGTTGAGCACCAAAGCATGCGAGTTGTGCGAGTTGGCCGGTTCGGTGGTTATGGAATTAATTATGGTCATTTAGTCGTAGGGCTATTAGTAAAAGTCATTCAATAACTCATAACCAGCCTTATGGTCCTTGATAACATCATCAGACTTAATGTAATGTGTTATACTGTTAAAATAAGAAAATAGGGGGTTGTCAATTTATGTGTTTGGAAAAAAGTTACAGACAAAATTGTTTCTATAAAAAAATTGCATATATGAGTAAACATCATCAATGCAGTTATTTTTCTCAACATGAATACGTTATATCAGTAAATTAAATGTTTTAATGCAATTTGGAATACATTACTAGGATATACTAATAAGAATAAATAAAAAAAAAATAATTAACTTAAATATTGCACAAAACGGAGTTTCCCTTAATGCGGGGTCCCCATCACCGGCCCACGGGTCATCGCCTCGGACTAAGTCTGGACCGAGCCCTGCCATGCAAAACTGAACCAAAAAACGTGGAAGTCTGGAGCCCGACGGGTGGCAAAAGGATCCGATGTCGCGGGACCCGTGCGAAGAACATCCAAACAGCGCTTCATGTAACCTGACATTTAAGCCATTCTAAATGAAAGTAAAAAGGTTAAAATTATATTAAAATTTTCATCATGAAATTGTGAATCTAATGGTATATATTTAAACTTTAAATGATCTGCCATTAATTGTTAATATTAGTTAAACTAAAATTCTTTTTAGTTCGTCTTAATTAGTGACACGACAAAAGTAGTAAGCGAGAAAGTTTTTTATTTTTGGGTCAGGTAAAAAGTGTCCGCGAAGAAGTTGTAGAGGACATTCCAAATAAATTTTTTTATTTCAAGTAATCTTTTCTAACATTAGCCGTTTCCGCTACAGATAATATTTTATTTCAGTGGATTCGGCGCGAGCGCTGATTCTTGGATATCCGCGAGCTCGACGCAAGAGCGCGAACCACACAACATACACAATACCGTGCTATCAATAAACCCTATTGTCTGGCAAATTTATATAAAAATTCAGTCAGTATTTAGGACACCGTGAAGAGAGGATGTAGTTGCTGTTTGTGATCAGTTTTTAGTTATGGCTATGTAGTTTTTATAGTTTTTTAGCTATGGTAAAATCTTTAATTGCACCAACCGAGCTGACGGACAGAACAAAGACCTGTCATTTTTCAGGTGAGCTATTATGTACGAGTAATAATTTTAGTTCTAAACATCATAGTAATATTTTTAAATATATTTTAAATAACATGTTTTATACCACATATGTAGATTTAATGCCAGGAAATCGCAATCGAGATTTTCGTGTCAACATTGTTTTAAATGTAATTTTGTTAAGAGATTTTAGTAAAAAAGGTACGTTGACTTTGTAAATGTGGCTACTGTTAAAAGTAAGTTAATATGTATTGCTCATTGTCAAAGCTTTAGAATAAATTGTTAACAATTGTAACCAAACGCAAATATCTATGAATTTTGTAAACAAGATAGAATTGCTTGCATGCAATGAACTGGGGACAAAGGTTTTTTCAAAACATCCATCAGTAGAGGAATGTGGGGTTGACCCTCACTGAATAATAGTATATTTCGTCACAAGAGCCGAAAGTGGCGTTTTGCCGGCCCCGAGATCGTGTTTCAAGTTCGAGACGAAGTCGAGAACTTGAAACGATCGAGGGTTGGCAAAACGCTTTCGGCCCGAGTTACGAACGATATTTTTTTATCACACTACACAATGCAATAAATATTATACTAATGAAAAATATTTCATTCAGAGCCAAACAACTAAGCCAAGCATAACTACTAACCTAATCTAGCGGGATGCAATGTGTTTCCGGTTGCTAGGCAACCAATTCATTTCATTGTTGCAGTCAAATGTTTTTGTGATACAACGTGTTGTGAATGTTTTTATGTAAGGTCTAGGCCAGCTGATTTTGCAGGCCTAGGCCGGAAAATTTTGCCGGCCTGGCCGGCAAAACAGGTGTTTCGACGGTAGAAACGAGGGTCGAAAACAGGTGATATCGATGTAGTGTGATGAAATAGTATATTTCGTCACAAGGGCCGAAAGTGGCGTTTTGCCGGCCCCGAGATCGTGTTTCAAGTTCGAGACGAAGTCGAGAACTTGAAACGATCGAGGGTTTTGGCAAAACGCTTTCGGCCCGAGTTACGAACGATATTTTTCATCACACTACACAATTCAATAAATTCTAAACAAGTGAAAACATTACTTATTCGTTCATAACAAACTAAACATAACATCAACTAACCTAGCGAGATGTACTGCTTGAGTTTCCGGTTGCTAGGCAACCAATTCATTTCATTGTTGCAGTCACATGTTTTTGTGATACAACTTGTTGATGTGAATGTTTTTATGTAAGGTCTAGGACAGCTGATTTTGCAGGCCTAGGCCGGAAAATTTTGCCGGCCTAGGCCGGCAAAACAGGTGTTTCGACGGTATAAACGAGGGTCGAAAACAGGTGATATCGATGTAGTGTGATGAAAAATTAATTAAGATGATAAGTTTAATGTTTGTTTGTTAATTCGTCACCATGATTTGGCTAAGAAAGCAACTGCCGAAGCAAATTTAATGTATCTCCAGGAACTAGACAAAAACTAAACAAGTTAATTCTATTTAGTCATATTTAACAGGGATTGTAAATAAACAGTGTATGAGTGTTTAAAGTCTTTTATTCTACCACCCATTTATCTCTTTAAACACCAATTTGTATCAACCTGAAATAATGTTAATCTCTGTTGTATACAAACTGCACTGTAATATCAGCTCATATCATAACAAGTAGATGCGAGATAATCGCGCGCGCATCCGCGAAATACTCAGACGCTCTAGAAAATAATTTGTACAACGATATCTAAAGGTCTCACGAAGAAATGCTTGAGATAAAAAATAAAATTCAGAATCTTAGCTACAATACTCCCGCTGACAGTTTTTATTTGGCCAAAAAATAAAAAACTTTCCTGCATCCTACTTTTTTCATGTCATTACTGAATTGAATTAAAAGTAAGTTTGATTAAACTATGTATTATTATTATTTACAAAACCTTTTCATAATCTATTAAATACTGTAAGAATCACCATTTCAAGCAGAAAATTTTAATATAAAGTTAATGTATTTATGTAATGGTTTAGTAGGTAAAAATACAGGTTTAATGAAGCGCTGTTTTGGTTTCCGTCGCTCGGTTCCGCAGCTTTTTGCCACCCAATGGTCCTGAGACGTCCACGATTTTCGCCCATTGAATGCGCGGTCCAGTTATACTTAGTCCGAGGTCATCGCAGGAGAGGGCAGAATGCGGGCTTCATTGAATTCATGGTTGTGAACATAAAAACTGGCCAGGCTTTAAAAAATAAAGTATAATCCATTTGTGAAAGTGAATCTGTTCTCTCAAAAGGAATGTTAGATTTAATTTTTATAACCGTAGTACATTGGAACTACAGGAAACATTAATGTTTTTTTAATGTTATACCCTTCCTAATAACATATTACAGCAAGATATTACAGAGACTAATTCCTATGATTTAATTATTCCTAAGATTTATTGTTTTTTAATAATTTGTTTTATATTTTAGATTCATTAGCTTTAGGGAAGTTATTATTTGATTCAATAAATTTCAGTAGTAAGTTAATACTTAACAATGTTTTATGACAAAAAAAAATTTTTTTACAATTTATAGAATTATGAATTTTAATAATGTAATAATTAAAACACAAGCTATAAAAATGGAGATGACGTTTTTTAAAGTTGGTAAAACATGTAGATAACATCTAAAACATGTTAGATAACACCACGAAATATTCATAACATATTAACATAACAAATAACAAAAAAATATGTTTATTGATACTTTATGTCATACTGTTTTATATTTTTTAGAGGAAGAAATATTTCTTTTATTGATTAAGAAATTGGCTTTCTTCTAAATACATAAAATAGTTTTTTGTTGATTTTAATTTTAAATACAAAGTCAGCAAATGTTAGGCTCATGTCATCGACTGATGTAGAAGTGTTGTTCCACGGAAATGTGAGCTTGCGAAAACAGTCGGACCTTCCGTAAACACGGTGAAACATTCATGACACTCCGTCATCGACGGAAAATAAACCGCAAAATAAAAGTCAGCTACTATCATAGTACCTGTCAGTTATATTTCTATAACAAAAAGGCATTACACATTGAATTTTAACTATACCAACACTATGAAATTTTGAATTTAAACAACAATAAAATATATGCTAAAAATATGTGAAATATGTGCAAAATGCCATTCATTATGCTTGGCCGAAAGCCTTATGGATGGGTTTGTACATATATTGTTTTTAATATAATAAAAAAATTAAAACAGAATATAAACATAGTAAATCACTGCAGTAAGTCAATAGCCGTGTATAACTTCAATTTATATGAGATTGTTAAGTTCTGTACTTTATATCGTGTGGATAATTAATTATTTTATTTCGTGTTAATACTTTGAAAATATTGTTTTTATTAGTCTAGGGTGTAAAAAGAAAAAAAAGTTAAATATATAGTTCTACCACACTGTACAATGTACAGAATATTGGCTGTGAGACGCTTTGTCATTTGTTGATAGTAAATGTTATTATTAATTACAGAATTGACAAGGTATGAAATGAAGACTGTCTCTAAAATAATTAACTTTGTTATTTCACGAAATTATTTTGATAAGATTAACAAGATACCAGGAATATTTACAGCTCATAATCTAAGACCAATTTCTGTACAATCCCAGTCGCAGAATCAAGCGAACATAATCTTTTTTTGTTTTTAGTTTTATATTACGCCTTTTAATGGTATACGGTATAAAAATAACTTTGTTAGAGTTTTAGTGTGAAAAACAGTAGACAATTATTGAAAAAAAAAAAAATAATTGTAATGATGTTTTTAGACATTTTATAATATCGAGGAATTTAGATGAGTAATGCGAGCCAGATTATGTGCAAGGGAGCGACATTAAGTCATTAGTCTATCTCTAGTCTGCCAAGGAACACATTAGCGGCAAATGTCTCCATCAAAGTCAACCGCCGGCGCTCTGCCATTTTGTCATAGAAAATAATGTTTAAAAACAATACAGCCATATAATAAGTAACGTGCTCCGCAAGACAAGGAGGGATCATAATCTAAAACTAGCTTTTCTACAATGCAGACTTTAAATTTACTAAAACCTAAGAGAGAAAATGTAAACAGTAACACTAAAACTGGTATTTATATAATTAATTCTGCCAAATGGCCTAGTATTAATATTGAATAAACTATTTGGGGTTTTAATACACGATATAAAGAGCTCCGACCCTACGCAAAAGCTGAAAAACAAAAATTCAAGAACACCTAATCTAGCAAGACCACACTATGGGTGAAAGTCTTGTGATTTTACATCTTTGTAACTTATATTTCATTTTCAATGCCCTCGAAAGCAACTGGAGTTCACTTGAACCTCCCCCTCGTTGCCCGCTCAGGGTGATAAGAATGATACTCCGCCGGGGTAAAGAAATTGACCAGCCTTGTCCGCAGTACGGAAGATCTGATCCCTCCAACTTAACTTGGTGTCCACCATAACCCAGGTATATTTTTTAATGGGGATACATTGCATTTAAATGATTTCAATTTTTAATAAAGTTAATTTAAAATCAATATGTTTTTTTAAATAAGAAATTCACTTTTTAAAAATGATTTTCATATAGGAAATGATAGATGATTTTTTAATTATATATAAATACAGTTTTATTCATGGTAAATTTTATTTACTTTTTTTATTGTAAGTGAGACATAACGCGGAATATGTGGAGAGACTTAGCAACCAAATCGGATGAAAGCTGCAGTCGACAGGCGGCTAAGCTGAACTCTGCCGCCGCTGCAATCAGCACGGCGTTGCTTCTGAACACTCACGTTCATGTAAGGTTGTATAAATATATGTTGTGAAACACTTTTAACAAGTATACTTGAATGTAGTTAGGAAAATAATATAATATGATATTTATTGTGTCCATAGATGTTTTAATACACCTTTTCATTAAAAAAAGTCTACACGTATTCGGCAAATAATAAATTAAACTATTTTTTAAAATTATCGTCATATTGATACTCCATTATTATGATTTCAATAAATATGAAAATCTAAATAAAATCTACCTATTTATAAACAAAGAAAATTCTACACAATTTAAAATTCGTTTAAATGAATTGTATTGATGTCAACCGATCTCTTTCATAGTAATACCAATTTAGGATTGGATATTTCATTTCCGTTTTGCACCACACTACTTAAACTTCTAAATTTCCCGCTTTTTAAGAGAGAATCACATAGGACTTTCCATTTAATCATATTAAAAATATATATTATTGTAGTACATAATAGCTCCTAGACGGTCAGTTCAAGACTGACGAATTAAGACTAGATTAAAAAGAAAAATAATAAAATAGGAATGCTGAAAGAATTTGAACTTTTTTATCTTTTCTTAGCAAAATAAAAATGTTCATTTAACTGTAATTTTTAACAAAAATATTTTTTTTATATTCCGTCCTGTAGAATCGTTCATGTTGTATGTTAATAAATGAAGTCTTTATTTTTTCCGTTGAAAATATATAGTTTATACCGACTCAGAGTCGTCAGAATTGTGTTACCTATCATTCTATCAGAATCCGTCGCTCACATCTGAATTTTATTTTTTAGACGACCGTCAGCTAAACGAGACTGTGTTTGCAGCTCAAGTGTTAGTGTTATGGCAAAGCTAAGACGGTGCGGCGGTTGACTTTGAAGGAGACATTTGCCGCTAATGTGTTCCTTGGCAGACTAGCGATAGACTAATGACTTAATGTCGCTCTATGCACTTAATCTGGCTCGCAAGATACATCTGAAACATGTTTTTTTTCGCTTGAATACAAAATTCTAATGGAAAATACTATTATGTTGATGTTATCTGTAAGTAATCTACGTAGCAAGTTTGGAATGATTTAAATCAAATTTATTTTCAAGGTTTTGTATACATATTAAATAATCTATTATACATAAAATAATGTATATTGCATTATTAAAACTTAAATTTCTTTTAAAATCCTTAAGACGTGTTAATAATGAGTGTTTTATGGACTTTATGGAATCATACATCGCTTTGAGATTGGTACCCATTCTAATTAAGAGCTATATACTTAAGTGCTAAATATTATAAAATAGAATAGGTAAAATCCAGTCGTAAACTATTTAGTTATATTTATTGTAAAGAAAACTTTGAAAATGATATCTCACATCTGTTTCATAACAGAACCTTTAATACACCACTTTGGTTCTAACTCGTCAATTGTAAAAATTAATGAGAACATTTATGTGAAAACTTGTCCAAAATGTAACATTAACGCGGTAGTTAAGGAGCAAATGAGAGTTTCAAGAGCACTAATGGCCAAAATGCAGTCGACGCGTTGTGGGGGACTCACACAAAACTGAGACTGGATGTGTACCAACGGGGAACATTTCTAAAGAACTTACACTTTTCTGATGAAAAGGAATTATTAGCTCAAGAGTGCAGATTTCCTTAGAGTTGATCGCCAACATCATTATAACATTTTTTATGAAATATGAATGTGATATTTTCAAATTTGAAAAAATGGCCTTTCTTTTGTATTTTTCGATACATATTTATCGAAACTTTCTTGTGGGAATAGAATGTTCAACTTTTATGTTTGACTCGACCTCTAATAACTTACTTTATTCTTATTCTCTTTCATTTATACAATTGTATAAGTGGAAAGATGATTTAAAAAGATAAAAGTCTTTCTGGTAATATATATATACTAAAATAATCTTCTTACCCAGGTATTGAGTGATTAAACAAAAAGATTAACCTAAACAATGGAACACACTTATGAAAAATTAGCTCTATTCAATTCTATCAAGAATATTATCGTAATAAAACCCACTAAAACCAATGAATTAGGCCATATGAGAGAAAGAAAGTTAGATTTTAAGTCATTAACTTTATCTCGTGTGGACCAGGAACCACACCAGACTTTAAACGCTGCCGGAACAAGAAACTTTATAGTAGCTAGTTCCCACTAATGACGACTTAGCTTTGCGTTTTCATTTTTCATGTCAACACATTAAAAGATTTAGCAACTAGATCATTCTTGCGTTCCCCTGTACTAATGGTAAAAAATCTTATAATTAACATTTTTTCATTTACTTTATTGCACACTTGTTTAACCTTATAAAAGGCTGAATAACAGCTTTAGGTCAAAACATACACTTGAAACAAAACACAAATTATCAATGCTTCGAACTATGGGTTATTATGAGTTAAGATTATCTTACATGAAAGTTAGATTTATTGCAATTTAGTGAAATACAAATATGATTCATGGAAAAGAACCTGTAATCCAATAAATAATAATAAACTCTAAACATTGATCTCTGAAACACAATGTGGACCACATATGGTTTAGTTACTATATAAATAATAGATGATTTAGCTTAATTTAAATTCAAAATAGTATAAATACAAAAACATTAGTCTGTTGGACGTGGATGGCAGTGGTGGTGATCGTCGTACAACAGAACCTTGACGGATCCACACGTTCTATATTTTGTAGTACATCATCAGCCACACGAAGAACAAATTGTCATGTAGAAATACTGGTTATTACAGTTATTTGTGTGTTGTTGTTTAAACAAAAGCCTAAAAGGAAAATATTGCAATAATTGCCATATAGCCATATAAACGAAAATATAATCTGGTTTGGAATTAGTTAAAGTATGGTAATAAAGGAACTAAAAAATGCGTTTATGAATTTTCACTACAGCCCAATCAAAGGTGGAATAAGGGTAGATAACTTTTATGGTCTATATAATATGTTACTGCAGTATTGGCAACTAATAAATCGCCGCAACCTAATTAATTAATAGCCTGAAAATATTTATCCATTTAATTAATTGTATTGTGAACAAGTTCTGGTTGAATTAAAGATCGCGAAAGAAATGATCAAGATATGTTGTTGAAGATTCACTAGAAAAATGTTTGGAAAGTAATGAATGAAAAATAAACACCGTTAATTCTTTAAGTGACCAATACTCTGAAACGTAGCCTACTTTTAAAAAGTTTTTCATATACACAGAGTTAGTTTGTAGTAGATATTAACTTTGAAAATAATTTATACTTGAATTCTTGCATGTAATTAATCTCTGGTTTAATTTGTTTACTCATACTCCATTTAACACACTTCCGTGTGTTCGATTTTCTTCTTTTTAGCGATTGCTATATTGCAATGATTCCGAATTTCCATTAAGAGAAAACTAAAGAATGTTTAAATGTTATGCAAAACATTTGAGTCCGTGTGGTTTTTATCATGCCATAAATCCAGTTTTATTGTCAGTTTTGTAAAATGTCCCACAGAAAATAACACAGAATTACATTTGCCGAAATAAACCCTTATCTTACTATATTTCCATTGAGGATGGAATTATTTATCTATATTAAATATGTCATAATATTAATTAACGGTACTATAAATTTTAACAAATAAATTTCCATTTACGAGGTTTAAATAGGCCTACAGGAATTCTACGAACATACAACTAAATTAAATCATCAAAACCTTCTGATATTTATGTTTTTTTACGAGTTACTCAGTATTAGTTTGTAATTTTTTCTGCTTTCTTGAAATATAAACAGAATTGAATAGGCCATACAATTAAAGTAGTAGAACAAAATAAATGCTAACTGTCTTTTTCTATAAAACATTGATATTACTCAATCTGTTTAGTTACAATTAAAATTAACTACCATAAACATTGTTTTGGTACTACTCCTTAGTAGCTCTTGAAACCACATCTTATGATGGGCAATGATAAGCCAGAACTGTTGTATATTTAAATTCGTGGGTTTCAATTAATTGCGGGAGATTTACGTTTGAGATTCCGAGCACGACTGTAGGGCGGATCTGATTGGGCTGAGGTCACATTAAACTTGGTTTTTATCGTTTTTCATCTGCACTATTTGGCTTCACCACGATAATAACTCGAGAAGGAAGTAAGATGTAGTTTAATTTTATACTACTTACATTTTTTGTTATGTATATTAAATGCCTAAAGTATATCTACAATTTTAATAACAATTTGCGCAATGAGATTAAAGTAAAGTTAATGTAAAATTTTAGCTATGTTACAGTTTATTATTATTGTTGTATGATTCATTATGAATATTTATTTTTATTGGAAAATATTCAACTGTTTTTACTATGAAGATTTTTTTTCAAACTACATAAGTGTCTAGTGTAACTACATTAAGCCATTATTAAGTAGTACAATATTTCGAGTGGAATAAATTGATTTATATAATGCTTAACCATTTTACTATAGATAAAGTTTTCAAAAATACTGTCAGAATTATACACAAAGTAATAATACTTATACTTTATAAGATAACAACCGTTGAGAGGTTCAGGGAGATTGTATAAAATAATCTTTTACAGTGTCATCAATTGATTGATTTTTTATAGTTTTCATTATAACTATGAGTTTATTACCTATGCCAAGAGTGAATTAAGGTTGTAGAAATATATCTGTTAGTAAAAGCAAATGAACAGTAGAAATTACAATTAATTATTTTATGAAATAATTCAAATAAATGTGTACTTGATTTTGTACTATATGTGCGATAGTAATATTTGGACAAAAAACAATCAAAAAAATAACACAAATTAGGTTACCAATCGTTGGATTAACAAACACGAACAGAATGTACTATCATGAAACATCGTGTCAAGAGATAATTATGCTATCGCCTCTTGAACTGTTTAAATTGGTCAACGCCAAACAGCCCAACCGATTACAACATAATTCGACGAGAAGATGATGCCATCACGAGAGCCGATTGGCAAAAGGTCACGGGGTGGCCGTGATAATAAGAACCCCTCGCCGGCAGCCGGAGCCGGCTCACGTTACAACCTGCAGCCCATTACATGCTCATGCACATACTGCATCGTGCTCAAACTATTCGTTCGCTTTTAACCATCGAGCTTAAATCAATTCACTTTTGATCTTTATATACTCTGAAAAAAAACTAAAAGGGTTAAAATTAAAATTTACAATTTTGTTTAGTACAAATTGTTTAACAGTCCACTCTCGTAAAAAATAAAGATTCAAATAATCTTACTAAATTTTGTAAAGCTTTTTAAGTTATGTTATATATATATATATATATATATCTATATATATATATATTACTATTTTATATATATAACTATTTTATATATATATAAAATAGTTTGTAAATATGTTCATGCTTTCAGTTTGAGACAAATAGAGGTTTTAAAGTCTAACTTGCTAGAGTAAAACGATATCATAGTCTATTGAGTTTGAATTTTTACACTTTTTTTCGATTATAAATCGATTTTATTATAAATTCTTTTAAGCCATGACTGAGTTATAAAGTTAAAACGAGCGAAGAGAGAGTTCTAAATATCTCACGAGTGGTTCAAACGCTGAATACATTCGTTGCATACACTGATTTATCTTCGATCAACGTAAATTTGGTAAATTGCTGTAATGAACATGTCGAAACTTTATGAGCTATGGACTTCGCCCATCCAAAACGTATCCACACAGATGTCGCTTGACCAATCAATCGTAGTTCTCAGTCACATATGACCGCACTCTTTTGACTTTAATGGGACTATCAGCTGATGCGAGAATTGCGTAATTTCAATAACAACACTGATTTCGGCAAATGCCGATATCTTATTAGCCTAGAACCTAAATTTTAATGTGAAAACCGAACGTTGAAGACGTTATTAAATAACGGGGTTGATTTCGGTTGAATAATGCACTACTTTATAATGTTACTTGTAATATCTTTATGGGTGCTTATTGCAAATGCCATAGATAAAATATATTATCCTTCAAACAGTAATTTAAACTGTTGTTCAAAAACTTTGTATGTGGTGAAATGTAATTTTATTATTTAAATGTGTTATTTAAAATGGAATGAAAGGTTTAAAGATGTTAGTTTTTTCTTGAACAAAGTGTTACCTAAAACCTTGTGTGTTGTGCTATTTAAAAAAACTTAGGGTTACTTTTAAAAATAAGCTTTGAAATAATTATTTCATCATTATGATGTATTTATGTAATTATCTTATATTGTTCTTAAACTCTGTGTACTTTGTTGCTGATTTTGTTTTATTTGCAGGTAAGGAGTCCAATATTCCATACAAGTGAAACTGGTTCGCAGATACGAATTTGTATGTAAACCTTTTGAATTACCAGGTTTCATTGTTATATTTTAAAGCTTCTATAGTAATTTAATAATTAATGATTCCGTTTTCTACTTTTTAATGATTCTAATGTAAGAATATAAATGTATTTTACACTTCATTGTATTTTTTCATACAAAAATAATTTTTCTAAAGTATGTTATTGAACGCAGTTTATGTTATTATTATTACCGATATTAAATCACATATCACCTATCAATCTGTTTAAACATCAAATGTTATATAACACACTCTCTCAACTTAAAGGGTTGAAGTTATCATTTCGGTTTGGTTCCGTGCAAAGAGAGAAGTGTCTGGGTATTTGTGTAGGGTCAAAGGTGTAAACGAGCAGCACCCAGCGAGGAACTCTCGTTGCTACCACACACCTTTTGCCTTTCACAAATCTGCTCCCTTGAGGCAACATCACAAGCTGTTAACTAATTTCATAATGCTTCACTAGGAAATGTGTTAAATTAAATATATCTATTTTATTAATTTCTTTGTCGATCCATAATTTGATTAGCTGCAAATAAATGAACTGAAGGGTGAATAAATTGAAAATAATAATAATAATCAAATTAGTAGGTAAACATTAATTTACATCGTAACCTAACATTTCAATAAAAAAATATTAAAATGATCCTAAATTGATTTGTTATTTTATTTATTAAAAAGGAAAAGTTTAATATACAAGCCAATTGCACAAAGAATGATCAATGGTTTTGTTGATCTGTGAGTGTGAGCGAAAGCCTAAAAAGTGGCCCTCCGATGGAAAATTTTCAGAAAAAATTGAGCCGTGGTCCAGTAAAAGTAGTTCAGGGTGATGTTATCAGGAGCGGTTGTGGATGCGAGTCACGATCGTACGGCAGACCTGATTGAGCCGTGGTCCAGTAAAAGTAGTTCAGGGTGGTGATGTTATCAGGAGGGGTTGTGGATGCGAGTCACGATCGTACGGCAGACCTGATTGAGCCGTGGTCCAGTAAAAGTAGTTCAGGGTGATGTTATCAGGAGCGGTTGTGGATGCGAGTCACGATCGTACGGCAGACCTGATTGAGCCGTGGTCCAGTAAAAGTAGTTCAGGGTGGTGATGTTATCAGGAGCGGTTGTGGATGCGAGTCACGATCGTACGGCAGACCTGATTGAGCCGTGGTCCAGTAAAAGTAGTTCAGGGTGGTGATGTTATCAGGAGCGGTTGTGGATGCGAGTCACGATCGTACGGCAGACCTGATTGAGCCGTGGTCCAGTAAAAGTAGTTCAGGGTGATGTTATCAGGAGCGGTTGTGGATGCGAGTCACGATCGTACGGCAGACCTGATTGAGCCGTGGTTCAGTAAAAGTAGTTCAGGGTGATGTTATCAGGAGCGGTTGTGGATGCGAGTCACGATCGTACGGCAGACCTGATTGAGCCGTGGTCCAGTAAAAGTAGTTCAGGGTGATGTTATCAGGAGCGGTTGTGGATGCGAGTCACGATCGTACGGCAGACCTGATTGAGCCGTGGTTCAGTAAAAGTAGTTCAGGGTGATGTTATCAGGAGCGGTTGTGGATGCGAGTCACGATCGTACGGCAGACCTGATTGAGCCGTGGTCCAGTAAAAGTAGTTGAGGGTGATGTTACCAGGGGCGGTTGTGGATGCGAGTCACGATCGTACGGCAGACCTGATTGAGCCGTGGTCCAGTAAAAGTAGTTGAGGGTGATGTTATCAGGAGCGGTTGTGGATGCGAGTCACGAGCGTACGGCAGACCTGATTGAGCCGTGGTCCAGTAAAACTAGTTGAGGGTGATGTTATCAGGGGCGGTTGTGGATGCGAGTCACAATCGTACGGCAGACCTGATTGAGCCGTGGTCCAGTAAAAGTAGTTGAGGGTGATGTTATCAGGAGCGGTTGTGGATGCGAGTCACGATCGTACGGCAGACCTGATTGAGCCGTGGTCCAGTAAAAGTAGTTGAGGGTGATGTTATCAGGAGCGGTTGTGGATGCGAGTCACGATCGTACGGCAGACCTGATTGAGCCGTGGTCCAGTAAAAGTAATTCAGGGTGATGTTATCAGGAGCGGTTGTGGATGCGAGTCACGATCGTACGGCAGACCTGATTGAGCCGTGGTCCAGTAAAAGTAGTTCAGGGTGGTGATGTTATCAGGAGCGGTTGTGGATGCGAGTCACGATCGTACGGAAGACCTGATTGTGCCGTGGTCCAGTAAAAGTAGTTCAGGGTGATGTTATCAGGAGCGGTTGTGGATGCGAGTCACGATCGTACGGCAGACCTGATTGAGCCGTGGTCCAGTAAAAGTAGTTCAGGGTGGTGATGTTATCAGGAGCGGTTGTGGATGCGAGTCACGATCGTACGGCAGACCTGATTGAGCCGTGGTCCAGTAAAAGTAGTTCAGGGTGATGTTATCAGGAGCGGTTGTGGATGCGAGTCACGATCGTACGGCAGACCTGATTGAGCCGTGGTCCAGTAAAAGTAGTTCAGGGTGTAGATGTTATCAGGGGCGGTTGTGGATGCGAGTCACGATCGTACGGCAGACCTGATTGAGCCGTGGTTCAGTAAAAGTAGTTCAGGGTGATGTTATCAGGAGCGGTTGTGGATGCGAGTCACGATCGTATGGCAGACCTGATTGAGCCGTGGTCCAGTAAAAGTAGTTCAGGGTGATGTTATCAGGAGCGGTTGTGGATGCGAGTCACAATCGTACGGCAGACCTGATTGAGCCGTGGTCCAGTAAAAGTAGTTGAGGGTGATGTTATCAGTTGCGGTTGTGGATGCGAGTCACGATCGTACGGCAGACCTGATTGAGCCGTGGTCCAGTAAAAGTAGTTCAGGGTGATGTTATCAGGAGCGGTTGTGGATGCGAGTCACGATCGTACGGCAGACCTGATTGAGCCGTGGTCCAGTAAAAGTATTTCAGGGTGGTGATGTTATCAGGAGCGGTTGTGGATGCGAGTCACGATCGTACGGCAGACCTGATTGAGCCGTGGTCCAGTAAAAGTAGTTCAGGGTGATGTTATCAGGAGCGGTTGTGGATGCGAGTCTAGATCGTACGGCAGACCTGATTGAGCCGTGGTCCAGTAAAAGTAGTAAACTTGCTAGAGTAAAACGATATCATAGTCTATTGAGTTTGAATTTTTACACTTTTTTTCGATTATAAATCAATTTTATTATAAATTCTTTTAAGCCATGACTGAGTTATAAAGTTAAAACGAGCGAAGAGAGAGTTCTAAATATCTCACGAGTGGTTCAAACGCTGAATACATTCGTTGCATACACTGATTTATCTTCGACCAACGTAAATTTGGTAAATTGCTGTAATGAACATGTCGAAACTTTATGAGCTATGGACTTCGCCCATCCAAAACGTATCCACACAGATGTCGCTTGACCAATCAATCGTAGTTCTCAGTCACATATGACCGCACTCTTTTGACTTTAATGGAACTATCAGTTGATGCGAGAATTGCGTAATTTCAATAACAACACTGATTTCGGCAAATGCCGATATCTTATTAGCCTAGAACCTAAATTTTAATGTGAAAACCGAACGTTGAAGACGTTATTAAATAACGGGGTTGATTTCGGTTGAATAATGCACTACTTTATAATGTTACTTGTAATATCTTTATAGGTGATGTTATCAGGAGCGGTTGTGGATGCGAGTCTAGATCGTACGGCAGACCTGATTGAGCCGTGGTCCAGTAAAAGTAGTTCAGGGTGATGTTATCAGGAGCGGTTGTGGATGCGAGTCACGATCGTACGGCAGACCTGATTGAGCCGTGGTCCAGTAAAAGTAGTTCAGGGTGATGTTATCAGGAGCGGTTGTGGATGCGAGTCACGATCGTACGGCAGACCTGATTGAGCCGTGGTCTACTAAAAGTAGTTCAGGGTGGTGATGTTATCAGGAGCGGTTGTGGATGCGAGTCACGATCGTACGGCAGACCTGATTGAGCCGTGGTCCAGTAAAAGTAGTTCAGGGTGATGTTATCAGGAGCGGTTGTGGATGCGAGTCACGATCGTACGGCAGACCTGATTGAGCCGTGGTCCAGTAAAAGTAGTTCAGGGTGGTGATGTTATCAGGAGCGGTTGTGGATGCGAGTCACGATCGTACGGCAGACCTGATTGAGCCGTGGTCCAGTAAAAGTAGTTCAGGGTGGTGATGTTATCAGGAGCGGTTGTGGATGCGAGTCACGATCGTACGGCAGACCTGATTGAGCCGTGGTCCAGTAAAAGTAGTTCAGGGTGGTGATGTTATCAGGAGCGGTTGTGGATGCGAGTCACGATCGTACGGCAGACCTGATTGAGCCGTGGTCCAGTAAAAGTAGTTCAGGGTGGTGATGTTATCAGGAGGGGTTGTGGATGCGAGTCACGATCGTACGGCAGACATAAATTGAGCCGTGGTCCAGTAAAAGTAGTTCAGGGTGATGTTATCAGGAGCGGTTGTGGATGCGAGTCACGATCGTACGGCAGACCTGATTGAGCCGTGGTCCAGTAAAAGTAGTTCAGGGTGGTGATGTTATCCGGAGCGGTTGTGGATGCGAGTCACGATCGTACGGCAGACCTGATTGAGCCGTGGTCCAGTAAAAGTAGTTCAGGGTGGTGATGTTATCAGGAGCGGTTGTGGATGCGAGTCACGATCGTACGGCAGACCTGATTGAGCCGTGGTCCAGTAAAAGGAGTTCAGGGTGATGTTATCAGGAGCGGTTGTGGATGCGAGTCACGATCGTACGGCAGACCTGATTGAGCCGTGGTCCAGTAAAAGTATTTCAGGGTGGTGATGTTATCAGGAGCGGTTGTGGATGCGAGTCACGATCGTACGGCAGACCTGATTGAGCCGTGGTCCAGTAAAAGTAGTTCATTGTGATGTTATCAGGAGCGGTTGTGGATGCGAGTCACGATCGTACGGCAGACCTGATTGAGCCGTGGTCCAGTAAAAGCCTGACTACGGAAGTCGGCACCAGTTCTTAGTCGCTATAAAAAAAAACAATGAAACTCGGCACCCCTCCCTGGAGCGGCCGCCATGACACCATGAAAGTCGGCACCTGCCACGCCGGTTCCTTCTTCCACTTTTAACCTCCCCTCACGCTCATACCCCGTCATCACTTTTCACTCTCTGAACATTACCCCCTGTGATATCTTGAAACCCCCAATGCCATTACCAACTCACGGACGGGGCTTATTTGCATAAAATTACAGGCTGTGTAGACGATATTAATCTAGAATGTATTTCATTGACTATCTACATAATTTAGGAATCATCCTTGGCAAACCTACATACTCACCCCCATGGGGTTTATGGGGAAAATTAAAAAGTGCCAAAATTGTTACAGTTTGACATTGATCTAAGGAAACTATTACATTTCCTAACAAAACTAATATTTTCTGACAACATCCCAAGGCAGCAAACCTACATAAATTAATGGTTTTATTAACGTATAGTTAAGTATACATTTTTTACTCTCCATACTTGTGATTTTCATGTTATTCGTTGATAAAACTTTGACCACAACATATGTTACACAATAATATGAATAAATCGTGACAACTCTTATTATATTTTAGACAAATGTATTTAGTAGATTCCGGTTCGTAAAAGCTAAAATTCATCGTTACAAAATTATGTTACTGCTGGATTGTTGAACTTATTATGTTCCGGTTCTACTACTAATCAGTTTAATTGTTTCTTTATAGAAGGCTGTATGCCTAGGCGTTTCTTATCTGTTACTTTGCAGATGCAGGACAAAACTGTAACGAACTTACGTGTATATTTTTTACAGTTTAAATACATCATCTAACGTACCGCTCCCAAACATTTACATTCATTTACATATTACCTAAAAAAAAAAATACTTGAGGTATTTGTTCGTAAGAAACTAATTACTGTCTCAGTAGGTTATCCGCATTTTACTGTCTTAAAGAACGAGTGACCGCGTGCGATTTAAAAATTGGGAACAGAGCACCCGACTGACCATCGGTGCAGCAAATACTTCCAAGGGTCGACGGTAATCAATAGAGGAATGTCAAAATCATCAATGGAGCTGAATCCTGCTCTGATCTAAGGAAAGTGGTGAGAGAGTTAGCAAGGGGGCAAAAGACAAGAGAAATAGGGGTAAGACGGCGTGGAGGGGAGACTACCTGAGGCCACTGAAAAAACTTCCTGGTGCCGACTTTCATTGTGGCATTAATAACGCTTCGAGGATTTTTGCCGATGGATAGGTTTTGGTGCCGACTTTCATGGTCGCCAGTAAAAGTAGTTCAGGGTGATGTTATCAGGATTGGTTGTGGATGCGAGTCACGATCGTAAGGCAGACCTGATTGAGCCGTGGTCCAGTAAAAGTAGTTCAGGGTGATGTTATCAGGAGCGGTTGTGGATGCGAGTCACGATCGTACGGCAGACCTGATTGAGCCGTGGTCCAGTAAAAGTAGTTCAGGGTGGTGATGTTATCAGGAGCGGTTGTGGATGCGAGTCACGATCGTACGGCAGACCTGATTGAGCCGTGGTCCAGTAAAAGTAGTTCAGGGTGATGTTATCTGGAGCGGTTGTGGATGCGAGTCACGATCGTACGGCAGACCTGATTGAGCCGTGGTCCAGTAAAAGTAGTTCAGGGTGATGTTATCAGGAGCGGTTGTGGATGCGAGTCACAATCGTACGGCAGACCTGATTGAGCCGTGGTCCAGTAAAAGTAGTTCAGGGTGGTGATGTTATCAGGAGCGGTTGTGGATGCGAGTCACGATCGTACGGCAGACCTGATTGAGCCGTGGTCCAGTAAAAGTAGTTCAGGGTGGTGATGTTATCAGGAGCGGTTGTGGATGCGAGTCACGATCGTACGGCAGACCTGATTGAGCCGTGGTCCAGTAAAAGTAGTTCAGGGTGGTGATGTTATCAGGAGCGGTTGTGGATGCGAGTCACGATCGTACGGCAGACCTGATTGAGCCGTGGTCCAGTAAAAGTAGTTGAGGGTGATGTTATCAGGAGCGGTTGTGGATGCGAGTCACGATCGTACGGCAGACCTGATTGAGCCGTGGTCCAGTAAAAGTAGTTGAGGGTGATGTTATCAGGAGCGGTTGTGGATGCGAGTCACGATCGTACGGCAGACCTGATTGAGCCGTGGTCCAGTAAAAGTAGTTCAGGGTGATGTTATCAGGAGCGGTTGTGGATGCGAGTCACGATCGTACGGCAGACCTGATTGAGCCGTGGTCCAGTAAAAGTAGTTCAGGGTGGTGATGTTATCAGGAGCGGTTGTGGATGCGAGTCACGATCGTACGGCAGACCTGATTGAGCCGTGGTCCAGTAAAAGTAATTCAGGGTGATGTTATCAGGAGCGGTTGTGGATGCGAGTCACGATCGTACGGCAGACCTGATTGAGCCGTGGTCCAGTAAAAGTAGTTCAGGGTGGTGATGTTATCAGGAGCGGTTGTGGATGCGAGTCACGATCGTACGGCAGACATGATTGAGCCGTGGTCCAGTAAAAGTAGTTCAGGGTGGTGATGTTATCAGGAGCGGTTGTGGATGCGAGTCACGATCGTACGGCAGACCTGATTGAGCCGTGGTCCAGTAAAAGTAGTTCAGGGTGGTGATGTTATCAGGAGCGGTTGTGGATGCGAGTCACGATCGTACGGCAGACCTGATTGAGCCGTGGTCCAGTAAAAGTAGTTCAGGGTGATGTTATCAGGAGCGGTTGTGGATGCGAGTCTAGATCGTACGGCAGACCTGATTGAGCCGTCGTCCAGTAAAAGTAGTAAACTTGCTAGAGTAAAACGATATCATAGTCTATTGAGTTTGAATTTTTACACTTTTTTTCGATTATAAATCGATTTTATTATAAATTCTTTTAAGCCATGACTGAGTTATAAAGTTAAAACGAGCGAAGAGAGAGTTCTAAATATCTCACGAGTGGTTCAAACGCTGAATACATTCGTTGCATACACTGATTTATCTTTGACCAACGTAAATTTGGTAAATTGCTGTAATGAACATGTCGAAACTTTATGAGCTATGGACTTCGCCCATCCAAAACGTATCCACACAGATGTCGCTTGACCAATCAATCGTAGTTCTCAGTCACATATGACCGCACTCTTTTGACTTTAATGCAACTATCAGCTGATGCGAGAATTGCGTAATTTCAATAACAACACTGATTTCGGCAAATGCCGATATCTTATTAGCCTAGAACCTAAATTTTAATGTGAAAACCGAACGTTGAAGACGTTATTAAATAACGGGGTTGATTTCGGTTGAATAATGCACTACTTTATAATGTTACTTGTAATATCTTTATGGGTGATGTTATCAGGAGCGGTTGTGGATGCGAGTCTAGATCGTACGGCAGACCTGATTGAGCCGTGGTCCAGTAAAAGTAGTTCAGGGTGATGTTATCAGGAGCGGTTGTGGATGCGAGTCACGATCGTACGGCAGACCTGATTGAGCCGTGGTCCAGTAAAAGTAGTTCAGGGTGATGTTATCAGGAGCGGTTATGGATGCGAGTCACGATCGTACGGCAGACCTGATCGAGCCGTGGTCTAGTAAAAGTAGTTCAGGGTGGTGATGTTATCAGGAGCGGTTGTGGATGCGAGTCACGATCGTACGGCAGACCTGATTGAGCCGTGGTCCAGTAAAAGTAGTTCAGGGTGATGTTATCAGGAGCGGTTGTGGATGCGAGTCACGATCGTACGGCCGACCTGATTGAGCCGTGGTCCAGTAAAAGTAGTTCAGGGTGGTGATGTTATCAGGAACGGTTGTGGATACGAGTCACGATCGTACGGCAGACCTGATTGAGCCGTGGTCCAGTAAAAGTAGTTCAGGGTGGTGATGTTATCAGGAGCGGTTGTGGATGCGAGTCACGATCGTACGGCAGACCTGATTGAGCCGTGGTCCAGTAAAAGTAGTTCAGGGTGGTGATGTTATCAGGAGCGGTTGTGGATGCGAGTCACGATCGTACGGCAGACCTGATTGAGCCGTGGTCCAGTAAAAGTAGTTCAGGGTGGTGATGTTATCAGGAGCGGTTGTGGATGCGAGTCACGATCGTACGACAGACCTGATTGAGCCGTGGTCCAGTAAAAGTAGTTGAGGGTGATGTTATCAGGAGCGGTTGTGAATGCGAGTCACGATCGTACGGCAGACCTGATTGAGCCGTGGTCCAGTAAAAGTAGTTCAGGGTGATGTTATCAGGAGCGGTTGTGGATGCGAGTCACGATCGTACGGCAGACCTAATTGAGCCGTGGTCCAGTAAAAGTAGTTCAGGGTGATGTTATCAGGAGCGGTTGTGGATGCGAGTCACGATCGTACGGCAGACCTGATTGAGCCGTGGACCAGTAAAAGTAGTTGAGGGTGATGTTATCAGGGGCGGTTGTGGATGCGAGTCACGATCGTACGGCAGACCTGATTGAGCCGTGGTCCAGTAAAAGTAGTTCAGGGTGATGTTATCAGGAGCGGTTGTGGATGCGAGTCACGATCGTACGGCAGACCTGATTGAGCCGTGGTCCAGTAAAAGTAGTTCAGGGTGGTGATGTTATCAGGAGCGGTTGTGGATGCGAGTCACGATCGTATGGCAGACCTGATTGAGCCGTGGTCCAGTAAAAGTAGTTCAGGGTGATGTTATCAGGAGCGGTTGTGGATGCGAGTCACGATCGTACGGCAGACCTGATTGAGCCGTGGTCCAGTAAAAGTAGTTCAGGGTGGTGATGTTATCAGGAGCGGTTGTGGATGCGAGTCACGATCGTACGGCAGACCTGATTGAGCCGTGGTCCAGTAAAAGCGGGACTACGGAAGTCGGCACCAGTTCTTAGTCGCTATAAAAAAAACAATGAAACTCGGCACCCCTCCCTGGAGCGGCCGCCATGACACCATGAAAGTCGGCACCTGCCACGCCGGTTCCTCCTTCCACTTTTAACCTCCCCTCACGCTCATACCCCGTCATCACTTTTCACTCTCTGAACATTACCCCCTGTGATATCTTGAAACCCCCAATGCCATTACCAACTCACGGACGGGGCTTATTTGCATAAAATTACAGGCTGTGTAGACGATATTCATCTAGAATGTATTTCATTGACTATCTACATAATTTAGGAATCATCCTTGGCAAACCTACATACTCACCCCCATGGGGTTTATGGGGAAAATTAAAAAGTGCCGAAATTGTTACAGTTTGACATTGATCTAAGGAAACTATTACATTTCCTAACAAAACTAATATTTTCTGACAACATCCCAAGGCAGCAAACCTACATAAATTAATGGTTTTATTAACGTATAGTTAAGTATACATTTTTTACTCTCCATACTTGTGATTTTCATGTTATTCGTTGATAAAACTTTGACCACAACATATGTTACACAATAATATGAATAAATCGTGACAACTCTTATTATATTTTAGACAAATGTATTTTGTAGATTCCGGTTCGTAAAAGCTAAAATTCATCGTTACAAAATTATGTTACTGCTGGATTGTTGAACTTATTATGTTCCGGTTCTACTACTAATCAGTTTAATTGTTTCTTTATAGAAGGCTGTATGCCTAGGCGTTTCTTATCTGTTACTTTGCAGATGCAGGACAAAACTGTAACGAACTTACGTGTATATTTTTTTACAGTTTAAATACATCATCTAACGTACCGCTCCCAAACATTTACATTCATTTACATATTACCTAAAAAAAAATAATACTTGAGGTATTTGTTCGTAAGAAACTAATTACTGTCTCAGTAGGTTATCCGCATTTTACTGTCTTAAAGAACGAATGACCGCGTGCGATTTAAAAATTGGGAACAGAGCACCCGACTGACCATCGGTGCAGCAAATACTTCCAAGGGTCGACGGTAATCAATAGAGGAATGTCAAAATCATCAATGGAGCTGAATCCTGCTCTGATCTAAGGGAAGTGGTGAGAGAGTTAGCAAGGGGGCAAAAGACAAGAGAAATAGGGGTAAGACGGCGTGGAGGGGAGACTACCTGAGGCCACTGCAAAACCTTCCTGGTGCCGACTTTCATTGTGGCATTAATAACGCTTCGAGGATTTTTGCCGATGGATAGGTTTTGGTGCCGACTTTCATGGTCGCCAGTAAAAGTAGTTCAGGGTGATGTTATCAGGAGCGGTTGTGGATGCGAGTCACGATCGTAAGGCAGACCTGATTGAGCCGTGGTCCAGTAAAAGTAGTTCAGGGTGATGTTATCAGGAGCGGTTGTGGATGCGAGTCACGATCGTACGGCAGACCTGATTGAGCCGTGGTCCAGTAAAAGTAGTTCAGGGTGGTGATGTTATCAGGAGCGGTTGTGGATGCGAGTCACGATCGTACGGCAGACCTGATTGAGCCGTGGTCCAGTAAAAGTAGTTCAGGGTGATGTTATCAGAAGCGGTTGTGGATGCGAGACACGATCGTACGGCAGACCTGATTGAGCCGTGGTCCAGTAAAAGTAGTTCAGGGTGGTGATGTTATCAGGAGCGGTTGTGGATGCGAGTCACGATCGTACGGCAGACCTGATTGAGCCGTGGTCCAGTAAAAGTAGTTCAGGGTGGTGATGTTATCAGGAGCGGTTGTGGATGCGAGTCACGATCGTACGGCAGACCTGATTGAGCCGTGGTCCAGTAAAAGTAGTTCAGGGTGATGTTATCAGGAGCGGTTGTGGATGCGAGTCACGATCGTACGGCAGACCTGATTGAGCCGTGGTCCAGTAAAAGTAATTCAGGGTGATGTTATCAGGAGCGGTTGTGGATGCGAGTCACGATCGTACGGCAGACCTGATTGAGCCGTGGTCCAGTAAAAGTAGTTGAGGGTGATGTTATCAGGAGCGGTTGTGGATGCGAGTCACGATCGTACGGCAGACCTGATTGAGCCGTGGTCCAGTAAAAGTAGTTCAGGGTGATGTTATCAGAAGCGGTTGTGGATGCGAGACACGATCGTACGGCAGACCTGATTGAGCCGTGGTCTAGTAAAAGTAGTTCAGGGTGATGTTATCAGGAGCGGTTGTGGATGCGAGTCACGATCGTACGGCAGACCTGATTGAGCCGTGGTCCAGTAAAAGTAGTTCAGGGTGGTGATGTTATCAGGAGCGGTTGTGGATGCGAGTCACGATCGTACGGCAGACCTGATTGAGCCGTGGTCCAGTAAAAGTAGTTCAGGGTGATGTTATCAGGAGCGGTTGTGGATGCGAGTCATGATCGTACGGCAGACCTGATTGAGCCGTGGTCCAGTAAAAGTAGTTCAGGGTGGTGATGTTATCAGGAGCGGTTGTGGATGCGAGTCACGATCGTATGGCAGACCTGATTGAGCCGTGGTCCAGTAAAAGTAGTTCATTGTGATGTTATCAGGAGCGGTTGTGGATGCGAGTCACGATCGTACGGCAGACCTGATTGAGCCGTGGTCCAGTAAAAGCGGGACTACGGAAGTCGGCACCAGTTCTTAGTCGCTATAAAAAAAAACAATGAAACTCGGCACCCCTCCCTGGAGCGGCCGCCATGACACCATGAAAGTCGGCACCTGCCACGCCGGTTCCTCCTTCCACTTTTAACCTCCCCTCACGCTCATACCCCGTCATCACTTTTCACTCTCTGAACATTACCCCCTGTGATATCTTGAAACCCCCAATGCCATTACCAACTCACGGACGGGGCTTATTTGCATAAAATTACAGGCTGTGTAGACGATATTCATCTAGAATGTATTTCATTGACTATCTACATAATTTAGGAATCATCCTTGGCAAACCTACATACTCACCCCCATGGGGTTTATGGGGAAAATTAAAAAGTGCCGAAATTGTTACAGTTTGACATTGATCTAAGGAAACTATTACATTTCCTAACAAAACTAATATTTTCTGACAACATCCCAAGGCAGCAAACCTACATAAATTAATGGTTTTATTAACGTATAGTTAAGTATACATTTTTTACTCTCCATACTTGTGATTTTCATGTTATTCGTTGATAAAACTTTGACCACAACATATCTTACACAATAATATGAATAAATCGTGACAACTCTTATTATATTTTAGACAAATGTATTTTGTAGATTCCGGTTCGTAAAAGCTAAAATTCATCGTTACAAAATTATGTTACTGCTGGATTGTTGAACTTATTATGTTCCGGTTCTACTACTAATCAGTTTAATTGTTTCTTTATAGAAGGCTGTATGCCTAGGCGTTTCTTATCTGTTACTTTGCAGATGCAGGACAAAACTGTAACGAACTTACGTGTATATTTTTTTACAGTTTAAATACATCATCTAACGTACCGCTCCCAAACATTTACATTCATTTACATATTACCTAAAAAAAAAATAATACTTGAGGTATTTGTTCGTAAGAAACTAATTACTGTCTCAGTAGGTTATCCGCATTTTACTGTCTTAAAGAACGAATGACCGCGTGCGATTTAAAAATTGGGAACAGAGCACCCGACTGACCATCGGTGCAGCAAATACTTCCAAGGGTCGACGGTAATCAATAGAGGAATGTCAAAATCATCAATGGAGCTGAATCCTGCTCTGATCTAAGGGAAGTGGTGAGAGAGTTAGCAAGGGGGCAAAAGACAAGAGAAATAGGGGTAAGACGGCGTGGAGGGGAGACTACCTGAGGCCACTGCAAAACCTTCCTGGTGCCGACTTTCATTGTGGCATTAATAACGCTTCGAGGATTTTTGCCGATGGATAGGTTTTGGTGCCGACTTTCATGGTCGCCAGTAAAAGTAGTTCAGGGTGATGTTATCAGGAGCGGTTGTGGATGCGAGTCACGATCGTAAGGCAGACCTGATTGAGCCGTGGTCCAGTAAAAGTAGTTCAGGGTGATGTTATCAGGAGCGGTTGTGGATGCGAGTCACGATCGTACGGCAGACCTGATTGAGCCGTGGTCCAGTAAAAGTAGTTCAGGGTGGTGATGTTATCAGGAGCGGTTGTGGATGCGAGTCACGATCGTACGGCAGACCTGATTGAGCCGTGGTCCAGTAAAAGTAGTTCAGGGTGATGTTATCAGGAGCGGTTGTGGATGCGAGTCACGATCGTACGGCAGACCTGATTGAGCCGTGGTCCAGTAAAAGTAGTTCAGGGTGATGTTATCAGAAGCGGTTGTGGATGCGAGACACGATCGTACGGCAGACCTGATTGAGCCGTGGTCCAGTAAAAGTAGTTCAGGGTGGTGATGTTATCAGGAGCGGTTGTGGATGCGAGTCACGATCGTACGGCAGACCTGATTGAGCCGTGGTCCAGTAAAAGTAGTTCAGGGTGGTGATGTTATCAGGAGCGGTTGTATATGCGAGTCACGATCGTACGGCAGACCTGATTGAGCCGTGGTCCAGTAAAAGTAGTTCAGGGTGATGTTATCAGGAGCGGTTGTGGATACGAGTCACGATCGTACGGCAGACCTGATTGAGCCGTGGTCCAGTAAAAGTAGTTGAGGGTGATGTTATCAGGAGCGGTTGTGGATGCGAGTCACGATCGTACGGCAGACCTGATTGAGCCGTGGTCCAGTAAAAGTAGTTCAGGGTGATGTTATCAGAAGCGGTTGTGGATGCGAGACACGATCGTACGGCAGACCTGATTGAGCCGTGGTCTAGTAAAAGTAGTTCAGGGTGATGTTATCAGGAGCGGTTGTGGATGCGAGTCACGATCGTACGGCAGACCTGATTGAGCCGTGGTCCAGTAAAAGTAGTTCAGGGTGGTGATGTTATCAGGAGCGGTTGTGGATGCGAGTCACGATCGTACGGCAGACCTGATTGAGCCGTGGTCCAGTAAAAGTAGTTCAGGGTGATGTTATCAGGAGCGGTTGTGGATGCGAGTCATGATCGTACGGCAGACCTGATTGAGCCGTGGTCCAGTAAAAGTAGTTCAGGGTGGTGATGTTATCAGGAGCGGTTGTGGATGCGAGTCACGATCGTACGGCAGACCTGATTGAGCCGTGGTCCAGTAAAAGTAGTTCAGGGTGATGTTATCAGGAGCGGTTGTGGATGCGAGTCACGATCGTACGGCAGACCTGGTTGAGCCGTGGTCCAGTAAAAGTAGTTCAGGGTGGTGATGTTATCAGGAGCGGTTGTGGATGCGAGTCACGATCGTACGGCAGACGTGATTGAGCCGTGGTCCAGTAAAAGTAGTTCAGGGTGGTGATGTTATCAGGAGCGGTTGTGGATGCGAGTCACGATCGTACGGCAGACCTGATTGAGCCGTGGTCCAGTAAAAGTAGTTCAGGGTGGTGATGTTATCAGGAGGGGTTGTGGATGCGAGTCACGATCGTACGGCAGACCTTATTGAGCCGTGGTCCAGTAAAAGTAGTTCAGGGTGATGTTATCAGGAGCGGTTGTGGATGCGAGTCACGATCGTACGGCAGACCTGATTGAGCCGTGGTCCAGTAAAAGTAGTTCAGGGTGGTGATGTTATCAGGAGCGGTTGTGGATGCGAGTCACGATCGTACGGCAGACGTGATTGAGCCGTGGTCCAGTAAAAGTAGTTCAGGGTGGTGATGTTATCAGGAGCGGTTGTGGATGCGAGTCACGATCGTACGGCAGACCTGATTGAGCCGTGGTCCAGTAAAAGTAGTTCAGGGTGGTGATGTTATCAGGAGCGGTTGTGGATGCGAGTCACGATCGTACGGCAGACCTGATTGAGCCGTGGTCCAGTAAAAGTAGTTCAGGGTGGTGATGTTATCAGGAGCGGTTGTGGATGCGAGTCACGATCGTACGGCAGACGTGATTGAGCCGTGGTCCAGTAAAAGTAGTTCAGGGTGGTGATGTTATCAGGAGCGGTTGTGGATGCGAGTCACGATCGTACGGAAGACGTGATTGAGCCGTGGTCCAGTAAAAGTAGTTCAGGGTGATGTTATCAGGAGCGGTTGTGGATGCGAGTCACGATCGTACGGCAGACGTGATTGAGCCGTGGTCCAGTAAAAGTAGTTCAGGGTGGTGATGTTATCAGGAGCGGTTGTGGATGCGAGTCACGATCGTACGGCAGACCTGATTGAGCCGTGGTCCAGTAAAAGTAGTTCAGGGTGATGTTATCAGGAGCGGTTGTGGATGCGAGTCACGATCGTACGGCAGACCTGATTGAGCCGTGGTCCAGTAAAAGTAGTTCAGGGTGATGTTATCAGGAGCGGTTGTGGATGCGAGTCACGATCGTACGGCAGACCTGATTGGGCTGCGGTCATTTTAAACTTTGTTGACGTCTTCATCCGATGTTATCTTATAACATTGTGTAATCTTTAACAATAACTTGATTTTTAACTCGTTTGGCTAGATATATCTTATTTCCTTTAAAATTGAACTTCTCGTTTGTGAGGTTCCTTAAATTTTTCTCATGAGTGAATATCGTCACGAAAGTGGTACATTTAAAGTTAAAATGGTGATATAATCAGGGATTTCTTTAATTAATACAGATATTAAAATAAATAAACCGGTTGTTTATATGAGGATATTTCATAATGTCAAAAAAAATTTTATTGGTTATAAATTAAATAAATATTAGTGAATATATTATAAGGAAGAAAAACAGTTATAAGAATAATACCGATAACTATGGTATTCTAAATAAGTTAAATTATAAATGAAGACAGTTGAAAAAAATGTTAACAAGTGTTAAATAGTTAATATTACTCGATCATTTTCTGTCCGATCTCTTGTCATTGCTAAAAAAAACTAAACATTGAATTGCAATAATTATCCTGATGCAGAACGTCTAAATAATATTGACTCTGGTGGATTTATATCTATAAAGATTCAATAAAATATAATCTATATTTAAAATAAATAATTGAATAATTTTTTTTTTTACCATTTATTTTGTATACGAGTACTTTTTGAGTAAATGAATTAACTATTTGCTGTCCACGATGAAGTTATAAAAATCTGGTAAAGAAATAGTTTATTTCATACATTTGATAGATTTCAATTTTGAAAAAAAGAAAACTTAAAAAAACCAACACTACTTTTAATTTACAACTGATAATCAAAGATGTATTTGAAAAGCTGTTCTGTTCACGGAATTGTGTACCTGTATGATACAGTGCAAAATCTTTCTCTTATCTTGGACTCGTGAAACGTTTAAAGTTGGTAAAATATCCTGTCAAATCAAAGATTGTGAAAGTCCGCACGCAAAGGTACGCTGTAATTGTTGTGAGTCACGGCAGGGAGTACGGAATTCTTCTCATTTGTTAATTAACATGTTATATATCAAACCAATTTGCACTTGTAATAAAATAGAATCTCATGTTTAACATTTAGATGCATATCCGAAATATCATACTATTTCCTGTTTTTATATTAATGCTCATGACAAGAAAATGTATTCCATTACCCGAGTTTTATTGATTAGCTCTACAATCAATAGTAAATATTAAAAATATATTTTAATAAGATGTTACATAAGAAAAGGTTATCGCGAAAAGTTAAAGCATTCCACCAGGGAAATAAAATCGATTTGTATAAACAAAGTTGGTCAATTAACTAAATGGCGAGAAAGCACTCAGTAACACTTGGTAACTATAAAAAGTGGGTAGTAACGTTGAAATTTTCAGTATTATTCCATACCTTACTGTTCGAAAAACTAAGAAAATACTAAGATTCATCAGAAAAAAAATCTTTAGAACCCTTCTGTTTCTGAACTAGGCCGGAAAAAAAATAATTGGTTTATCGTTTCTCAGCCACCTTAAATATTACCAAAATCCACATATAAATACCGAATTAATTGTTGAAATTCTATGGTTGGCCAGCTTACTGTAGCTTTTCTAATATGTGTTTACTTATGGATCTAATCAACTAAAGTTGTTTCCGTCCCCACCCCTCCATGTCGTCCAAGTAATATGATGTACGATGACGGCCTTTCTGATCATCAGATGACTGATGGCTGTCAACTCTACAACATGCGGATCGATCCTTGGTCTGTAGACTCGAGCGAGCCTCGCGGCCGTCATGCATTTTCGTTAAAATACAGGAAGTTTTGCTATACACACCTTCATATTACATTTACTTATATTTTATATATTTCAGTATGTACGCAACTGTATATTCACGAGCATTTTATAACATTCAGAATATACAACACATTGATAATAAATATTAAACAACTTTTCTTTATTAATTAATTAGCGAATGAAAAAAATACAGGTTAAAGGTTAAAATCAACACAATTATTATAAATATTCACACCTTTGTTACATTAACAGAATATGTTAATTTAAAATATTTTGTTTTTATGTACAATGCAGTTTATGGAACAATGTAGGCCTATGGAACAACATTTTTAAAAATTCTTTTGAAATGTGTACTATGGCATCCACTTACCTTACTCCGAAGAGACCCCTGAAATCCTATGGGTTTCATGCCCAAAAATGGGCAGAATGGGTCAAGGAGAAATTTTGTACTAAGCATACTAATTTAAAAAAAAAATTCCAGCAAGCTAATATATATCAATTTAAAGTCTTAATGATAGAATACAATTCCGTAAACTCGATCTCAATATGACGATCGGGAGTTGGCAGACGTTAAATTTTATATTAAAATAATATTATTAAAATTTTTAAATGCAATACCGTAACTTCTGACATTTTTGACCTTTTAAGGTCTGATTTTTGGCTACGTACTCTCTTTACTAAGACCTTTGAGATCATTTATAGCATGGCTATGGTCTAAGAAAAAATCAGGACTTCCACTTTTGGACATCAATGAGGGTGATTTAAGGGCAGTATGATAAACATGTGTCAAGCTATCAGCATTTTTAGAGGTAATTGCAATAGCAAATGTATGCCGGCCTCAAAAGCCAAGTATGTAGAATATTATTGCATTTTAGAGAGTTTAGGTTTAAATTTGATTGAATTTTTAGGGCCATTTGCACAAATAAATGATAAACCGAATTAAAAATAATCTAGATTAATTCAGTTAAAATTAGCTGGAGGTGTAAGTTAAAACTATGCATGTGCAACTAACTTTTAGGTTAAGCTTATTTTTAAACTGAAGATCAGGTTTAAACTTTATTGGGGCAAACTGCCCTTAGAATATTAAATAAGGGAATGATAAACTCTATAGGCAAATGGGCGAATATAAGGGTTTTACCTGTGATTTAACAGAGACCGCATGTTAATCGGTTCAGTAGAACTAAAGATCTCACTCAGAACAGCCTTCAAATGTACTACCCCCCTGGGCCCTTGGCCCTTTGTTAAATTGCCATATAAGATAATAGAAAATTAAGTTGGGGTAACATATCTGAAATAGAAGAAAATGTTGGCAATATACATCAATTAAATTTCATTTGGTGCCACCCGTTAAATACCGGTTAAATATTGTGGCTAGGCTCGCTAAATGTTTTCCTGTATCTTCAAAAGAAAAGTTTATTTTCCATTGTAGACACAGTTTACATAAATACTTTCAAAACACGAACAAAACCTGCGAATATAAAAAAGCCAACCTTTATTTTGGTACAACTCGCATGTTATGAGCGATGGCTTGTGGATGCGATATTCCCTAGTGGGGATTACCGTCCAGACTAGTGAATGCTAGTTCATCCATAAATACCATCCTCATGATTAGACCAATTCGTATATATGAGGTCTAAATTGTGGTTCGGATCCCACGTTAAACTGTAGGTCCCTAGATACCATTGGCTATTGGGCTATTAATTATAAGTCCTGTATAAGGAGAATGTCGGCCTTAGTCAGTAACAAGACTACAAGATCGCGCCACATTCATCCTACACTTATCTCTCATTCATATCCAGGTTAAAATACCCACTATGTGAGGTCCCTGTCTCAAAATAGTGATTTAGTGATAATGTAAATCAGTTACGTAGACGTCAGGGTAGCTATCATTAGTTTTGCAAAAGTTTTTAGTATATAAGATTTCGTTTTAAAATAGAAACTATTATCGCCAATCTAAAACATTGTACAAAAGTTTCTCAGCACCTTAAAGTCCCCTGAAGAACGTTACACGATTAAAAGTTTTTAAGAATGGGATCAAAACCACCTCGGATGGGAGGTATTAAAGTCGCGAAGACGTTGTCGTTACAGCTAGGGAATACACATTAACGCTCCATTCCTCCCAACAACCCCCCCTACCCCCCACCCACAACCCGCGGGCAATAACAGAAGATGTTCTTCGCTGCTAATGTATTCGCTGTGATTCTGTCGTTGGTGTTTCTGTTGCTAGTTGTCTCACATTGTTCTCCCCACTGCGATCCCAATGTTGATTTGATTTTTGAACTCGTAAACTACTTCGTGGTGCCATTGTTTAGTTAATCTACTACACATCTATGAAACCTTTCTGCTGATGGTGTAGGTCAGTGTTAAATCCAATAAAAATGACAAAGTAATTTAATTAATTTTATTAAAAAAATAATTTAACAAATAATGATAATAATAAAAAAATCATTATAATCTGTTTCCAAATGACAAAATATAAACATTAGTATGACAAATGAACTAAGTCAGCTGATAAACTGGGCGGATATAAGGGGGTATTTTGATCTATAATATTTTTGTAATTACGTTTTTGGTTTGGATGAAAAATATATTTTAATAATAATTCTTTTAAAAGGAGTACAGTTAAATTTTTAAAACTAGGTAAGGTCAATGTTAGGGGGCCTATTTTTCACAGTGAACATCTTTTGTTCATGGTATAATCATATGTTTCAACTAGTCCGATTTTGTGATTCAATCATAACAAACAGTCAATGGTCGGGCTCACGTTCATCCACCGCATCCACGGCAACCGGGATTTAGATAATCACGTGACAAATCCCAATGGTCACGTGGTAAATCCAGGTGGATCCTAGTGACGTCATTTTGCTGCCGTCTTATGAACCCACCGGGATTTTGATTGTTGACGTTCGCATGCCTTTTTAGCTAACCACAAAAAAAAAATCCACCGAATCCCGGTTGCGGTGGATTGAGGTGGATGAACGTGAACCCGACCAATGTCAACGAGATTAAACTACATTTATAGAGTGCTACAAACATAGACAAGGATCCCCCGGTTGATTGGCGCTATTTTACCCACAATTCCCGCTGTTTCCTTGGGGAAAAATCAACAGGGGAAAGAAATTTACATGGGTTTATCACTCGTCAACCTCATTGTTCAATGTAGTTATCTATAAGTTTTACTAGTGTACCGTATACTTTTTGCTTGAAATCGAACCATTTAATTTGGTCTATCACAATGAAAAATGTTACAAAATCAATTACACCCGACCAATATTATGATTATCAATATCAATATCAATATTATAATTATCAGTAATCACCCAAAATTAAACTTATTTACAGCTGTACATAACAGATGTTTAAATGCACAACCCAATCTCCACATTATTCTAACGGGAAATTTTCAAATTTAAGAAATGGATATTGCCATTAGTTTAAGTCTGATTCTTATCGAATTATGGCGTAAACAATTACAGATCAAGCCCTATCCAACGGACCCCAAAACTTGAAAATAGGTTGCAAATTGTTGGAGGAGTTCCAACTACAAAAAACTTCTTATGAACTAAGGTTTTAACAAAATAATAGTCTATTTAAAGTTACCATAGTGTGTTTCATGGGCTTTTATAATATGGGGTTCATTCAAATTGAGCTCTAAGATTTAGAAAACCCGCAAAAATCAATTGGGGAAACTTATAGGCCTAACTGAGTTGTGAATTTTGAGGCCTTCGTCCTTCAAAAAAATTTTTTAGCAACGTCCTTGATGATCATTAGCTATGGTTTTAAAATCAAACTTAAAATTATGTTTAATATAAACAAAGGAGACTTATTTTGAATCCCCGTGCCATTCTTAAGAATATTTTGCATTATTTCTTGATTCAACTGTTTTGACATGTCGTAGGCTATTTGTTCCTATTCCCTGAAATCGAGGCCTCTAATTTGTGAATACTAACATTATTTTACGTCTTGTGAAACGCTCACGGTTTTGCTCAATAATTTTCACTTACATATAGATCGTTAACCATTGTAACCTATCATCCATGGTTTAACATAACCTCCTTGTTATGAATAGATAGTTGCTCTCGCTGGTATACAATTTGTTTTTATTTCAGCTGTTAAACTTGAAAAGAATATGATTTCCTTAGCAATGTTCATCAAATGAAGAAATAAGAAATTTTAAGTGCTTGTAAGGCCCTTACTTTTTACGAAAAACCACTTTCCACCGAGCTCTGTCGAAGGACACAAAAATCATTAAAATCAGTTAAAACCTGTAGGAGGACTCCCTTGTCAAAAAACCATGTCGCACATTAAATATTCAAAACAGGAAGGTAAAAAACACCTTTGGACAGCTCGTCTGAGACCTCTACTGGGCCGATTTACATGGGGGTTGTACCAAAACAAACGTTTTTGGCGCCATCATATTAGCAGGTTTTATTTATATTTCGACAATAGTTGCGTTATATAAAAAATAAAACTAAAAATAAAATTTTATTATGTGGATATTTAACATGTGGAAAAAGTCAACTTTTTCAATCCTTTGGATGGTTTGTCTGAGACTCCCACTGGACGGATTTACATGAAGTTTGTACCGGACACAATTATAATGTAGCCTATTGCACTTTAAATGGACAGAAAGAATAATACAGTTTTAAAACTACAGTACTACCATTTAAAATATACAGTTTTATGGTTGGTGGATCAAAAAGTAAATACCTTTCGTTAAATTGTTTAGTACTAGGCCTATACATAAAGATACTTAATTATATAAAACAACTGATAAACGGGGAAGGGCATTTTTTTAGGGAGAGGCTAGAAAAATTAATTAAAATTGATTCGGGGTCGAAAAAAAGAAGAAGGTGAGCAAGGTTAGCTCAGAAAAAAATAAAGACGGTGAGCCAAGACCTGAAAGATGGGAATAAATTCTTTAGCTCATGAAGGACTGTGAGTTGACTTTCACAGCTTGGCTCAGGCACCAAGGGGTCACCAAAAAGCACCCGTACAGTGGAAAGCCCACTGTCCTTGAGGGAAAACGGGAAGGACATAGCAGTTTAAAAAGTATATTTTATACATTTTTGCACTATCTGCCTAGCTCTTTACTTGCGACGAATGGAGTTGTTTCCTTCGAGTATAGACGGGCAACAACTCTTTTATTTTTAATGCAACTAAGTAAAATATAACTGTTTATTCCTACTTATATAAACGAAAGTCACATACACTGAGTATATTTAATCAGGTATCATGTTGGGATAACTGTAATGTAGGACCTAAGGCTCTAACAATTTTTAATTTAATTTTGATGGTGAGAGATAATAAACTGTTATATTTTATTAATTCAAAAAGCCAAGCCAGGCTAAACAAATCATCTTAATGCTCTTCGTTGCAACTAAATTTTTATTTGACTTTGTATTTTTATAAGTTTAATGTGTCATAAGCAAACATTCACTTGAGAATTAAAACCAACTCGGCTAAAAATATCTAACAAGACAACAAGCACCAATAATGTTCAAGTTTTCATGGTAACAGGTTTGATTTTTGCTGTGGTCCCAAAAACAAACAGCTATTATTTGCGCTGCTGATATAACTTTCTAAAACCAGTTTACCCAAAACAAAAAGTACAGGAAGTCTAAGTAAAAGAAGTCAGAAGGTCACAGCTCTTCGTAAGAAAATCCTCCAGTTGGCCTGAGGAGAGTTCTAAGCACATATTCGCCGAAAGAACTTCTTTAACACCTCCAAAGTTCTTGAACTCGTCTTCTCGCCCTATCAGAGAGGGACTTCGTCTTCTCATTCTAACAGAAAGCGACTTCAGTCTTCGAGGAGAGTCTCTTTCTCAAGGTTCACCAGTCTTGGTCATCAGGTGTTGTTCATCTCAGTCGAAGTAAGAAGTCCGTCAAGGAATCCTTATAATTATCTGGTAATTATACCAACGATAACTCTTGTGAGAATTACGAGGAAACAGAAGGATTATTACATTGGTACATTTATGCGTTTTGTATTTTTACAAATGGAATTAAAGATGAATAATTATAATATTTTGAGTGTGGTTTGTTAGTGTTCCTATTTACATTTATAAACAAACGAAGGGGTATCTTTCTAATTTAATTGGTTTTATAAGTCGTCTAATACCAGTGACATAAATTAAACTTGAACTTCAGTACAGATCCTACCTAGTGTACATATAGTCCAGTAAATTTGTCAGAAAATACGGGGTTGCCGTGCAAAAGGTCGGGTAGTTCTGATTTTTTGATATGTTGTTAGTGTTGGGCCCATTACATAAAATCCAAGTTTTCGACCTCGAGGTGCGACCGCGCGCCACGGGGCGCGCCACTTGTTACTAAAATATCGAAATTTTTACAAATCCTAAGGTTTTTGGTCTTAATCGCTTGCGAATAATTTTACAGGAAATATTACATTATTATATTAAAGGAGGATAAATTTGTGACATTTTGAGCCCAACAACACATATGTAGCGTAATTAATGACCGAAATACAGATCTTAAAAATAAACCAATTTCCCAAAGATAGATTTAAATGGTGTATTTTTTCAATATTTCCAATATATAGTTTTTTCAAGCAAACACTGTATAGATTTATGGTGTTTGTTATGTTATTTTCTATAGATAAATAATACGAGAACGTATGAATGAAACTAAGAAAGGAAGAATATAAAGTTAATTTGTAAGAATTTTATTTTAATAGGCTACAGAGGTTGAAAAAATGGTTAACACTATTTTTTTAGATCAATGAATGCCCTACTTGAGAGATAAAACTAACGTCTAAAAAAATTTACTTAATTTCATATTTATAACGTAAACTTCGACAGTAGTCCACATAACGATAATATCATACTTAAAGTTTTCGCATTTTAGATAGGCCAGGATAACCGAGCTAGAAGTAGCAGGTAATGGAATTATTTACATTTTGAAATTGCTAGAAAATATTTTAAGGAAAAGTTAAAATGCCTGCAATTTCCGGCTGCGTTGTCCTATTGAGGTCAGGTTAGCAGCATTGTGTTCTGTTAAGTGAGACCTTCAATATGAGGTACATATTGCCCTATGCTTACCTTTAAGATTTTCTTGTAGGCCTAACTCCTAGTGGGCCGTCCCACATTGGGTCTAAAAAGTCACATTGTACCACAAAATGAAGTACTAATGGCCAAATATTAGTGTTTGAAGTTCCATTCCTCTAAGTCATCCCTTATAGAAAAAAAATAAGAGGGGAAGACTTTAAAATTCAATAATGTCTGTACTGAAATTGGGCCAAGAGCGGAGACTTTTTTCACTGTCGCCATAAAATAAAATGCAATATTGCTCGTTATCCCCAAACTGAACATAGTGATATTATAAATCATTGTAAAGCTAAAATAATTCTCTACAAACTTCAGGTTTTACATATAAACTTCAAACAAACGAGCTGTAAGGGAAGGTTTTTATATGATGTAAAGAAAAAAATCAATTTTTTACTTTTATGTTGATTTTGTCAAAAACTTTAAGGCTTTTGTAATAAGTGTTAATGACAATTTTTGTAGTAAATTTTATGAGGAACAAAATAAAAGCAATGCCACTTGGACTGCTTTTCTCCTTACGAAACTGTAGTTGATTTTCTAACATACTGAAACTTTAACTTTAACAGGGCGTAGGACTGAAAGCTCAAGGGGGATTTTTCGTTACGTTTGGGAAAATTCACACCTTATCATAGTCTATCAACTGTGAAAATTCAGCCATTCCGGAATCACTTCCGACACGAACCTATTTTGACTGGGCTATTTAGTTATTTTGCTTGAAAGTCTTTATTTGGGTCATTAATTACGCTACATATGTGTTGTTGGGCTTAAAATGTCACAAATTTATCCTTCTTTAATATAATAATGTAATATTTCCTGTAAAATTATTCGCTAGCAATTTAGACCAAAAAAACTTAGAAGTTGTAAAAATTTCGATATTTTAGTAACAAGTGGCGCGCCCCGTGGCGCGCGGTCGCACCTCGAGGTCGAAAACTTGGATTTTATGTAATGGGCCCAACACTAACAACATATAAAAAAATCAGAACTACCCGACCTTTTGTAAACCAAAATGTATAATTTTACTGGACTAATAGAATATACATTATAAAAAGATATTGAATGACAGGACAGATGATTATACTACAAATAAAACAAGTTCAGTGTCAAAGATAGTCCACGTTATCTTGACCGCTTCTAGTTAAAATAATTCAGGTGTAAGACTAAGTTAATATTGTTTTACTTTTTTCCTTGTTAAAGATTTCATAGTTCAGCATCATTAAAATAACGATACTTTTAATTTTAGTTCCTTATGACCATTTTTCTTAGTTCTTTCGCGCAGTAATTAATCAAACAGCTCAAATTCACTTGACTGTTAAATTTAGGTTAATAAACGATCTTCTTTAAAAACAAATATATGCCTTTTTAAAGATTTTCCAAATGCTTTCCTAGAAACAAATTAAAGAAATTTTCTTGGGTGGTTTCATAATAAAATTCCGGATTTGTTAGACAGCCTTCTTAACTGGAATGAGCTATACTAATAAACTGTTGGGGGTTATATTTTTGTCATGTGAAACAGCTAGGGTTTACCAGACATAGGCCTTAAAACGGACATTTTAAATAGGATTTTGATGTTTTAGTTTGAGCATACAATGACTAATACTTTATAGGATAGCTGGCATGGGTTTGTTTGCTCTTTCCCAATTCATAATTATGATTAACACCAATACAAATTCATTACAAACAACAAGCATGTGTATTGGTCATGTTTAATGCTTTTTTGTCGGGAGACCTTCAGGGAGGTCATACTTCGAGCTTCTAAGATTTGTTTCAGGAATAGGTTATTTGTAAGCCTATTTTTTTTATATTCTACGAGGTGGCCCGTGCGCAAATTGCGCATTTTAGGATTCTGTATGAGTGAAACTCACCTACAGTACGTGAATGTTAATTATGAAACGACAGAGATCTATTTTTGTTTATTATCTGGCTTTTAAAATTCATCTGAAGGTAATCAGCTGTAATTCACATTAAAGAACATGCAATAAAAGTTGGTCAAAATTTTAAAGCGCCATCTAGAAATAAATCAAAGGCGAGGGGGGCGAAGCCCGAAACGATATGACCTTTTTAATTAAGATTCGTCACTGCGCTATATCCTAAGCTTTAAAATGACACATCAATCTTAAAAATCGGTTCAGTAGGTCGAGAGAAAAAGGGACGTAACAGACGAAACCCTTATAGAAATAAGAAGATAGATATTCCAGGCGTACTTAAAAAATCTACTGGTATCACAGTTAATGTTGACGGACCGAATTTATACAATCATTTATACAATGAATAGTGTATGCTTTTATGTTGTATGGTTCTAAAGTGTACATTTATTTATTAAGTGAAAAGAATTTCAGATTTCGTATCAGAAAATACGGGATCTGTCAGAAATTCCTTTGTGTTAAACGAATAGACAAAATGGTTTATTTAAGAAGCAATAACAGGGAAAGAACAAATTTATAAACATCCGGCAGAAGAACTGGAATGCTGAATAATGTATTGGGCAGTGAGTCAGCAAACAGACGTCCGCGGCCTTGTCGTTTTACCGGACTGAATTCTGTAAGTTGAAATGTTTTATTGAGTAGTGGTCATGATATTGAAAGTAAGCCATGTTATAGCGTTATTTTTAGGTGTAAAATACTGCACTATTGAATATTTTAAAGAAAAGAAAACGTGAGATGATTGAAAATAAAAATCGTGTTTAATGTTACGATTTGTGGTAGAGTTTCGTCTTTAAATTTGGTATTGTATCAGGAATCGTCCAAATATAATATATGTTTGCATGGAAAAATGATCTATGAATTATTTCATATTTTAAACGAAACAACGGTGCCATCCACATCCAATTCTTGTTGTTTAAATTGTTAATTTGTACTTTTATAAATGATAATATCATCGATTATGTAAAAAAAAAAAATTGACAAGGAATTCTTTTACAGTCAATTTGATAAAAACTTTATTTATGATAAAAATTTTTGTACGACAATTATGTTAAACATAAAGCGCAGGAATCTTATAAGGCTAGAAAAAGTAAAGAGAAATGTGACTGTAGGCATGACTGTTGATGACTGTTCGTAGTTGTAATGATGTGTTCCATCAAGTGGGAGAAATACTTAATTTTGACTTAATTACAGGCACTTTGTTCGACTTTTATCATTGAAATGTGACTGCAGGCATGAGCGATTTAAAATAACAGTATTCCATTTCAATTCGTAAGTTTATTATAATTTCACAATAATCCAAAGGATCGAATAATGTTCCTGGATCCTTAGCATTTAGTTGAAAGGAAAAAAATAATTTTTTACCAATCGTTTAATATTGAAGAGTTTCTATATGAACGAGTTTACGTACACATTTTTATAGAAAATTATAATATAGTATATAATTTTCAACTTCAATATATAATTCTTTTCTCATAAGCTGAAAAATATTAATCTTCCTAGAATTTTCTAAATTTAAGCCATTCGTAGCATGGTTGCAAAAAGTTTAAGTTTTTCTGTATTCTTGAAAAAATAGCCTGGCTAACACGATGAACGTTGTTACTTGTTATTATTATTATTATTATTATTATTATTATTATTATTATTATTATTATTATTATTATTATTAGAGGAGGTTTTTTAGTGGGTAAACCCGTTTTTTAGGGGAGTCCCACACTACAGGCTGGCCACCTGTGTGCGTAATGCATTTTCCCTGCCTCTCCCTTAAAAAAATATTATTATTTGCTCTTCCTTGGTTACTCAAATATTCCAACCGAGAAATGGTCAGATAACTTGAGGAATTCCGTCAACCAATATTAAAGTTAATCTAAAGTCTCCAATGAAATGGATTAATTTGGTGTTAAAAATTTTGTACTCGATTAAACAAGTTGGATCGTGTTCCTACAGAGATGACGAAAGCGGAAGTGGCTGTCTCACAGGAAATTGCGTTCATCATGACTCTACTTGTGTCTTCCGGCCCCAGGATGTAAAGTTATAAATTGACATAAAACGCCATGGAAGATTGAATTGTGTTTCATTGTAATAGTTAATTGTTTACGCAGTCTCATCCGACGGAGAATAGTATTTGTAATTAATAGAGACGTTTTTGAAGAAAGTTTATCGATTCCCTTCAAATGACTGAAAACTATTTTGAAAATTTACTGTACCTTCTTCATTTTATACTAATAATAAGTTTCGTTTCATAAAGAATTGAAAAATAAGCTTTTTTTAAAGGTAAATAGTTGAAAGACCTATAGTAATTTAAGTGGGTTCTTAATTTATACTGAACCTAATTCAAGAATTTTATGGCCCTAGAGGTTCTTATAATTCATTCCTCTACAAGCATTTCTTAAGCTTCAACCATCTCTATAAATTTTATCATGAAAACAGCATTTATTTCTGAAACATTGAACCAGGAGTCATGTAAACTTGATTGTTTATTTAAAATACACAATCGAAATAGGATTTCATTGATACACTGGTTTTTCAAGCAATATTACAACACATTGACGAAAGTGGAAAGCTGCTACCTTTATTCGAATAACAAGTGTTGTTACTAAACAAAGGAAACAGACCGGCTAACCTGTTGATCTAAACCTGGAATCATAAACAGAAAACATCACACTCTTGGGGCCAGTTTTGTGGAAACGACAACATGGTTTCCAGAGGTGCACGGAAGCGACCATTCTACCATGGTCTGTAACTGGTTGCTGTGATAAAATTTTTCTCATAATTCATTCTGTATCACTTTAACTTGGCTTTTTGTTAAATTGGTATATCAATATTTTTGGGTCTGCAAACGGAACGAATTTGAAACAGTTATTGTATTGTTGATGCATGAGACAAGAATATTGCAAAAACAATACAACTGTTTCTAAACTTGTCTATTTCCTTCACACTTTTTCATGAAACGTATTTCCCTCATATTCTTTTGTATACCGTTTTGTTTCATGTGAGTGACCAATTGATATATATTATGTAGGGGTTTAACGTGGGATCAGATCTTGAAGGCAGTTGTTTTGTTTGTCATCAGTACCATTCATTTGAACTTAAAGGTTAATCTCCTTCATTTAGTTAGTAAGTTTTACGAGTAACGTGTAGTCAGTGACATGAAAAAGTAAGGTAGAAATAAAGGAGGATACCTTGTAAATATATTGGAAATAAAATACCTCATAAAGTAGTTAGTAATCGAAAATTTTACATGAATCTTCTGCCTACTTGTGCCGTTATCAGCTAAAATTCATAGTTCTTGGGAATTTCAATGTATAAGTGTCATTTTCACTACAAAATAATCGGTTGCGACACCTTAATCTCGGCTCTACCTCTAACAACATGAAAATCCAAGTTGTAATGTGATATAATAAAATAATAAAGCATGGACTATCATATCGGTAAAATAACGGGCTTCGACAGTTCTCGAACGAGACTATCGATTGCATCCACATTGGACATGAGTTATCGATTAATTCACTTAAGTATGGGCGCCTGTGGTCGATCGTCAGTCATCCACAGCCCTCTACTGCAGCCGAGCTTCATTAAGCTGACAAATAAGACGGCTGTCACTGATATCGAATATAACCTGTTATTTCGGTAGTGGTTGTATATGTGGAACGGTTCATGGTTCACTATTGTTCCCTGACATATTTGGTACAATCAATTATGGAAAATATAACACATAACCAAATTATTTCACTACTGTAACTGCTGCATAGCCAAGGAACGGTACATGGTTCAGTGTGGTTTATGATGTATGTTTTTGATGTATGAAGAGGTAACATAATAATCTCTTCGATAATTATCCATTTCAAGTAATGTGATGTATTTGAACATTTACGGTTGTTCAAAGTTCTTCACTAATAACAATGTTTTATACATTATCCTCGCTTTTTACTATGTTTAGGGATCGAAATTATAATATTTCTTAATAAAAGTAAACATATTACCCCCTTTATTACAATATAACGTTAATACATAATATATATATACAAAAAAAATATATGCATTAAACAAAGAATACGTCACAAAAATACAATGCTAACCTTGACTAACATTTTTGTATATTTTTATCTTTTCAGAAAATATTGCTATTTTAGTTAGTTTTAAGCATATGTTTGGGAATTTCATTAAACTATACTTTTACTTTATTAATTTGTTACAAATTCAATCGTCATATTCATTATATCATGATTAAATATTAAAATAATAAAATAGTATACAAGATTTTAAATTCCAAATTCGTTTTACTAACATTTACTGAATATATGCAATCTGTAAAAAATAAATTCATATATTTTATAATGTACTTTATTTATTTTTTTTATATTTTAAAAGAAGATAAAAATGCATTCAAACTGATTTTTGCATGAAAAAATTAAACGAATTTTTATACATATGACTTTGTTAGTATTGCTTTCTCTGAATATCATAAATAAAATAAGAAGAATATAAATTTCAACATAAAAATCTTTTAAAGAAACTTCATTGAATAGTATGTACAATTTGTAGAACATGAGTTTTCTTGCTATTTTTAGTACGTGATATATACATAAGAACATATTTGATCTATTTAGTAACATTTATATCACTTAGGACAACATATTATTGATGATGATTCTACCACTAACTCAGGAAAAGACTAATATAAATACAGAAGTATTGAAATACATGTATTGTGTATAAAGGTCATTGATGTTTCCCTGTTGATGTTGTTTACATTTTTTATCGTTAATTTAAGACATATGGGTAGTTATACTAATGTTTGTATGTCAATTTGTGATTAGAAGCCAATGGTTTTGGAGATGTTTGTATGGGAGAGGAAGAAGAGTGGCTGTATAAAGGATGAGGATTCTACTTAGGCCTAATCACAGAAAATTGTGTTAAAATGATTTTTTGTTAATGAAGAGAAATTTACTATTTAAAGCGAACGTTTTTCAATTTTATAAAGCCATGCAATTTTTTTACTTGCGTATGTGTAGAATAACCGAGTTTAGGTGTTTAGTAACTATTATTTGGGTGAAATATATGGTCAAAGTGATTAATTTAGTCATTATGTACTAATGAATTCGGCCAAAGTAATCAATTAACCTTTTTTAACACTCTATCCAGTCACTAAACATAATAACCACAACAGTTTAATCAATGTGAATAATTGAATTTGGTTTCGGGCCTATAACTTTGACGGGCAATTATACATAAGCAGGGGTGTGCTTACATAATATCCAACTTAGTTTGGTGAATGTGATGATTGGAGAATTATTTATCACTTTATCCAGCCATTTTATACAATATCTTACATCAATCAGAGAATCTAATTAAATTACCAAATTGATCGGTTTACCAACCTCGTTTGTTAGGAGACCTAAAATAACTGAATATTGAAAAAAACCTAACCCAACCTTTCCGAACTTTCTTCCCCCTGCTTACAACACTGAGTGGAATTTATTTCATTTGACTACTCAATTAGCTAATATACAATAATCGGTCAAAGTAATTAATATAAAATAAAATTCATTACTTTAACCGAACTGTGCCAGACCTTATGAATAGTGACCGGTTAAAGTGGTGAATCGTCACTTTAAACGTAATTAATAACTTAATCACTTTCGCCAGCAAACTTGGTTGTTATTTATACTAACCGGTCATTATGTATAATACTCTATTAGTTACTTTGACCATAACTATGTGGGAAGCTTTTGCATTTTTAGAGGTGTGAGTTCAAGGGAAAATTAACTAATTGTTTTGATGAAGTTGTATGAATATATGTTGTTGGATGGCAAAACACGTATGCTCTTGTGTGTAGTGTTTCTATGAGGTACTTAAAAATTAAAAAAGTAGAAAAAGTGTTTAAAACAGAAGTGTATTTATTTTACAAACCAGTTTTTGGGATATTCATTGAAGTGTGACTGAGAGGTTTGGGGCATCAATGGCTTTAAAAAAAATATTTATTTAAATGGCGATTTTTAATGATTATTTAAGATCTATTTCTTTTTGAAGATGTGTGCTTGAAAGAGTATTGTTTGGATGATTACGGTACCAATACGAATATATACACATACAGGGTATTTAAATTTATTTTTTTATTTGCATCTTACTATCTACTATTTATTTTACAAACCAGTTTTTGGGATATTCATTGAAGTGTGACTGAGAGGTTTGGAGCATCAATGGCTTTAAAAAAATATTTATTTAAATGGCGATTTTTAATGATTATTTAAGATCTATTTCTTTTTGAAGATGTGTGCTTGAAAGAGTATTGTTTGGATGATTACGGTACCAATACGAATATATACACATACAGGGTATTTAAATTTATTTTTTTATTTGCATCTTACTATCTACTAAACATTGAGGGAAGAAAATTCAACAGAAAAATTTCGTCCACCCATTAACCCTTTCTCATCCCAACCGCTATCTCAAAAATTCCAAATACAAACTCCCAATTTTTATTTCATTTTTTTATTTTATACACTATTTAAAGACTTTTTTACTATTTGATCTTTTTCTCTAAACTTAACGATTAGGGAGCTTTAATTGCCTATATCTCCTAAACCATTTTTATTTAGGACTATTATACCAGTATTTATTTTTTTTTTAATAGATAAAACGCATAAAAAAATAAACACCCTGTACATTGCATCAACTATTTACAAATGTTTGTTTGCACATGTGTGAAATTATTTGAGTGATGTTTAAAGGATGATTACAACATAGGAGTCATTGTAACGAGTGTCTGGGCGTTGTACGCTGGGCGTTGTGCGCTGTGCGCTGTGCGCTGTGCGTTGTGTGCTGTGTGTTGTGTGCTGTGTGTCTGTGCGCTGTTCGGATGACCACTCCGTATGTGTTCCATGTGCTATCGCTACTGTGCCGTGTTCTCTGTACTGTACTGTGCTAAGCTGTTCCTCTCTCTTGCAGCACCAGGCCGCAGCTCACGCGCTGGTGAGTCACTTTCTCTCTTAAGTTGCTTCTGCTTGCAGCTTGCGCTTTTTCTCCTTATTTCAACTTTTCTCTCGTTTTCACCTAGCAGCTTTATGTGTCTGCCTGTGGTATGTGGAGTGTGTGGTATGTCCCTGATGTTCTGTTAATACCATGTTGAGCATGTTTCCTGAATTACATTACACTCACAACATGTATAGATCACAAAACATTGGTATTAGTAGTAAGATGCAATCTACAATAATTAAAAAAATGTATAGAAAAAAATGCTATGTAATACTATAGTTATATACTTACAATATAAACGGCCACCACAATTCTCAACAAAAACCAATTCTACAATTATAAATTATTTACGAAGTGTATAAATACAGAAATGAAATGCTCATTATAGATGTTTTGTCCTTGCTAATGGACAATATTAAGGTGTTATGTTAATGTTAATGGTCTTAATAACATAATCTCGTCTACTCAAAAATTACTACGAATAAAGATACTATAATTCATACTACCAAGAGTTATAAACAAACACATAGTTTATCTTTCCTTAATTATGTAAAATAGTTTTTGACGTTGAGAAGTAAAAAAATTTAAAATGCTCGGTTAATAACACTCTGTATAATTCAGACAATTTTGTAGAAAAAAAAAAAACACTAAACAATGCGTATAAAATTTCCAGCTGGCCTACATTTCACAACGAATGAAATGAATGTAAAGTTAATTGCGAATAAATATGTAGGATATTCAAACTTAATCCCAAATAACTACGTTTATACTTTTAAGAACTAAAAAAGTCAAGGAAAATAAATTGTAAATGAAAAAATGTTAAGTAAATTAACTGAATTATTAGTTTTAATGTGTATTATTCTTCAATGACTCCCACTACAGTGTTCACAATGAATTATTAATGAATGGACACCGAACAAAAGTTTAGCAAGGAGGTGGGTAAAGTGGTCCATTGAGTTGGTGCAATTCAGGCCTTCAGACGTCGCGTCGATAGTACTTGAATACGTCTGCTGCAGCACAAATTGTCTCTTAGGGTTTCGAGAAAACTGTTCATAGGACTTCCGTAATATGTCATAAGAATTTATTGTTAAATGTGTCAACAGTACAAAACATGTTTCAAAAAGAAAGTTAAACCACTGTTGCCGCACACAAAAGTTATCATTAAAGTAGTTCAAGTTATAGGTAAGTGCGACCTGAAAAGTGGAACATACAATTTTGGCTAGAAAGTCATAAGAACTTAACTTCAGTATAATCCGCTTTCACTGGCATAAACTGTAAACTAAGACAAGTGGTGTAAAATGGAAATTGCATTAACATTTAGGAATTCATTATAATTTCACAAAAGTAAATAGTTGTTCGAGTTTGTAGGAATTATATTTTTGCCTAATAAGCACCTAATTAAATTAATCATGGTACCAACACCAACAGTTTATAGTTAGTTCTCTATCTTTACACAACCATCATCATATTTAATGTTTGTAACAAGAGCGCTAATTGGTAAATATACATTAAAGTATTCGTACCCAATGAAGGGTAAGGATGGTAGTTTGTGTTGACCATACTGATTTAGTACACGTTCGGAAGTTTAAGCACAAATAACGAAGATAAAATACGGAAATGAAGATATGGAAAGGAAGAATACGGTGTTGTGATATGTAACAATAAGGAAAGGAAACATAATAAATAAATAAAAACTTGTGCAAACAACTGGAATTTTATATTTTTCACTAGTTATTTTTTCAAGATGCATAAATACGGTAGGTTAAGTTAGATCTGATGAGTCGGTCAAGGGTATTTTAGGTCAGTCATATCACAGCTTTTTCAGATTGAGCTAATTGGTTGATGTAAGGTCAAATTAGATGAAGTGAAGCAGGTTAGTTTAGGAAAAATCAGGCACGATCATTTCAGACTCGGTCCGATCTGGTTAGGACTTTCCAATTAGGTTAGGATAAATTTTGACATTTACTTAAACAATACATAACGTGTCTTTAACCCCCCAATTTCGATTTCGTTATCCTTCCCCCGTTTCAACAGTTATCATATTGTTAGTAGTCAAATCACACTTTTCATGAGAACCAAATCGTGATTTTACTGCAAAATATTATATACACCTATGCCCACCTCGTTTATTAACAAAAACCACCAATCATTAATTACTTCTTAGGTTTAAGATTTGTTTGCACATTAGCCAATCGAAATTTGATAGAAACATGAATTATAGGTGACTAGCTTTTTCCCGCGGCTTCGCTCGCGTTACTCGTCAGGTTTAGCTCGTTCGCTACGCTCACTTTCTGTCACCCTCTCCCTATACATAATAAATCGCTGAAATTCCTAAAAAAGCGACTACTCATTTAATTTGTTTCTTAGAAACCAATAAAATTGATTTTCAAATTTTTTATAGAATTTTTTTATCTTTTTTAAAAATTATTCTTTTTAAATAAAAATTATACTATGTTACTTCTAGTACCTCCCAGAATATGTGTACAAAGTTTCATGATGAATCCTTGAGTAGTTTTTTGTGAAAGCGTAACAAACATCCACTCTTTCACATTTATAATATTAGTAAGGATACATAGCCGAAGTTGTGGCTATTACAAACTAAACCACTAAAAAAATATATAATGGATGTGGAAATTCAAAATATTTGGTAAGTTTGGATAAAAATGTGACAAATGTTTCCTGAACAGCACTGCGCAAACCTGGGATTCAGTGTCTGGAGGAGGGGGTGGAAAGTAACATTTATCATTTCAATGAAAGACCCAATTAATCATGTTACTTATATCTGGGCTTCCATTCTCGTTGAATGTGTAAAGTTAAATCTTGAGTATTGTTTTTTGAAACTTGATATGTAAGGTATAATATTGCAATAATCTGTCCTCCTATCATCCGTTAGTATGCTTAATTTTATTGTTAATAACGACTGTTTTATAAGGATTAAAAAATGTATTTGCGTAATTTATGACTAAAATTTACCGGTTATTAGTGTTACTGAATTTGTTAAAAAATGTTTTAGAAGTAGATCATAATTAGTTAGGCGTTTCTTTATTAAAAACATCGAATCAAGATTTCCAAAAAATACTGTTCAACATTATTAAATACAAATAAAAAAATATGTTTCATTCTTATACAAAACTTTATAAACAAATAATATTTTTTCTTTTAATCAATCCATTTATATTAAAATATAAAAATATAATAAAAGCCACTGGTACTATCAATCTAAATTGATATAGGCTACAACCAAAATGCTTGTTTTATTTAGATATTTTTCTAACCATAATTATACATACGATACATTTCTTTTTTAATTGTTGAACCAAGACAGTTTTAATTTAAATAAAGGCTTGGTATAGCATATTTTTAGCCTTTTTTGTGGTGAAAAATATCGGGGAGAAAAATTGACGTTAAAAATAATTGGGTAAGTGTAACCAATAAAATTGAATATTTTTGTGATCTGAATATATTTTAGAAGTGTGGTTAAGGGATTAATTACTTTTTATTAAATACAATTTAAAACAGGAACGGTCCATCAGTAATTACCTACTTTCTAAACTGTCTTTGAGAAAATGATATAAAACAAGAATATACAAATTTTTTTAAATAAACACAATAATGGTTTAATGTAACATTTGGAACGGAAAAACAAACTCCGTTAGGGAACGGAAAATGCGAGAAGAAACAAAGGACAAACCCCATGTTAGGGAGGGGACCGGGAGTCGTTTATCTTTTTTTGCAAATCCCAACTTGAAAGCAAGGTCGGCGAGTAGCGTCTTTGGCTCTCAATAAAACAATGCTTGAGCTATATTCATATTTGTCTTTGTAACTTTGAATTTAATGAGGTGAAGATCCTTATGATTTCAATTCCTTAATTCGTTTGTAATTTTTAGCGCTGTTGGTAATTTACACAAACTAATGATAAACTTGTTAATGTAATATGCTTCGAATTAAACAAATAAATTTCGTACAATATATTCATCAATAAATAATTGCTTTACAATGTTTCGTTTAATTAATTTAAAAAGGGAATAAATTAACTGAGTACTTGATTAATTCATGGAAAGAAATCATTTTAAAGACAAAAAAGCTTCACAGCACCCACATGTAGTTAAATATTCAACTCGTTTTGAGTCTTTGGAGGAAATTTACTGTTTATTGTTACTTTTAATAATGAATATTAATGAGTTAGATATAAAGACATTGGGGAGTATATAAGTATGTAGAAATTCAAATCATTTTAGTTCTAAATGTATCCTTGGAGACAATCCTTAAAAATGAATTCTATAAATGCTGTTTCTTGTGAACTTTTCGTACAAACACTTATCCAAAATTCTTTTGGTCTTATTGGCCTATGGTTACTTGAATTTAAAGCAATTGTGTCCGTGAATAGTCATACTCAAAAGATTTATCATAGAATTATATCCCCTTTTCCAATGTGTATTTGAGAAGTGCATAGTTTTATCTCTGGCACAAAAATGATTGTAATAGTAACTATGTTATAAAAAATGTAAATATTAGATTTTCAATGAAATACAAAATTTAATGTACATTTAAAACTATGTACACAAAATGAAAACACGTAGCATATTATATTAAATTTCAACCAATTAAAAAAAATCAAATTTAAAACAGACAAAACAAATTTACTTAAGGGTTAAGTGGTTTTTTTTTTTTTTTTTTTTTTTTTTTTTTTTTTTTTTTTTTTTTTTAACGTAAGTAAATTCGGAATAACATTTATATGTTTCTCCAAAGTCACAGTAAGCTGGCTGGAAAAGGCAAAAGCCTTTTTCAAAGTGAATTCGTTGAATAGGCCCCCGCTTCTGATAAATGATCCAATATTGCTACTTATTACATCCACTATCTATCGCTGCAGCTCCCACACTGCACGGCGCTGCAGTTGCATTCATTCGGTCAACGTGATCGAGTTGACATTTACACAGAGTATCTAAATCAAATGCTGTTATAGTATGTATTTAGTCTACATTATAGTTACAGTAATTTTATAATGAATAATTCCTTAAACAATAAACAAATTAAAAAAGGATGGTTATATTTTCTTAGGATAACAACTGATAATGCAAAATATCACCATAGTATCAAAACAATTATTCCTTTAAAGTACTGTACTAATACTCAAAACTTGTATTTTAGTGATAATTATACATTACGTACAAACTTTAATGTCCCACTTTGTTGTGTACTTTGATTAACTAGGCCTATATAGACTAAATGACTAATATGTGAAAACCTGGGAATGTTTTATTAAGATAGTTGACTATATTTCTTTACGTAGTATTTAGTTTCCACTAATTGTTTTTAAATTTTGTTGATTTTAGTGTTATTAAGACTTTTTTGTTAGTTTTTACCCAAGAATTCATTCCTTATTTTGTTTTTAGCTTTACTAATATCTCATAATGAGGTATTTGCTAATGAATTGCTAACCAATACTGTACAATTAATTTGACAAAAAGCTTGAAAGCATCAATATAAATATGATATAAAAATACGAGTTTATTATAAATATAGTAGAAGATATGTGAGTTTATATGCGAGTCTATGGTAAAATCCCCTCCCCCCTCAGCTCATTAGTTAAAGGCTTTTAACATCTAATTCCACAATTTGGTTGGTGTACAGAGAAGCCACTGAGTTGAGAAAAGTAATAGATTGCTCAAGTAATAGCATTAAAACAATGATGTATTAAACTACTGTAATTGTACAGTAGATTTGTTGAGGACATATTGTATTGTTATACAATACCACAGTGGCAGCTGCGAGTTTACATAGAGGCAAGAAACCTCATGCAAGCGAGACGGTGATTAATCAGCTGCATCAAAAAGGACTTCAATTAATCTTTTTGTCGATGCCGCATACTCACACCTAGAGAGGAGGATAATTCCACAGTGGCCAAAAATACCATGAAAAAGGTTTTGCACTTTGTAGTTGCAATCAAGTTTTTTGTAACATGTTGTAGGATTTAAATAGTAATTGCTACCCTATTCTTTGTAAAAGAATTTTCATGCCCGTGAACGCTATTGAATTGTAATGTTTTATAACTGCCATAAAAGTTTATTATCCGATATAAAAGATTATTATAATACCGCGGATGTGAAATAACTGAGCTGGTTTATGTATAATACACTGCTAAACGTTTCTTATGACGTTTGGAGAGATACGCTGTTACAAAATAACTTAAGAATAAACATTACTTGGAATAAAAAATTGAGGAATTAGCTTGTATAGTTGTTACTATAATGAAATTCACATTTTTTTTGGAGGTGTCGTGGAAATTAATTCCCTCGATATGTCAATTTTGATTTTAGTTCAATCATACTGATTTTAGATAGCTTATCTTCTTCCACTAGTCTACAATTTAAGCAGATTTATTTCTATTTGACGGGGTGGAGTAAAACTGAAATAGAAATTTCAAAACCAAACCAAAATGTGGTGACCATTAATAAATTGAAAGAGAAATATATATCACGTTATTCTCTTCTACTGTAAACTTCTTTACTATCGTTACTGCTGTTTTACTCTAAAATAAAAAATATAATTATTTAATTTTTAGTACAAGTAATTTTAACAAAATTTCGTTTGAAAGCAATTTCATTTTTATTTTCCAAAATAAATACAGTATTTATGCACCATCAGTGTCATCGTAATTTTGCAAGTTAAAATAATAATAGGTGTAATAATGACGATTCTTGCATTCTAATTAAAAGATTATTGTGTACAGTTTTTTTTATATTATATGTATGAATAAACACATAGTTTACAATTTGTTTATGATTATCCATTTTGACCACAAATAAGACGATGTTATAGAAATGATGACGGCGAAAGAAGGAATTGCATGTTTGGCTTGAGGCGATCCGGAATTACTGTGAATCGATATCCTGGATGTACCAACCGTCAATACAAAATACGTCTGGCTGTCGACACTGCCTTGGTGGGTCAGCAATACTCGGGAAATTCACTGCTACTTATGTCTCTTACTTGAATGCACTTTTACAAACTTAGTGGACATGTCCATCAGTTGAATTTGCATAACGATTACTTGTGACAACAGTTATTGGTCAGTAAAAAACATCTTACATATTTATAGAGATTGTAAGTTATTACGGTAACATTTCAATTAAAGGTTACTATATGCTATTTTAAAATAGTTCTATTGATAAAATATAGGTACTTTCTTTGGCTTCAAGGGCCGTTTTAACGACATTTTCTTCTTTATGACCCAAATAAAACAATTTTAATATACTGGTCCAATAGCTTATTCCAATAGTATTCTTGATCTTGTAAAAATTACACGTCTACTGATGCGTTTATAATCACTTGGACTTAGAATCAACCAAAATATACAGATTAGGTTTACATTTCAACATAAGCGTAATTTTGAAAATATGTTTTATAAGTGTTGGGTATGAAATATTGAAGTTACATTTATTAGGTCCAGCGTCGTAAGAAATTAGTTTTATTAATGTATTTTTTATAAAAATAATGGGATGATTTCACTTGGCTATAATTTTTAATTAAGTCAGAGCTAAATTAGAGGATGTTGACCCTTTGTTAGGCAATACACTGTTGTATCTAGCACTCTGGCTCCATACATAAATAAAATATGTAATGCAAGGGAACACCACAGGAAACACCGAGAAACAAATGGATTGTTCAGGTGTAAATATAAAAAGGAAACAACTTTCCGCGAGTTTCGTGCAACGACGAAGGCATCTGGGATCTGTAATGGAAGGGGGGGGGGGTAAAAACATTTATCACAGTCCTGAAAACATCAAATTAATCTTTTTGCTTAAATGGTGTTCCACTCAAATCTCACTCTGTGATTATGAAACATTCTAACTCAGTTACTGAATTATTTATTTATTAATTAACACTTATGAAAATAAATGTTACAAATTCAAATTATAATTTCTAATTCAATTTTAACTTTCGTTACTGTGTTTCGCAATGGATTTGAACATTCACTATTATTGAATTCCCTTTTAAGTCAATTTAAGAGGGCATTTTTTGTTTGCTCCTTAAAACATTTAATTCCTGATAATTTATCATTGTTTCAATCCAAAGTATGCTGTATTTTATGAAAAAAAAATGAATTTATTTAATCAAAAGAAAAATAAATCAAAACCGGCTACTTTACGTTTTTAATGTTGTTACATATCATTATAAATTTTTCTTCTAATGACGATTAGCATCGTAAGGTTGCCATTTTTATCCCTATGTGATCCCCAAAGGATCCAGTTGCTGATTGTCATTAGAAGACAGATTTTTATGATAAGTAACAACATTAAAAACGCAAAGTAGCAGTTTTAAATTTATTTTTATTTTAAGTGAATAAGTTCATTTTTTACATAAAATTCAGTATACTCTGGATTGGAATAATGATAAGTGTAGTATTATTTGAGTCATAAGAAAATTAAAGAATAAAATTGTGTGTATGTTTTAATCTACAAGTTAAAAAAATTTACTTTCTTGTACATTCGAAATTAAATTGCAATTCACTAAACAATATAAACCCCTAACATTTTAATAAAAAATCCTTCAGGATATTTTCTTGTTAACTTCAACACACATGTACTAGGAGTGTCCCAGTCCAATAAGAATTCGCCGCAGGTGTAGAGCGCATTGCAGACTCTTGACTGTCGACAGCTCTCCGATATCTGTGTAGAGGCCACGGCGTCAGCGTCGGCATATCAGGAAACTTCTGTTACTTTAAAAAATATCCCAACAGCAATTGGTCAGTGGTCCTTAACAGGTTAACCAAGAATAAAATATTGATGCAATTCGGATTTTGAATATTGTTCTGGACACTTTGGGAACTACAGTCGTCAACCTCGGAAAAAAAATCTAGCCACAGTTAAAAAAACCCTTACAGTCAAAACTCAACTTGCAGTTGGATTTTGGATGATGTGTGTGCTAAAGACTAATTGTACTAAGAATATAATTTCATATAATACATTTGTCGCATTTAAATAAAAACATACTTACGGTACAATCTATGAAATGTAAGTTAAAAAGTTATTTACTTTACTATTCAAAGATATTTATGATTCAAAAGATTTCCAGCAACCAAACTACCTAATTTACCACTCAAAGTTATGGTAGTTCACTTTTCAAAGATATTTTTTGATTGAAAAGATTTCTAATAATGTTATAGTGAAATATTATAGTACATATCTACGAACACCTTTTGTAATACATAATACATAGCAATCAAACTTACACGGTGTGTGTCTCAGAAGTCCTTACTATAATAAGGTTCAATAAATATTCCGATGGAAATTTTAACATATGTTTCCATCTATGGTAACATATGTTACCATATTTTAAGACACATATGTGTCCCTCCTCACCCCCTCTCGCCCTGCAATGTTGTCATTTTTTGTTATGTTTACTATAGGAAATCCTATACTATAGTAAAAGCAATATACGAGTATGAAGGGATGTGTGTTCCACGATCTTGAAATATAGCGGGTAGATTTTACTTAAACTTTGCATTTAAGAGTGTTTTGACCCAAAAATAAGTTTAGAAAAACTTTCAATCCCAGGAAAAATCTAATTTGGTCTATAATTAAATTTTAAAATCGTAATTTTTTACATTAGTCTCATGGGTTGCTATTTTGCTAACGAAATAACATCGAAATGTAAACAAAAAGATTAACAGTAACATTTATGTTAAGAGTCATCTTCACCCCTGGGCCATTATCCCATTGTTGCGCTGTCGGCAATGTTAACCATACGGCTTTTAATGCAAAACATGGTATCGCATTCCCTTGTTTCGGACGCTGTTTTTCAACCGATTTGCTTTAAACTTGGTAAGTGTTTAGTTGAATAGTTATACTATGTCACTCATACCTCGGAATTTTGAAATTTTAACAAATATTACTCTTTGAGACGTCGCAAAGTAACTCGATTTCCTTAGGAATATTTGTTAAATTTTCAAAATTCCGAGGTGTGAGCGACATAGTATAACTTTTCAACTAAACACTTACCAAGTTTAAAGAAAATCTGTTGAAAAACGGCGTCCGAAACAGGGGAATGCGATACCATGTTTTGCATTAAAAGCCGTATGGTTAACATTGCCGACTGCGCAACAATGGGCTAGTGGCCCAGGGGTAAAGATGACTCTTAAGCAGACTTTTTTTTTTAACAGCTGTTAACTGTGAAGAGGTATAGTTGGTTGTTGGTGGAAATTTAATAACTTTATTACTATGACAGCACCAGGCTAACCGAGCCTTGCTCGTTTTTTAAATTCACTTTTGTTATAGTATCCTGCTAATTAGATTATTAAATTTCACTAATAGCCAACTATACCTCTTCACAGTTAACAGCTGTTTCAAATAAACTGTTCAACATTAATGTTCCTTTATTTTTCTTTACCTTTCGTTGTTTTTTCTTTACCAAAATATCAACCCATGAGACCAATGTAAAAAATTACGGGTTTTAAACTTAAATTTAAACCAAATTAGATTTTTTATAGGGTTGAGACTGTTTCTAAACTTATTTTTGGGCCAAAACACTCTTAAATGCAAAGTTTAAGCAAAGTCCACCCGCTAAATTTCGAGATTGTGGAACACATCCCTTCAGACAGTGCTCATATTATAAATGGGGTTATAAAAAAGTGAATAAAAAACAACGAGTAATGTCGGTTAACATAGTACTATTGTATAAAATGTGTTTCTGAATGGACCGGGCAACAATGCATCAATTTTTTTAATTGACTATTTTCTTGAACCCTTACTCTTCAACAATCTAATTTTATACCCTAAATTTATACCCATACTCTCTATATTGATTTTTATATGAACAACTAAAAATTTTAGATGTTTTTCTAGGAAGTAGAGGATGCACTTTTTAATAGTGTGAAAAGTGTTTTATGTAACTACCTTAAAGGAAGGGTAGTTACGCCTAGCTTAAAATTTTCAAATATCAACCCCTATTATGCGATACACCATTGGAAAAAGCATAAGAATTACTATTTTTTGTGAATTATTTTTTTATATTTTTATCTCAACTCGTTGTGGAGTAGTATCAGTAATGTCGTTGTGCAGTATTACTTAACTACCTATTACTACTATTACCCATTACTATTAAATTTAACCTTATATTACTTCAAAACGAGTCGAGATAAAAAAATAAAAATAAAAACTAATGTATCCACTAATAATCATAATCTAAAAAGAAGTTATGGTGTATCGCAGGAAAGAAGTTGGGTTTTTTCGTTTTTGATTTTGAGGTGGTTAACCCCTTTATGGGTTAGTTACATAAAAAAACTTTTACACCATTAAAAAGCATCTCCTATATCAGGTTATTTTCAAAATTCAAATATTTTTAGCCTTTCATGAAATAATCAAGATTAGTAAGGACTCCTGTGACAGATTGTTTACAAGCCAAAAGTCAAACTTGTTCATCATGTCTTTTGAGCTTATAATAATGTTTGATGCAATTTAACCTTTCATGAAGTGACAGTTGCCTGAATGAAGTGTTTATATCTTCTTTTTCTTTCCTCGTAATCTTATTAATAATCAAATATTAATTTTTCTTATAGCAAAATATTAATCCTGAGTACAATGAGATAATATTTTAAGTGGTTGCGAGGATAGGTACATAAAACTTCTCACCATGCTTAAAAACAAATTAACATACTTTTACCCCCTTACCCTTCTAAACGTTACTACCACTAAGGTTGATTATATAGATTATTGCAGTCCCCAAAGTATCCAGAATATTCAAAAATCGAATTTCATCATTCTTAAAATAATGTTCAACAAAACCAAGACCTCGGACCAAAAAGAAACAATCCTAATTTCATTACAACGATCTAATTTAGATTTTACGTCTGTTTATATAATTTCTATCTGACTTACCCGTCCTTCGCAACAGTACTGAAATTGTAATGCCAACCAGAGGACTTTTTGGCCCTTCAGGTGAGCTCAATCTCAGTCAGGTTTAGCTCATTCGCTACCCTCACTCCCCTCAAGTCTGTAATATCAATGAATAGAATATTTTTTGATTCATTGATAATATCCTTAGTTTTTATTACCAATAGGACCTATTACTTCAATAATATAAATGATAACAGCTGTTTTAAAATTAATATAAAATGTTGCTTCCATGAGAATAACACGTTAACTCTGAAGACGTGTGGGGCGGAGCCCTATGGAGGTTGGGAGGATGGAAAGTAATGTAACGTAAATTTTTCTTGAGTACAAACGTCAAGAGCTTTCAATCAAGTACATGGTTATAGAGGCTTTGACTTCTGGAAATGCTTAAATAACGGGTGTTACATCCTATATTCAAAATCCAACTTTCCTATTTAAAGATTACGGTATATATTGAAAATAAAACACTTTTATAGAAAAGTAGCGCCGGTTTCCAGAAGTGCTGAGGCCATGGTCTCTACAGGAGAGTCACAGAGTCAGTAGTGTAACGCTCTACACCTGGAGCGCTCCTTATTGGACTGGGACACACGTGACTCATGCTGATAACATGAGTTGGTGGAGCAAATGAAATATGTATGGTATTTTGTTCATGCTGTAATTGTGTTTGGAGATTTCCCTCCTAAAATACTGGGGACAGTCAGGATGTGTATACTGTTCCAGCATCGATTGGGGTGGCTTTTTATATTTTAGTTAAGAAAATTTGATTAGAAAGTTAATCATACAAAAGACTACTTTTAAAGATAAAGTAGACTATCAATTAAGAAACTCACAATCAATTAAGGGGTCCTCAAAGGGAATCCTCAATGTATAGAGTGAATTATACCTTTTTTATATTTAACTCTTTTAAATTATCATTACGTTTTCTTCATCTTGGATTATAGTAGCTACACCTTATTTTTAGTCTTAATAGTTTTTAACTTTTGGCGTTCCTTGGTCTGTCATGTTATACTCAGTCCAGGTTAAATTAATCATATTCTTACACAAGAGAGTTTAAAGTTTTGTTATGAGATTTATAAATTATTTTGTATATTTGATTTGTTCTGAGAAAACTTTTAGAACTTTCTTAGAGTGCAGATATGTTTTATGTTATGGAATTCTGTTAGAACTCTTTGTATGGATTTAAAATATATATTTGTCTTATTAACACGTAGTTGGCTCATCATAACTTTGCGTAAAGTAAATAATTTAAAATTCTTATTTCTGATTTAATTTCTATTTATATTTAGGTAAGAGTTACGATTGAAAATATTTTTTTACAAATAAATTATTTTAAAATAAATGACTGGTGAACTAATAAAAAGAATTCCTAAGCAGTTCTAATAACTACATCTCTATGGAGATCCCGTATTGGACTGGCTAGTGGTTGACAGGTTGACACAAGTACTGGATGGCAGGCCGATCGAATCAGGGGCTACAGCACGGATGGGCAATGATAGGACCATATTGGTGATATTGCTCAGATAGGTAGCCAAGCCAATGTTGACAGGCTTTGCATCTCTAATCTTATAGCCTTAGACAAACAAAGCTAATCTCATATCCTGGTTCTACTAATATTAGAAATGCGAGGTAAAATCACTCTTACATATTCAGTTCTTTTTTAAACTCAGTCTAAAGTAAAAGAAACATTATTATATCTTGTTCGAACATAACTTATTCGGAAAAAGAGAATGTTAACATTTTTTATACTAAAAGCTTAATAATTCGCAGGACGGAAAATATATATAGGGTCATCACAGACTGGTTTCATAATTTATTTAATTTTTTTTATATTTAAAGTAAGCATTTTCTGTCTATGCCTTAACTAAGTTCAATGTCAATAACAAATTGTTATATAAGACAATCTTTTTAGTTCAGTTGTTAAAATATGTTGTTTAAGTAAAAATAATATATTAACTTTGATTATTTAAAATCCATACATAAAATAAGTAAACAATATTTGCAAAAGAATTGTTCCTACCACACATCACTAAATGATATAATTCACATTGGTTCGGAGGGTGTTTCTCGGACTATCCCACAATGGATTTACAGCCTACAATCCCCATATATATATATATATAATTCTGTAAGCCGAATTTCTTGAGCAAAATTGTGAGCGTTATACAAATCGCAGAAAGATGGGAGGGGTCTCAAATTAAAGGTCTCGGTCCCACACACGAGGGAAAACTATCGGCGTGTCCATAATGTTAACAAGAAATGAGAATTAACGTATAACTTCCTCCATAAGAATAGCATAAGGATTCGAAAAACGTCTGTTTTGTGTAAATTAAAACATGTGTTATGGTTTAATTTTAAAACGAGACACAGATGATAACATTGAGTGAAGATGATAAAATAATTCACCCCAAAAGAGAAGCAATCTATATATAGCCTATAATTCTGTGAGCGAATTTTTTTTAGTAAAATTGAGAGCATTTTGCAACTCGCAGGAAGATGGTAGGGGTCTCAAATTAAAGGTTTCGATCCCATGCATGAGGGAAAATTATCAGCGTATCCATAAAGTTACAAGGAAATAAGAATTAGCGTAAAACGTCCTCCATAAGAATCGCCGGGGATTCGAAAACCGACTGTTTTGTATACATTAAAACGTATGTTATGATTTTATTTTAAAACGAGGGACAGATGACAATAGGCCTATTGAATGAAGAACTATTAATAACTAAATGACATAATATATCTAGAGTGGTAATACTATAGACGTTTTGAGGCTTTGTGCAACTAAAATTTCTACTAGGAGCGTTTAATAGCCTTACAAACTGCAAACCTTACAAAAATGGACTGCGGTTTTTTACTGTTATGTTATAATAATATAAAATGTAAAAAACTGAGACTGTATGCAAATTATGAAATAAATTATGACCGTGGATGGGGACGCAATGGGTGATGAATTTTGGTTTGAGAAACAACGCCTACATTATTTACATTGAAACATGTTTAGGTTTTACTTTATGACGAAAAGCGTCAAATGATCATATTGAGTGACGATGATACATTATTTGAAACTTAAAGTATATCAGTCAACGAAAGGTTGGTATTCTGTTAGCTGAATTTTCTCAGAAACCTTCTGGTCATTTCATAGATTGTAGAGTTTTTAGGAGGGAGTTAAAATAAAAGTCGTTTGTCCTACATACTAGGGGAAAAAGTAGCAGGTCAAAAACTTTATAACAAAATGGGAAAGAAAGATATTAAGAACGATATTTAAGAAGGATTATTTTCTGAAAGGTTCCCCTAAGAGATTCTCCATGTATAGTTTTTTTTTTTTTTTAACCTGCTTTGTTTACACAAAATAACGAATTTTGATTTGGAGGGACGAATATTAACAGGGAGTAAAGATGATCTATTTTAAGCGGCTGTGTTTAAACTTGGTGAAGAAAACAAATAATAAATCTGACAGGAGCTAAGATCTATTCAATTTTAGGACAATAGGACAAACAAGACAATGAAATCGGTATGATACAAAGTACAAAGCACTGGAAGTTAATTGACTCTGAAATGGGTGCTGAACATCCGTCATTTTTTTCTCATTGCCGATTTTCTCTGTTAAATTAAAACGCCGTCATGGATAAAATCTACTATGATTTCTTGCAAAACATATTTTTCATAGATCGATATAAGTTTAACAACAGACAGAATGAAGCTATTACAAACGGGTGGCCTAATAGTACAGTATTGTAAAGAGTGCTTTGTTGGCGAATAGCCTGTAGTGTTAAAATTAATTAAAATTAAATTTTCTGGAAACTTTCATAGTAAAGAATTGGTTATCCACTATGGTTCATGCTATTTTTAATTTTATGATTAGGGGCTTTTGCCCCTATGAGCCACTAGTAAATATTATTCAGGACTGCACTAAGAGCATTTTTTAGGTATTTTAATTCAGATATGACCGGTTTACTTGCATTTAAAATGACAAAAACGTAAGTCATATTGGCAAGGTTTTTTTTTTTAATAGTTATAGACTATTTAAAATTTTTAAAGACATGCAGTTTTATGATTACTGTATACAAATTGTACCACTTGAACAATCAGCTAACACTAAAATTTTCCAACAAATTATTCAGATTGACTATTAAACTAATTTTCCTTCATATGATTAGTTCAAAATAACAATATTTAGTGTTCTCTAATAGTCATAATATTGAATGATAATCATAAGGATTCAAAGTTCCTTAATCTATCAGTTTTAATTAATAGGAATTACAAGAATTAACGATAAAGCACTACAATTCCGCTTACGGTATAATATGAGGTGTTTCCAAGCCGTATTTTTAAATTTGATGAATTTGAAAATATAAACAAATTAGTTGATTCTGGTTTTAGGGTCTTTATATCCTTACTCTTTTCTCTTAACCACCACAAATGTACATTTTCCACTGCAAATCTGCAATAAATTTCAACGTACATTTTAACAATGTAATATAATTATGGTAGAAAATGGAAAATATACGTAGAAGACATCACTCAAAATATTTTCTGTCAATATTAAACCATCATAATGTCAAAGCCGTGGCTCCAAACTTGAGTCGCACGTAGACGGTCGCGGGGCGGCGCGCGGCACTGGCTCACTGCAGGAGCAACTCTGGACATATTTCAATCGCTCAGTTGTAGCGGAGTATTGGACCATACGTCAATGGCAGTGGCAGGTAGGCCATCTATAACCCGCTCTGCAGTGCGTGTCTTTCCTCGGACCAATTTCCAACTTTACAGCGCCGTCAAAATGACGTCAAAGATGTAATATATATGTGCAATCAAGAGGGTTTCTTATGGATTTAAATGGTCATAATAGATGTGCGCATGAATTACCATAATATAGCCATAATACTGAAAAAATTACGATATTATAAAATGATTTTGATATCTTTTCTTGTGAAACCATTCTAGCTCGGTATAACACATCGCAAAGCCAATTTGAAATTTTGTTAAATTTAATATATTTTATACATTAAACTCATTATTAGTCCAGGCTCTGAACAGGTTGAGCATGCACTGGAATTCCAACAAAATTTGACTTAGGATCATAGGCGTGCGCACGATGGTGCAGTGGGTGCCACGGCACCCATGGAAGCTCCAGACAGGCTTGAGGGGGGGCGCCATTGGCGCCAAAATCACCAGATTTACATTTTAAGAAATGTACGAAAATTTTGATTATGGTCTTAAATATAGTTAAAAAATGTAATAAAATGAAAAGTAGTGTTAAGTTACATCAATTATGTTAACACAATTATTTAAATATTAAAAATCACAAACTGTAAATTGATCAGTCAGATGTTTGTGTATGAAATTCGGCAAGGAGCATGTGGTGTAACTCAGCTCAGCTGTTCCATTTCTCGGAAGGACGGGCAGGAAGTGAACCATAATGTCATATCTGCGTTTGGATTTGTATCAAATATTTTTTATCTACTTTTATTATTCAAAAGGAACAGGAGTAGATATACCTCTCCATACTTCCTCTTTCTTTTGAGTTTCTTTCTCAGTCATTTACCAGCAGAAGTGGAGTGTAGATGTATGTTTTTGTGGTGAAAAGATTGTGTATTAATTAAATTGTCTAAAAAGTTATCGGGTTGAGGGTACAGAAAACAAGCTAAGGAACGTGAAAAGTCATAGTTGCACGAAGTTCGCGTTTGATGGCATCGTGGCTTAGAATGTAACAAACAAAATGGAAGGTGAGTTATTGGTTTAATGAAGTTAGATTAAAATAAAAGTAATCAATACCGCAGGCTCTTGATAATTATGTTTTCGTTTTCGACCGTCCAAACCCTGCTCCCTGTCGTTTAACTCGTGATAAAACTGACTTTCACACCCAAGCTCATGCTTTGTTGGTACCGCGTCAGTCGTAAACTGTGGCAGGCCATAAATAGGTCAATACTGTTCACCGAATGTTTAAAATTAAAAAAGTAACTATGAATTACTTCAAAAATAAGTAACAAAAGAATGGCAGAATAGAAATGGCAGGCAGTCAAATTTTGCATGAAAGGATTTTACCGAAATTTCAAAACGCAATAACTCGCGTTATATTCTACCGTTAGAATTTGGGTTTGTGGCATTCGAACCTACATTCAAAGACCTTTAAAATGATATACAGCATGACATAGGCCAATACAGTTCCCTCTACATCTTCCTCTAGGGGGCGCCCCCCGTGATGTGCCCACTCTGGAAATGTGGCAATATCGATTTTCTATTAAATCTACATCTATTAAATCTTCCCAACAATAATCAAAAGTCAAATTTCGTTAGATTTTTGTGCATGCTCAATCTGTTTAGAGCCTGGACTATATGGTAATAGGACTTAGTTGAAACAATGCCATAATATGTATGAAATTACTATTTCATTGAAATTACTATGACAACTTACTTAATTAAAAGGCTATTGTTGGTTTTAATTAAACCAAAAGTACTTGTGGTTTCAATTTATATTATAATTAATTGTATTATTTTAACATGGTAATATGACATTATATTAATTAGTTTAATATATAAAAAATTTAATTTTTAATCAATGTGCCATATTATTATATGGCAAATAATATAATAACACACAAGTACTGGACTTTCTTAGAGTCCAACTTACAAAACCAACAAAACCAAGACCTCAGTAACTTGTCCATTTACAAAAAGCATGTAAATGGAAAAGAATGTGTCCATTTCCATTTACAAAACGGAATATTATAAAATTTCCATTTTTGTTCCATTTACGAAACGGATTATAAAATTTCATTTACGTAGCCCATAAATGAAATGGGCTACTTCGGTAGGTGGACGTAGGCCGAGGGGTAGCTCGGCCTACGTCGGGGCGAGTAGGCCGACGTTGCCTGAGTAGCGTTAAGTACACGACCGCTGCGAGTTTCCATGGACGTTTTGCAGTTCACAGTTCAAAGCAACAGTAATTACCAAAGTCAAAGGAAGTTGAGGTACAAGGTATTAATTTTTTTAGTTAGTCAGCGGGAGACTAAGCTAAGGCTGTAGTCTCAGCCTGTAGTGAGGCTGAGACTACAATAATTGAAGGTGTTGGTGCAGGTTGGTTGTACTGGTGCTGGTAGAGGCACCAGGTGGTGTGCCTCTACTGAATAAATAAACAATTCAATTTTCAAATCACGATTTATTATATCTCTAGATTTTTTTAGGAAATGGAGAAAGAACCCTATATCTATAATTTTAAAAGAGTAACTTATTCCTAAACGTTTTAATGAAAAATTATTAAAAAACTTGGTCAGCCTGGTTTTGTTGGAATGTGTTCTCTCATCCCCTGAAGTCCCTAAAAAAGTCCCCCGAAATCTCCAGTCGGGGAACATGAACAAAAATGAGCGGAAGGTCCACGTGGAGTCAGTAGTATTACCTGCGCTCTAAACAAGTAAAATACATGAATACAAACCACATAAAAGTCCTCTGGGTCAAAAATTTCAGTATATCAAACTTTGAATTAAAATCAAATCTTACCATTAATATGCAAAAGTATCACAAATAATCGACATTAGAGTCCCAGTTTACAGCAAAACGACGAAAGTAAGGCATTAAACGCATGGTACAACTGGTCCTGTGTTGGTGCTCGGAAGCAACGACAGTACAACAGGTCCAGTGGTGTTGCACGGCTATGACTACAGTACAACAGGTCCAGTGTTGGTGCAGGCTGAGACTACAGTACAACAGGTCCAGTGTTGATGTACGGCTGTGACTACAGTACAACAGGTCCATTGTTGGTGCAGGCTGAGACTACAGTACAACAGGTCCAGTGTTGGTGCACGGCTATGACTACAGTACAACAGGTCCATTGTTGGTGTAGGCTGAGACTACAGTACAACAGGTCCAGTGTTGATGCACGGCTGTGACTACAGTACAACAGGTCCATTGTTGGTGCAGGCTAAGACTACAGTACAACAGGTCCAGTGTTGGTGCACGGCTGTGACGACAGTACAACAGGTCCATTGTTGGTGCAGGCTGAGACTACAGTACAACAGGTCCAGTGTTGATGCAGGCTGAGACTAGAGTACAACAGGTCCAGTGTTGGTGCACGGCTATGATGACAGTACAACAGGTCCATTGTTGGTGCAGGCTGAGACTAGAGTACAACAGGTCCAGTGTTGGTGCACGGCTGTGACGACAGTACAACAGGTCCATTGTTGGTGCAGGCTGAGACTAGAGTACAACAGGTCCAGTGTTGGTGCACGGCTGTGACGACAGTACAACAGGTCCATTGTTGGTGCAGGCTGAGACTACAGTACAACAGGTCCAGTGTTGGTGCAGGCTGAGACTACAGTACAACAGGTCCAGTGTCGTTGCACGGCTATGACTACAGTACAACAGGTCCAGTGTTGGTGCAGGCTGAGACTACAGTACAACAGGTCCAGTGTTGATGCACGGCTGTGACTACAGTACAACAGGTCCATTGTTGGTGCAGGCTGAGACTACAGTACAACAGGTCCAGTGTTGGTGCACGGCTATGACTACAGTACAACAGGTCCATTGTTGGTGCATGCTGAGACTACAGTACAACAGGTCCAGTGTTGATGCACGGCTGTGACTACAGTACAACAGGTCCATTGTTGGTGCAGGCGGAGACTACAGTACAACAGGTCCAGTGTTGGTGCACGGCTGTGACGACAGTACAACAGGTCCATTGTTGGTGCAGGCTGAGACTACAGTACAACAGGTCCAGTGTTGGTGCAGGCTGAGACTACAGTACAACAGGTCCAGTGTCGTTGCACGGCTATGACTACAGTACAACAGGTCCAGTGTTGGTGCAGGCTGAGACTACAGTACAACAGGTCCAGTGTTGATGCACGGCTGTGACTACAGTACAACAGGTCCATTGTTGGTGCAGGCTGAGACTACAGTACAACAGGTCCAGTGTTGGTGCACGGCTATGACTACAGTACAACAGGTCCATTGTTGGTGCATGCTGAGACTACAGTACAACAGGTCCAGTGTTGATGCACGGCTGTGACTACAGTACAACAGGTCCATTGTTGGTGCAGGCGGAGACTACAGTACAACAGGTCCAGTGTTGGTGCACGGCTGTGACGACAGTACAACAGGTCCATTGTTGGTGCAGGCTGAGACTAGAGTACAAGAGGTCCAGTGTTGGTGCACGGCTGTGACGACAGTACAACAGGTCCATTGTTGGTGCAGGCTGAGACTACAGTACAACAGGTCCAGTGTTGTTGCAGGCTGAGACTACAGTACAACAGGTCCAGTGTTGGTGCAGGCTGAGACTACAGTACAACAGGTCCAGTGTTGGTGCCGGCTGAGACTACAGTACAACAGGTCCAGTGTTGTTGCACGGCTGTGACGACAGTACAATAGGTTCAGTGTTGGTGCAGGCTGAGACTACAGTACAACAGGTCCAGTGTTGTTGCACGGCTGAGACTACAGTACAACAGGTCCAGTGTTGTTGCAGGCTGAGACTACAGTACAACAGGTCCAGTGTTGGTGCAGGCTGAGACTACAGTACAACAGGTCCAGTGTTGGTGCAGGCTGAGACTACAGTACAACAGGTCCAGTGTTGTTGCACGGCTGTGACGACAGTATAACAGGTCCAGTGTTGGTGCAGGCTGAGACTACAGTACAACAGGTCCATTGTTGGTGCAGGCTGAGACTACAGTACAACAGGTCCAGTGTTGTTGCACGGCTGTGACGACAGTACAACAGGTCCAGTGTTGGTGCAGGCTGAGACTACAGTACAACAGGTCCAGTGTTGGTGCAGGCTGTGACTACAGTACAACAGGTCCAGTGTTGTTGCACGACTGAGACTACAGTACAACAGGTCCAGTGTTGTTGCACGGCTGAGACTACAGTACAACAGGTCCAGTGTTGGTGCAGGCTGAGACTAGAGTACAAGAGGTCCAGTGTTGGTGCACGGCTGTGACGACAGTACAACAGGTCCATTGTTGGTGCAGGCTGAGACTACAGTACAACAGGTCCAGTGTTGTTGCAGGCTGAGACTACAGTACAACAGGTCCAGTGTTGGTGCAGGCTGAGACTACAGTACAACAGGTCCAGTGTTGGTGCCGGCTGAGACTACAGTACAACAGGTCCAGTGTTGTTGCACGGCTGTGACGACAGTACAACAGGTTCAGTGTTGGTGCAGGCTGAGACTACAGTACAACAGGTCCAGTGTTGTTGCACGGCTGAGACTACAGTACAACAGGTCCAGCGTTGTTGCAGGCTGAGACTACAGTACAACAGGTCCAGTGTTGGTGCAGGCTGAGACTACAGTACAACAGGTCCAGTGTTGGTGCAGGCTGAGACTACAGTACAACAGGTCCAGTGTTGTTGCACGGCTGTGACGACAGTATAACAGGTCCAGTGTTGGTGCAGGCTGAGACTACAGTACAACAGGTCCATTGTTGGTGCAGGCTGAGACTACAGTACAACAGGTCCAGTGTTGTTGCACGGCTGTGACGACAGTACAACAGGTCCAGTGTTGGTGCAGGCTGAGACTACAGTACAACAGGTCCAGTGTTGGTGCAGGCTGAGACTACAGTACAACAGGTCCAGTGTTGTTGCACGACTGAGACTACAGTACAACAGGTCCAGTGTTGTTGCACGGCTGAGACTACAGTACAACAGGTCCAGTGTTGGTGCACGGCTGTGACGACAGTACAACAGGTCCAGTGTTGGTAGTCTTTCCAACTGGGTCATCGATTCATAGTAATATTGTTCGTTGAAGGCAAGCATGCAATCTGTTGGTCCCCACCGCCGTCGGAGCGACTTGTTATTATAGTGCTCGGATGCGACCCTGTATTATGTTCATTGTCGAATAAGAATTGTCATATATGATATATTATTTATTGATGGATTGTAAAAAATACTAACTTAATAGAAATTTAAAAACGTTATTGAGACTGAAAATAAGTTTTGTTAATAGTGAAAATCCAGAGAAATTTGTTTTCTAACTAATGGAGCACTACTTTTTTATAAGCCAATATGTAGGGAAATCAATAAGAACTAAACTGGTAACCGTACCTCCATAATAATCCCAAAATTGGAAAGTTACATTTTGTACGCTACTGATACTAGACTAGGCTACTGGCAAATGCACACGACTGACTCAAGGAAGTATACCGAAAGAATATTAATACAATAAATGAAATAGTTATTGATCTGCAGAAAAAGTTTAGGTAATTTTAAAATGTTATGGTTAAATTACGAGTATTTAATAATTAAATTCTAGCTCAAATGATTAATTTACCCCTGTCTTTCTTGTTTTCTTAAAAAAAAATAACTTTGACAAGTAAATGTTCTTTTTAGTAAAAACATTTATTTTCTTTAATTAGAATGTTATTGGTGCTTGAATGTTACAATATTACAACAGTTTTATACAAACAGGATTACTTAACCTGAACATAAAAGATAAATTGAGAAATAAGCCCTTTTGTATAAAAATTTGGGTTTGAAAACTTTATATAATTAAAATATGTAATAAGCATAATGTATAAGCAATTTTAAAAAGTACAGACTTAAAAATTACACAAAACCTTTTTCCTTTAGATGTAAGAAAATATACATCACCATCACCCATCAAATTATCTTTGGAAATATTCTCCCAAAATTTCCTGACTACAAAGAAAAATTACCCTGGAGAACGCTAATTCTTAACTTTTAAGAATGCCTTGAGTTCTGCACAAAATTGAAAACTATTTCATCTCCAAGGAACTACCTTTTATCTTTTTCCTACGGAGCTTGAATAAAGTGTAAGACTAATATAATACTTAGGACTTACGAGCTTTGCAACGTTTATTTGGGCTGGTAAAGTTTTTATTACCTCTCTATTTCTTAAATTTAGTTTAACCTATCGTGTTTAAATTAGTAAACCTTTATTGTCGTTTGAAATTTGTAACAATATTCTCAATATTCTTTATATTACTAGGCAACAATGAACCTTTTCCTTGTTTTTTTCTCAGCTCGTGTGTATCGTAGGATGAATCCGTGTATACCGTAGTGGTGAGCAAATGGGCAGAAATCCATTATAATAGACATCGACTCCTAAAGCTACGCCATACAGGCTTCCAAAGCTTCGAGTGTTAATCTTACGGAAGAAGGGTAATTGATTGAATTAGTACATTTTTACAGTGGTTTAATAACTTAATGCTAACAAACCAGTAAAAACATATATTCAGTTATAAAATATTTTTAAACTGAATTATGAATTTAAACTAATGGGTGATCCCTAGTTTTAATAAATATATTTCAATTAATTAATACATAAATTACGCTAGTTTTTTTCATTAATATAATCTTAGATAATAGTTTTAGACGATTCCGAATATCTGCTGAGGCAAGAAAACGACAGAAGAGCCGATAAAGCCAGCGGGTCGACGCTGTTACTGCTGTATCGATCTGGCGGGAACGGGCAACTTGACCTCCCTAACTGGAACGGTGGAAATGGAATATTAGATTATGCGATTCCAGAAAATAGTCTCATTCCCGTATTCCCACAGAAATTAAGTGATTGGCTGTGTCGTATCTTAAAAAAAAAACTAACATTTGAAAGTTAGTTTTCACTACCTTGGATTTTTTTTTTTTGAAAGATCAATAAAAAGGCAAATCTGCACCTGCAAAAATAAAATTCTTGAAAATAAATCAGTTCAATATGTTCTTGTTGTAAACATGAACTGACTACACTTTATGCAACTGACCCGATATTTAACTTGAATGTTAAAACGATAAGTGGTAAAAAAACTCTTTAATTCGAAGTTAGAATCATAGTTGCAAAGGCAAAACAATTTTTGGTTTGTAGTTGGACTATTTTTAGTGACACTGTTCTTATTACTAATCCTAAAACCTTTCATTTGTGTAATTTTATAAATTTTTCATTTTTAAAAAACGTTTTTAACATTTAATCTCATCTTACGAACATACATTCCAGTAAAAAAATACTAGGCAATTAATTGAATGTTTTACTTTATGTTAGTGTTGCGTTGCAAAATCGATGTGGATTTGTCGTATAATAGTGTGGACTATCAATATCTACAACGATTTGTTTTGCTTAGACGCAATAAAATTTATAAAAAAAAAACTATTGCTCCATTGATTGATTATAACACCACCATAAGCTTTCACTTCACTTTTTTACAAATGTTATATTATTAAATTTTATCTAATGACCGACGTAGCCTGAGTAGCGTTAAGTACACGACCGCTGCGAGTTTCCATGGACGTTTTGCAGTTCACAGTTCAAAGCAACAGTAATTACCAAAGTCAAAGGAAGCTGAGGTACAAGGGCCACTTTCACCCACGTCCAAAACGAGTCCCGCTTCTTCCCGCTTGGAATCGTCCTATATTTTACTAAAGAGCAAACTGTTGGTTTTACCTTCTCTCTTTACATTAAATACAAGAAGAAAGTAATAGTTGACAAACTAGTTGTATTTTTGTCAACAATATACTTGTCATTAATGTCTACAAAATGATCTGTATTTTTTAAAGATATTAGACAAACAACTTTGTGAAAACTACCATAAAAGGTAATTTTATGCACCAAGATGAGACAACGGCTATCCAAACGTCACAATATAATATTGAAAATGATAAGTTTGTCGTAGACAAGGTATACCTCAGTATAGTATTTCATATGTGTGATCAGTTCGAGAATGGCTGACGATCAAAAACTAATAACTTACATAAATGATTTGTTGAAATAACATGCTACATATTTTAAAGTTTGGAATTAGGCTTAACAAAAAAAAAATGGTTTATGATACGGAAACCATAAAATTATGTATGAAGTGAAAGACCCATGTTGTTCCTCAACCAAGATTTTCTTGTGACCTTGGTAGGTAATTCCTCGTGATATGTATTTGAAACCACTTTAAAAGTGGTTTTAAAAAATATATGTTATTTTCAGTATTTTAGTTTAACACTGAGCTTACCTGACTTTCTTTTACCTCTGACCCAACTTTGGTTTTTATCTTAATCATATCTGTTTTAAGTACTGGCTTTTTCTATGTATATTTTACATGTACGTATGCGTATGCAACCAATAATATCCAATATGCCTACTAAAAATACTGACAAATGGTATTTTATCCATTCTTATCAAATTTTTATTTCATAGGCCGGTTTTAACACTCAGTTATACTGACTTGCAAATCTAACGCACTGATTAGCAGTTTTATTGCGATGGCACATAACCGTCGATGACCTCAATGTGTCTATCAAGAGACTTGTTAACAAGCGATACAACTGTGTTCTCCTGTAGACGGTAATTTTGATCATTTATAAATCAAACCAAAGTGGCAAATGCACAAGAAGTGTCCATTTTGCGGTAAAACTCAGAACTGACGATGGCCCCATTGTGCTTAGCACCTTCAAAAAAGATACTTATTACTCTATTCAGACCTAAAAATATGTATTTTCATTGAACGGATTGATAATGTACTGAAGTACATAACTGTGACAAATGAGTTGCACAGGAATCGTTCATGTTACGATGATACAGAACTGTTGTAGGCAAAAAAGTCTGGCATAGGAGTCAGCAATATTTAGGTCAAAATGAGTCTGGGTTAAAGTCATTCAAATGTGTATTAACAGAGATCGATTATTTAAATTACTGCAGAGGTCTGATTAAACAGCACACACCAAGTAAATTAGTGGAATACTCCAACCACTGAATGGGTTCTGGGTATGGTTTACATTGCCGACTGCACAACAATGGGCTACTAGCCCAAAGGTGAAGATGACTCTTAAGAGTCACCTTCATTCCTGGGCCACTAGCCCATTGTTGCGCAGTCGGCAATGTTAATCATACGGCTTTTATGCTAAAACATGGTATTGTATTCCCCTGTTTCGGACACCGTTTTTCAACCGATTTTCTTGAAACTTGGTAAGTGTTTAGTTGAATAGTTATATTAAGTTTCTCATACCTCAAAATTTTGAAAATTTAACAAATATTACTTTCTGTGACGTCGCAAATTAACTCGATTTTCTTGGTAATATTTCAAAATTTAGTAAAATTTTCAGAATTTCGAGATATGAGAAACCTAATATAACTATTCAACTAAACACTTACCAAGTTTAAAGAAAATCGATTGATAAACGGCGTCCGAAACAGGGGAATACATAACCATGTTTTAGCTTAAAAGCCGTATGATTAACATTGCCGACTGCGCAACAATGGGCTACTGGCCCAAAGGTGAAGATGACTCTTAATGTTCATATCAACATATATATTTTGGACTGAATCGTAGGGGGCCGTCCCCTAAAGGTGGTTGAGCCATACTTTGTTTTTTCGGAACTAACTTAACCTACAACCATTATGTAGGTTGTGGTACAGGTTGAAATTGGATTTTGTATCTGTTGTTGTGTAAAACTTAATTGTTCTAGACTTAATTGCTAGCCTTTGTAGCGCGTCATAATTTCCAACAATGATAATTATTTCATGTAAAATGGTTAATAATTAATGCCGATTCCCACCCTCTAAGCAAATAGAAAATGTCACTCCTAGTATATAATTATAAAGCTTATGAGGGGTAGTTTCATTGGTATTTAACAGTTAGTAGCTTGACAAATAAAAAATTTTCTTCAGCAAATTATAGTGTCCTTTTTTAATTTTCAAAAATTTTGTTTTCAAGTGGATTTTGCAGGATTTTAAGATTGCTTAACTGGGACAAACTGTACTTATTCTAATAGACAATAGTGTACTTTATGAAAATGCCATAAAAAGTGACAATAAGTTTGGTAAAATATGAAAAATTATTTTTCTATAAAGATTGTCAAGACATAAAAATGAATTTAAATTACTGTTACTGGAAGGTAAAGTGGGATGTAACTGCCTAAACTACGTACTTTTGTTGCATTTTCCAAGCATGATAACCCCTAAATCGGTTGAGACTGGCTACCGAACACCCTGTATAAGCATATTTGAACAATTCTTCTAAACTTTTTTTTTTTTTTTAAGTAACATAGATTCATCGTTGAATATATCGAATTGTTTGTTTTTTAAGGTCTTAACAAGGTGTGAGTAAAATTTTTCTTAATCTAAAGATTAGTTAAACAAATGAAACTGATTTTAATTGCACCATTAAAATGTTGAAGAAGTCTTTAAAGCTAACCAATTTTCTTTTATTTTTTATTTTACGGGTAAAAAAACCAAGTCTATCACCCCAAAAAACATATAATACGATACCCAGATCACCTGAAAATTCCTTATAATTGATCATTAATCCTAAAAATAAAAAAATCTAAGATGGTGTAGTTTTTACGAAAAGTACTACTTTTCGGGTAAAGCACCCAAGTTTTTCTTGATTACTTGACCCTTACGAACAACTTTCAATCGGGTGCTACTCTGGTACATGAATGACACACAGGACCCCCCTCAGCAAATGGACTAGTGAGATACACTAGATGTGTCCGTGTCCATGTTGCAACGACTTAGAACTGTCGATGGCCCCAATGTCTCTCGTGTGAACAAGAGGCCAATACAACTGGGTGTGGTTGGATCAATTCCTGGAAAACACAACTGTGGCAAGTGAGTTGTCCAAGAAGTGGCCATGTTGCGACAATACAAAGCTGTCAACGCCTGCATAAAAGTGATTTGTTATTCGGCCAATACAACTGTGCATTTATATGGGCTGGGTCGATCAATTACTTAAGTGAACAACAGGGGCAAATGAGTTGCCAAAGAAGTGCTCATGTTGCGACGACACAGACCTATCAACTGCAGCATTTTTTAACAAGAGCCTAGTTATTCAGGCGATACAACCCTGCCTCTGATAATCGATTTGATTGAAATTGCTGACAATTTTATATCGTCAATTTGACAGTTATATTAAACTATACTTTAAAGTAATCTAACAATTTTGATTTAATTTCTATTTACAATATAAAGAGTTTTCCCAACGACTTCATTAAATAGTTTTATTCTTAGTAAAAAACGTACTTACATATTTACCAATTTTCATGTATTCAATCAAGTGCAACTTAAACTTAATAAACATTTATGTTTTACTTTAAACGCCTTATCATGCAATACAGTATACATGGCAGTCAGTTTCAAAAAGTCATTTTATTTGACGGTCAGTTATTGTTTTTAAGTGTTAACAACCAAATTACAAATCAATAGAACATATCCCAAAAAAAAGTGTAAACTCCTTTTGTGTCCAAATTATAATTGTATTATGACAGTTTCTTTTTAAATTTTATGTTATTTTAACATAAAATGGACTACTAAATACAACGTATTTGAGGAAACTGTGTTTTTTTCTATTACTGCGATAATGTCCAGCCTCAAAAGACCTTGTTAAAATTCTATGAGTCTCTAAACTGGCATCAGCAAATGATCTGGATTACTATTATTTACCAAAAGAGTTAGCTGATATCAGCAGTGTAAGCGCCTCATATGATGATCCACCTCCGAATCGATACCTCCTCCACCCCGTACCTCTAGCTGTTCGACCGTGATCGGGATATTCATCTGAAACATTTTAAATTATTTTGAAATAATTAAAACTTTCAGTTTATAAGTTGAGTGTTTAATTTATGCTATTGGTTTTTAAATTAGACACAGTTCTTATCTTGGAGCTTTTTATTGGTCTTTTCAAGGGATTTTAAGACACATCAATTCATCAGATATAAGTCAAATAATGCTCTAACCAACATATCTAATAATTTTGATGATTAATTTAAAATTTGCTAAAGTATACAAAACGACAAGCAATATTCATATGTAAATGTTAAACGGGGATTTTCCAATCATGTGTATAAATAATTAAAAAAAACCATAAAAACTATTATAGATACTTAAAACTAACCAGACAGCGGCCATAGCTCAGGGGTTATCATCCGGTGGGACCGGGTTCAAAAATAGTAACTTAAGTTAATAAAAAGTAAAAAAAGTTCTTTGTTTTTAATAGTTTAGGTTGTATTTTTTTGGTGAACTGTCTTGTAGGCAAGATTTATTCTTTGCATAGCATTGGATAATTTCCCTTCCTTCTTAGATCTTTCATAATCAGTACGGTACAACAGTTTATATTATCATTAAAGGCACATTGACAATTTCATGTGGGAATTAAGGAGGCTTGCTAAAAATACCAGTACGTTCAAACGTTTCTATTAGGACGTATAAGACAGACTCAAAGGGTATTGGAGTAATTCGTTATAATGGAGACATTTAATCCTATCGAAATCCAATCTTTTGTTGAGAGGTAAGGGTAGAGGAGAAGTAATTACCCACCCGTCAAGAAACGGCAACCTAATTCTTTTGTAATCTATCCTGATTATGAGCAAGTCTGATAGATTATTGCTCCAACAATAAAGAGGCAATAAAACGGATTATTAATAACTAATACTATCAAAGTCAGTACAAATCATGCCATTCAAATTATGTTTCTGCCATGACTTTTTTATAAAATGAGAAAACGATGTTATAATTGAGCAAAATTTTAAAATTGACGATAAAAATTTAATAAAATTGCTGATCAACCCCTTCAGATTTTGATTGTATGTAGTTTGGTATATGAATTAGGAAATATATATTAAAATCAATGTAATATTTTTAAACAAGTATTTTTTTTATATAATAACGTCTAAATCATGCAACTTTTAAACATTCTTTTTATAATTACCTAAGTTTAAAATATATTTAAATTTGGGTTATTGTTTTACATGATATAAATTAACAAATCACTGAAGAACATTAAAATGACCCCTAATTAAAACGGGCTTAGATTTAAGTTCACTCAAATTAAATATATTTGTAAAATATGCCATTTCTCAATGAAGTTGCTCAGGTTGCAAAAGAGGTTCATCATTGGAGCCATAATTGATAAAAAATAAAAACTTTAACGTGACAACTATAAGACAAAAATAAATTATTTATGTTATTTTGTTTTTAAATATTGAAAATGTGTGTGGAACATACAGAATAACTAGGTTTTTTTTTTACTTTAAACAAAAATCTTTTTTATCTAATACATAAAAAGGGCCTCACAAAGAAAAAATTCAATTATCAAATTTATGACTCTTTCCTAAACATGTAGGGCCTTGTATTTTGTAGCCTATTAGCATAAAATTAATTTTTAGTTACTTTTAATTTTTGTCCAAAATTAAACTAATAATGTTTAAATTTAACATTATTCTTGTTGCCAAATTATTTTCATATTGGTTCCAAACTCCATTCCAACCTATATATTCTGTTCGGCAGTAAACAATGGTGTTTGTTTAATTTGGAATAGGATGAAGTAAAACAATCGATAAGATAACCAAGTTAACAGCTGATTACACAGAGTAAGTGAATAAATAACGATCGAGCGGGATCACGATTGTTGTCAACGAGATTGCAACCTATTGTTGTTTTTTGCCAATTGTGTTTCCGTCGATAGAGGCCGAATTGATTTTAATAAAATATTTACAGTTTCCGTTATTGAATTATGATTCAGTCGAATTCTTATCAACGAAACTAAAAGTAAATTTAATGAATTTAACACAATGTTAGTTGGTCACAGATAATGTATTTACTAAAAATACAAAAACTAACGTGACGGTTAGAAAAGTTGCACATCCTCATTGATGCGTGACATTAGTGGAGTAAGGGTGTTTAAAACACATTGTATCAAAGAAAATTTCATTGTAACAGGAAACTCAAAAAATCAGAAATTTTACACTTTATATTTTTTATATCCTACAATTCCAATGTTAACTAAAGTATAGAGTATTATTTTAAGTTTTTATCACAGAGGCTCTCGATTCCCAAATTTTAATGTCAATTATAAATAATAAATACCCTCGGGGCAGCAGACCTGTGTACTCAGTGAATTTCCAAGGAATTCGGTACTTTATTAATTTCCCCCATAAATACCATGGGAACGAGGGTGTAGTTTTGCTGCCATGGGAACGTAGTAAGCAATAGAATAACCCCTTCCCAACGCAGGTACAAATAATTGCATTAAGTTCTAGTATTTTTTATTTTCCACATCAACCAAGGGGGTGAGTATTTAGGTTTGCTGACAAATGGGTGTTGTAAAGAATTTGTTGTAAAGGAAGTTGTTGTAAGTCAAATCCAACGTAGTGAATATACATATCAAATTGTATCATGTTATATTAATAAATGTGAGAAATGCAGGTCCGCATTTATTTCCCATAAGAGTTTATTATATTCTTGTATATTCTTCGTAATCAGTTAAGCATAGTTAAAAATTCAAAATACAAATTTTTTAACTCTCAAATGGTTTTAGTTTACATTCTTCAGTTTTAAAATAGTGATAAAATGCGACAAAACTATTTTTGACATTTATAAACCCCATAATACATTTGTTCCCGTAAGCCAATTATGCTGGAACGTAAACGCTTGAAAAATGTACATGGTGACACCTTCATACCGAAAATAGACTTGCTTTGTGACTTCTAGGGACCACAAAATGAAAAAGTTACATAGTCCCAGGCTTACGTTTCGTCGTGACTTACTATCGTAATAGTGTTTTCCCTGTTGTGAAATTCGCTAAAATTATTTTTTCAGTTATAAAAATACTAACTGATTATTGTAATAGCGTTGAAAAAAATTATGCTATATGGTATAATTTTTACAACATTTATATTTTGCTATAGTGAACACACCAATGTATTGTTTTTTTATTTTTTTTATTTTTTTTTTATTTAAACGATTATCTATGAAATTACTTTGTGCATTATAATGAAAACCAATGTGTGTAAATGACAGGTAAATAAATAACAGTGGCATCCGCCTGATTCCCGGGCTATGGAAGAGGCGTCATTTACTGTTATTTAATTTTCACACAGGCGTTTAACTAGACAGCGTAGTTAAGTGGATTGACAATTGATTTTCACTGCCAAATTGAAAAACCGAATTATTGTTTAAGTGTTATAGTAAATGACTTTTTAACTTTACTATCTAAATATCTGTGACAAATGACTACATTTGTACACTATTAGTTTAACTATTTATAAATGTTTTTAATCGAAGGCAATCCAATATTAATTTTTGTTCAGTTTTCATAGATTTCATTATTGATTAAATTAATCAGATTTTTCTCTATTGTTTCTGTACATCACCTAGTTTTTATACGACAACCTTTAACAAATAAAGTTCGTAACATACGTAAGAAATTCTTAAGAAGCAATACTTAAAAATAACCTATAAAATATAACCGAACATTAACCATTTAAGTATGTGGAATGTTTAGTAGCACACCTGCTGTTTACATTTCAATCAGGAAGAAACTCATAAAAGAGCACAACCATAATCCAACCAAATATTCGTAAAAGTCTTCCTTAAGAGTCATCTTCACCCCTGGGCCAGTAGCCCATTGTTGCGCAGTCGGCAATGTTAATCATACGGCTTTTATGCTAAAACATGGTATTGTATTGCCCTGTTTCGGACACCGTTTTTCAACCGACTTTTTTTTAAACTTGGTAAGTGGTTAGTTGAATAGTTATATGAGGTTTCTCATACCTCGAAATTTTGAAAATTTCACTAAATTTTGAAATATTACTAAGGAAAATCGAGTTACTTTGCGACGTCACAGAGAGTAATATTTTTTTAATTTTCAAAATTTCGATGTATTTGTAACTCGATTTTCCTTAGTAATATTTCAAAATTTAGTGAAATTTTCTAAATTTCGAGGTATGAGAAACCTCATATAACTATTCAACTAAACACTTACCAAGTTTCAAGAAAATCGGTTGAAAAACGGCGTCCGAAACAGGGGAATACAAGACAATGTTTTAGCATAAAAGCCGTATGATTTACATTGGCTGACTGCGCAAAAATGGGCTGCTGGTCCAGGGGTGAAGATGACTCTTAAACAAATTATCCAAACGAATGTTTTATTAAGGATGATGTTCGCAAATTTAATACCAAAAAATAGTTGCGTTAAACATCAACTTAAATTGGTAGTTTCCAATTTTCCTGAAATTGAGGATGTTCTCCCTCCTTTGTTGAGGCTCTTAAATGGCAAAGAATGTTATTATATGGATCGGTTTAGCTTCCTGACCACCAGAAACCTAGTAGTCTCAAACACTATAAGGGATGGGTTTAGTTTTACTGAAAACATAATTACCAATATTTCTATGGGTGAGAGCATTGTGATCAGAGAGAGAATGAGATTGTGTTATTGTTCAGTTTGCTAGAAACGTCTATCAACTTGGGGGGGGGGGGGGAACTTTAACATGAAAATTTCATACCAGCAATTTCAATTCCCAGCAGTTGGTCTGTTAGCAGGATTAACATATTCTGATCCCCTGCTCCAGGCGAGCTGTCCATCGCCATCGAGCTCCTTGTAATCCAAAGATGATTGTGTTTACTGTTCGTGTCTCTTCTGATGAGTTGAGTGATTTGTGAACCAGACTTCTCAGATCGGGTGGTATTCTCTATTTCAGTAGTTAAAATTGTGCGAAAGTAAGAGGGATAATAAATTCATGTCTGGAGTAAAATATTTTTAAATAAAGAAACGTGGATAGCGCAATGACAATGTACGAATACAATATCATACAACGTTGATACATTCCAATTAAAATGGACTTGGGCCGTGATAAAATTTCAAAAGGAAAACGTTTTTCCCATTAAATTACTTTAATGCATTGGCTATTATTCTTAAAAATATCTCGGTTATAAGATGATTAGTTAAATTTTAGTACGCCTTATGGGCATTGAAAATATTTATAAAATCATTTGCTAGACCGCCTGGTGCTTTTACAAGACCGACTTGCATGGTTTATTTAATTGCAGATAACCCAACGATCAACTCAGTACGTTTAACCATTGTCTATTGAACGCTACTCTTAATGGTTTAACGTTTCCCTTACTCAAATTATACTTAAAAGACATTTCTACCTATGCCTTTCTCGTGAGAGTGTATTTTAGTAGCCAATTTTATAAGATTGTTGTTCGTATAGTTCTAAATAAGGCACAAAGTTTCTTTTGGTCTAAGAACATACACTCTAAGAATCTATGATTTAAGATATAAATCGCTTATATTGGACGTGTTTGAGGCGAGTTATTAGAAGATCACAACACTTAGTTTTTTTTTAGATTTTTAGGGGAGAACACAAAAACATTATGGACATATTTGTTCTCTTTCAACATGTGTTTAAAATTTCTTAAAACTATCTAATCTTTTGACTTTTTCTATCATTACGTCTGTGATGGTGTTTATTTTTGTCACAATTTTTATTTGTTTACTAACATATATGCTATTTGCCTGATCCATTTATACCAATTGATTGGGGAGACGTTCCAATTATGTTTTTGTAACTTTATTCATCTTTATAATTAATTTTAGTTTAGGTTTATCTTTAAGTCAGTAGGTAAAACTTTTCCTATGGTTATTAATAGAAAAAAAGGATGTAAGTTGAAATATGAAAAAATTAAAACGAAAATAAAAAATGCGAAGCAGTTTAAGTGTGTTACCTAATCAAATAAACGAAAACCAATCCCTTGTGAATATTGATAAAAATGTAATTATATTTGAAGGTAACAAGTTTTGAAGTAATACCAATATTACGATATAGGTTACTGTATTTTCTGAGCCATTTTTTACTTTGGTCGTTTTAACCATGGGTATAGGGTCTTCGTTGACGGAAAACCCAATTCAATGAGTGCAATAATTTTCAAAATATACCTAGTTCTCCGTATAACTTATAGTTATGAAGTGATTCCTATTAATTTGGATCTGAACCGTCTTTTTAAAGAAACTTTTACCCTCTACATGGAATTGAACATAGACATTACGAAGTTTGATAAATTATTGTTGATAATGTAAACAAAATAAAAAGGTAAGTGTATATAGTTATTTTGTAACGGGTGACATCTCTTATGGAAAAAAGAGATGTTATCGAAAAAAGTATAAGCAATGTTGGAGATTATAAACGTGTGATAACCATAATAGGCCAGAAAGCTGGACATATCAAACTCAAGTACCAGGAGGACCGAGCGTTGCTCGGTGAAATATTAGTAAATTTAAATATCAGAACATAAACAGCTGTTACATTTCTTTTTGAAGTTCTGAATGTACTTCTTGTTTATGTGTTGTTAATTCGTTGCCAACATGGCAACCCATAAGCCCAATGTTAAAATTTTGTAATTTTAAACTTTAATTTTTAGCAAAATTAGATTTTCCCTGGGGGCGAGACCCATCTCAATCGTATTTTTAAGGTAAAACTAAGTTTATTCCAAAATTTGAAGGAAATCGTCGGAGCCGTTTTTGAGATAATTGTGCAAGCAAGCAAGCAAGCAAACAAGCAAACATTGCTCGTATAAGAGTATAGGATAGTGTAGGAAGTTTTTTACGTGAGATCAAATTCAGTTATCACATAAGAAATATTGACACAATTATTCATATAAATTAGGTTCTCGCTTCATTTAATGTGATTTACATTACTCAAAGGAAACTTAGTGGATGGGTTTTATAGTGTTCTGAATAAAAAAGTGACACTTAAATAAGTTACCAGGCTAAGTTATTGAAGATATACAAGAAAATAATACGTCAACTGATTATAGAGTTCAGACGAGGGGTTGTTCGTAGAAAGAGACTTGAAAGCATCATTAATATGTGAATAAAGAAAGTGTTGATGTTAACAGGAAAAGTGGAGACAAAATAACTGTTAAAATTAAGCTCTCTTGATTCTCAAAGCAAGTTTTTCAGTGTATAGCTTACTCTTTAGTAATTCTAGAAATGTTTCTGCATTTAATTTTGATATCCTATATTAGTGTACTGTATCCAGGAAGTATTTCACCTAACATTCAATGAAAATTGTGGGTAAATCGAGTTGTAGATCTCTATTTAACTCACACGGAAAACTGTTTGAAAACTGAAATTCGCGGGATTGAATTTGGGTTCAATGGACAACCTACACTTTTTTAATGGAAGAGTTATAATAGACGAATGATTTATTTGTATTATACATTTCGTTTGTTCTATTATACAGGATGTTTGGTAGTTAGTCTAAAAAATTTAAGAGGTTATCATGCTTGTTAAATGCAACAAAAATATGTAATTTAGGCTCTTACATCTCTCTCCGACAGTCCTTTTTAATTGTTTTAGAAAAAGCATAGGGAATAGGCTATTTTAATTACTTGATATCTTCATAACAATCTGGTTTTTCTCACCTTTTACAAACTTATTCCCACTGTTAGAGACATTTTCAGAAATTACACAAATTGTCTATTACAATAAGCACAGTTTATCCCAATTAAGCCGACGTGAAGCCTTGTAAAATCAATAATTGAAAATAATAATTTTGAAAATTAAAAAAGGACAATATAATTTGCTGAAGAAAACCTTTTTATTCGTCACGCTGCAAACTGTTAAATATCATCAAAACTTACTCACATTCTAAGCTTTAAAATGATATGCTACAAGTTGCCTTTCCTGTTAGCCTAAGTGGCGGGAATTGGCATTAAACAAAATAATTGACCTGTTTTTCATTATCATTAACGATTTTTTGAAAACCGTTCTTTCCATGGGGAAATTGACTAAAACTAAAGTGTTAAACCAAATTTAATTTGCTAATTGATTATCAATTCAAAGTGGTCCATTATTCTGGAACAATGTCATTTAATCAATACATGGATTTAATTACCTCTGATATTAAGTGCTGATATTGCATGTCAGGCTTTATCACTTTTGAGCTTTCCAGTTTATTACGTTGACCTTATTATTTCCGCCATAGGTATGAGTAGGTAAAGATAATATTCTTTATAAAAAGAATTTGTAAAATACGTCAGATTCTTTTCAAGCATTCTTTGTTCTTTTTTCAAATATAACACCTGTTACCCGTCTGCTACTGAAGTTTAAGTAGGAATAAATGGAATTCCTAAGGATATCCATGTTAAGCTAGTTCGTTCTAGTCTCTCACGAACAGCATAATGAGTTTGTTCACTTCGCTCACACGCCTATATATATGTACCTTATTAGTTCTGAATTAAATAGTACAACTATTGAAATATGTACAGTGCATCAATTCAAATAATAACATTTTTGAAACAAGTACAACTATTGAAATATGTACAGTGCATCAATTCAAATAATAACATTTTTGAAACACCCATCTGCCTTGTTATTACTAGGTCATTAGGGATAACCTAAGAAGGTTGAAAGTCAGTGTAGCATTACCCTGATGTTAAATGTAAATTAAAAACCACAAACCTTCCCATTTTGAACCCAAATTTCAACTCTGGATCATAATGGAGATTCGACGAATTTGGCTGAGTGAGTTAGAGCTTAAAATATATATATATATATATATATATATATATATATATATATATATATATATATATATAAAACACTCATTGACTTTGTCACTCATTATTAATCCTCCAACTTCCCATAAAAAAAGAAAAAAAAAACAAGTACGAATTATTAATTGTTACAAAAAATTTCTAAAAATTCTATATATTATTAGGTAAACATAATTATTTTCTCAGCTTTTTTACATTGTAAGAGGAATTCACTGGTAAAAAAGTAAGCCCTAGAATATATTGAATTTTCAACGTTTATCTTATAAAAGAAGGGTAATCAATTGAACCGTTGTTGTTGTCAGTAATAACAAACGGTAGAAAATAAGAAAAAAATACAAAAAAATAAAAAACAGATGTTTAAGTTTTTAAATTTTTTTTTATCAATTGGGTACGGATCAACTGAATGTTTGGTTGAATTTCAACCGATAATTATCCCTTCCAGTGACAATGTACCGTTAACATAGCAGTAATGAGTGCTGCATACCGTTGTATAATTGTTGCAATAATGATATCTAAATAAATTATTTCAACATGCTTTGAATCTTGCTGAATCAGATTAAGTACTCATCTGGATTACAAATTGTGACCACAAGAATATAATGTCGAATTCAAAAGCCGGAGTGGATGGATATGGTCAGCTAGAAAAACGCATAGGAAAATCCGTTCCCCTCTGTAGGAATTAAGTAATAAGCAGTGCACTAAATTACAACTCTTTTATAAAGTGAAGTTGTTGAATTATTGATGAGTGAGTGAGTAGATTATGTGCTTTATATATAAATAGTTGATGTGAAATATTAATATTAAATGTGATACAATATGTCATGTTTATTGCTTTGCATTTTATACAGGTATTACAGTATGATACAGTATTATTGTTTTTATTTACTTTTTTAAATTATGGTATAAATTACTCATTTAATTATTATTAACTAATGTATTTATTTATTTTTAAATGTGTATTCTAACGTAATATTTGATTTTAAAAACTTTATATTATTACTTATAGTGTGAACGTTTTCGAGGAATAATTCCAAATAAAAAATGAGAAGAATACCGTAGATGATTCTTTGAGAAATAATTAACTGAAAATATTTTATTTTATTCACACCACAGACTATTTTTTTAAGTCGTAAATTCTTCTTGTTAGTGTAAAAAACATGAGATGTCCGTTTTGATATATTACAAACTGTAACTCATTCATAACATAGTTCAACTATATATATATATATATATATATATATATATATATATATATATATACATCCCGGATATATATATATATTTTTATTTATCATAATATGATGCAAAATATTGCAATGATCGAGATATTTAATATTAATCATGGATATGATAATCATGGGTGAGCTAGAATATTTATCTTTTAAATGATTTTCATAAGCTTTACACACACGTAAAACAATTGTTTCAACTAAACTAAACTATAAAATAATGCCTAACACATTTATGACATAGCATATTAAAAACGGCTCCAAATGTTGGAATGGAGTTAAAACGAATAAAAATGGTAACCATTAGTATTGTTGTGTAAGCTCATTCATAATGGCAATGGGCAATAAGGTTTAATGTTAGGTAATTACAGAGAATTATGGCTCATCAAAAGGCATGATTTGGCGTCAGGCAAGAAATACATGCGGCGATTACACAGCCCGAAATGTTTGTGTCAAGCAGTTCGTTTTTGTATTATTAGAACACCATTATTGTTTTATCGGTTCTTAAAAAAAAAAAAAGATTAACATTAAACTCAAGTGCATTCAACTCTCTTATCAGGTAATATTACTAGATCCGACAAAATATTTTTTACCTAAAACGTTAATTACACGTATTTGTCACATGTAAACTCTATTAAGTTTAAAAAATGAGGTCTTATATGGTCCTTGTAGACATGGTATTTTGAAAAGGATTTCGAGGTCGTCGTAGTCTAAAATTTTCTTAATATACAAATTGTCATACTGTGAAAGAATGCGTTTTTTTTTAACATGTAAGGTTAAGTCTCCAGTTTGGAAGAAGTACTTCAGACTGATATCCGAAAATATTCTCAAAAATAATAATTATGAAATTTTTATAATTATATTGTTTTATAACAGAAATGTTAATTTACAAGCATCCATGATCCCGGAAATCCATTGACATTCTAAAGAATACCAAAGGATTCTGTACGTTGTTTAAAGTTGGTAGGAAAAGTATGTAATCATGTTTTTTTCCTTGGCATTCCATAGAATGGCAGCGGTGCTTAAGGCCGTGTGTAGAACACCTGTGGTCCATGGCGGTCCACCGTTCGCATTACAATCTGCACGCCTTGCCCACTCCTTTCCATAGTGTAACTGCTGTAGCCCCATCCAATTTTTCTAGGACCTTTTGGTTATACTTTCATAGGTCTTGATCTTGGGGCCTTATCACACGTAGGTATTTTAAAGTCTTAATATTACTAGAAATCTTTTGTAAACTAATTAAAAAGATTGGAAGTTATTGCCTTTTCAACATTGTTTACATGAATAAGATTTCATTGCCTGCCATCTTTTGACTTGACAATCCTATTATATTCCACTTTGCGGAATTGTTCTCTCAATCAATGGCATCTAATTAATAAAAAAATTTTATTAAAGCCTTAATTTTGCCTTTAACACAAATTAAATTTAAGATTTACCAACAACTTCCTTAGGGCCGTTCCTCTGAAGTAGTAAAAATCTTACACATTATTAAAAAATGTTATCTTTCTCAAATTATTATATTCTAAGTTTTATTTGGCCTTTATCGGTAGAAATGATCACAAATAGATCTGGATATTTTGACACTAGTTAAAAGCATTCCCATTATGATTTTTATACTAGTTTTACTTTTTATTTTATTTTGTACATAAAATCTTCTTTGAACAAAAAATATGTTCCTTTAATCCTTTGTTTAGACATGCATAGGTATTATACAAAATACCAAATCATTATTATCAATGCCTAGGCAATGTCAATAAAGATGTAAATATTTAGACCATTTCATACTTTGTCTATATACTCCGGTAAAAAAATTCTCTAGGATGTGAAATAAAGTTAACATGACCTGTTAATTCAAATCAGCCATATCTCATACAAAGATTAACATACCATATTTATAGAAACATCGGCTAAAATTTACTCTTCATTTGTGTATGTTTATAAAGGAAATAACTGAGTTTTAAGTTAGTCTTAGTTCCCAATCACTCCGGTTCTCTTTTTTCCTCCTCAGTTTCCAATCAGAGAGATTGTCGTAGTGAAGCACGCCCAGGATTGCGGCCTAATTTCGTACCCTACACAGGCTTTCCCGATTGGATCACTCGCATGACAAAGGCAAAGGTTTGTCCAACTACAGGGATTAGAATTTCACCCCTTCATTTTGGTTGGGATAGTATTGCGATCCATACAGTGTTCACCTTTTACCTATTATTTCACATTGAAGTGATACTTCACCTTTTCTAATTTGAATACATGGTGCTCAATTATGTGGCAGAACACAATTAAAATACTGTTTGCAATATTAATTTATTGCAAAATTATTAACATTTATTCTACATTTACACTGTAATCATACAGAGCGGTAAATATATCTAAAACATAGACTTGCCAGTGATTTCAAACAGGTGTGACTTGTTGAAATCGATTGTCAATAATACAATTTTTAATCAATATACCGTCTTGGATGTAAATTGTGGTGTAAGAGTCAAAATACCAAGTAGTTTTGGAGACGTATTTTTATTTGTGAGTAAAATATAGAAATAATATTGATTTTTGTGTCAAATTAAAGAAAAATTAGATTTTTAAGCAGATTTTTTAAATTAGTTATACCTATATTTAAAATAAACTTCTTACGAGTATAAATGTAGGTTATTCAATGTTGTTTTTATTTATTTTTTTTTAACCAAACAGATTGTTGTTTGTTATATCAAAGCGAAGCAGAACCACGATCTTAATTTATGTCTTCTAAACCTAACACATATATACCATTTATTAATTGGTCATTATTTATTTTGGTTTAAAATCTGTTCTCGATTTAAAAATCATTATATCATTCTATTTATTATTGTTTCAAATGATGCCCGTTAAAATTAAAGAGTTTCTTTACATATCTCACCATAAAACAAAAAAGTAAAATTACCTAAGCAATTTAATAATATTTTTTATTGGAATATCTCTATATATTAATAGGCAAGCATGTTTAATTTCCTAATTTTTTCTCAGCTTGTGTGAATCGTAGAAGAAATCCGAGCGTACCGTTAGAAAGGCTGTATGTAGATGAGCAGAATCCCATTATAATTCACATCATTTCATAGGGGTATGCCGGGGCCTACGAAAACTAACGGGCCTGCACATTTCCCCCCACCACCAAATTCACGTGACTATTTGAGGCCGATCTGCAGCAGAAGTTTCCATTAGATAACATTGTGCAAACGTGACATCCTTACTTATTTCCCACCTCTTTAGATAAAAAGTTATTAGACAAGACTTATATATTCTAATCTAGGTAAAATAGGGAACAAAATGATACCATTACTGTAAAGCTACCAACTTTCCTGATGTTTTTTATTGCGAGATAAAGTCAAAACTTAATTTAATTTATAGTTTTGTTTACACTTTTTATCAGCTGTTTACATAAAAGTATATTTCCTTGCAAATAACAAAGTTTTAGAACCGAAAAGGTACAATCTAATTTGTGTTATCGAAAATACAAATTCTAACTGGCAAAATACTGATTTAAGACGTTTATTTCACGTCTTTTTACTGAAATATCTTCAAAAGCATTGGAAGAAATCAGTTTACAAAAAAGTCAATGGATCCTACAGTGTGAGAAATTTTTTTTTTTTTTTTTGTTACCTAAAAAGTGAGTTTTAAGTTTTGCAAAGCGGAACGTTGTTAGTATCATTCAATTTGTAATTTAATGGGGATTAGAAGGATATGCCAGACTTCATTTTCTTACATTTAAAATACACGTAAAAACGGATGCCAAGTCAGGCTATTGCAATGCTTTCAAATGGAGATGACAGCTGAAATTCGGCCGCATCTGGTCACGTGACCAAAAGTGTTAGGCCCGGGTATGCCCTACAGGCTTGCAAAGTTTCAATAATAATATAATGGGAGTAGGATGGTAATTGATTGATTAATAAACAGATGTTGTAATAACAAATGCTAGCAAATAAAAAAAAAGAAAAAAAAAACAGATGTTTCAGATAAAACATTTGAAAACGAATTGGATCAAGATCAACTGAATTTTTTGTTGTATCTCGGCCAGTAGGCGATATCTAGTACTAATAAAAATGTGTTACTATTTAACAAAAATCTATGCTTTAATTTAAATAAATAAATGAAAGAGAGTTTTTGCAAAATATGGTAAATCTTACGGTACACTCTAAACGCAATTTTTATATTGTTAAATTTATGGAGAATTCACCGTGCAGGGAGGTGAAACCGGATAAATAATTTTTACTGTTGATCACTATTGAACATGTTTTTCATATCTTAAATGAATAAAAATAGGTTATTCCATAATAAATGTAATAGCGTTTAGGGTTTACAGTATTCATTAACCGTATGTGCAAAACTCTATTGTTCACACCTAAAATACATTTATTCTGTTGAAACATCTGTTGTAAGAGTATTGTTGTTCAAAGCCCTGATTCGTTAGCGGATTATTTTTTATTTCCTCGCCCCAACTTCAGTAGCCCTACTGATACCTATTGATTACCCTTATGATCTTTACCCGATTTGCTTTTATATTTGTAAATTTATTTTGAATCAATATCGTATCTTTGGTTTAGCTTTCATCGTCATCAATTTTTTTTTTCAAAATTACACATTTGAACACTATAATATACAGGGAGAAAAAGTCAGGAAACTGTATAATATCTTTAAAATTATTTGATGAACAAAACTGAAGCTTTGCAAACTGATTTTGAGTCTCAGAGTCTACTTCCAAAAGTACCTACTGACTTTGAACTTCCAAGGGAGTACAGTCCACAAGGATCAGAAGGAAAATTTAAATGAAAGCATACATCAAATTAAAGGTCTCTATGAATAGAGAAAAATGCCGCATAGGCCTACAGGAATTTAAAAAGAAGACCGATTCAAAAATGACATGCGCTCAACTTTGCTTTAAAATGAAATTGCCGAAAAAAAGCAGCAGCTCCCGATAGACTCGACCTTTGAGGTCGGGTTTGTAGAAATCCTCAGAGTGCAGAGCCCTTTAACATTTTATATCATGTGGTGATGAAGGAAAATTAAGTTTTTTCACAGACTTCCCTTAAAGAACTTCCCTAATTGAAATCGTCAAGGATAATGCATTGGCGTACCTACGTCATATGATTCATGATTTTGAAGCACTTTACATTCTGAGCAATTTGCCACAAACTTTAACTCAAAAGTTGTAGTGTATCTGGACCTGGAGTAATTTCATTTTGTCTTCCGCCATAGGATTTTAATGCTAACTTGGATCGTCTGCCATTTTTTACTCGGTTGTCCTTTTAAAGTCGGGTTTACGGCATTGTCCTTTATTCATAGAAACATTTAATACATCTTGCCCCATGCTTAAACTTACTCAAGATTTTCTTCTTACTCCTTGTGGTCCTCCCCCCCCTTAAATATTAATTCCCATAATAGTTTGGGAAAATAGAGAATATTGTATAATAGACAATACCATGGTTTAAATAGACTTCATCAGATCGTAAGGCCCTAAATCAAATGGCAAAGTTTTAGTTTTGTTACTTAAATACTTTTAAGATATTATATCATTTACAGAAATTTTTCAACCATGTACCCTATAAATATCTATTATAAAGTATTGCATATATCGTAAAGTATCTATTGTATTTTCCTGAATAAAGCTTTATTATTTTACAAGTATGACAGATAAGTTATCAAAATTCATTTGTCTAGTTTTTGCTGTGTTAAACATTTATAATCATAGGATGAAGCGAAAAAAATAAGAATAACAATTACTAAACAATTCAATTTTAGTTTTTCACCTAAGGCCTATTTTAAGGGATATGAAGATTTTGTGCATAGTTTATATTCCTAAAGAAATCCGTGAATATGAAAAAAACGTCGTAAATGTTAAAACAGCATTAAATCTAAATGCAAATTCTCTTTGAAATTAAATACCTTAAAATAGAATATATTTATGAATAATTTTTACACAAGGTTTGATTTAATTGTAAATCAAAACCTTTTAAACTTCTTTTTGATGTGATATTATCAGTTTTGCAAAAAACAATTAATTATTGCAGACTTAAACATAAAACATAACAGTATGAGAATATCACCAGTATGTAAGGAAAGACAATATTCTAATTAATCAATTGGGGTCAACTCATTATTTTAGGAGCACTTTATTTGATCGATTACCCCAATTAAATTAATTTGGATAATAACTGCAGAGTATTGATTGCCGAGCTTTATCACCGATTAAGATCTGAAATAATTAATTAGTACCTGTAACATTCGTTGATCGGTTATGCTGGAGGTTATCTCGGTTGTAAAAAGCATTTAAAAACAAATCACAGTCATAATCTACCCTAATATGAATGAGAGCAAAATATATTCATAATCTACAATTATTATATTGCATCATATTGCTACCACGCCCCCCCTCCCCTTATACATGAATTCAATTCTAGTTGCACAAACCATGAATAAATTACAAACTTGTAAAATTAATAAGCAAAATACACTTCAATCATCAGAAAACAATTTTTCTTGTGCATAAATAATTTTTATGAAAATTTTACTTTTTATGTTTATACATCCCCCTCGAATCCAAACCCGTTTGATTCGAGGGGAATATACAAACATAAATAAGTTACACATTATTTCACCTAGTGTTATAATAGTAGTTACCCGTATTTACCCATATTTACCCACGTGTTATTATAGTAGTTTTCATAACTTGGAGAAAAAGTGGCTCTTTTTGGTGCGAAATCGTGCTTTAAAAGCGATGAGCTTCAGAGCTTTTAAAAACTTTTGAGCACCATAACACACTTTTATACGAGTGATGAACAATGTTTTTATCACTATGCGGAATCAGACTTTTATTTTTTGGAAAAACAATTTTCAAATGAAATAACGTTTTAATTTCACCATTCTGCAGTTCAAAATTAATGTAACAATAATATCATAATTCGCAACAGCTGGCAATTTTTTCGGTGGGATTAAAGAAAACACAGTTGATTTTTCAGGTCCTAGGACAAAAAAGTTATGTTTTGTTTACCATTGAGAGAACAAAAACAGGTGAGTTACGTGTAGGATGATAAAAAATAAAATTCAATACGTATTCAATAAAGTAAACCCTTGCGTGTTTATACAGATTTAGCCATCAAGTTGTGCATAGAGGTTCAAGGATATGATTACATTATGAAGTGCATGATTTCCACCCAATGGAGGACTGCACGATAGTTAAGTCCTTGCATGTGTGAAAATGCAAAGGTTATGGAATAAAACTGAAACAATCAAAATTTTGTGTAACCTAATTTTATTTAAAAGTATGCATGCTATTAATAGCTGGTCGTAAAATGTAACCATTTTAAACCTGACTTATTTAAGTCTCTCTTTTAATTTGTAGCATTAAATAAAATATATGAAGAAATAGTATTCACTATCATATGCATTACTTTTTATATAAGTCAAATAGTTACTTTAATTTATTGTATATTTTTCAACAATGAACGATATTATTAACATTTCTACTAACCTCTAATTCATTAATAAAAACTACCCGTTGAATTTTGTTGGTGAATTTAATTTGCCTAGTACTTAATTTTGTTTAAATTTATAGATTTTATATCATATGATTACTTTCTACCAAAAATGTTAACTTTTGTT